>CM040188.1:57434864-57484864 GCA_022606455.1 Callitettix versicolor | reverse complement strand
TTGTCCGACGACACTGTATAAACTATTAACAGCGTAACTGCGGTCCCATGAGCGTAATGTCTATTAATAATGACCGTACTGACCTCGCCTGAGCAGGATTTGAACTTTACCAATTCTGAGTTGAGACAATACACGGAATATTGGCAAGAAGTAGATTAAAATAATATCATACAGTACTAAAATATTATGTCTGGAGGTAGTTTCTTATCTACTTATACTTAAAAGTTTATTATGTCTGGAGGTGGTTTCGAATCTACTCGTACTTAAAAGTTTATTACGTCTGGAGGTGGTTTCTTATCTACTCGTACTTAAAAGTTTGTTACGTCTGGAGGTGATTTCGAATCGACTTGTGCTTAAAAGTTTATTACGTCTGGAGGTGTTTCTTATCTACTCGTACTTAAAAGTTTATTACGTTTGGAGGTGGTTTCTTATCTACTCGTACTTAAAAGTTTGTTACGTCTGGAGGTGATTTCGAATCGACTTGTGCTTAAAAGTTTATTACGTCTGGAGGTGTTTCTTATCTACTCGTACTTAAAAGTTTATTACGTCTGGAGGTGGTTTCTTATCTACTCGTACTTAAAAGTTTGTTACGTCTGGAGGTGATTTCGAATCGACTTGTGCTTAAAAGTTTATTACGTCTGGAGGTGGTTTCTTATCTACTCGTACTTAAAAGTTTGTTACGTCTGGAGGTGATTTCGAATCGACTTGTGCTTAAAAGTTTATTACGTCTGGAGGTGTTTCTTATCTACTCGTACTTAAAAGTTTATTACGTCTGGAGGTGGTTTCTTATCTACTCGTACTTAAAAGTTTGTTACGTCTGGAGGTGATTTCGAATCGACTTGTGCTTAAAAATTTATTACGTCTGGAGGTGTTTCTTATCTACTCGTACTTAAAAGTTTATTACGTCTGGAGGTGGTTTCTTATCTACTCGTACTTAAAAGTTTGTTACGTCTGGAGGTGATTTCGAATCGACTTGTGCTTAAAAGTTTATTACGTCTGGAGGTGTTTCTTATCTACTCGTACTTAAAAGTTTGTTACGTCTGGAGGTGATTTCGAATCGACTTGTGCTTAAAAGTTTATTACGTCTGGAGGTGATTTCTTATCTACTCGTACTTAAAAGTTTATTACGTCTGGAGGTGTTTCTTATCTACTCGTACTTAAAAGTTTATTACGTCTGGAGGTGTTTCTTATCTACTCGTACTTAAAAGTTTGTTACGTCTGGAGGTGATTTCGAATCGACTTGTGCTTAAAAGTTTATTACGTCTGGAGGTGATTTCTTATCTACTTGTACTTAAAAGTTTATTACGTCTGGAGGTGTTTCTTATCTACTCGTACTTAAAAGTTTATTACGTCTGGAGGTGTTTCTTATCTACTCGTACTTAAAAGTTTATTACGTCTGGAGGTGGTTTCTTATCTACTCGTACTTAAAAGTTTGTTACGTCTGGAGGTGATTTCGAATCGACTTGTGCTTAAAAGTTTATTACGTCTGGAGGTGGTTTCTTATCTACTCGTACTTAAAAGTTTATTACGTCTGGAGGTGATTTCTTATCTACTCGTACTTAAAAGTTTATTACGTCTGGAGGTGGTTTCGAATCTACTCGTACTTAAAAGTTTATTACGTCTGGAGGTGATTTCTTATCTACTCGTACTTAAAAGTTTATTACGTCTGGAGGTGGTTTCGAATCTACTCGTACTTAAAAGTTTATTACGTCTGGAGGTGATTTCGAATCTACTTGTGCTTAAAAGTTTGTTACGTCTGGAGGTGATTTCTTATCTACTCGTACTTAAAAGTTTATTACGTCTGGAGGTGATTTCTTATCTACTCGTACTTAAAAGTGTATTACGTCTGGAGGTGATTTCTTATCTACTCGTACTTAAAAGTTTGTTACGTCTGGAGGTGATTTCGAATCTACTTGTGCTTAAAAGTTTGTTACGTCTGGAGGTGATTTCTGATCTACTCGTACTTAAAAGTTTATTACGTCTGGAGGTGATTTCTTATCTACTCGTACTTAAAAGTATATTATGTCTTGAGGTGGTTTAGAATCTACTTGTGTTTAAAAGTTTATTACCTCTGGAGGTGATTTCTTATCTACTCGTATTTACAACTTTATTATGTCTGGAGGTGGTTTCTTATCTACTCGTACTTAAAACTTTATTATGTCTGGAGGTGATTTCTTATCTACTCGTACTTAAAAGTTTATTATGTCTGGAGGTGGTTTCTTATCTACTCGTACTTAAAACTTTATTACGTCTAGAGGTGGTTTAGAATCTACTTGTGTTTAAAAGTTTATTACGTCAGTAGGTGGTTTCTTATCTACTCGTACTTAAAAGTTTACGAATACATGAAATCAGTTTATTCTGGGTTTGTTGTGCAACACTTATTATTATTTATTATTTTATAAACATTTATTATTTTATAAACATTTATTATTTTAAACACAACACATTTATTATTTCTCTCTTACTTGGAATTCGGTGCTCTTGCTAAGCCACGATCTTTACTTGTGAAATTTTGCAAAACTTAGACAAAATCAAATCGGTTTTCAAAAATTCCTCTCAGATTTCCCCTTTTGCCGGAGTCTTAAGAATTGCGGATCTAATCCAACACTCAAACTGTGTTGTGATTAGCGAAAAAATAAATCAGCAACTAGCTGAAGTGTAACGCGTAACGTTCCACCTGAGACCTCTTGTATAAGCTAAGCACGTGTCAGTCCACGCTGATAGCACTCTGGAAATAACTGCAGTCGTCCACCCTCTGATATAATCTGATTACGTAAGTTTTATATTTGAAAATCCTAAACTCTGACAACTGAGCGTTAATAAACATCCCATCCTGTGTCTTTGACACATTACTTGCTATTGGAAACACAGAACAGATAACTGTGTAAGTGTTATTCAATAACATTTTATTTCTGGCGTAGAATCAGGAAAAGAAGAAACTGGAAGTCGGTATTTATAATGTTAAAGTCGGTCAGCAATGACAATACAGTGTTTAGAACTGAGTGTGCACAAAGGCAGAACAATACCGATAACACGTTTAGGGTGAACGGCGTGAGAGCAAAGGCTTTCATAGTGAAAGACGTTCCACTTGCACGAGCGAATAATAATTTCAATTACGTAATGACGCATTCAATGCTATTATAGCTTATGTGGTTAAACTTCTAAACTTGGAAATAAAAGGCATAGGCTCGGTTTCCATGCCAACAAAGTAAATCAATATGGCGTCGCCATTGTAACTAGTGCCCTCTTTGTCAAGTGCATTATTCTCAAACACTAGGTGATCAAAAAGTTTATTACAATTTGTAGACTGTACAAAAACAATTACAACAATCGAAGATTGTAATTAACAGTTTCAAACGTTCATTTTAAAACGATTTAAATAACAATTTAATAACACGTTTTTTAATAATGCATTGCTCTGTACTAATTTACGATATTTTTAAATATCAGATGAACGTTAAGAGCTACAGGCCAATAATTCCAATGAAAAGGATTAGTTTTATTTACAATTTCAGAAGTTAGTTCTCTAGGCTAGTTGGTAGTGGAGCTAATAATATGTAATTCTGCAAGGTCATGAAATATTTAGTAATTATACTGCTCTACCGTTATGAATGGTTTAATCTGACACTGGTAGTAAGGAATTATTTCTGAAAATCATAATCCCCCAACTATAAATTATAAACTTCTCTATTATTTTCTCTATACACGATTATGAACCTAATGTCTAATAAACATTCATTTAAAAATAACAATTCATTAAAATTGTAAAAAACACGAAACGTGGACGTTTCAATGGTGTTTACTTTTTAAATTACTTAATTATTTTTCTAGAAAAACAAATATTGGTAATTTTTATTTTCCGTTTTGTAGTACGAAATCAAATTGAACTAAAATATCCATGGCTCCATATTTCATTGCAGGTGGCATTGAAGTCTTTGCGAACTACAAATGCTTTTAAAGCTAAGACACGTTTCAATTCGCACATTGTAGAGTGGCGTTGTCTGACTCTAATATTGGCACACTCAATAACGCCGTATCCTCAGGTTATCTCTGAGGAAAACTAAGTTTTTAATATACCTGAAATGTATACAAAAAAATCTGCATCAATACTTAGTTCAATGTTTTCTGTTTACTTACACGATTAACGTTAATCGATAAAATGGATTTGTATCTGTTTAACCGAGCATTAAAGTTTCTGCTAAGTTTAAGCATTTAAAGCCAAGCGGTCAAACTAGTAGACGTTGTAGAACGTTATATTCCACTAAGTGGCGCAAAGTTGTAGAACGTTATACTGTACTTAGTGGCGCGACATTGCAGAACGTTATATTTCACTTAGTGACGCAACATTTCTGAACGTTATATTGTACTTAGTGGCGCGACATTATAGAAAGTTATTCTATACTTAGTGGCGCAACATTCCTGAACTTTATATTGTACTTAGTGGCGCGACATTATAGAAAGTTATTCTGTACTTAGTGGCGCAACATTTCTGAACGTTATATTGTACTTAGTGGCGCGACATTATAGAAAGTTATTCTGTACTTAGTGGCGCAACATTGCTGAACGTTATATTGTACTTAGTGGCGCGACATTATAGACCGTTATATTGCACTAAGTGGCGCGACATTATAGAAAGTTATTCTGTACTTAGTGGCGCAACATTGCTGAACGTTATATTGTACTTAGTGGCGCGACATTATAGAAAGTTATTCTGTACTTAGTGGCGCAACATTTCTGAACGTTATATTGTACTTAGTGGCGCGACATTATAGAAAGTTATTCTGTACTTAGTGGCGCAACATTGCTGAACGTTATATTGTACTTAGTGGCGCGACATTATAGAAAGTTATTCTGTACTTAGTGGCGCAACATTTCTGAACGTTATATTGTACTTAGTGGCGCGACATTATAGAAAGTTATTCTGTACTTAGTGGCGCAACATTGCTGAACGTTATATTGTACTTAGTGGCGCGACATTATAGAAAGTTATTCTGTACTTAGTGGCGCAACATTTCTGAACGTTATATTGTACTTAGTGGCGCGACATTATAGAAAGTTATTCTGTACTTAGTGGCGCAACATTTCTGAACGTTATATTGTACTTAGTGGCGCGACATTATAGAAAGTTATTCTGTACTTAGTGGCGCAACATTGCTGAACGTTATATTGTACTTAGTGGCGCGACATTATAGACCGTTATATTGCACTAAGTGGCGCGACGACGCAGAACGTTATATTGAACTTAGTGGCGCGCATCGTAGAACGTTACATTACACTAAGTGACACAATATTGTAGAAAATTATACTGTACTTAGTGGCGCGACATTGTAGAACGTTATATTGCACTAAGTGGCGCGACGACGCAGAACGTTATATTGAACTTAGTGGCGCGACATCGTAGAACGTTACATTACACTAAGTGACACAATATTGTAGAAAATTATACTGTACTTAGTGGCGCGACATTGTAGAACGTTATATTGCACTAAGTGGCGCGACGACGCAGAACGTTATATTGAACTTAGTGGCGCGACATCGTAGAAATTACATTACACTAAGTGACACAATATTGTAGAAAATTATACTGTACTTAGTGGCGCGACATTGTAGAACGTTATATTGCAATTAGTGGCGCAACATTGTAGAACATTATATTGCACTAAGTGGCGCGACGACGCAGAACGTTACATTACACTAAGTGACACAATATTGTAGAAAATTATACTGTACTTAGTGGCGCGACATTGTAGAACGTTATATTGCAATTAGTGGCGCAACATTGTAGAACGTTATACTGCACTAAGTGGCGCGACGACGCAGAACGTTACATTACACTAAGTGACACAATATTGTAGAAAATTATACTGTACTTAGTGGCGCGACATTGTAGAACGTTATATTGCAATTAGTGGCGCAACACTGTAGAACGTTAAACTGCACTAAGTGGCGCGACGTTGCAGAGCGTTATATTGCACTTAGTGGCGCAACGTTACAGAACGTTATATTGAACTAAGTGGCATGACATTGTAGAAAATTATATTGTACTTAAGTGACGCGACATTGTAGAACGTTATATTTCACTCAGTGGCGCAACGTTGCAGACGTTGTATTGCACATTAATGGCGCAACATTGTAGAACGTTATACTGCACTAAGTGGCACGACATTGTAGAAAATTATACTGTACTTAGTGGTGCGACATTGTAGAACGTTATATTGCACTTAGTGGTGCGACATTGTAGAACGTTATATTGCACTTAGTGGTGCGACATTGTAGAACGTTATATTTCACTCAGTGGCGCAACGTTGCAGACGTTGTATTGCACATTAATGGCGCAACATTGTAGAACGCTATACTGCACTAAGTGGCACGACATTGTAGAAAATTATACTGTACTTAGTGGCGCGAAGTTGCAGAACGTAATATTGCACTAAGTGGCGCGACGACGTAGAACGTTACATTACACTAAGTGACACAATATTGTAGAAAATTATACTGTACTTAGTGGCGCGACATTGTAGAACGTTATATTGCAATTAGTGGCGCAACATTGTAGAACGTTATACTGCACTAAGTGGCGCGACGTTGCAGAGCGTTATATTGCACTTAGTGGCGCAACGTTACAGAACGTTATACTGAACTAAGTGGCATGACATTGTAGAAAATTATATTGTACTTAAGTGACGCGACATTGTAGAACGTTATATTTCACTCAGTGGCGCAACGTTGCAGACGTTGTATTGCACATTAATGGCGCAACATTGTAGAACGTTATACTGCACTAAGTGGCACGACATTGTAGAAAATTATACTGTACTTAGTGGTGCGACATTGTAGAACGTTATATTGCACTTAGTGGCGCAACATTGTAGAACGTTATATTGCACTAAGTGGCACAAAGTTGTAGAAAATTATACTGTACTTAGTGGTGCGACATTGTAGAACGTTATATTGCACTTAGTGGCGCAACATTGTAGAACGTTGTACTGCACTAAGTGGCGCGAAGTTGCAGAACGTTATATTGCACTAAGTGGCACGACATTGTAGAAAATTATATTGTACTTAAGTGACGCGACATTGTAGAACGTTATATTTCACTTAGTGGCGCAACATTGCAGACGTTGTATTTGCACATTAATGGCGCAACATTGTAGAACGTTATACTGCACTAAGTGGCGCGACGTTACAGAACTTTATATTGCACTACGTAGAACGATATTGTAGAAAATTATACTGCATTTAGTGGCGCGAAGTTGCAGAACGTTATATTGCACTTAGTGGCGCAACATTGTAGAACGTTATACTGTGCACTAAGTGGCGCGAAGTTGCAGAACGTTATATTGAACTAAGTGGCACGACATGTAGAAAATTATACTGTACAAATAAATAATTTTTTTTAAATGTAAAAAAACACTGCAAAATCAGTATCATATTTGAAAATATTATTTTAAAAACACCTTTATTACTATAAACTAATAACGGAGGCTATATGGCTGGGCTGTGTACACTTGTTTTTCGATTAAGTGTACAATAATACAATAATTTCGCTTTTTTAATGATTCGTAAAAACTAATGCAGAAGACAGCACATTACCATTACAGTTCCGGTTCTTGAATCACAACTGTACATACAGCATACTTTTTTGACCCACCTGAAACAGAAAACAAATAAAAAAATATAAACGTGAAACAGCAGACAAATTGAATTATAACAGTATCACAGATACAAAAACTTTTTTTTTAATTTAAGGTATCCCAAACGCCACAAACTTCTGCAGCCACAATCGTGTTCCTAATAACACAAGTTATTATTACTGCCGTAACATGACTACAGGCTTACCATTATGTTTAAGTGAGCTATGCACCAGAACACGGGATGTTACATGCTTTACGTTCTGATACGTACAGGAAACAAATATATAGTGTATCGAATTAAAATTACCTTGAAACAGTTATTTTGGTATTTCGGCACTTTAGCAACTTTTGTGGAAATCATTCTTCCAACGATTTTTTTTGCTTGTGTTATTTCATTTACTTGAGAGATATTAAGGCGCGCAAACTTGCACTTATATATATATATATATATATATATATATATATATATATATATATATATATATATATATATATTATCTCCGCATAGACCCTGTCGGATCACGCAAAGCACTCCGACTCATGTCTTGTTCCTTCTAATCCTCCACACCTCCCTCATCCTGTCCCCATGGATCCTCTTCCGCTCCTCCGTCCATTTTACCCCTGCTCTCTTTGGGATTTCATTCTCTGGGACCTTCCAACCGAGCATCTTTCTCCTGTATGCGTGTCTATCCTCAACATCTGTTGAGTCTATTTCTGCGTCATGTAGGTCTATTCTGACTTGTGCGATCCACGACGTTGTTGATTTGACACCTTGTATATACTTAAGGATTTTGTTGGCAAGTATCGTTGTTGGGAGTCTACTGATGTGTCCATAGAACCGAAGCCTCCTTCTTCTGATATTTGCTGCCAGGTTCGATATCTTCTCTGTGGTCTTCCGGGAGTGCAACCTGTATCCATCTTCTGTTAATCTCGGGCCAAGGATCTTCCTCAAGATTTTGCGTTCTTCCTTCAAAATACCCTCCATGGTAGCTTTTGTGTGGAGTGCTAGCGTCTCGCTTGCATATAATACCTCCGGTTTTATGACTGTGTTGTAGTTATATATATATATATATATATATATATATATATATATATATATATATATATATATATATATATGTATATATATATATATATATATATATATATATATATATATATATATACTCACACACACATATATATATAGGGCCGCCTCGGTGGCCTAGTTGATAGCGTACCTGCGCTTTCACCCAGAGGACCCGGGTTCGATTCCCGGCCAGGGCTTGGTATTTTCATACGCTATAAATCATTCCTTCGTCTGCATTAGCCCAAGTGTGCACAATAGTCGGACGTTAAACACAAATATATATATATATATATATATATATATATATATAAAACCTTTTCATTGGTTTTATTAAATTCGAAACAGCCGAGTCGAGATAGGTTAAACACGCAACAGCCGAGTCAAGTTAGGTTTTCGAGTCCTTTTTTTTTAAAAAAAAATATATTCCTTTCATTATTAATAACACGCAAGAAATTTATTGTTTTCGTTATTAAAAAAACAGTTCCCATTTTCGCGCGATAGTTATTTTGAGGTTATGTTTCCCACTATTAATTCCACGTTTTTGTAATTTCCCGTTGTTTCCGCACTTTTATATTTTGGATTATTAATACTGGGCATATTTTGAAGCGTTTCCGGTGCAAATATTACTAAAATTGACAAAAATCGTTAAGTGCTGTTTTACCGTATCTCATTAATCTTACTTCTTGAAAAAATCTACAGTAACATTGTTCACTTGTAAAGTACACATTGTGACTTAGGTAGTGTGTACATTTCAAAGTCGACAAAAAACAATCGATTATCACTGGGTTTTCGTACTGTATTTTAAATAAAATTTTAAAAAACTTCTGATGTTAATTTACGCTGTTTTTAGCTCCGATTATGACGGAAATACAAACACGAAAAAGTTGTAATTTTTCGTAATATTCTCAACGCTCGCCATTTTTAATCCGCCATTTTAGATGACCGGATTTTGCAGGTAACATTCTGTCGAATCTATTACCAAAATCAATTATTGCTACCAAGTTTGGTTTTCGTATATCAGAATACTGTTAACGTGATGCCATTAAAAGAACAGAAGTTTTTTAAAATTCGTTCCCATCACGTCAGCTGTTACGTCGGTGAAATCAGCCGCGCACTGACTATGCACGCAGTGTTGCCACCCTTACTCAGGCAATAATTCAAATTCGTAATGTTTCACATCAAGTGATTCATGTTGGCAACAGGGAATGAAATATACGCGCCTTTAATACGATGAGGAATTATCGTTTGCATTTAAAGGCCGGAAAACCGAATTTATAAACGCGGCCTTGTTGGTCACTATGGTAACCGAACGCAAGAATGTGGCAGTCCTTTAGAGAGCTCGCTGACAGAAGTGAAAACTTAAAATATTTGTGTAATTAGTGTTCGTTGTTGGTTTGCTTTGGTCCAATTATATTACTATCTTAGTGCTAAGCTGAAATTATACACAAGTGATATTAAAGGAAATACGAGGGTGGTCTGAAAAGTTTCCGACCTCAACATGAAGATAGCAGCACTCGTCGATGGCAGCATTCGAATTTCGTTGTTCATCTGTTGACAGTTACTCACCAAAGTTTCAGCCATTTTGGACACGCAGTTGTTATGTAACAGTCGTCTGAGTGAGTTGATGTATTTTTATGAAAATGGACAAAATCGAGTATCGAGCTGTCATTAAATATATGTTTTTGAAAGGCAATACGCCAACGAAAATCAAAGATGAGTTGGATTCTGTGTATGGGGACTCTGCACCATCATTTACCACAGTGAAATTTTGGGCAGCTGAATTTAAACGTGGCCGTAAGAGCTTGGGAGACGATGAACGTTCGGAACGTCCAAAAACTGCAACTACCGACGAAAACATCGCCAAAGTTCACCAAATAGTGCTAGATGACCGCCGAATTAAAGTGAGAGAGATAGCAGACGTTATGAACATGTCAAAGAACGTGTTTGTCACATATTAAATTAACATTTAGACATGAGACTCTTTTTTCGGCTGGGAAAGTGATGGCGACTGTTTTTTGGGATAGTCATGGAGTTATTTTAATCGACTATCTTCAAAAAGGAAAAACCATTACAGGAGCATACTACGCATCATTACTTGACAAGCTGAAGTCAGAACTTGCGGAAAAACGGCCATATTTACAGAAAAAGAAAATCCTGTTTCACCAAGACAACGCACCGTCTCACATCTCAGCGGTTGCCGTGGCGAAAATCCACGAATTACGGTTTGAACTGCTTGACCATTCGCCTTACTCACCAGATCTAGCCCCAAGCGACTTCTTTTTATTCCCTCATCTAAAAATTGCGCTCGGAGGACAGAGATTTTCGTCAAATGAAGAGGCAATCACCTTCGTGAACAATTATTTTGCAGAGAAAAACGCCAAGTACTATTTGGACGGGTTACAGAGATGGGAGCATCGCTGGGAGAAGAGGTACAAGGAGACCATGTTGAAAAATAAAAAAAAAATTCTGAAAAAAAGTCTTGTATCTTCGTTAGGTCGGAAACTTTTCAGACCACCCTCGTAGATATGCATCCATATAATACATAAATATCTTGTGCAATATATCCAAATGTTAATATTTTAATAATTGTAATAGCAGGGCTGGGCATGTTGTATAACGGTATTTTTTTAATACTGGCAGACGTTAATTAAATTGCATATACTTATACATAATTTATACACTACAATAGTGACGTTATTTTACGTTATTCTAGATTTGTATTTTTGTATAAAGATAGTGCTGAGCCCGATCACTTGAAAAACGATGGCGTATTTAACCTCCATTTTGGAATAAATATGAAAAGGGTCAACAATAACAAATTTAACAAAACTAGGAAAGGCGGATAAGTGTGCAGAACGAAAGACTACATTTTATAGCAGAAATAAAACAGAAATTAACAATAAAGAAAAAATACATGCAAAGTTTTTTTAAAGCGAAGATCGTACTTTATTTCTTAAAAAAACATGTTTTTCTGAGGCTGTATGACAGGAGCAAAGTGATAAAGGATGACTTAGTTACCAGTAGTACAAAGAACAGTGGACGTAACAGTCTAATTATTATACAGGGCGCTCCACGGCGCTCGTTAACTTTTCCTGCCGATTTTTCAAGTAACCGTAATATTTACGAATTTTTTTTTTTTTTTTTAACGTCCGACTATTGTGCACACTTGGGCTAATGCAGGCGATGGGATGATTTATAGCAAATGAAAATGCCAAGCCCTGACCGGGAATCGAACCCGGGTCCTCGGGGTGAAAGCCTAGTTAGGCCACCGAGGCGGCTTTTACGAAGAATGTTACCGGACCAACTTTATCGGACATTTTACGCTCTTTTTCCATGAAGTGGTCACAATTATGATAGGTTTTGCCGTTCAGCCAGAATTACAGGAATAAACAGTAACTGCACTCTCCACGTTGAATTAGAGCTCGCCAAATTGAAACGGAAGTGAGTGAAAAAATCATACACATACGTCTTTCGCGCTTTATACAATGTACCTTCGTACCAAATTTCAAAACAGTCGGCAAATGCGTTCGATTAAAATTGAGTACATTCGTTATCGTTAAATATAAAGGCCGCCATCTTGAAACGGAAGTAAATAGCATTCAGGCTTTATACAAGATATTATCATACCAAATTTCAAAACAATCGGTTAGTGTGTTTGGCTAAAACTACGCACACTTGTCGTCGTTAAATCAGAGACGCTGTCATGAAAGAAAAGTAATTAGGAAGAAATGTTACAAATAAGTCATTTGGGCTTTATCAAACCAATCGGTCAATGCATTTAGCCAAGATTGCGCACACTCATTATTGTAAATCAAAGGCCCGCCATCTTGAAATGAAAATCAATGGGACAAATCTAACAAATACATCTTTCAGACTTTATACAAGGTACCTTCTTACCAAATTTCAAAAAAAAAAAAAATTGGCCAATGCGTTTCGCCAAAGCTGAATCGGTTAAATTAGATTTTTTTTTTTTTGGTGTTTAACGTCCGACTATTGTGCACACTTGGGCTAATGCAGACGGTGGGATGATTTATAGCGTATGAAAATGCCAAGCCCTGGCCGGGAATCGAACCCGGATCCTCGGGGTGAAAGCCCAGTACGCTATCAACTAGGCCAACGAGGTGGCTTAGTTAAATTAGAGACCGCCATCTTTAAATACAAGTAAATATGGAAATACAATGGTACCTCGACACACGAGTTTAATTCGTTCAGTAACCTTGCTCGTATGTCAAATTGCCCGTATCTCAAAGAAATTTTTCCCATTGAAATTAATTGAAATGCCATTAATCCGTTCTAGCTCCCAAAACACCACCTCAGTTGTTTTTGTTAAGTGTTTTTGAATAAGAAAAATGTATTTACAAGAAGAAACATTTATTTATAAATAACAAATACATATTCTATAAAAACATAATAAAAGAAAAAGTGAAGTGCTTACGGAAGCGCTTAATTTTCGTCACTGGTCTTCGCTTTTTTCGTCACGCTTTGCTCATTTTCACCTGCAGACCGTTTAAAAAAACTGTCCAAGGAGGTTTGTTTCTTCCTCTCTTTCAGGATATTGCGGAAATGAGTTAGGCAAGTTTCGTTGAACAACTCCGATGCACGACCAGTTGCAACTTTTTCGGGGTGATTTTTATCCACGAACGAAAGTTGTATACAACTTTCTTCCACATTCCCAAGATCTCCTTTATATCTCTTGTAGAGATAATCTCCTCCATCTCTGGCTCCTCTTCAAAACTAATTTTTCGTTGAACCACTGTATGCTACTGGGGGATGTATCCTTTGGCTTCTATCAGTTCGGAAAACGTTTAGATGTAAGCCTCCGCTGCCTTTACATCCGAACTTGCTGCGTCACCATGCCTGACGACGGAGTGAATGCCGGTCCTTTTCCTAAAGTTGTCAAACCAATATCGCTCTTGCCTTCTCAGACATGATGCTTTGTGTTAAGGTTCCTCCTTGAAGCTGCTTCTCTGTCACCCACACCATCAGTAGTTTCTCCATCTTTTCATGGAGAGAAGTCCGGAGCTTAGAAATTATTGTAACGCCCTTAGCTGGCGTTACACCCTTTATCAACTCCTTCTGTTTAAGCACAGTACATATCATTGATGTGCTACGCCCGCACATCCTCGCCAAGTCAATTACTCGCACACCTTGCTCATGTTTTTCTATGATTTGACGCTTTAATTCAATAGATGTCACTTTCTTCTTCGGACCCATGGTTATAAAAATAAATGTGATAATGTTTTGTAAATGTACAAAAAGCAAAAAACGCGAAACCAACTTATCAAAAATGCTTCTAAAACGAGGGAAACAAGCACACAGACTGAGATCTAGTCTGAGGTGGGAGAAACTGTTAGACGCTGCACACGACACCAACATGCGCACACAGACTGAGATCTAGTCTGAGGTAGGAGAAACTGTTAGACGCTGCACACGACACCAACATGCGCACACAGACTGAGATCTAGTCTGCGGCGGGAGAAACTGTTAGACGCTGCACACGACACCAACATGCGAACACAGACTGAGATCTAGTCTGCGGCGGGAGAAACTGTTAGACGCTGCACACGACACCAACATGCGCACACAGACTGAGATCTAGTCTGAGGTGGGAGAAACTGTTAGACGCTGCACACGACACCAACATGCGCACACAGACTGAGATCTAGTCTGAGGTGGGAGAAACTGTTAGACGCTGCACACGACACCAACATGCGCACACAGACTGAGATCTAGTCTGCGGCGGGAGAAACTGTTAGACGCTGCACACGACACCAACATGCGCACACAGACTGAGATCTAGTCTGAGGTGGGAGAAACTGTTAGACGCTGCACACGACACCAACATGCGCACACAGACTGAGATCTAGTCTGCGGCGGGAGAAACTGTTAGACGCTGCACACGACACCAACATGCGCACACAGACTGAGATCTAGTCTGAGGTAGGAGAAACTGTTAGACGCTGCACACGACACCAACATGCGCACACAGACTGAGATCTAGTCTGCGGCGGGAGAAACTGTTAGACGCTGCACACGACACCAACATGCGCACACAGACTGAGATCTAGTCTGAGGTGGGAGAAACTGTTAGACGCTGCACACGACACCAACATGCGCACACAGACTGAGATCTAGTCTGCGGCGGGAGAAACTGTTAGACGCTGCACACGACACCAACATGCGCACACAGACTGAGATCTAGTCTGAGGTGGGAGAAACTGTTAGACGCTGCACACGACACCAACATGCGCACACAGACTGAGATCTAGTCTGAGGTGGGAGAAACTGTTAGACGCTGCTCACGACACCAACATGCGCACACAGACTGAGATCTAGTCTGAGGTGGGAGAAACTGTTAGACGCTGCACACGACACCAACATGCGCACACAGACTGAGATCTAGTCTGAGGTGGGAGAAACTGTTAGACGCTGCACACGACACCAACATGCGCACACAGACTGAGATCTAGTCTGAGGTGGGAGAAACTGTTAGACGCTGCACACGACACCAACATGCGCACACAGACTGAGATCTAGTCTGAGGTGGGAGAAACTGTTAGACGCTTCACACGACACCAACATGCGCACACAGACTGAGATCTAGTCTGAGGTGGGAGAAACTGTTAGACGCGGCACACGACACCAACATGCGCACACAGACTGAGATCTAGTCTGAGGTGGGAGAAACTGTTAGACGCTGCACACGACACCAACATGCGCACACAGACTGAGATCTAGTCTGAGGTGGGAGAAACTGTTAGACGCTGCACACGACACCAACATGCGCACACAAACTGAGATCTAGTCTGAGGTGGGAGAAACTGTTAGACGCTGCACACGACATCAACATGCGCACACAGACTGAGATCTAGTCTGAGGTGGGAGAAACTGTTAGACGCTTCACACGACACCAACATGCGCACACAGACTGAGATCTAGTCTGAGGTGGGAGAAACTGTTAGACGCTGCACACGACACCAACATGCGCACACAGACTGAGATCTAGTCTGAGGTGGGAGAAACTGTTAGACGCTTCACACGACACCAACATGCGCACACAGACTGAGATCTAGTCTGAGGTGGGAGAAACTGTTAGACGCTGCACACGACACCAACATGCACCCCGCATGTTGGGGTCGTGTGCAGCGTTGTATTGTGCGATTCCTCGTATCTCAAATCTTGCTCTCATCTCAAAGCAAAATATCGCTCGCTCGGCGGCTCGTATCTCAAAACACTCGTATATTAGGACACTCGTATATCGAGGTACCACTGTATCTTACACACACGTCATCTGGGCTTTATACGTGTAACAAATTTCAAAACGATTGGCTAAAACGTCGTTCACTCGTTACTGTCAACTAGAGGCCGCCATTTTTAAACGAAAGTGAATGAGAAAAAATCTTACATATACGTCGTTTGGGTTTTACACAAGGTATTTCCGTACCAAATTTCAAAACAATCTCTGAATGCGTTTGGCCCAAACTGTGTAACAAACACACAAACCAAATGCCGAACGGAACACACCCTCGCCTAGCTCGGTCTATCATTAAATACACAACTTGTATTTTTTTATCTGAAATTTAAGTATGTTTGCATAAATGTTCTTACTTTATTCTCAATTACAAAAAAGTAGCTTTAAAACAGAAGAAGTTTTACTTAACATTACTGTACAGCAACGTACAGCAGCACTGTTCGAGTCTAGAACAATATTAATTAATATTTTGTTAAATATTGTGCGATCACTGTCAGGTTAGGTACGACTGTCATAAAATTAGCAATTAAAATATGCATGAACCACGAGCGGAGAGCCAGTACGACCAGTTAATAAGGTATTAAATATTCACAGACTTCTCCTTGCGGCACTGAATATTCAAAACAAATAAATCTTAAAGCATTTAGGGACGCGTTTCCCATTACCGTTCTTTTTTGATTTTACATTTGCTCGAGTCAAGGGAAAAGCTGACCATTGTTAACCTTAATAACCACGCGGCAAGGGAAGGAAGCCATAAGCGTTCTCGACGGGGTAGTTTGCATGTCGTTTAGGAATATGGAAAGAGGAAAAAAGCTCTTTGAAGTCTTGAAAGAATAAGATTTAACTTTATATAATACACTTACGGTTCGGTAAACAGTTACAAAATGTAGTTCTTTCTGAAGCCATTTAATGGATTTCTTTGCTTCTTGCTTCTGTACGTAAAACTATGGCGAACTATTCGTGCTTAGAATAAATATTGATAACAATAGAAGTGGTAATCCAATAACAGAAATGTGAAAAACATAAAGAAATACAAATACGACAAGAAGACTTCACAAACATTAAAAATAACTTTTAAAGAAATCAATTTTTTAGCTCTCATTTATTTGTGTCCTGTCAAAAAAAACAACATTATTTAAGTTTTGGTGACTTAGGATACTGGTTAGAATTACGGAGACGTAACCAAAATCTGCTTAATCAATTTGAGATTTAAGACCTACACAAATTTTCAGTAATGCAATTTTTTGCGGCGAATCTGTCAAGAACTCACAAATCGAAATTCCGGGACAATAGCTTAAAGCCGTATGGAGTTGAATCATTTTTTTTTGTGTTTAACGTCCGACTATTGTACACACTTGGGCTAATGCAGACGATGGGATGATTTATAGCGTATGAAAATGCCAAGCCCTCGCCGGTAATCGAACCCGGATTCCTCGGGGTGAAAGCCTAGTACGCTATCAACTAGGCCACCAAGGCGGCCCGTTAGCTAGTTGAATCAAATTTAATCGTTGGATAAAACAATTCTGTGATTTTTTTAATGAACTTTCCTTTGGCTATCGAAAAAACTGACGAAAATGCCTACAGAACTGAGCAAAGTAGGTCCAAACTGTTTATCGTCAAACGTACATCATTCCCAAAAAACTGTATTTCAAATTTCTCAACCAATCGCTTTACTTTTCTCAACTAAACTTCGTGAGTGTATCACTAAAAGTGTTAACCAGATTTTAGTTATACAGACTTGTTGATATTACACGAGCTTTGCAGAAAAAATGTGCTTTATTTTTTTTAATTTTCATTAAAAGGGGCAGCGGGGATCCAGGCACACAGTTGCAAGCAACCAAGCGTGATTCGATAACAGTACGTACCCGCGCTAGCTTGAAAAGAAACATTTCATAACAGATTATATCACTTGAATAATATTAAAAGTGGGTTTAAATATCGTAAACCCTTCACATACTTTATTTTTATTAAAAAAAACGTACAGAATTTAATTCTGCAATCAAATTTTAATAAATATCGAAATATTTCACAATATTATATAACTTGAATACTATTAAAAGTAGATTTAAATATTGTAAAACCCTTCATCTATTTTATTTTTATTAAAAAATATACAGAATTTAATTCTGTTGTTAATCGAATTTTAATAAATATCGAAATATATTATTACTTTCTATTAAAACACACCACTAGCTCGTTAAGCTCCTTTTTTCTTTAAGGCGGAAAGCACATTGAGACTATTATCGCCTCCCTAAATGTAAGTGTGAGAGTAAAGTGTTAAAGTCGTAAATATAGTGTTGTAAGCGTAAGTGTGTGTTAGACTCGGGTGCCGCGAGGGATGTCTAAATAGGTGCAACTAGTCAGCACCCCCTGCGGGGTCGTTAAGCTCCCGCCTATAAATATACCCTTAACACAAAAAGAAACTAGTTTCAACATAGTTTTTTTGTAATAAAAAAAAATATAAACTAATATACGAGGGCAAGTCAAAAATTAAAGGGAAATTTTAATTTCCCTCCGAATAACATGTATGTCAGCACTGATTGTTCTGCTATAACTCATAATGTCTATCAGTTGTTCATTGAAAGTATTGTTTCATTGCTAGCTAACTGTGATTGCGTTTAAAAGGCTGTAAAATGAGATCTCCTTTGTCTGATTGCACCAAGGAAGAAATGCTAGCAGTGATACGTTTCCTCAATTCAGGTGGGAAACCAGCAGAGATTATTCGTCGAATGCAGCAGCAATGTGGAGAGAGTTGTTTGAGTGGAAGCAAGATGTATGAATGGATTGATCGCTTTAAAAGTGGTAGGATTTCTCTGTGCGATGAACAGCGGCCTGGTTCTTCCACTTCGAAGACTAATGACAATATTGAAGCGGTTAAACAAATGATTCTCGATAATTGACGAATTACAGTTGATAATATTGCAAGTGAGTTGAATGTAAGCCATGGATCAGCATATTCAATCATCCACGTTTCCTTAAACTTTCGTAAAGTCTGCGCACGCTGGGATCCATGCAAATTGACCAGCGTCCACAAAGACAATCGTTTCAAAATTTCTCCGATGTACAGTCTACATAAGTACGTGTATTTGGAACGTTATAAAGAAAAAGGAGACTCAATTATTAAGCTAATAATAACCGTTGATGAGACATAAGCCCATCATTTTGAACCGGAGAGTAAGCGACAAAGTTTGGTGCCTCCCCAAGCAAAACAGTTCAAAACTCAGCTGTCTGCAGGAAAGGTTATGACGATATTCGCTAAAATTCAATATCTTGATTTTCAGCTGCCGGACCACTTTCGATATAGTCCAGATCTGGCTCCAAGTGATTTTCATCTTTTCGGACCACTAAAAGATCAGTTGCGAGGGAATCATTATCGATCCGATGAAGAGGCCATACAAGCGGTGCACAATTTTCTGAACGCCAGGCCGACAACCTCCTTCCAGGAAGGACTTCAAACGCTGGTTAGAAGATGGACTAAGTGCACAGACGTAGGAGGGGATTATGTTGAATAGTAATGCTAGTGTCATTTATGTAATTACTTTACAATTTCACTTTACTTATTGACCCTCGTAGATTAGTCTCCGACTGCCATGCTTTTTACGTAGAGAGTGAATTGTTATTTAAATTTGGCCTAAAGGTTAGTAATTTGTTTCTTCTATGGTATCTTACTAATTGTTTCTTCTATGGTATATGTATCTTCTATTGATCTTCTATGGTTAGACAAAGGATCTACACAGAAACGTAACGGGTCACAAACGTGATGGTTTCGTCTGTTTACCTAACAAATCGAATAAAAGAGGTCCTGGATCTGTAACTTTAACAATTAACGGGAGGTAACACACGAAAGTCAGTTTAGAGAACAACGCTTTTACAAGTTTGCAGAACAATACCTTGAAGAGTGTTTAATTCTGAAAGGATGGCGTAAAATAGAACGTAAACAACAAATATAAGCGATTTCTACAAACTGTTTTTTTTTTATTAAATCAAAATAGATGAAAAATAATGAGGAAGTCTTATTAATTTATTGTTAATAAACATTCGTTTCAATTGTGAGAGAAGTACACTTTTGATAAAACAATATTTAGCTGTGTCGATGGAAGAGACTGTTATCGTAATGAAAACCTTTACATAGGCTAAATTTCTCCGAAACGATTAATCGAATTTCAGTAATTTAAGAAAATCCAAAACTTAACTCAGTATATCCCTGAAGACGGTTAAGGTTTCTTTTCTTTCGAGAACAACTTCTCCGATTTGGTTCAAACTAAACAAAGCGAGGCTGTGTAAATTACAATAGAGAGTAGCCGCAGTTTAAGAAAAAATTTCAAAACAATTAAAAATGACGATTTTTATCAAAATTTCCTCCGAAGTGGTTCCTAAAGGTTATTTTTATTCTTAAGAATTTCGGAACGAAGTCTGTGAAATCGGATCTCTTAGAATTTCACAATTGTGCTTATCTATTTTTGTATAACAATAAAATGCTTTTAAAACACAAGATTATCCAATTAGAAATGAGGACGGTACTTGGGCTAGAAGTGCTCAGCAAAAAGCTAATCTCTTCGCAAAATATTTAGAAGAAATATTTCTTCCACTGCCAAGGCAAACGTGCGAAGAAAGCATACCTCTGATAGAAAAACAGGATAATGTAAAAATAACTCCGGTGACACTTCAAGAATTAAAAAATGAAATTAATAAGTTAAAATCAAAGAAAGCTCCTGGATTTGATCTAGTTACTGGTATGATAGTTAAATCTCTACCAGAGAAAGGACTTAGGAAGTTACTTTACCTAATCAATGCAGCTTTAAGATTGAAGTATATTCCTCTTCAATGGAAGACAGCTGAAGTTATTATGATATTGAAACCAGGCAAACAACCAAATGATAAGACGTCATATAGGCCAATTTCGTTATTACCAACGATTTCCAAGTTATTTGAAAAGCTGTTGCTAAAAAGACTAAGGCCCATCATTGAAAACAGGAAACTTATCCCAGAACATCAATTTGGTTTCAGACGAAGGCATTCTACATTAGACCAAGTTCATAGGATCACAAATATTATAGAAAATTCTTTTGAGAAAAAGAAGTTTGTGCAAATATATTTTTGGATGTAGCGAAAGCCTTCGATAAGGTATGGCATGAGGGCCTAATTTGGAAGCTGCAGAGAGATCTACCAAAACAATATTATGAAATTCTAAAGTCATATTTAACTGGTAGACATTTTCGAGTGAAATACGAAGGAGAATACTCGGAATTGAAGAAAATATCAGCTGGGGTTCCACAGGGTAGCGTTTTGGGACCTGTGCTTTACTTGCTGTACACAAGTGACCTTCCTACTGCAGATGATACAACCACTGGTACGTTCGCAGATGATACTGCAATCTTAGCTACGGGTAAGAAAATTGAAGAAGCTGTGAAGAAGCTTCAACGAGCTACAGATGAGGTGTGCAAATGGACCAAAAATGGCGCATTAGCCTGAACGAAACCAAGTCAGTGAATGTAAATTTTACAAATCTTAAGATAGATCATTCCATCACAATTACAATAAATTCTATACCAATTCCCCAAGCTAACTCTGCTAAATATCTGGGAATGACCTTGGATGTGAAACTGAAATGGAAGGAACACGTAAAAAGAAAAAGCAAGAATTGAATTTTAAATTTAGAAAATTGTATTGGCTAATTGGAAGACAATCCAAACTGTCAATTCATAATAAGTTATTAATATATAAACAGGTTTTAAAGCCAGTGTGGAACTATGGAATACAGTTGTGGGGCTGTACAAATAAGACGAATATTAATACAATTCAAGTTTTTCAAAATAAGGTACTTCGAAGCATTGTTGACGCACCATGGTATATACGAAATGACAACATTCATAGGGATTTGAATGTAGAGTTTGTCAGTGAAGAAATCAAAAAGCAAGCATTGAAGCATGGACACCGCATCTCACATCATGAATGCTCCGAGGTTCGGGGACTGATGGTTACACCTACGTCAGCTAGAAGACTGCAAAGAACTAAGCCTTCTGATTTGATTAGTAGAGAATAACCATTGGGTTATAACTCTAGATAAACGTACTATATTTACCGATTGTGTTCATAGAAATGTAAATTACTAGATGGGTTTCTGACTCAGTTGTAATGTTATTAATAATAAAAAAAAAATAAATAAAAAATAAAATGCTTTAACTACATAACAAACGTCGTAGATTGTTTTTGTAAAATATTTTTTATGAACTCTCATGATCCGTAGCGGGACGGTCTGTATGTCAAACATATATATATAATTATTATTATTATTATTATTATTTGCATATAGACCCTGTTGGATCCGACTTATGTCTTGTTCCTTCTAATCCTCCACACCTCCTTCATCCTGTCCCCATTGATCCTCCTCCGCTCCTCCGTCCATTTTACCTCTGCTCTCTTTGGGATTTCAATCTCTGGGATCTTCCAACCGAGCATCTTTCTCCTGTATGCGTCCCTGTCTTCAATGACTGTTGAGTTTATTTTTGCGTCATGTAGGTCTATTCTGACTTGTTGGCAAGTCTCGTTGTTGGGAGTCAACTGATGTGTCCATAGAATTGAAGCCTCCTTCTTCTGATATCTGCTGCCAGGTTCGATATCTTCTCTGTGGTCTTCCGGGAGTGCAACCTGTATCCGTCTTCTGTTAATCTTGGGCCAAGGATCTTCCTCAAGATTTTGCGTTCTTCCTTCAAAATGTCTTCCATTGTACCATAAGTGTGGAGTGCAAGCGTCTCGCTTGCGTATAATCCCTCCGGTTTTATGACTGTGTTGTAGTGTCTGATTTTTGTGTGCGTCGACATACATTTCTTATTGTAGATATCACGCGTTATACCAAGAGCCCTCTTCATTCTCAGTAGCCGAACCCTTTGCGCAGCCTTCTCGCCACCTGTGGGTTCAAGAATTTCTCCCATATAATTGAAGTGCTTGACTCTGTTTATTTTACCATATTTTGTGTTTAGTTCTTGAATATTTAATTTTGAACAGAAGAATTCGGTTTTATTCGGTTATATACACACATAAGGCACCTTAAGGAATGTTCATGCATTACGTATTCAAAGTAATCGCCTACTTTGGATATATATATATATATATATATATATATATATATATATATATAAAACATTTCAAATATTTTTAAAAAGTCATATCTTTTGGAAAATGGATTTAGTTTGTTTTAAAATGCATTGAAATTGTCAAAGTTTATTTTCATATTTCCAATGTAATTTGAATTTTTAAACCCCGCAGGGGGTGCAGACTAGCTGCACCTATTGAGTGGACTTATACGTCCTTCGCGGTACCCGAGTTAACACACACTTACACTTACAATACTACACTTACGACTTTAATACTTTACACTCACATTTACATTTAGGGAGGCGATAATAGCCTCAATGTACTTTTCGCCTTAAAATTTATTTTAAAAATGATTTTATTAAAATGCTATTGTATACAGACTTTAATTACCACTACGAAAGTGAAATCGTATTTTCAAAAAAAGTCAAAGATAGAAAACTACTTTTGGAAACTCGCTACCATCATGTTAGCAAGGCAGTTGCACGCCACCTAACCTAACCTAAACTGACATTTTTTTCTCTCCAGCATCGCCGTCTTGGGATCGATATGCACCACAACTAATCTATGCTAACCTAACCTAAACTGACCTAACCTTTTTTCTCTATCAGCGCAGTCTAGGGATCGATATGCTCCACACCTAATCTATGCTAACCTAACCTAAACTGACCTAACCTTTTTTCTCTATCAGCGCCGTCTAGGGATCGATATGCACCACACCTAATCTATGCTAACTTAAGCTAACGTAACCTAACCTTTTTTTCTCTATCAGCGCCGTCTAGGGATCGATATGCACCACACCTAATCTATGCTAACCTAACCTAACCTAACCTAAACTGACCTAACCTTTTTTCTCTATCAGCGCCGTCTAGGGATCGATATGCACCACACCTAATCTATGCTAACTTAAGCTAACGTAACCTAACCTTTTTTTCTCTATCAGCGCCGTCTAGGGATCGATATGCACCACACCTAATCTATTCTAATCTAACCTAACCTAACCTTAACTGACCTAACCTTTTTTTTCTATCAGCGCAGTCTAGGGATCGATATTCACCATACCTGATCTAACCTAACTTAACCTAACAAGTCAATAGCATATTATACTTCCTCAAGTATACGTTTAAAAATAAACTATAAATCAATTCGAATCTATTGATTCATTATTTTTAATACAAATATAAAAAAAAATAAATTAAAAAAACAAATAATGTATGAAAGAGCTACGGTAGAGTAAAGCAAACAGTTTTAGCTATAGATGAAGAAATCTTATAAAAGATACTTTGAAAGTGTACCTTCAAAGGAGCAGTAAAGAAATAGAGCACAACTAATGCGAACCCTTCGTAATTATTGAATGGAAGCTTCGACGTCTGTATCTTCCGCGCGGTACAAAAGCAAGCGAAATGATCGAAGGCAAAGAAGATAGCTGACCAAGCACAAATCGCTGAATCTACTCGTGTGATGGATGAATGTACGCGTCCATACATTCGTTCGAGATGCACAGATATAACAGGACGTTGCTGCCGTAACAGTTTGCAATACGTATGGATCTATTTACAGATGAAGATTATTTTAAAACATTTCTTTATTGAAAACCCGTCAATTACATTACATTATATTGTTGCCAATGTTTCAAAGTATCAGGTGAGATATTATTTTTAAAATAAATTGACAGTCGCGGGACTGGCCGACAGAAGTGAAAACTGGCAGTCGCGGGACTGGCCGACAGAAGTGAAATTGAAATGAATGAAACCGAATTAATATAATATTATTACTATTTGCTTGGATCACGCAAAGCACTCCGACTCATGTCTTGTTCCTTCTAATCCTCCACACCTCCCTCATCCTGTCCCCATGGATCCTCTTCCGCTCCTCCGTCCATTTTACCCCTGCTCTCTTTGGGATTTAATTCTCTGGGATTTTCCAACCGAACATCTTTCTCCTGTATGCGTTCCTGTCTTCAATGTCTGTTGAGTCTATTTCTGCGTCATGTAGGTCTATTCTGACTTGTGCGAGCCACGACGTTGTTGATTTGACACCTTGTATATACTTAAAAATTCTGTTGGCAAGTCTCGTTGTTGGGAGTCTACTGATGTGTCCATAGAATCGAAGCCTCCTTCTTCTGAGATCTGCTGCCAGGTTCGATATCTTCTCTGTGGTCTTTCGGGAGTGCAACCTGTATCCATCTTCTGTTAATCTCGGGCCAAGGATCTTCCTCAAGATTTTGCGTTCTTAATTATATATATAATTATATATTTGATATGTATATATATATATATATATATATATATATATATATATATATATATATATATATATATATTAGCATTACCCGTCGCGACTTCGCCCACGAAACTTAAACTGTTTCAGTAATGTAATAATTTAGAAACATAAAAAAATATATTAATAAAAGCGTGACGATATAAACTCGTGATTATTTTACAGTGAATATGAAAAAATATTATAACCTGAATATGTTGTTTTATTCAAACTTGTTACATTCGAATTTAAGAAAATATGATAAAAAATATTTTTCTCCAATACAAACATTTATACCTCATTTATATTTTTGTCCTTTTAGGGGATGAATTCGGGGGGGAATGCAGAATTACGTGTAACATTATTTGTGTTTTAGAATATTTTTTTTACTTTTAAGAAAAGTTGATAATAAATATTTTTCTCCAATGAAAACACTCTTTTTCTCCAATTATACCTATTTTTTTCATTTTAAATCTTTTAGGAAATGAATTCGGAAAAATGTTAAAATATGGGATTCATTATTTGTATTTCATAGCATACTTCTAGAATATTCGATCCAAAACAAATATTTTTCAATGCAAAATTGTATACCACTTTTTTACATTTTCAATCTTTTAATCTCTTAAACCCTTTCAATCTCTTTAAGGGATGAGTTTTGGGAAATGGTGAAAAATATATTTCATTACTTATATTTAAGAGTTATAAGAAGGTTATACTTATGTTACGTTATAAGAAGATCAGACGAAAAACATATTTTTTCCAATAAAATTTGTTGTCTCATTAGGGGTTGAATACTGAAAAATCGTTTTTCAGTACACCCCTACACGTAGTGGTAACCTTGAAAATGTCAAATCTTTAGCTATTATAGTCTCGGCTATTCGTTGATTATTAAACTGATTATTGGACTGGGTAAGTAGTTTAATGGCGTTAAAATCAACTATTTTGCATAATCCTTTCTTCGCGCACCTCGACATTGTTGTAAGAATGTACCTTGAAAATTTCATGTCTCTAGCTATATTAAAATTGGCTGTACATTGATTATTAAATTTGGACTGGGCAAGTAGTTTAATGGCGTCAGAATCAAATTTTTGCATAATCCTTTCTTCGCGCACCTTGACATTGTTGTAAGAATGTACCTTGAAAATTTCATGCCTCTAGCTATATTAAAATTGGCTGTACATTGATTATTAAATTTGGACTGGGCAAGTAGTTAAATGGCGTCAGAATCAAATATTTTGCATAATCCTTTCTTCGCGCACCTTGACATTTTTGTAAGAAGGTACCTTGAAAATTTCAAGTCTCTAGCTATAATAGTCTCGGCTGTAAGTTGATTAATAAAATTGGACTGGGTAAGTAGTTTAATGGCGTCAAAATCAAATTTTTGAATATCCTTTCTCAGTTCATCTCGACAATGTTGTAAGAATGTACCCTGAAAATTTCATGTCTCTAGCTACTCGTATATTAAAATTGGCTGTACATTGATTATTAAATTTGGACTGGGCAAGTAGTTTAATGGCGTCAGAATCAATTTTTTGCAAAATCCTTTCTTAGTGCACGCCTATATGGTAACATAAATGTACCCTGAAAATTTCAAGTCGCTAGCTAAAATAGTTTTGGCTCTGCGTTGATTATGAATCAGTCAGTCAGGACTTCTTCTTTTATATATATTAAGAATGATTATACGAGAATGACTCGTGTATATATATATATATATATATATATATATATATATATATATATACATATATATATATATACCGAATGATTATAAATATTTACACACAAAAAGCTGTTCTAATAAGAAAGCCATTAATTTTCTTAATATTTGATTCACTTTTATAACTTTTCTAAGTTGATTCATTTTATCTATTAAACAATATGGAATATTTATGTCCCAAGTATTACTTCATGTATTTACTTCCCACAATGTAAAAGTTGATTCATTTTTCCAACTAAAACAATCGAATATTTATGCACACGTCTTACTTCCTGTTTTTACTTCACACAGTGTAAAAGTTGATTCATTTTTCCAACTAAAACAATCGAATATTTATGCACACGTCTTACTTCCTGTTTTTACTTCACACAGTGTAAAAGTTGATTCATTTTATCAATTAAACAATATCGAATATTTATGCACACGTCTTACTTCTTGTTTTTACTTCACACAGTGTAAAAGTTGATTCATTTTATCAATTAAACAATATCGAATATTTATGCACACGTCTTACTTCCTGTTTTTACTTCACACAGTGTAAAAGTTGATTCATTTTTCCAACTAAAACAATCGAATATTTATACACACGTCTTACTTCCTGTTTTTACTTCACACAGTGTAAAAGTTGATTCATTTTATCAATTAAACAATATCGAATATTTATGCACACGTCTTACTTCTTGTTTTTACTTCACACAGTGTAAAAGTTGATTCATTTTATCAATTAAACAATATCGAATATTTATGCACACGTCTTACTTCCTGTTTTTACTTCACACAGTGTAAAAGTTGATTCATTTTTCCAACTAAAACAATCGAATATTTATGCACACGTCTTACTTCCTGTTTTTACTTCACACAGTGTAAAAGTTGATTCATTTTTCCAACTAAAACAATCGAATATTTATGCACACGTCTTACTTCCTGTTTTTACTTCACACAGTGTAAAAGTTGATTCATTTTATCAATTAAACAATATCGAATATTTATGCACACGTCTTACTTCCTGTTTTTACTTCACACAGTGTAAAAGTTGATTCATTTTTCAACTAAAACAATCGAATATTTATGCACACGTCTTACTTCCTGTTTTTACTTCATACAGTGTAAAAGTTGATTCATTTTTCAACTAAAACAATCGAATATTTATGCACACGTCTTACTTCCTGTTTTTACTTCATACAGTGTAAAAGTTGATTCATTTTATCAACTAAAACAATATCGAATATTTATGTCCAAATATTACTTTTTGTGTTATCTTCGCACAGTGTAGAAGTAAAATTTCCGGGTAAAGCCTATTTATAAATTTACACTCTTAACACACTTTCAGAGCATTTCTCTCGTTTACATATTTTAATGTGGTCTGTAAACTACCCTCTCGAGAATGTTTGTACCATCCTTCTTGCCGTTGGATCATTAAGGGGAACAATGGTCAGTTGTTCCCTTGATACGCCGATCTGTGGGAAAAGTAAAGTTCAAAAGGAACGATAATGAGAAACCACCGTCCACTGAGATGTCCGAGATTTTGCTTATAGAATCGTCTGCTTTGACATTTGTAATTTAAATATTTGTAGATAAAAGGGAATGAGTTCTTCTGTGAAGGCGTAAAACTGAAGTATTCTTACGATTACACTTGAAAATAGTTCAACTCTGTTCTTACGTTTTCACTTGCCAATAGTTCAACTCTTTTCTTACCATTTCACTTGATAATAGTTAATTCTATTCTTACGATTTCGCTAGATAATAGTTCAGTTCTATATTCAATGAACATGTTCTACAATTCAATAAAATAATAACTACACATAGGCCTAAATATATTCAGAATTAAATTTAAAATAACGCGCGAAATTTAAATTGCATATAAAAATAAAATTCTACGACAGCACTGATTATCGTGAAGGAAGCAAATCACACTGAGGCAGACGTACGATTAGAATGAAAGTAAAATAAACCTTAATTAAAAGTGCCTTGAGTGGCGTAAAACTGACTCCGTATTGTGTCCATCGTTAACGTCTTTCCTGCATCGTAATTATAAAAAAAGTTTAGTTGCGCGAAATCGTAGGAAACGGATAGTAAAAAATCGTAAGAATAGAGTTGAACTATTATCAAGTGAAATCGTAAGAATAGAGTTGAACTATTATCCAGCGAAATTGTAAAAAGAGAGTTGAACTATTATCAAGCGAAATCGTAAGAATAGAGCTGAACTATTGGCAGGCTAAATTGTAAGAACAGAGTCGAACTACTGGCAAGCTAAATTGTAAGAACAGAGTCGAACTATAATCAAGTGAAATCGTAAGAATAGAGTTGAACTATCATCAAGTGAAATCGTAAGAATAGCGTTGAACTATTATCAAGCTAAATTGTAAGAACAGAGTTGAACTACTGGCAAGCTAAATTGTAAGAACAGAGTCGAACTATAATCAAGTGAAATCGTAAGAATAGAGTTGAACTATCATCAAGTGAAATCGTAAGAATAGCGTTGAACTATTATCAAGCTAAATTGTAAGAACAGAGTTGAACTACTGGCAAGCTAAATTGTAAGAACAGAGTCGAACTATAATCAAGTGAAATCGTAAGAATAGAGTTGAACTATAATCAAGCGAAATCGTAAGAATAGAGTTGAACTATTATCAAGCGAAATCGTAAGAATACAGTTGAACTATTATCAAGCTAAATCGTTAGAATACAGTTGAACTATTATCAAGCGAAATCGTAAGAATAGAGTTGAACTATTATCAAGTGAAATCGTAAGAATACAGTTGAACTATTGGCAAGTGAAATCGTAAGAATACAGTTGAACTATTATCAAGTGAAATCGTAAGAATAGCGTTGAACTATCATCACGTGAAATCGTAAGAATAGAGTTGAACTATTATCAAGTGAAATCGTAAGAATACAGTTGAACTATTATCAAGTGAAATTGTAAGAATAGCGTTGAACTATCATCACGTGAAATCGTAAGAATAGAGTTGAACTATTATCAAGTGAAATCGTAAGAAAAGAGTTGAACTATTGGCAAGCGAAATCGTAATAGAGTTGAACTATTATCAAGTGAAATCGTAAGAAAAGAGTTGAACTATTGGCAAGCGAAATCGTAATAGAGTTGAACTATTATCAAGTGAAATCGTAAGAATAGAGTTGAACTATTATCAAGTGAAATCGTAAGAATACAGTTGAACTATTATCAAGTGAAATCGTAAGAATACAGTTGAACTATTATCAAGTGAAATCGTAAGAATAGCGTTGAACTATCATCACGTGAAATCGTAAGAATAGAGTTGAACTATTATCAAGTGAAATCGTAAGAAAAGAGTTGAACTATTGGCAAGCGAAATCGTAATAGAGTTGAACTATTATCAAGTGAAATCGTAAGAAAAGAGTTGAACTATTGGCAAGCGAAATCGTAAGAACAGAGTTGAACTATTTTCAAGTGTAATCGTAAGAATACAGTTGAACTATTATCAAGCGAAATCGAACGAATACATTCAATGGGAGCGGAGCAAGGAACTGGCTGATAGTCTTTATTTAAAACTACTTTTCAATGAAAGTTCGAACGAAACCAAAGAAACCCAAAACAAGTTCAAACAACTTTTCAGTACTGTAACTCTTACGTTTGTACCAACTAATGAAACACTGCCCCAATCTGTGTATTGATTTCCCATTTACACCACGTAAACCTATTTTGTAATTATTTATCCGCATTAATTTTTTAAAATTTATAACTATAACTCCATCCAAACTCGATTTGTTAAAACAGACTAAACTGTTTTCTCAGCCAAAACGTTTCCCCAACTCATAGTTGAACAGGCCTAAGTAATCATTTCCTAAAATGAAAATAATTTATTAATAGATTTTTTTTTGCTAAAAGAGTAAGAAAATAAAAAAATAAACGAATGGGTGATTTATATACGTATTAAACACAGATGCACTGATACATTTAAGAAAAGTTCGTTGAACAGTTTATAATTAAACATTATTGCACTTTACTTGTTGCTGTCATTATTGTTCCACTTTCTACCGCACAATCTTCTTTCATTCTTCTTGTTTTAAGATTTTAAAATATTACTTCAATGCTACTAATAGATTTAAAAGTTTCATAAAAAACTTACGAAAAACGAAAATAAAGTTTGGAAGGCAGATTAAATTTAACAATATTAAGTAATATTATTTGTTCCAAATCACTGAATGCAGGTAAGCTGTATTCATTCAACTCTAAGGAAATTGTCATCGCGTTGCTCTTCTAATAAGTGATAGTTTACTTTAAAAAGTTACAGATCATTTCTAATATATATTTTTTTTAACGTCCGACTATTGTGCACACTTGGGCTAATGCAGACGTTGGAATGATTTATAGCGTATGAAAATGCCAAGCCCTGGCCGGGAATCGAACCCGGGTCCTCGAGGTGAAAGCCCACTACGCTATCAACTAGGCCAACTATTGTGCACACTTGGGCTAATTCAGACGTTGGAATGATTTATAGCGTATGAAAATGCCAAGCCCTGGCCGGGAATCGAACCCGGGTCCTCGAGGTGAAAGCCCAGTATGCTGTCAACTAGGCCAACTATTGTGCACACTTGGGCTAACGCAGACGTTGGGATGATTTATAGCGTATGAAAATGCCAAGCCCTGGCCGGGAATCGAACCCGGGTCTTCGGGGTGAAAGCCCAGTATGCTGTCAACTAGGCCAACTAGAAAATGCCAAGCCCCCTGGCCGGGAATCGAACCTGGTCTTGGGCTCGGGGTGAAAGCCCAGTACGAGGTGCCCAGTACGCTATCAACTAGGCCAACTATTGTGCACACTTAGGCTAATGCAGACGTTGGGATGATTTATAGCGTATGAAAATGCCAAGCCCTGGCCGGGAATCGAACCCGGGTCTTCGGGGTGAAAGCCCAGTACGCTATCAACTAGGCCAACTATTGTGCACACTTGGGCTAATGCAGACGTTGGGATGATTTATAGCGTATGAAAATGCCAAGCCCTGGCCGGGAATCGAACCCGGGCCCTCGGGGTGAAAGCCCAGTATGCTGTCAACTAGGCCAACTATTGTGTACACTTGGGCTAATGCAGACGTTGGGATGATTTATAGCGTATGAAAATGCCAAGCCCTGGCCGGGAATCGAACCCGGGTCCTCGAGGTGAAAGCCCAGTATGCTGTCAACTAGGCCAACTATTGTGCACACTTGGGCTAATGCAGACGTTGGGATGATTTATAGCGTATGAAAATGCCAAGCCCTGGCCGGGAATCGAACCCGGGCCCTCGGGGTGAAAGCCCAGTATGCTGTCAACTAGGCCAACTATTGTGCACACTTGGGCTAATGCAGACGATGGGATGATTTATAGCGTATGAAAATGCCAAGCCCTGGCCGGGAATCGAACCCGGGTCTTCGGGGTGAAAGCCCAGTATGCTGTCAACTAGGCCAACTATTGTGCACACTTGGGCTAATGCAGACGTTAGGATGATTGTACTTCTTACGATACAAGGGACCGTTTCATTAAATAAATGAATCTGAATAATATTTGCTTTAATCTGACAAGTTGTAAATATCAAAAACAAGTACGGTTAATTCTCAATTTAATTTAACGGAAAACCTAATAAATAATACTGAAGATAAAATTTAACAATGGGTAATAGCTGGGACATTTTAAAATAAATCATAACTAATGTTACATCTGGGACGAAAAATAGCATAGGAACTGCTGTATTATTCTTACGCGTGATTCACAAAATTTATTGTGCTAGCGGAGAGTTAAAGTTAAATTAACTTTGCATGTCCTACAGCCTGAATGTGTAATTCCGCTACAAATTTTAATCAAACAGCTAGACGTGTGTTGTGATTAAGTTTATATTCCAGGACAAAGCATCTCAGTTACTGCTTGGGTCACTCGACTTCAATTTATTTCTCTTTTGACTGATCTGAATTCCAAATTGACAGAAAGCTAAGCGTTTAATTTCTAAAGAGGACTTGAATTCATTTTTCTATATTTTATTGAAGCACGCATTCGTTTTCAGAAAGACGTATAAACAATCGTAAAGGCACCTCTTTTAATATAAAAACAAATTCCAGCGTATCTGTAAGAACGTGTGCTTTTTACACATTTACATAGATTATTGGATTCGGATCAAATTTAATAAAAATATTCTTATACTCTCAAGGAAAAGTTCCTTCTGGAGGAATCAAAGGGGCAGCACATGTCGTGGGCAGAGCACAACTCAGGAGGATCATGGGGCTCATAACAGGGCACTGTGGTCTGAGGGTGCACATGAACAGGATAGGTGTATCACGGAAAAACCACGGAAGGAGGAGGAAACTGCAGGTCACATAATTTATGATTGTGAGGCTCTTGCTAGTAGGAGGCTAGGGGTTCTTGGTTTCCAAGACCCTAGGGATTTTCAGCAGAATGAGCTAGTCAGTGGTTTGCTGGAACTTATTATGGACACCAATCTGCTGAACTAGGTATTTTAAGAGGTAAGTTGCACAATTTAAGAGGTAAGTTGATCGCAGTGCCTGGGGTTGAACAAATCCCTTCCTCTAGAATATAATCTAATCTACTGTCAAGGAAAAAATTTGTGTAGAAATTTTCACGCATCCTTTGTACAAAAAAATCTTGAATTATTATACGAAAAAATATCAGAAACATTTGAATTTGAAGTTAGGTATCAAACAGTTGTTTGCATTACGCGTATCAGCTATAAAACTTTTTTAAAACATATATTACTATTCCTGGCAGCACATAAAAAAGGTAATAACCAATAAGAGAAAATTAATGAACTGTAATAACCTAGATATTATCTCTAAAAAATAGCTACCAATTTGGTTTTTTTGGTCGTTTCATCAGTGTGCTAACTTTGAGGTTAAGTTTATCTTTATTGTATGAGTGGTGCTGTAAATTCTCAGCTATGAGCGTAAAGAGCAGGCCTAGAGCGATCTCCGTCAGATTTTAGTACAAAAAAATACACTCTTAGCTAATACGATGATGATATTATTATTAAATTAATAATTAGTATTGACAGTATTATTTTAATTGATTTAATTTTAAATAGTAAAGCATCACTTTGGAATTACAAAGAATCCTTCTTTAAGCCCTCTGCAAACACGGAATATGCTTTGGGAACGTCGACCAGAGTCTCTGCGGCACGGGTCACTAGTTTTCTCTTCGTTGGTGTTTCCTGTATTCAAACAAAGTTTCAACGCGAGAATTATGTATTTGTGCCGACAACTAAATAATACGGTTTGGCTGAAAATATATTTTTTGTAACCCATCGCAACGTCGACCAGAGTCTGTGCAGCACGGGTCACCAGTTTTCTCTTCGCTGGTGCTTCCTGTATTCAAACAAAGTTTCAACGCGAGAATTATGTATTTGTGCCGACAACTAAATAATACGGTTTGGCTGAAAATATATTTTTTGTAACCCATCGCAACGTCGACCAGAGTCTGTGCAGCACGGGTCACTAGTTTTCTCTTCGTTGGTGTTTCCTGTATTCAAACAAAGTTTCAACGCGAGAATTATGTATTTGTGCCGACAACTAAATAATACGGTTTGGCTGAAAATATATTTTTTGTAACCCATCGCAACGTCGACAAGAGTCTCTGCAGCACGGGTCACCAGTTTTCTTTTCGCTGGTGCTTCCTGTATTCAAACACAGTTTCAACGCGGGAATTATGTATTTGTGCCGACAACTAAATAATATGGTTTGGCTGAAAATATATTTTTTTAAATGTTCTTTCATCTTCTTATTACTTGAAGTATTTTAATTATATTTCTGGCAAACTGTTTTACGCATAAAAGTATATGTGATTGTTTAAATACTTGGCAGTACAAAGGAAGACTCAAAGTGTTTAAATATCACATATGGTATTATTGTTTATTTACAAAATATCGCTTCTATTTAAAATAAAATATTTGGCGAACCGAATTTAAACACTCCCGCTTGGCACAACAAATATATGCGAAAACATGGGCGGGAGTAGTGCACTTACGGAGTAAAAACGAAACGTTTTAGCAAAAATATTTATTATTCTATCCGGTTACGAAATTACACAAAAACTACTTTTCTTCACAAAGTAATGTTGATAAATTATGCAGATTTAATAGCTATTGTAACTCAAATTGGATTTTCAAAAAAGTGTAAAATAAAACGTTTTGAATTTTACGTCTGTTAGAGTTGTTTTTTTTGTATTTGTATCGTAAAATTCAAAAGTATTCGCATATTAAAATATTCAATTACGTACAAAAGACATATTGTGGAAATTCGTTTCCATCACGCATCACTACTGCGCATGTCGCGATTATTATTATTATTATATTAGGCTATTAAAAACTAATTCGATTTATAAATTTGAATATAACTGTTTAATATTTTTCTTTAGAATATAGTTGTAATGTTATAATTCAATTCAACTTGCACAAATATTACGAGAAACGTTTTTTTTAAAAATAATCAAAACTATCAAAAAATTAATAAAGAAATATGAAATTCCCCTTTAATTATCGTCATGATACGTCCATGTCAAATTAAAGGTGAAATATTATCAACAACGAGAAGTCGAGGTGCAGATATTTTCTGTTGCCTCAGAGAGAAAAAGTTAGGAACAAGCATAAGGGAAGGATTTATTGATATCACCCTGTGTCCCTTTGGCGCCGTTATTTATTTCAAGAGAGAATGTTCCCATAAATCTAATCTGGGAACAAGTAGTTCTGCTTTATGATTGGTCAAACCTCTTTGCAGAATTCAATTTGCAGATGTTAGGAAAATACTTTACATCATATTGGAACATGTCCCTTTTTACGAATCTGTCTACGACGCATAAATCATTCATCGCAGATCATTCGTGTGTAAAATGATTTTTTACCAGAATCGTGCTAATTACGAGGGCAAGTCAAAAAGTAAAGGGAAATTTTAATTTTCCTCCGAATCACACGTATGTCAGCACTGATTGTTCTGCTATAACTCATAACGTCTATCAGCTGTTCATTTAAAGTATTGTTAGCTAATTGTGATTGTGTTTCAAAGACAGTGTGAAATAAGTTCTCCTTTGTGTGATTGCACCAAGGAAGAAATGCGAGCAGTGATACGTTCCCTCAATTCAGAAGGCGTGAAACCAGCAGAGATTATTCGACGAATGCAACAGCAATATGGAGAGAGTTGTTTGAGTGGAAGCAAGGTCTACGAATGGATTGATCGCTTTAAAAGTGGTAGGATTTCTCTGTGCGGTGAACAACGATCTGGTTCTTCTACGTCGAAGACTAATGACAATATTGAAGTAATTAAACAAACGTTTCTCTATAATCGACGAATTACAGTTGATAACATTGCAAGTGAGTTGAATGTAAGCCATGGCTCAGCATATTCAATTATTCAAGATTCTTTAAACTTTCGTAAAGTCTGCGCACGCTGGGATCCACGCAAATTGACCAGCGTCCACAAAGACAATCGATTCGAAATTTCTCAGGAGTACAGTGTACATAAGTACGTGTATTTGGAACGTTATAAAGAAAAAGGAGACTCAATTATTAAGCGAATAATAACCGTTGATGAGACATAAGCCCATCATTTTGAACCGGAGAGTAAGCGACAAAGTTTGGTGCTTCCCCAAGCAAAACAGTTCAAAACTCAGCTGTCTGCAGGAAATGTTATGATGACGATATTCGCTAAAATTCAAAATCTCGATTTTCAGCTGTTGGACCATTCTCAATATAGTCCAGACCTGGCTCCAAGTGATTTTCATCTTTTCGGACCATTAAAAGAACGGTTGCGAGGGAATCATCGATCTGATTAAGAGGCCATACAAGCGGTGCACAATTTTCTGAACACCAGGCCGAAAACCTCCTTCCAGGAAGGACTTCAAACGCTGGTTAGAAGATGGACTAAGTGCATAGAAGTAGGAGAGGATTACGTTGAATAGTAATGCTAGTGTCATTTATGTAAGTACAATAAATATATAGATTTTTTCAATTTCACTTTACTCGTTGACTTACCCTACACTTTTACATTTTGATCCAAACTTCATGTTGTCTCGTTGTGCACAACAAATCCTTAAATTCTACACCACGTACGGTGCTGTTACTAACAAAGGTATTCAATATACAATTTTCAAAAAACAGAACTATCTGTTTCTCACGATTTATCATCGTATATCCACGGAGAAGTTTACTATTCGAACAGCCATAACAGACGACCCGGGATCTTGAAATGAGCACCGATCCTAATCTTTAAATCATTTTTGGGGGACTCGGTGGCCGAAATGTTTAAAACATCGGTCAGTCTACCGCGTCACTCAACTGCGCACCTAAAGGTTCTTAATTCGAACCGCAGTTGCTCCCGCTTTTTTCTCCTTAACGTTAACCCTTGTCCTCATTCTAATTGGCATAAAGTATAGAAGTTAAGAAATGAAATCAATTACTTTTTCAAGGATCTTTCAAATTTGTATGTATTCCTAAAACTGCTTTTGTGTTTACACCCGAATATTTGCAACTTCCTTTCGATTTCAATCAAACTAGACACAAAATCGACTTTTTATAACAGTATGAACAAGTTCGTCACCCCTCTAAATACGTTCAACAGTTTCAAAATGGCGGATAATTCAAAGTTTTGTACGGAAAAATCACAATGCACTTAGACGTTATCTGAAAATTTAAAAAGATAATTTATGTAGTTTTATTGCTAAAAATGACAGTGTAAATAGATTTTCAAAAAAGTGTAAAATAAAAGAAATATTGTTTGAAATTCGCTTCAATCACGTCAGCGTGAAATATGGTGCCATTATTGTTTATAAAATTGCAAATGGTGTTTTGATTGACATTTTGAGCCGCCTCGGTGGCCTAGTTGATAGCTTACTGGGCTTTCACCCCGAGGATCCGGGTTCGATTCCCGGCCAGGGCTTTGCATTTTCATACGCTATAAATCATCCCATCGTCTGCATCAGTCCAAGTGTGCACAATAGTCGGACGTTACAAAAAAAAAAAAAAAAAAAAATTTAATCACATTTCTTTGTATTCAAATTAGCACAATTGAATTCAAATTTTCAACTCTCACACATTTTTTCAGTATTGAATTTTCTTTTTCGATACTTTAAACTTACCTCAAAATAAAAAGTCACTCATAATCAGCGACGTGGTGTGCCCTTTCTTACTACACAAAAACTAAAAATGTATATTACGGCCTGAAGATGAAATAGTGAGGTTTCGAAACCGCGGCAGCTTTTACGAGGTGAGTAAAAAAGGCGGCAGAAAATAGGTCATAATCCTAATCATTTAAAAATTTACGTTTATCTCTTTTTTTCTCTTCTACTTCGAAAAAAAACCTATTTTGACAGTTTTTAGTGCGAAAATGTGTGTCTGCGTGTACATGGCAAGACTAAACTGTTTTAAACTCTTCTACTGAATTTGGTAGTTTGCTCATTTATCAGGACCAGTTTAAATTCTCTCTCTCTCTCTCTCTCTCCCTCTCTCTCTACATATATATATATGTATGTATGTATGTATGTATATATACGAGGGTGGTCTGAAAAGTTTCCGACCTAACCAAGATACAAGACATTTTTTCAGAATTTTTTTTTTTTATTTTTCAACATAGTCTCCTTGTACCTCTACACACTTCTCCCAGCGATGCTCCCATCTCTGTAACCCGTCCAAATAGTACTCGGCGTTTTTCTCTACAAAATAATTGTTCATGAAGGTGATTGCCTCTTCATTTGACGAAAATCTCTGTCCTCCGAGCGCAATTTTTAGATGAGGGAACAAAAAGAAGTCGCTTGGGGCTAGATCTGGTGAGTAAGGCGGATGGTCAAGCAGTTCAAACTATAATTCGTGGATTTTCGCCATTGCAACCGCTGAGGTGTGAGACGGTGCGTTGTCTTGGTGAAACAGGATTTTCTTTTTCTGCAAATGTGGCCGTTTTCCCGCAAGTTCTGACTTCAGCTTGTCAAGTAATGATGCGCAGTATGCTCCTGTAATGGTTTTTCCTTTCTGAAGATAGTCGATTAAAATAACTCCATGACTATCCCAAAAAACAGTCGCCATCACTTTCCCAAACGAAAAAACAGTTTTTGCTTTTTTTGGAGCCGGTTCCCCCTTTGCAGTCCACTGTTTGGACTGTATTTTTGTTTCGGGCGTATAATGGTGTATCCAAGTTTCATCTACAATAATTAATCGGCGCCAACTGCGCCTAAACTGCCCCAACAGAGCAATGGAAATGTTCATTCGAACACGTTTTTTGTCTAACGTGAGCAAACGCGGCACCCAACGCGCGGACAGCTTTCTCATGTCTAAATGTTGATTTAATATGTGACAAACACGTTCTTTTGACATGTTCATAACGTCTATCTCTCTCACTTTAATTCGGCGGTCATCTAGCACTATTTGGTGAACTTTGGCGATGTTTTAGTCGGTAGTTGCAGTTTTTGGACGTCCCGAACGTTCATCGTCTCCCAAGCTCTTACGGTCACGTTTAAATTCAGTTGCCCAAAATTTCACTGTGGTAAATGATAGTGCAGAGTCTCCACACACAGAATTCAACTCATCTTTGATTTTCGTTGGCGTATTGCCTTTTAAAAACAAATATTTAACGACAGCTCGATACTCGATTTTGTGCATTTTCATACGAATATTCACTCAAACGACTGTTACATAACAACTGCGTGTCCAAAATGGCTGAAACTTTGGTGAGTAACTGTCAACAGATGAACAACGAAATTCGAGTGCTGCTATCTTCATGTTGAGGTCGGAAACTTTTCAGACCACCCTCGTGTATATATATATATATATATATATATATATATATATATATATATATATTAAAAGACAAAAATAGAAGCCATAACATTCTACAAAAATAAGATTTTCTCAAATCAGCAATAAAAATTTTACTGAATATAAGCCGCAGGTGTGTGTGTGTGTGTGTGTGTGTGAGTATACAAAATCCGTTTCAGGAGTTTATCAACAAGAAACCAATAGGCCTACACCAGTACAATGTGTGATAATAAGCAGAATATCTGTCATAAATGTAAATAAGTGTATTAAATATGAAACACGATTATTTACAGTTCGCGAGAAAATCTAATAAAAATTCAAAATGCTCTCCGCTCTGACTTTCATATAGCGATTAACAGCTCCCTAACCGGAAATCATTGTACAAAACATTTATATTGTAAAGTGTACAAGGAAGTCTTGCAACGTCTTTAAGTGGCTAGTGTGACGGCACCTGTAATACAGTGTTATCGACAGCCCATGTTACACGACTGTTTCATCATTAGATACTTGCCAGCTAATGCATTTCTAAGCGACATCCTCAGATGCCGAGCTCATTAAGAAAGCAAGTTATCTGTATACATCGCCGGCTCTGAAACACAAGTTGTACACTGCACACTGATTAATATATTAAATTATCCGCAAAACTGCAGTTCCTCAGTTTTGCCTCACACAGCTCAGAAATCACCGAGACTTTGGTTTTGGCGAAGGCAATCATCGTCGTCCAGCAAACTTTTCTTACACATGAGGGAACTAAATCCGAATACTGTTAACTATGTTCTAAAACTAAAACTAGATAACCTTCTTAAAACGTATAAACTTAATCAAACAGTGATATGTGTAAAACAGGGATGTAAAAACACAGAGCCTAATACGTATGTGTAAGTGAAGACGTATGTATGTGAATGTGTTGTTTGACTAGGATACCGTGATGGATGCCACCTCCTCTTGGTAGGTGCATCTAGTCTATACCTATCTGCGGGGGGCACGAGACTTTGCCGCAGATCGAGCCCGACATTTCTTCCTTATGAAGCGATCCGTTTTAAACACTATTACTAAAAGCATCAGAACATTACCTAACAAACCTAACCATAACCATAACCTAACCTAACCTATACCTCTCTGCGGGGGGCACGAGACTTTGCCGCAGATCGAGCCCGACATTTCTTCCTTATGAAGCGATCCGTTTTAAACACTATTACTAAAAGCATCAGAACCTTACCTAACAAACCTAACCATAACCATAACCTAACCTAACCTATACCTCTCTGCGGGAAACAAGAGACTTTGCCGCAGATCGAACCCGACATTTCTTCCTTATGAAGCGATCCGTTTTAAACACTATTACTAAAACCTTCAGAACCTAACCTAACAAACCTAACCATAACAATAACCTACCCTAACCTATACCTTCCTGCGGGAAACAAGAGACTTTGCCGCAGATCGAGCCCGACATTTCTTCCTTATGAAGCGATCCGTTTTAAACACTATTACTAAAACCATCAGAACATAACCTAACCTATACCTCTCTGCGGGAAACAAGAAACTTTGCCGCAGATCGAGCCCGACATTTCTTCCTTATGAAGCGATCCGTTTTAAACACTATTACTAAAAGCATCAGAACATTACCTAACAAATCTAACCATAACCATAACCTAACCTAACCTATACCTCTCTGCGGGAAACAAGAGACTTTACCGCAAATCGAGCCCGACATTTCTTCCTTATGAAGCGATCCGTTTTAAACACTATTACTAAAAGCATCAGAACATTACCTAACAAATCTAACCATAACCTAACCTAACCTATACCTCTCTGCGGGAAACAAGAGACTTTGCCGCAGATCGAGCCCGACATTTCTTCTTTATGAAGCGATCCGTTTTAAACACTATTACTAAAAGCATCAGAACATTACCTAACAAATCTAACCATAACCATAACCTAACCTAACCTATACCTCTCTGCGGGAGACAGGAGACTTTGCCGCAGATCGAGCCCGACATTTCTTCCTTCTGAAGCGATCCGTTTTAAACACTATTTCTAAATCCATCAGAACCTAACCTAACCTATACCTCATCTGCGGGGAGCACGAGACCCTGCCGCAGATCGAGCCCGACATTTCTTCCTTATGAAGCGATCCGTTTTAAACACTATTACTAAAACCATCAGAACCTAACCATAACCTACCATAATCTAACAAACCATAATCTAACCTACCATAACTTAACCCTAATCTAACCTAATCTAATCAACGCTAATCACAACCTAACTCCAACATAACCTAACCTGACGCTTTTATAAATACTAAAAGTGTTATAAAATGTGTCTGTTAAAAATGCATATTTCACAAAATTCATTTCTAAGATTTTGTACAATTTTTATTAAAAAAAATAGAAAAATAATAACGTCCTTTACTTTAACAGATATTCATAAAAACGTATTTAACCTTTTCACTTTTTTTGCAGCTGCCGTTTTTCAATTTTCTTTAAAATCTATTATGCTCGTCATAATTATAAATGTATTTACATACCAAACCAAATAAGGTATATTTTGGGAAACTGTATTTTTTTTATTTCCTTATTTTGAAAATTAGTGTTTTAGATAAGCTATATTTACATCGGTTTGGTTATACCGCCAAGCTTCATGGTAAAAAGACTTCACTGTTTAGCCGTTGTGAGAGGTTACCGATGAACAGACAATGGTGGAGAAACATAAGGTACAGTTTCTGCATAACAACTGTTTCTTATGTTTCTTGATATATATATATATATATATATATATATATATATATATATATATATGTAGGTAAAATGGACGGAGGAGCGGAAGAGGATCCATGGGGACAGGATGAGGGAGGTGTAGAGGATTAGAAGGAACAAGACATGAGTCGGAGTGCTTTGCGTGATCCAACACAGTGGTCTATGCGCAGTGAAATAATAATAATATATACGCACACACACACACAATGGTGGAGAAACATATATATATATATATATATATATATATATATATATATATATATATATATATATATATATATATATATATATATATATATATATATATATATATATATACATACATACACACACACACACATATATATATATATATATATATATATATATATATATGATTCTACAAAACATAAGGTACAATCGTACAGAAACACAAGGTTGACAAAATAAACAACTACAGATATACAACGGAGGTTTGGGTGAATGGAATTAATTATGTAAAGTTGACTTAAGGGCAGCTCAAGCACTACACATACATGCTTAACCAAGCGAGGGTTATTTCTAAGTTTTCCCGCTGGACGCGCTACAGTATTATGTAACTGGTGAACTACATAATGCACTAACTTTATGAGCATCTAATTAAAATGTAATGTTGCTGTTTTCTCGAAAAAAAACTGGTTCGAAAGCGAAATCTTGTCTTTTCAAAATTAGTTTATCAGATTTTGTTAAAATTCGTTACGTAACGATTTGTGATTTAAACTCGTGCATCAGATTTGATGTAACAGAAATTTCAGGTTCTAGAGTAAATAGAATGAAACAAAATTAATTAAAAGCAGATCAGTAAAATAATAATTTTGATCAAATTTTGTTGTAGCTATTAAATGTTTGAACAAAAACGTTTTGGGAGAAATCGATAAAAAACGACTTATCACTAATCCATTAAAAATAATGCATGAAGGTTCAAAACTCACGTCAGTGAAACAAATTTGAAATAAAAGCAGTTAGATTTTGGTTTCTTCAACAATAATTAACGGTATAAAAATAAATAGAAACAACCCGAAAAATTCTGAATCAACGTATTTTTTTTAAATTTGCTTCACTTGAATTAAATTTGAGTAAATTCAGTTAAACCGATTTTGAGAAATTAGGGTTTATTTTGTATGTATTTGTATTGCATACATTTTGTATGTGTGCTTAAATCCCTACTTTAACCTTCTTATATATAGTCGCGTGACTAAGAGTTTATATAATGCTTTGCAACGTCTATATATATAGACACTTGATATATATATATATATATATATATATATATATATATATATATGTATATGTATATATATATACACGAGGTGTGTTCAGAAAGTAACGAGAATTTTTAAATTTCGCGGGCTTGGAGAGTCCGCTTGTCAAACTATTTTTTTATTATGTTGGTATACATGCCCTTCAAGTATGATAAAACTTTCGGCTGTTTTCATTGTTGACTTTGTGACAGCCACTAAGGATAGACGTGTTTTTACGAGCTCGGCGATTTTCGTTTGTTAAAAGAAAAGTGAAAGAAATGGTTATGGACAATCGCCGAATCACAATTAGAGAGGTCGCTGATGATGTTGGCATATCGATTGGATCATGTCATGACATTGTTTCCAGTGTTTTGTGTATGAAACGCGTGGCAGCAAAATTCGTTCCAAAATAGTTGAATTTTGAACAAAGCAGCGGCGAATGGAAGTTGCTCAGGAGTCACTAAATGAAGTCAACGACAATGCAGAATTACTGAAACGTATTATAACAGGTGACGAAACAAGCGTTTACGGATATGACGTCGGAACTAAGGCTCAATCATCCCAGTGGAGGCATTCTCGCTCGCCAAGACCGAAAAAGGCTCGACAAGTGCGGTCGAATACTTGTGTTATGCTCACGGTTATGCTCACTGTGTTCTTCGATATTAATGGCATAGTGCATCATGAATTCCTGCCACCAGGTGAAGCGGTCAAAAAGGAATACTACCTAGAAGTTCAACGCCGTTTGTGTGAAGCAATCCGAAAAAAAAACGCCCGGATCTGTAGAAAAACAATTCATGGCTTTTGCACCACGATAATGCACCAGCTCACACTTCACTGCTTGTTTGTGAATTTTTGGCCAAAAACAGTACTGTAACAATGCTCCAGCCTCCATATTCGCCAGACATGGCTCCGTGTGACTTTTTCCTACTTCCAAAAATAAAGAAAACCTTAAAGGGCCGTCGTTTTACAGCCGTAGATGACATTAAAAGCGCATCGCCGAAAGAACTAAAGGCTATCTCAAAGATAGAGTTTGAGAAGTGTTTCGAGGATTGGAAGAAGCGCTGGCACAAGTGCATAATCTCCAATGGGGACTATTTTGAAGGCGACAACATCAATGTAGAAGAATAAATAAATATTTTGTTCAAAAAAATTAAAATTCTCGTTACTTTTTGAACACACCTTGTGTTCAAAACACTCTCAGAGAGAGAGAGAGAGAGAGAGAGAGAGAGAGAGAGAGAGAGAGAGAGAGAGGGAGAGAGAGAGAGAGGGGGAGAGAGAGAGAGGGGAGAGAGAGAGGAGGAGAGGGAGAGAGAGAGAGAGGGGGAGGAGGGGAGGGGATAGAGAGGGAGGGAGAGAGAGGAGAGAGGGAGAGAGGGAGAGGGAGGGAGGGGAGGGGATAGAGAGGGAGGTATGGAGAGGGGGAGAGAGGGAGAGGGAGGGAGGGGAGGGGATAGAGAGGGAGGGAGGGAGAGGGAGGGGAGAGATGGAGAGAGGGAGAGGGAGAGAGAGGGAGGGGAGAGGGAGAGAGAGCAAGTTTTTTTGGTTCTTCAGGAGTAAGTTTTTTGAAGATTGCGATAGAAGTTTCTTTAGAAAGTCTCTCTGAATGTTGTGCAGTATAGCCTTCCTGTTTTATACTGTTCGAGTATGTCGTTGCAAGTTATAAAGCACACAAGGTACTCAGCACTGGCTATTAAGAATCTACATAAATTTACAAAACGGTTGAAACAGAGCACTTCACACAACAAGCTATTTCTTGTGCTCCGACACCTTTATTGATCTTGTGTCCAAAACAGGATTACACAAGTTCGTCCTTTAGACAATAAGTTTAGTGATCAAAGAGCACGTATTTAGCAAATTTATATTAGACTAAAGTTAGACTTATTTTGGTTTTACATAATTTATAATAAACGTAATCATAAAGACTAACAAATTGAACGTTTGTTTTATCTTTACAAAACATCCGCCACACTCGGAAGAGAAACGCTCATTCGGGTATTTTCGGAAGAAGTCGGGTATTCTTGAAGTGATTTGAATCTACCAGTGAACTAATTAATCGACGTGCATTACTGATTCAGTGATGTGATTTCTATGAAACTAACAGACGTAACTTCGAAACCCGCTGATGACTTTTGTTTTTCATTTAAAATTTGTAATTTTTCTAACATTTCAAGTTAATGTTTTATTTTACATGCATTTTCGAAAGCAGAAAAAGTGTTCTTTAAGCGTGGTATTAGGCTCAGAATGATTGTTACGAAACGATTGTTTTACAGAATTTGAAAAATTGTCGATTTAATAATTTAACCTGAGTACGCAAAGTAGGCGTTTTAGAGAACTGAAACGAAAAACCAACGAGTACGCTAAAAGCGATGCAGAAACATCGAGAGGTTTATATAATCGAAACAATGAATTAGAACAGCTGGTAACCGCACAACACAACTCAGTTATTGCACACAATACACAAGAAGCATTACAATCTGTTAGTAACATTTTAGAAACATTTGCTACAAACGTTGAATAAAATGAAATTAATAAACTTTTGTCGTATATTCCTCAACTATTCAGGAGAAAATCTTCTTTTTTGTACTAAGTAACATCCTACCTTACAATCACAGACAAATTTAGTAAAATTAAATCAATTAAAACTAAATTTGTTTTTTTAAAAAAACGTACTTCACATTTAACTTTTTTTTTGGTGTTTAATGTCCGACTATTGTGCACACTTGGGCTAATGCAGACGATGGGATGAATTATAGCGTATGAAAATGCCCTGGCCGGGAATCGAACCCGGTTCCTCGGGGTGAAAGCCTAGTACGCTATCTACTAGGCCACCGAGGCGGCTTCACATTTAACTGAGAACCGTAAGCGTGAAACAAGTTTCAGTATTTTCTACCTAGTTCCGCTTAGTTCCGGATTAGAAAAAACATCCACTCTACATTTTAGAACTCCTCTCACGGCTTTCAAACAGTCTACGCTTGCGAACCTAGTACACAATTCCGTCAAACGATGCTCGCTTCTGATTAGTTCGCAGTGCTCGCATATCTCGCGTCAAATATACGCCAAATTATCACATTTCTGTTCAGGCATTGTTACCGGCGCGCCACGTCGCATCTCCTGCACACAATACCTTCAACCTGATCGGTGCGTTCTTTCTCTGGTTTTAACAATGGATATGCGAGAAGTTATGGTTCCCGCCATACAGTTTGACAATCGTTGTTCGGCAGAACATCGAGGACGACCACCTATCACAGAACTACAAACAGCCTACCAACACTCGAAACAACTCTACAAGACACAACTTGCTCGGGTACAAACAGGAGGATCCAGCCAACTTTTAAAGAAAAATAAACGGACTTGTTACTTTCATTTCACCATTCCGAACCAGAAGAATGTCCATCAGCCTTCCAATACTGATTTCTCCCGGAGACTACAATAGGTTAAGCTACAAGGAGTGGAGTATAAAGCAAAATCAAGAGCTGTTCGTAAGTCTTAGCATCTTTTAAAAACACAATCCACGTTGCTTCACGACAAATTTGTTTAATGTTAAAATAATTGAACAGTACGCAGACCAGTATATCCAGCGTAACTGAGTAAGTAGCGTTTCAAATTAATGCAGTAAATGCATTACGCTTTACGTTTTTCCGACGTTGTTAAATAATAAAATATAACAAAGAGTTATATCAAAATTTTAGTGTATTTTACACACAAAGCAATCATTTCATTTTTTTCCGGCGAAAAACCGATGAGGTTATCGTCGCCGATACTCAAAATAAAATTATAAAACAACGAATAAATAAACAAAAATTTAACTTTAATAAGAAAACCAAAAACAAACTACAATAACAAAACCAAATTAATAAACAAAACAGAATATTTTTTATCGGCTTTTCTTAAAAGTAAACAAAATATTCTAAAACACAAATTATAATACAAATAATTCAACATCCCCCTACCGAATTCATCCCCCTAAAAAAACAAAATTATAAAAGAGGTATAAATGTTTGTATTGGAGAAAAATATTTATCAGATTTTCTTAAATTCGAATGGAACACGTTTGAAGACAATAAAACAACATATTCATGTTTATAATATTTTTTTCATAAAATTCACTGTAAAATAATCACGCTTTTATTGATATATTTTTTATGTTTCTAAATTATTACATTACCGAAACAGTTTAAGTTTCGTGGGCGAAGCCGCGACGGGTAATGCTAGTACTGTATATACTGAAGCAACTTCAATACAAAGTAAACAAATAATGGTTTGCCGAGATAAAAACATTGTTATGTTGAATATTTTGTGACAGATTTACAATAATTTACAAAACTTCATCTCGTTATATTAAATCACATATTACGCAGTTTTCAAAAAGAAAATAGAAAAGCATTACCAATAAACGAGGAAATAAAATAAGAGGAACGCATCGATCAAAGGTTTCTGTTATTGTTCAAGTTTTCCCATTAAGAACACAGTTTCATAACCAATACAATAACAAGCTTGGTGCTGTAAGAAAGCCATATCCCTCCATGCCTCCATGATTAAATAGAAAGATTTTTATAACGTTTCCAAATATCTACGAAATAGTACAAATAAGCAATTATTTGCGTTTTGTGTTTTATCTTCTAATTGATAACGTTTTCATTGTACGAAATTACATTATTTTAGTTAATAATTTTATTTTTTATTTTTTGCTTAACATCAACGGAATGGGAAACGTTTTCGACAGTAACTGCAGCTCGAAACTGCAGAGACTGCTAAATTTAAGTAACCTGATAACGACCGTTACTGACGTAACGGAAGCGAACGTTAAAAAAGCAACTTATTCTTTTTTGAAAATATGATTTTACTATCATAAACAGGATTACAATGACCCTATCGTAATAGGGTGGATTATATTTATTTTTCTTCTTTCATCCGGATCACCCACTTTGGGGTACGCCAAATCAATTACGTTGATGTGCGTTAGCTGCCCTCCGCTGTATCAATACTGCTTCATTCTATCCGAGGCTTAACAAAGAGTTATATCAAAATTTTAGTGTATTTTACACACAAAGCAATCATTTCATTTTTTTCCGGCGAAAAACCGATGAGGTTATCGTCGCCGATACTCAAAATAAAATTATAAAACAACGAATAAATAAACAAAAATTTAACTTTAATAAGAAAACCAAAAACAAACTACAATAACAAAACCAAATTAATAAACAAAACAGAATATTTTTTATCGGCTTTTCTTAAAAGTAAACAAAATATTCTAAAACACAAATTATAATACAAATAATTCAACATCCCCCTACCGAATTCATCCCCCTAAAAAAACAAAATTATAAAAGAGGTATAAATGTTTGTATTGGAGAAAAATATTTATCAGATTTTCTTAAATTCGAATGGAACACGTTTGAAGACAATAAAACAACATATTCATGTTATAATATTTTTTCATGTTCACTGTAAAATAATCATGCTTTTATTGATATATTTTTTTATGTTTCTAAATTATTACATTACCGAAACAGTTTAAGTTTCGTGGGCGAAGCCGCGACGGGTAATGCTAGTACTGTATATACTGAAGCAACTTCAATACAAAGTAAACAAATAATGGTTTGCCGAGATAAAAACATTGTTATGTTGAATATTTTGTGACAGATTTACAATAATTTACAAAACTTCATCTCGTAATATTAAATCACATATTACGCAGTTTTCAAAAAGAAAATAGAAAAGCACTAACAATAAACGAAGAAATAAAATAACTAAGAGGAACGCATCGATCAAAGGTTTCTGTTATTGTTCAAGTTTTCCCATTAAGAACACAATTTCATAACCAATACAATAACAAGCTTGGTGCTGTAAGAAAGCCATATCCCACCATGATTAAATAGAAAGATTTTTATAACGTTTCCAAATATCTATGAAAAAAGTATAAATAAGCAATTATTTTCGTTTTGTGTTTTATCTTTTAATTGATAATATTTTCATTGTACGAATTACATTATTTTAGTTAATAATTTTATTTATTTCTTTTTTCCTTAACGTCAACGGAATGGGAAACGTTTTCGACAGTAACTGCAGCTCGAAACTGCAGACTGCTAAATTTAAGTAACCGTAACGACCGTTACTGACGTAACGGAAGCGAACGTTAAAAAAGCAACTTATTCTTTTTTTGAAAATATGATTTTACTATCATAAACAGGATTACAATGACCCTATCG
>CM040188.1:57422364-57429864 GCA_022606455.1 Callitettix versicolor | reverse complement strand
GGTAACTGCAATAAGCACATTCTACTGGGCGACAGCTGCTTAACGACGTTTTCAACGAAATACTTATTAAAAATCAATTTGCAAAAACGCGGAAAGCTGTTGAAAAATAAAAAACAAAATGAAGGAGATATTAATAAATATAATACGCCTGGTAAGTTAAAGAATTCCTACTTGGTAGTGCAATCAATTCCTGCCAACTTTAATAATACATTATTGCATCCATACTTGGAATACCGTTCAAGTATATTGTTCGATAACATCCGAGTTATGTAAAATAGGCTAAAGTATCAGCAGGCCGGCTGTTTATTAAATTTGAACGTATAAAATTCGTTTCAAATTAAACTGCCTTTAATTGCTTTTTTAGGGTTTATTTTAGAGAAGTTTTTTAAAGTTATTTTCGAAAGCAGTTTTTTAAAAATACTTTTCTATTGTAATTTGTGGTATCTTTCTTAATCATATTATATTTCTGAAAGTTTGTGTGTGTGTGTGTGTGTGTGTGTGTGTGTGTGTGTGTGTGTTTGTTTGTTGTTCAATTACGCTTTAACCACTGGACCAATTGAGATGAAACTTGGTAAGAAAATGACTTACGTATCTGAGATAAACATAGGCCTATTCCCGTTTTAATAAACGTCATTATTCTACTTACCCAGCCCCACATAATTATGTAGTATTTAGTTTTGTGGCATGTGTTAACTGTAGTTAGGTTTAATTACTGTTTACTGGACCTGAGATGGAATCTAATCCCATTTTAAGAATCGTAATCTGTGTTATATTTATTGTAAAATTATCGCTTTTAATGTCACATTTTAAATTATTTTAGTTGAAATTTTTTCAAAACTGACTCTAATTTGTTACTTTGTGTTGAAGTTTCAATATTAAATGTAAAAGAGAGTGCAGATTACGATACGTTAAAAATTACTATAATTGTAAGTATTTTCTCTTTGTGAAAGTCTGGTTTGCTTTGTTGTTTGTACGTTTGTTATTTTAAGTTTCATTAGTTCAAATAATCACAATCTGGTGTTTCCCATTTAAGACTTTTCAATGTTTTCGACGCAGAGTGCAGAATATATAACATATACAATTTTATTAGGATACTTTAATTGCAAGGTAGTATATATATTTGTATAATTACATTATATTTGAAAAAATGGTAAATATGTAGTGTAGCATGACCTCGATTTTTGGTATTTTTGTTACTAAAACGTTTTATTACGTGCCCAAAAGCAAGAATCCAAACTATAAAAGCACGGAAACCACGAGAAGTACGATAAAAATCGAAAATAAAAGTGACCAACATAACCTTAAAATTGCTACCGCGCGAAAATCGGTAACGTGTTGTAGATAGGTAAAACAATAAATATACGTCTAACACGGGTTTTGGGTGATAAGAAAACCTATTTTTTAAAAAAGAATACTCCATAACCTAACTGACTCGGTTGTTAGGCCTAACACGGTGATGCGCAAAAAAATCCTTTATATTTTTTTAAAGAATACTACATAACCTAACTGACACGGTTGTTAGGGCTAACACGGTGATGCGCAAAAAATCCTTTATATTTCTTTAAAGAATACTACATATCCTAAATGACACGGTTGTTAGGCCTAACAGGGTGATGCGTAAAAAACCATTATATTTTTTTAAAGAATACTACATATCCTAACTGATGGTTGTTGGGCCTCTCATGGTGATGTGTGAAAAAACCTTCATTTATTTTTTTAAAAGGAGTAATCTAAACCTGAGTAGCAAAAATTTATATATCTTGGCCGAAAACCATAAATCGTATAATATTGTATATAGAAATATATTAAAATGAAACAAACCTATTCTGATTTTGAAAATCGACTATAAATTTTATTGCCTACATTATAATTGCAGGCAAAGCCGCAACGGGTAACAGCTAGTTAGGAGATATTTTTAATTCTAATTAATCACATTTGAAACAAGCAAATCAAACGTGGTCCTTAAATACAAAAAAAAAAAAAAAAAAAACAATAAAACATTATTTCATCAAATTAACATTCGGCATACAGTTACTGACATCAAACCGAAATTACTCAAAATCGGCTCATCATATTTTGTTCAATTTTTTGTTTATGTATTAAGATTCATGACTCGAGCAAATATATGAAATTTGTAATTAAAAACGTGAAAGTTCGGACGTAAATCTAATAAGCAGATAACGAACTCTTTAAGGCTGCCGATCTTTAATTTATTTTTTTGTGTAGCTCTTAACCTTAACACTTTCAAAACATTTAATTAAATCGAAGGACGTTTGAGAAATGTTTTGTCCCGTTTCTTGTTAATATAAAGAGAATATGGAAAAATTAAATTTAATCTAAACAAGAACAACCAAATGGTAATAGGATCGCAGCCAAGTCTACAATTAAAGAAATTTCTCAATTCTTTGAATTCTGCCCAGTTCACCTGCATATGCAATTCACTGAACAATATCAATCTTCACGGTTGGAGGCAGCGTGAATTCTCCGTCGAAACAGCTGTCTGATTTCAGTCGTACATTCACTTGCTAAATAGCGGTGCGATGGAACACTGCCGCGCTCCTTAATGCCTGAATTTTTGGAATTAATTTAATTGGATTGAAAATGTTTTTCATAATTCGATTGTGACTGACATAATAACGAACTGTTTCATAATTTCCTTTGATTTAATCGATTGTAAAATAAAGCTTATGAAAAAGAAATCTCTTAGTGTAAAGTACTTATATACGTATAATTTTTATATAAATTACTAAAGAACGGATAGATCTTCCCAATGTAAGTGGCCTCCATTTTGGTTTTTGACTGAATTTGTAAAGTTCGAAATCAAATAAAATTATATTCAATCTGATGATTATAAATCCGAACTGATACCTTTGCCAACGCGTTAAGCGTAGGGAGCAACATGGAGCAACCATTGTCATCGCCAAGAGCAAAGTGATATTGTTCATTAGACTGTATAAGCCAGTGTTTCCCAACCTTTTTTAGACCATGCCCCACCTTAACATTTCTAAAATTTTTAAGCCTCCCATAAATAATTGTTATGTCCTCCTTTAAAAATTGTTTTGTTCCTTAAAAATATATATATATATATATATATATATATATATATATATATATATATATATATATATATATAACACCAACTGAATGATGTGAAACACTACAGAAGTTGAGTTGAGCCAATTAGGTGGGAACAACCACGGTATATAGATACACGGTAGGGGCCACGCGCATGTCTCCCCCACCACTTGCCGGCTGAAGTACGTCATCGAATCCCTGATCGAATCTTGCTCAGGCGTAGTGTTCATTAGAAAGCAGTTTGTAATGTTAGTGTTAGTAACTGTATTATAGTAATTACAATAATAATTCCTTATATATAACATTAATAACGCTGTTAATTACTTTACTTACTGAATTCGCTCATTGTCAAAACGGAAACTTTTTTTTTATACAATATTACATAATATTAAAGTAAAGTAAATTATAGGTCCATAGCTTGAAAAATTCCAGGTTATTTTTTGTTTGAAAGTTAAAAGCACATCACACTATGAATTACGTATCTGCGGATTTTCCGTGATAATTATGTGGTTGACTGTGAAAATGCACATCTCAAATAAAAAATTAACAACAAATTAAATAGCAAATAGGCGTATGCCTATTATGCAAACAGTAAAATAAAACATACGTATTTCTTAGAACTTACGTTTCAACACATATTATCAAAAAAAATATTCTTAAAATTAGTAACATTGCTTTGTAAAGCCACATTTTTATTTTTAACCGAGGCCAGTTCTTGTAATGCAAGTTGAATTTGTTCCTTCAAAAGTAAATTTTCTTTTCTTAAACATTTCATTTCCTCTAAAGAGGCATTATTTACAACGATATTTGTATTAAAATTACTGACTACGGAAGGGTGGGTTTCATTTACAGAATTACACGTTACAATTGCACCAACGTCATTTCCATTTACCTGGTAGATTTCCATCGGACTCGTCAATAAGTTTTTTTAATGTTTCTTGGTTTTCACGTTTTTTTAATCCTTGAAGCTCGTTCAGAATTGATACATTTATTTTCAACGGTGGGAATGTTAAAACGTGGAATGACACCGCATTTCAGCTGTTTTTTAGGTTTCGTATTTAGTAATTTGGATTTAAAATCCCTTTCGAAATCATCGTCATTAAAATGAAGTGAACAGACTTTAACATTATCAAAATTAAAATGATCTGCTCGTTTACACGCATGAACCCACGCTTTTCTCAGGCCTTTGTCTTTTGGAATTCTGTGAAATGTAATTCCTTTCCCTTTACAATTCTTATCACTATTGTAGCAATTGGCAATAACGCAATTAGGCATTGTTATGCATACACAATTATACAACAGCAAACAAAACAAATTATGTATTTTTTAGGATTCAAAACATAGGCTAATTAAATCTTTTCTTACACTTATTAAACCTCGACCACAAAACACAATTGATACCTTTTATTTACACAAAAAAGACCTTTTACTTAAAACAAACACTCACATAAACACACCGAATCTCCAACTACATTTACAGAACACCGCATTGTTAAGCGGGAAATTACAGAATGTAGCAGTGAGGATTCAGTGACGTCACGCGCGCGGTAGTCTACTGCGCACACCCACCGTGGCCCCTACCGTGTATCTATATACCGTGGGAACAACGGCGTTGCTTAGCGAGTTTTAAAACGTCCGGTTTTCCCCGCGACAGGCGGCACACTCCGCGGTGAATCCCCGACGAAGTTTACTTGACGACTCTAATTACCCAGTTGATATTTTGGTAACGTCAAACGAAATTTTACCTAATAATTATTTACAGCATTTTTTTAAGAATATGCCTTTTTTGTTAAATTTGTCATCGATATCGAGCGTTGCATTTAAATAACCCAAAGCGAAAGGGTTAAAGTCGTGTCGGGTCCATTTTTAAATTGCCCCCCTGTGGGGCGTGGGCCCCACGTTGGGAAACACTGGTATAAGCAGTAAAAAAAAAAACGTTTTACCACTTGGTGGTTTTGGTTAGGTTATCATTTTTGTAGCAGTGTCACTGGTACCAAATACTGCGTGCAAATGATCACGATAAATTAAATTACCTGATAATTTATGAAGAAAGTAAAACGTATACAAAATGTTTTAATGATTACATTTGATTACAGTGAGACAGTTTGTTACAGTTGATTACAATACCCCTAAACTGTGAGAGCTGAATTTTGTTTAGTATTGTTACAGAACTAAACTTTCATAACGTATAGTAACAAGTCGTCTTTCACAGATTAGCTGTTCTGTTTGTTACAAAACGCCGAGTCTATTGCAGAAATTTTAAATTAAAACATAATTATTTTTGTAATTATTATACAAAAAAGGTCGATTCTGCAACCATGACGAATAAAACGAACAACCTTTAATGGAAATTGATTCGAGGACGTCAGTGTTTCCAATTTTATTATTATTATTTTTACTTTCTAGCGGTTTTAACAATATCATACGACAGTCGTCTGAAAAGTTTCCGACCTAACAAAGACACATGATATTTTTTCAGAATTTTTAAAAAATTTTTCAACATAGTCTCCTTGTACCTCTACACACTTCTCCCAGCGATACTCCCGTCTCTGTAACCCGTCCACATAGTACTCGGCGTTTTTCTTTGCAAAATAATTGTTCACGAAGGTGAATGCCTCTTCATTTGACGAAAATCTCTGTCCTCCGAGCGCAATTTTTAGATGAGGGAACAATAAGAAGTCGCTTGGGGCTAGATCTGGTAAGGAGGATGGTCAAGCAGTTCAAACCGTAATTCGTTAATTTTCGCCACGGCAACCGCTGAGGTGTGAGACGGTGCGTTGTCTTGGTGAAACAGGATTTTCTTTTTCTACAAATGTGGCCGTTTTTCCGCAAGTTCTGACTTCAGCATGTCAAGTAATGATGCGTAGTATGCTCCTGTAATGGTTTTTCCTTTTTGAAGATAGTCGATTAAAATAACTCCATGACTATCCCAAAAAACTGTCGTCATCACTTTCCAGCCGAAAAAAAACAGTTTTTACTTTTTTTGGAGCCGGTTCCCCCTTTGCAGTCCACTGACTGTTTGGACTGTATTTTTGTTTCGGGCGTATAATGGTGTATCCAATTATGAATGCGTGCATGCGTGTAAGCTTAGGCGACTTGGTGGATGGAACGCTGCCGCGTTCCTTGATATTTTTATTTTAAGAATAGCAATTAATTTCACTCAAATGCTATCCATAGTCCGGTTGTAACGACACAATAACAAACTCTTTTATATATTTCTACGACTTAATCGTCGATATAAATTACGTTTATAAAAGTAAATAAACGAACAAAGTATTTCCGTGGTGCTCTGGCTGATATAAATAATTGTTTAACGTTTTTTCCCCCGAATATTGGAAAACGAATGTAATTCGATTTATAATGAAAACGTCTTCAATACGATTAGTTTGAAGATAACAAAATTAATTACTACGATAGCTTTGACTGCCGTTAAATCGAAGACAAACCAAACACTGTTGGCTTTGATATACAGTATGTCTGATAAAGACTTTACGCTAGTTAGACTAATGAATGCGAAGGATCTAGATGGCTTATGCAAAATCTAACTAGTAACTAGAACCTGTGTGCACATCCGAGTTGTAGCGTTATCCCGCAAACTGAGCTACGACTATCTCCTTGCGGCTTTGTGTTGGAACAGTGTTACTGGTAGTTCAAAGGACACTAGAACTCGCAGTACATTGTCCATTAATGTACAGATACTTCCACGAGAGCGCTCGTAACATTGTCCGCAATTTAACCGGTAACCGTAATATTAATGAAAAATGTTTCTGGGCAATTGTTTTGGAAATTATAAGCTAATTCTCAATAAAGCAATCAAAATTATGATTTTGCCATTTATCCAGTGTTACAGGAAATAACCAGCAATTATATTCTTGACCTTGAATCAGAGCCCGCCATCTTGAAACGGAAATGAATGGGAAAAACTCTTACACATGTGTTATTCAGAATTTACACCGGGTACAATATATTTCACATACGTAAACTTGTTCAAGCTTGATGCCCTTTGGGAGGTGTGACAGGTCAATTTTTAGACCAAACTGTCCCCAAAAGACATTCAAAATTAAAATTTTATACGATATAACATAAGTTAACTAGATTTTCTGTTTAAATTACTTTGTCTTATCAAATGAATTTTCAGTACATTTTGTAAAAAAAGCTATAACACAGCAGTTGGCCAACTATTAATTTAGTTAATCATAAGAAACCCTAAACGAAATAAAAACTTTATGTAACTTTTTGTTCTGACATAGATTTTTTATTTTTTTTTACTGTATAATGTTTTTTGTTGAAAAGCATAATCTGTCTAAAAAAACTGTGCATTCAAATTAAATATATGTAATAGTTTTTTTATTCAATTCCTACGATTAGTTCATATATATATATATATATATATATATATATATATATATATATATATATATATAT
>CM040188.1:57367364-57417364 GCA_022606455.1 Callitettix versicolor | reverse complement strand
ACAGCCCAAACTATAAAACCTAGAGAGACAATGTCCTGACTGACTGACTGATCAATGTACAGCCCAAACTATAAAACCTAGAGAGACAATGTCCTGACTGACTGACTGATCAACGTACAGCCCAAACTATAAAACCTAGAGAGGCAATGTCCTGACTGACTGACTGATCAACGTACAGCCCAAACTATAAAACCTAGAGAGGCAATGTCCTGACTGACTGACTGATCAACGTACAGCCCAAACTATAAAACCTAGAGAGGCAATGTCCTGACTGACTCACTGATCAACGCACAGCCCAAACTATAAAACCTAGAGAGGCAATGTCCTGACTGACTGACTGATCAACGTACAGCCCAAACTATAAAACCTAGAGAGGCAATGTCCTGACTGACTGACTGATCAACGTACAGCCCAAACTATAAAACCTAGAGAGGCAATGTCCTGACTGACTGACTGATCAACGTACAGCCCAAACTGTAAAACCTAGAGAGGCAATGTCCTGACTGACTCACTGATCAACGCACAGCCCAAACTATAAAACCTAGAGAGGCAATGTCTGACTGACTGACTGACTGATCAACGTACAGCCCAAACTATAAAACCTAGAGAGGCAATGTCCTGACTGACTGACTGATCAACGTACAGCCCAAACTATAAAACCTAGAGAGGCAATGTCCTGACTGACTGACTGATCAACGCACAGCCCAAACTATAAAACCTAGAGACTTCAAATTTTGAGGATACCTTCGTTTTAATATGTAAGCGCGTACTAAGAAAGGATTTTGCAAAAAAATTGATTTTAACGCCATTAAACTACTTACCCAGTCCAAATATAATAAACAACGTACAGCCAATACTATTGCAGCTAGAGACTTGAAATTTTCAAGGTACATTCTTACAACAATGTCAAGATGCTCTAATAAAGGATTTTGCAAAAATACGATTTTGACGCCATTAAACTACTTACCCAGTCCAAATTTAATAATCAACTTACAGCCAATACTATTATAGCTAGAGACTTGAAATTTTCAGGGTACCTTCTTACAGCATTGTCGAGATGCACTGAATAAGGGTTGCACTGAAAAACGATTTTCCAGTATGCAACCCCTAAAGAGGTAAACATGAGGTACAACCATTTTTATTGGAAAAAATATGTTTTTTTCCTGACCTTCTTAAAACGTAACATAGTCACTCTTAAGTATATGTAATGAAATATATTTTTCACCTTTTCCCCAAAACGCATCCTCTAAAGAGATTGAAAGAAGGTATAAAATATAAAAAAGGGGTACAATTTTGTATTGAAAAATATTTTTTTATCTTATCTTCTAGAAATATGCTATGAAACACATATTTCAACATTTTTCTGAATTCATCCCCTAAAAGAATAAAAATGGAAAAAGAGTGTTTGCATTGGAGAAAAAAAAATTTTATCAAATTTTCTTAAAAGTAAACAAAATATTTTAAAACACACATTATGATACACGCAATTCAGTATTTTCCCCCGGATTCATCCCCTAAAAGGACAAAAATATAGAATAGGTATAAATGTTTGTATTGGACAAAAATATTCTTGATCAGATTTTTCTTAAATTCGAATGGAACACATTTGTAGACAATAAAACAACATATTCAGGTTATAATATTTTTTCATATTCACTGTAAAATAATCACGAGTTTAGATGATCACGCTTTTATTAATATATTTTTTTACGTTTCTAAATTATTACATTACTGAAACAGTTTAAGTTTCGTGGGCGAAGCCGCGACGGGTAATGCTAATGTTACAAATAAAATGAGACCAAGTTCACTGAATAAATTTAAGGTATATTATCATAAACTTGTGACGTAAATACTTAATACTTGTATCGCGTATATTAGCAACGACAGAATCACACACAATAACTCACTGCCTCTGCGATCTGAGCAGAATATGACTTGATGACGTCAAACTTTGTTAGTGACGTCATACTCGGTTCGTATGATGGAAATAAAGCGAAAGACCTAATAAACATTCTATCCTGGAGAAGGCGAAAAGTGTTTATGAAGCTGTGTTCCTACACGCTAGGCAAACTATTTTCTGTCGTGTAATATTAGGCGAACAAGACTATACAAAAATAAAATCACTGTTTGTTTTGTAGTGCGATTTGTGTTGTTTTCAACTTCACCACAAACTCTAAATGTTTCCTGTACAAAACCTTTACTATACTTTATTATTCAGAATAAAATATAGAAAACTTTACTGGCTGCTTGGACGTAACTCTGAGCTTTCAGTGCAGAATAAAATTTTAATATATAAACAAATACTGAAACGCGATAGGGTCATATGACCAAACAACCAAAAGTTCACTCAACCAAATTCTAAACTAATATTTTGGTCCAATGAACTTTTGGTCATATGAACTGTGTTTTTAAGAGGCGAGAACATATGACCAAAAGATAAACAAATAACGTTATATTTAATATTTTGGTCGAATGAACTTTTGGTCATATGAACCATGTTTTTATTATTATTTTAAACACCATCATACTACTTACCCAGTCCAACTTAATTATTTAGCAATTAAGTGTTAATTCTATAACATTGACGTTTTATACATTTATTATATATTGGTAGATTGAATAATAAATGTTTACATTATTTTAAACGCCATCATACTAGTTACCCAGCCCAACATAATATTTAGTATTCAAGTGTTACTTATATAACAGTGACGTTTTATTCGTGTATTATATATTGATAGGTGTGAATAATAAATGTTGAAATTATGTTAAACGCAATCACACTACTTACCCAGTCTAACTTAATTATTTAGTATTCAAGTGTTAATTGTATAATGGCGTGTATTATTAATTTAAATATTTAGTATTGAAACTTACCTATATGCAATAATACAAAAATATTGACAGTATATTCAACTGTTGGCCTAAACGCTAAAACAATATGGTAATGACTGGTCTGGGTATGTAGTGTAATGGCGTGCATTATTAATTTAAATAACAGTATTGACACTGATCTATATGCAATAATAAAAAAACCGTGTTTTACAAAATATCCTCCTTCGAAGGGAATACGAACCTCGATGTTAATAAATCTCTAAGTTATTACACATTTTTGGTCGAATGAAACCTTTGGTTTGGTCATATGAACCGCTCTGTTAAATACATGGTTCATATGATCAAAAGTTCATTCAACCAAAATATTTAAGTATAATTTGGTCGAATGAACTTTTGGTTGTTTGATCTTTTGGTCATACGAGCTCTTCCCACTGAAACCAGTATGGGCATATAGCTTACAATTGTGGGGTTGCACAAAACCGTCGTATATAAAAATAATCCAAAATTTCCAAAAACAAAGTCTTGTGAGGAATAGTCAGACAAGACTATTCGTGATATATTCGTAACAATGAGACTTGAACATCAGGCTTGTCACAGATGAAGTTAAAAAATGTGCAACCAGTCATAATCTACGGCTTCTTACGCATGAAAATTGTGAGGGAGGCAGTACGTGAAGTGGCCGGCAACATTCGCGCCTCAAGAGGACTAAACCTCACGAACTGCTCCACTGATGTGAAGGAAGTTATTAATGTAATAGCTATCCTACAAATGTGATTTTGTTGTAGATGTAAACCATTAGTCGATCTTGTAAAGATTGGTTATGAGTATTAAATAAATAAATAAAATGTCAATTAAAAACTACCTTTACTAAACGTTTGCGATGTAAAAGTTACATTTTTACGTGGGCAATTTCAATTCAAATTTGGTTCTACCACCTTTAACAGCAGTAAACCCCTTACTTATAAAATAAATTGACATTAGTATTTGTTTAGTAATTATGATAACGTTACCCGTTGTAAGCACCTCTGGAAAGGTTCTTTAGTCTAATTAATAATTTGTATTATTAAAACAACAGCTGTTATTTTTGTTGCCTTAACAAGTTTTTCCATTGTTGCGTAATTCCAAAAAAAGTGTAACATATGGTAAACTTGTTTGTAAAAAAAGTGCTATACAGTATTTTACAATTGCATTTATTTTCTTCTCTTTATTTGTTTCACCCAACTTTGGTGTACACTAAATCAATCACTTTTTAATGTTCTGTGCCTTCCTCGTAGCCCAGTATTGCTTCATTCGTTGTGATCTTGTTTTTCTTTCTTCGTCAGAGATTTGGATCGTTCGCTTGGATTTAACTTTGCCTTGGAACCGTTGTTTTTTGTCCTTGGTTATTGGTTTGGCTGTTTTGTCCATGAGCATAGTGTCAGTGATTTGTAGTTCTGTTATGTCTTCCTCCGTTTCTCTACCAAGTGGTTTGGCTCTTCTACTGCGAAAGTAGTCTAATATTTTTTTGGTTAGTCTAATTTGTCCATTCGGAGGATATGCCCATAGAAATCAATTCTCCTTTTTCTTATTGTGTCTGATAGTGTTTCAGTTTTTTGGTAGAGTTTCATTCCTGATGTGGAGTAATTGGTTGTTACGGAATTTGGGGCCTAAGATTTTTCGTAATATCTTTCTTTCCTTGATCTCCAGCCTTTCAAGTGGGCCCTGGGTTGTGAGAGATAATGTTTCAGCTGCATATAAGGCTTCTGGTTTAATTACCGTATGATAATGTCTTATCTTTGTATTCCAGGAGAGGGACTTCTTGTTGTATGTGTCCTTGGTAAGTTGGAAGGCTAATTCAACTTTATTTTTCCTAGATTCCATAGCTTTTATCTCTAGGGCGTTCCAGCTGATCCATTTCCCAAGGTATTTTAATTCTTTGACTATCTCAATGTATTTTCTCTCACTTGAAGCTTTTTTGGTGGTTTTTGTATGTTTGTCAATATTTTAGTCTTTTCAAATGAAACTTTGAGACCCATTTTTAACGCTTGCTTCTGGAGTTCAAGAGTCTGTTCCTTAGTTTCTTCCGATGTCTCAGCCAGTAAAGCCAAACAATTTACCTTAATGCCTTTGTTCTTAGTTCCTAGTCTGATTCCACTATGCGCACTAAATTTACTTTCACTATACGCAAAAATATTTTAAATTTTTTTGCTACAGTTAGGTATTGTGTATCATTATATACACAATTATTATCCAAAAATTACCCTCCGTTTTTCACTTTCAAAAAACTTACTTTCAATAAAACGTGGTTTATTGTTCTGCTAATTTCAGTAAATAAAAAAATCTAATCGACTTGATTTTTTCAGTCGGACGGAAATCTAGCGTTTATTGTTGAAGTTATAAAGCTATTCCCATAAGCGTTAGCGAGTTATGATTCTAAGATAATGCTTAATTTTACGTACATTCAGTTCTGAAATTTGCAGTTCTCGTGGAGCTCATTGTGAGATTTATTAAGACTGTATTATTCTGACTGTAAAATATATTGTCATCGTGAAAACATCCGTCTTCACTACATTTCCAGTCCCCTGTGTAAAAACACATTGTACGTGGACACGTGTTAGTCAAAGTCTCTGCACATGACTGGAGAAGAAACAAGTTGAGCGATTTTGATTAAATTTGACACACAGCTCTAACTGTTTGCTTTAAATAGAAATACTTTCACAACTTTTTTTGTAAAAAAAGGTTAAAAATCTGATTTTCTTAAAATTGGCTGTAACGATTTTCACCAATTATTTGCACAAATTGTTAAAAGATAAGCATTTGCTCAAAATTCACCGTATATAAGAAGGTGCGTAACACAAAATCGGTGTAGCAAAACGGAAATAAGTTTACGGGAAGCGAGGAAAAACAGAAAAACATCCAGATGGCGGCCAGGTTTTATTCTTTTTTCTATTAACCTTCTAAGTGCAAATTTCTTTCATTTAAAAATTTCTCCACTCGATTGAGTTATGAATTTTCATTGACGACAAAAATTCTAACACAATCTGATAAACGAATTTTGAGAAATCAGGTCGATTTACAATTTTTCTTCGATAGTTTCCGAATCGGGAGTTCTGGAGAAATAATTGCCCGTGAGAAAGTTTGTGCTATTTATTTAGAATTACTATTCGACTAAGCCTTACAGACTGCACAGTCGTAGTTCAACATCAGACGTAGAGTAAACATCTGTAACCGCATTAATCATAACCGACTGTGTTCAGAATATTTACTCTCTTGATTTTAGGCAAGCTGCGATTAGGTCAATGTTTTACCGTCCGTTAGGTATTATTTGTTTGCCGAACCTGTTTAAACTAGCAGGTGAATTAACATCGGTTCTAATTCCAACTTTATGTAAAGCAATTTAGTATTTAGGTTTGCTAGAAAAGTTAAAATAATAAGAATCACGGACGGCTGGCTCAACGGCCTGCAAAACTACTTTATATTTTGTTATATTAACACAATCCACAAAGGTAACTTTAATATAAAACTCTTATACTATCTGTATTAATGTTTGATTCCAAAACCTGGTGCGGGGAGACTTCCCGCGTTTAAAGTGATTACTTGTTATTGCCAGTTTTTAGACCGGTGTCCACTATCAAAAGTGTGAGAGCGTGGGTGTACCATTACAAGATACCACCTTATACTAGATGTGGACGTTTGTCCTATTTTTACAAAACGTCAACAAACTGTTTGTTGTGGAAAAAAGCTGCTTTTTAAAACAGTTGGAAAAAACAGGTTTAGAAAACTGAAACTCAAAGTTGTATTAGCAGCTAAAACATAAAGCACATAAGTTCAGTTTTCTAAGACTACTTTTTCATTCCCACTGCCACCATGTCCTTCACCCCGAGTCTACTGAAACAAAAAACAGAAAAATGTCTTGAAGCTACAGAAATGGAATATTGGAGGAGAGGTCGGTCCAAACGGGAAAAGATAAAGATGTAAGAATCTGTGAAATCATGGATGCAAAGCACGCTATTGTACATGACATTAAAAAAAAGTACTTCGATGTTTTAGCCATGTCCGCAGGATCGAGTTGCTAAACAGATTTTAAAATGGAAACCACAATATCGGAAAAAAAAGAGGAAGACCGAGACTTAGTTCGGAGAGAAAGGAGATGGATCACGATCTGTGGAACGACAGAGAAAATGGAAGCTAGGAATTGGGGAACGTTTTAACCCGAAAAGAAGAAGATCCGGGATCGGCTTTAAATACGTTAATAGTGTAACTACATTTACACTACAAATGTATTTCAAGTCGATCCTGATTATGGCGTAAACTGTCTGATTGGCTGGAGGTATGTCCACTGCTTTACGTTCATTTTGTTTTGTAAATGTTAAATGTCATTTAGAAATTTATGTTTAAAATTTTTGTAGTTGAAAATAATACTTCAAAAGAAAAAATCAAAATTACTAACATGTATTAAAATTACAAGCAAATAAAAGTATTTATTTACTTTTAATTTTCACTGATCTTAAATACGATGTAGTACAAATCGGTTTATGATAACTAATTTTTTTCGAAACGTTTTGCCCATTATTTTTTAAATACGATACAGTACAATTCTGTTATTAGTAACTATTTTTTTTTTCAGAGTTTTTTGCCTATCTCGAATTTTTTGTCGTTGAGTATTAGTTTCTGTTGTCGTTTTTGGTATTTTTTTATTATTTTTTTTTTTGACATGTAGACATTTTTTGTCGAGCTCTAATTCTACAATGAGATTCCGTCGAATCGCTATTTTCTTCTAAATTTTTATTAAATTCACCTCTCAGTTCTTGCCTTTCTTGATAATCTGTGCATATTTAAGAAACACTGGTATGGTTTTTTTCCGTACGTTCATTACGTTCGTCTCGAACAATACGCCTACTCCATTCCTGATGTGGAGTACTTGGTTGTTACGGAATTTGAGGTTTTTATAAACCCTGAATTTATAAATAATATTTTACTTTATTTAATTCATTTTAGCATTTTAAATCTTTAATTATACAATTATTTTATTTAATATTCATTCCGCTCTCACCTTTCAGTATTCGAACTAATTACTCTATCTATGTTTAAGACGCATAATTTTGTAAATGCATATTACTGTAAGTCACTGACCGCCATCAATAATATTTCACATAATTTATTCATTTTAACATGTCAAACTTTTAATTCTACTCTTATTTTATTTAATATTTATTAAATTCTCACCTATAAATATTGAAATTAAGTAGTCTATCTATGGTCAAGCAGCTTGATTTTGTAATACGTGTTATCGTTACTCACTGCTTGACATTTCTGTGATAACCAGCTGTTTCATAAATTCTACACTGTTTCCATCTGTTACTCTCAATTTGATTTCACTGCACGACAACATCTGTCAGACTGGGCGTAAAGAAGTACTCAGTTCAAAAAGAATAAGAAAATGAATTAAAAACCTCGGAAAGGAAAACATAGAGGTCATCCAAAAGAATGATATTTGGAGACCTCACCGACTTACAAAATAAATCGAATATGATAGCCAAAGTGAAAACTGAAGCATAAGTACTCGGCGAGAAACAGTCAACCAACAAAAAAAATTTTTTTAGCAAAATCAGAGGATCCAAGAAGGCCAAGCAGACCGAGAATGAGAACGGAATGTGACGCTGAGCCTAGGGGTGCTAGGGATTAGACTACTTCGGTTTCGGAGAACGTGGATAGAAGTAAATAGGGTGAATTGTGGAACAGGTCTAGACGGAGATCGGGCGTTAGTGCAGCACTCATGAGATGTGCATTGATCGCGTTACGAGTATCGTTTGAAGTTAAGTACATAAAGCACTTTACAGTAAGTACGCCAACAGCGTATGCAATTTTAATTAGAATCGTTTACAAACTTAGTAATTAAATTATTTTCCTCAAACCAGACCTGGTTACCAAATTCCGTTTTAAGGTTGTGTAACACATAATCTGAGTCCTAAGGTGTAATTTTGATTAGAATGTTTTTTATAAGATGGTATTTTTAATGATTAGGATTATGACCTATTCTTCCCGTCAGTGGTCTATCAACTCACCTCATAAAGGCTACTCTATAGTTTCATCTTCAAGCCGATATACAAAATGTTAAATCCCTCTGTCGAGGTCGTCACAAAGTCAAACAAAACATTAAAACATACATCACAAACACTAAGCACAATTACACGTTTAAAATATTCATCATGAAATTCGGCTTGGCCAAGCTACACACGCGACTCGTACGTCGTTACATTCCGGACTGCGGAGTATCCATCATTAGTAGCGCGCCCGTCGTTGTTATCAGTTACGGTTCGTCTGTTGGTTTTTCTTACTCAAATCACTTATCCTTAGAGCCATGTCATATATTTTAAATGTAAATGAAAGTTTTTCATTGAGGATGTTCTGGGGGTCTGATTTTTTGCTGTTGTAAATCTCAAACTCTTCAATCGCATCCATATAACTACTTTTATGACACATGTAATATTTCCATGTTGGTATGGATGTCTTCGAATTTATGGTTTTTGTCCATAAGATGTTCTGCGAAATCCGAGTTTGTCGATAATGCACTTCTGGGTATGTGCTGCTTAAATCTTTTCTTAAAGAGCGAGATGTCTGTCCGATATAAAAGCATAGGCAATCACTACATTTCATTTTGTATATGCCAGTTTTTTCAAAGTTATCGCCACTTGTATTTGCAACTAGCTTCTTTAATAATGTTGATAACTTATTACTTGTTGTGAAAGGTATTTTTAAAACGAATTTTTAAATGTAATTATAACAATACATTTTTAAATTTTCATGATTTAAAAGCCCAAATTATTAATTCTTTATGTGAACGAATTATTCCCGTAAGTCCCTAATACGACAACCATACTTTAAAACAGAATTATTGTTGTTCTCATCGTGTATTTTTAAAAAGTAGGTTAAAAACGCCAAAGTTTCTTTACTTCGATCAACAATAACGTTTTGGCCATTTAGGGATCCCCATATGTTTGATTTAATGTAACATTTAAACAATCAGCTGATATTGTTATAGTCGCTTGGACTGATCAGATGACACGCTGTTTATAGCGATAAAACCCAACAAAAAGGGATGAGTTGAACTTACTATTTATCAAAAAAAAAATAAAATAAAATAAAATGGCACTTTTTTTTTATTTGAAAGGTGAGCACAAAAAGGGGCCAGTAACAACTGCAACAAGGATAAGGCGTGGTAGCGTGCGAGGGCGGTACTTGGAAGCGCTATAAAGCAACACACCGTCAATGCGCTATTTCTGTTTTACCGCTGGCGTTTACACCCACCAGTTCAAAGCTAATGGTAAACAAAACCTAAAACCCTATTGGGTGGAGAACGAAACTCGTAACATTGATTTCAGCCGTTATAGATTGGCTGCAATATAAAGACAAGTAGCCGCCTCGGTGGCCTAGTTGATAGAGTACTAGGCTTTCACCCCGAGGACCCGGGTTCGATTCCCGGCCAGAGTTTGGCATTTTCATCATCCCATCGTCTGCATTAGCCCAAGTGTGCACAATAGTCGGACGTTAAACAACAAAAAAATTAATAAATAAAATAAAATAAAGACGAATGAAAATATTTGACTACTTTCGCAATAAAAGAGCCAAACCACTTTGGTTTAGAGAAACAGAGACATAACAGAACTGCAGATCATTGACACTATGTTCATGGACAGAACAGCCAAAACTATAACCAAGGACAAGAAGCAACGGTTCGAAGGCAAAGTCAAATCCAAGCGAACGATCCAAATCTCTGACGAAGAAAGAAAAGCAATATCACACAGAAATGAAGCAATATTGGGCTACGAGGAAGGCACAGAACATTAAAAAGTGATTGATTTAGTGTACCCCAAAGTTGGGTGAAACAAATAAAGAAGAAGAAAGACGAATGAAGCTTTCATTTAATTCTGCTTTGTCGAATCAATAAAAAATGTAAAACCGTTGGTTGATGTTCATTAAAAAAACGTATTGTTCAACTTCAAAATAAATAAAGGCCATACAAATATCCTAACAACGATTTTCTTTGCTACACAACATTCTGAACTGCATTCGCAAATAAATGTATGCATTTTATGACGTGGCAGGTATAATTCAGTTTGCTGTTCCTTCGAGATTAAAACTGTGTAATTTAATTGTGCAGGCGCTGCCAAAATAAGCACAGAAGCTCAATTACGGTAAAACACTGTTCCGCCCTTCTCGGTGCCTTACCCCTCAAGTATCATTATACGTAATACAAGAACTGCGAGGGCTGCAGCACCAAATGGAGTAAGGTGCCGTAAGTGCTTTTCCGCTTGCCGTAAGTGCTAAATGTTAAGAACTACTTTCTGAAGGCAACCATATGTTATTATGAAGCCGTTACTGTTGTAAAAAAACAATAATTTTACCAAAGTCCTCCATAAATATTAGGAAGCATATTTGTGTTTTAGTAAGACAACCAAAGTACGTTTAATATAAATAGGTCTATCGAAAGAATACCAAAATTTATTAAACTAATTACCAAAAATCACTTTGATGGCTTTGGTCAACAAATCTAACAAAAGTCGATAATTGTAACTTTTTTTTTTGGTGTTTAACGTCCGACTATTGTGCACACTTGGGCTAATGCAGACGGGATGATTTATAGCGTATGAAAATGCCAAACCCTGGCCGGGAATCAAACCCGGGTCCTCGGGGTGAAAGCCTAGTACGCTATCAACTAGGCCACCGAGGCGGCTCAATACTTGTAACTGTAGAAATTGCTGTTAACACAGTCATAACATGCAGCAAGACAAACTGTATTACTGTTCGAATGATGTATTTAATACAACAATTCAGTTCTTAGTTGTGCAGCACGAAAATCACCCGATTCAGCATGTTGACCCAGTCAGAGTGCGCGCGTGTTCAACGTAGACGCGCGCGCGCGCGTGTTCAACGTAGACGAGCGCGCGTGTATGTGTATAGCATTTATTAATTTTTGACATACGGTAGAACTTCGTTTATCAAACAACACGGGGTCCGGGCGATGGTCGGAACGCACAAAAGATCAGATAATTTAAAAGGAGCCAAAAAAATTTCGTCAAAACAAGCAAAAATAAACTACTCAGTCATTTTAAGTGTTCCGTAATTATTTTAAAAGCCATACGACTTTATAAAGTGGGTGAAAATGTTTTTAAAAAATAGTACAATGTACCGCTGAATATAAATGGACTAGATGCGAGGTTGCTGCTAGCAGCATCTTGCGGCAAAGTGTTCAACTACAATTAAATGAAGCACTTCAAATGTGAGCGAAATGACTGCAGACGGAAACTGTAGGTTGGCTGGAGGACTCGTGGCCTACAGATGCTGATGACAAGCTTCCTTGTTTTCATTATAATTAATTTTTTTCCTTATTCAATTATAATAACAGAAGGAGCAATGAGCACGTGATAGGCGAATCTACAAGCAAGGCCTACATGTGAAAAACACAATTCACAAAGAAAACATCATCCAATACAAACAATACAAACATCAAAACACAATTCAATCATCACAATACAAACACAAGCAAATACTCAACACTAAATATATATTTTCTAAGCCTAGTTGATAGCGTACTGGGCTTTCACCCCGAGGACCCGGGTTCGATTCCCGGCCAAGGCTTGGCATTTTCATACGCTATAAATCATTCCAACGTCTGCATTAGCCCAAGTGTGCACAATAGTCGGACGTTAAACACCAAAACATCACCACCCCTGTCTTTGCAGCGTTCCTGGCGGCAGATAGTCCAATTAATTGGACTCCTAGTATGTTTACACTCAATGACTGTACAGTGATCTCTTGCTAACCGCTAATTACTACATTAAGAAGTAACTACGTTATGTAAAGACTTAGTGTTATCAATTGACTGCTTATCTATATGCACTAGCTGTCACGCAAATACACCACTAAAGTGAGTGGTTTTGTGAGCATTATTTATTTGTACGTTGACAATTTCGTATTACAGTAAACACTTATTTAATAAGCCAAGACTTCAAAACGAAACTGTCTGTGTACTTTATCATCAGCATCAGTTAAAGAGAAAGACTTACTTGTTACTTGAGGCGTAACAAATACGTAGTCGGTGAGATACGAAGAAAACAGAAAACATATTGGATAGACGATGACAGTAACTCAACATTCCGTTAACATTAAAACTCATATACGTATATAAAAGTTGGCATTACACGTTTTGTACGTCTAGTCTCGTTGTACAACGCGTGGCCTATATCAGGTTATAACAGGTCATTAGTTTTTGTTTTGACGCTTTTTAAACAAAAATATCTTCTCTAAACTTTGGCACAGTATTGACATAAAACCATGTTAAATATTGAATTTCAAACTAAAAGGACACTTTAGCGTTTGTACGAGTGTTGTGTTCCCTGGCCCCGTATACATTTACCCCAGCCGGACTTGTATCGGACAGAAGTTTTAAATTTGCATTACAGCACCTAGCTTACGAATTTATTGTTTTACACTATTGATACGTTTATGTAAAAAAAAAAATGATTTATAGTAATTACAATACAAATTAGAAACATATATATATATATATATATATATATATATATATATATATATATATATATATAATAGTTAAGTATTAAAATAAAACAAAATGGTTGTTATGTGTGTGTGTGTGTGTGTGTGTGTGTGTGTGTGTGTGTGTGTGTGTGTGTGTGTGTGTGTGTGTGTGTGTGTGTGTGTGTGTGTGTGTGTGTGTGTGTGTGTGTGTGTGTGTGTGTGTGTGTGTGTGTGTGTGTGTGTGTGTGTGTGTGTGTGTGTGTGTGTGTGTGTGTGTGTGTGTGTGAACATTTAGTTAGTGTGTTAGAACACTTTAGTGGTGTATTTGCGTGACAGCTAATACATATAGATAAGCAGTCAATTGATAACACTAAGTCTTTACATAACGTAGTTACTTCTTAATGTAGTAATTAGTTGTTAATATATATATATATATATATATATATATATATATATATATATATATATATATATATATATATATATATATATATATATATATATATATAATAGTTAAGTATTAAAATAAAACAAAATGGGTGTGTGTGTGTGCGTGCGTGCGTGTGTGTGCGTGTGTTTGTGTGCTGTTACTCTCACGATCGCAATTTCGATCCGATTCGCTTTGAATGTGATCCAAAAATTCATTTTAGTAACAGCGTGGGCAGTTTCGATACCAAGGGAAATATAGTCAACAGTTTCAAAATGACAGCCATTTCAAATCTTAAACAATCGTAACTTTTTCATTGCACATTTTTTTCAAAATCTGATTTCATCTTCGTAATCAGCATTGAACTCAGCAAGAAGACTGCAGATCTCTTGTAGTTTTACACACGCACGCACGCGCGCGCACGCACATACACACACACACACACACACACACACACACACACACACACACACACACACACACACACACACACACACACACACACACACACACACACACATATATATATATATATATATATATATATATATATATATATATATATATATATATATATATATATATATATATATATATATATATATATATATATATATATATATATATATATATATATTATTATCTTTATTTGTTTCACCCAACTTTGGGGTACACTAAATCAACCACTTTTTAATGTTCTGTGCCATCCTCGTAGCCCAGTATTGCTTCATTCGTTGTGCTCTTGCTTTTCTTTCTTCATCAGAGATTTGGATCGTTCGCTTGGATTTGACTTTGCCTTGGAACCGTTGCTTCTTGTCCTTGGTTATTGTTTTGGCTATTATTATTATTATTTGCGTATAGACCCTGTTGGATCACGCAAAGCACTCCGACTCATGTCTTGTTCCTTCGAATCCTCCACACCCCCTCATCCTGTCCCCATGAATCCTCTTCCGCTCCTCCGTCCATTTTACCCCTGCTCTCTTTGGGATTTCATTCTCTGGGACCTTCCAACCGAGCATCTTTCTCCTGTATGCGTTCCTGTTTTCAACGTCTGTTGAGTCTATTTCTGCGTCATGTAGGTCTATTCTGACTTGTGTGATCCACGACGTTGTTGATTTGACTCCTTGTATATACTTAAGGATTCTGTTGGCAAGTCTCGTTGTTGGGAGTCTACTGATGTGTCCATAGAACCGAAGCCTCCTTCTTCTGATATCTGCTGCCAGGTTCGATATCTTCTCTGTGGTCTTCCGGGAGTGCAACCTGTATCCATCTTCTGTTAATCTCGGGCCAAGGATCTTCCTCAAGATATATTCCAGTTAGACTAGTAAGGACGAGTTACAGCGTTAGGGGTGAGGGAAAGGCAAAGGGAGTAACTGCGGCTAGAACTATGAACCTTAAGGTGTGCAGTTCAGGACGCAATAGACTGACCGGTGATTTAGTCGCATCGACCACCGAGTCCCCGTACAGATTTATAACAAGTAAAGACGTTATTTTACTAAATTTGAATTAAATAATTTAAGTGCACAAATATACTGTTTTGAGTTCTTTATACAGTACAAGAAGAGTAATTGCAATTACTGGTCTATAATTACAGCCCATCACTCAAACCATAACCAACATATTGATGATTTCAAATATTTAGGCTATTATTAGACACTAACATAAGTCAGTTCCGCATGATGAAGAAATAGTCACTTTTGCGGTGCTTTTTATTCGCCTTCATTGACAAATCAATTTGTTCAAGAACTATAAAAATGTTTAAAGATGACCCAATTTTATAATAATTGCAACCGGGATCAGTTTTGTAACTCAATAAAAAGTTCGCCTTATTATTGGTTTTACAGAAGAAAGTTTCTAGAGATAATTACTTACAAAGTTTCAGCTCTGTTGTCTACGAGTGTACATGTTGAATCTCACGTCGTTGAAGAAACTTGTTTTTGAAGTCTCGTTATATTAATAAAAAGAAATTAACAACACTGTTCCGTTAGAGTATCTGTCCTATCAGTTCTAATAATTACTTGCAAAAGTTTGCATACGTTTCTATTATATTTCATGTATTATTACGACAAGCTTACTGTTTTGTTTTGTGCCAAAAGTAAGCATCTGCGTCATTGAAACTGCACAAATGTGGACCTACACATATGAGTCTTAAAAGAACATCACTGAACTCGCACGCCTCATACTTTTCCATTTTAAAGCTTTAAAATAAAATAAAACCGATAAAAAGGTCTGCAAACAAAATTCCAGGAGCAATATAAAGTGCCTCCGTAAGAATGCAGCACAATGCAAGCATGGGTGACAAATAATTGTGTGTACCAAAACAGCTGTTCGCTAAAAAAAAACATTGTTTAAAGTAATATTTAAATTATTACTTTATCCAAGACTTAAATAATTATTGACCGAATCCATTCGGAAATAGAATCTGTAAGACAATCTAGGCCAGTTCCAATAAGTAATTGTTATTAAATAAGAGACTCCTATTAACTCCGAAATGTCGCTCGGGCCCACTAGCATGTCATAGGTTTCCAGTAAGATCACTCAATATGGTACTTACTGAAAACTAGTGTTTTTTTATGGGGTTTATTCAAAATCACTTACATTTTTTCAAAATTAAATGAAAATATTACGTCTTTTAAATGGTCCGTAAGTATCCAAAAATGATCTCTTATAACATAACCCTGTCTGTTATTGGGTTCATTTGCGTATTTTATATGAAATTTGAAATCCTATATTGTGCACGTTTAAACCTTCTTTAGTGAAAATTTTCTAAAACATTGTAAAAAAGTTCATTTTAAAAAATTTGTTGGTTTCAACGTACCTGAATGGCCGTACTGATTTTACTGTGTAGAGATCATGTTCGAGCTAGTACCAGTAACAATTTTATCTTTACCAAATTTGAACCAAATTAGACACACATTTTAAACGTTAAAAGTACTAATCACATTCACACAGGCGCATCGTATTTTTAATTTTTTTAAAATATTTTAAACTGTTCTATAATTAACGATCAGTGCTCATTTCGTTATTCCGCTTTCGGGTCTCAAAACAATAACCTTTCCAATTACTAAGCGAAAGATAATTCACTAAGAATCCAATTACAGTTGATTAGATAATTGAAAAAGAACAAACCCCACATCTGTCACTGCGGGAAATGTATTTAATCAACTGAATTCACTAAAATCCATGGAACCGTTATTGGGATAATATTTTAAATTGTTATTCTTACATTCAACTCACTTGCAATATTATCAACTGTAATTCATCGATTAACGAAAATCAATTTGTTTAACCGTTTCAATATTGTCTTAGTCTGGAAGGCCTACCAGGCCACAGTTCACCGCACACAGAAATTGGACCTTCCATATCCCAGAATATCATAATAACCTTTCCCACAGAAAGCTGAGTTTTGAACTTGGCTTGGTTTGATTCAAAATGATGGATTCATGGTTTGATCAACGGTTATTATCCGCTTAAGAAATGAGTCTCATTCTTCTTCATAACGTTCCAAATGCTTCTGGAAAATTATGAAACTATTTTCTTTGTGGATGCTGGTCAATTGACGTGGAACCCAGCGAGCACAGGCTTTTCGAAAGTAAAACATCGGGATCAACCCTCTTGTAATATTATCAACTGCAATTCGTCGATTATCGAAAATCACTTGTTTAACCGTTTCATATTGTCATTAGTCTTTAAAGTGGAAGGCCTACCAGGACGCTGTTCGTTGCACAGAGAAATCCTACCACTTTTAAATCCAACAATCCATTCGTAGATCTTGCTTCCACTCAAACAACTCTCTCCATATTGCTGCTGCATTCGTCGAATAACCTCTGCTGGTTTCACACCTTCTGAATTGAGGGAACGTATCACTGCTCGCATTCCTTCCTTGGTGCGATCAGACAAAGAACTCGTTTTACAGTCTTTTAAACACAATTACAACTAGCTAATAATGAAACAATACTTTCAATGAACAGCTGTTAGACATTATGAGTTATAGCAGAACAATCAGTGCTGACATACACGTGATTCAGGGGGGAATTAAAATTTCCTTTTTTTTTTTTACTTGCCTTCGTATATGTGAGGTTCAATTTAGATATATACGAAATATCTAAATGTTAACGAACATTCACCGAACAAAATCATGAATATTATACAAACACAAAACCAATAAGAAATCTTTATCTTTCAGTAATAAAATTTAATTATACAACACTTATGAATCAGTGTCTTCATTCATTCTATCCGAATGATAAATATATACGGTTGTTCCATAAATATATGTTTGGGTATACGCGAGTGTCAACGCGTTACTTAGAACACATATATTATATATCCTGATTAAATAGATGGTTCGAATCACTGTCTTCACTTTATCCGAATGATAAATATACGAGGGTTGATCAAATATAAACGAGACTGATTTTTTAAAAAAATTATTGCTTACTTACAAATTATTCTTGATACAACTTATTTTTCTACATAGTCTCCCGCACGAGTAACACATTTTTCCCACCGGATTGGAAGTTTTTTAATTCCATCTTCGTAAAAAGTTCTCGGGCGTTCATTGAGCCATTGGAGCACGAAGGTCTCCACCGCAGAATCGTCTTCGAAACGCTGGCCTCCAAGCGCTTCTTTGAGTGGCCCAAACAGGTGATAGTCGCAAGGTGATAAGTCTGGACTGTATGGAGGATGTTCCATTGGTTCCCAGCCAATTTGATCGAGTTTAAGCCTCGTAGCGTTCGCCGAATGTGGTCGGGCATTATCGTGAAGAAGAATGACGTTTCTCGCCGGTTTAGATTTCCTTTTCCTACGAAAAGACTGTTTTGCGGCCTCTAAAACATCGCAATAATATTGTGCATCTGCAATAAATCGCAGCGATATACGTCTGTCTTCGTCCAGGAGCTTCCGAACAGCATCAATGTTTTCGTCCGTGACGGAAGTGGTCGGGCGACGATCGTGGCTGAGGTTTTCTACTGCTTCCCGTCCTTCGGCGAATTCCTTGTGCCAAGCAAAAACGCGAGCTCTTGACAGGGTCCTGTCCCCGTATTGAGCCGTCAATCTACGAAAGATTTCAGTCGGATTGACCCCCTCCTTGGCCAAAAACTTAATAATAAATATCTGCTCCACGGAAACGTGCACTTCACTCTCACTCATTGTATAGTTTATACTGAAGGGTCCGAACGGAAATGTTGCCCGTCTACGCCCGTCCCAAACCTCCCAGGCTACCTGAAACCCCACCCTTTAGAGTTCAATGTCCAACGGAAAAGTTTTTAGAAAGTCAGTCTCGTTTATATTTGATCAACCCTCGTATACGGTTGTTCTGTAAATATATGTTCGGGTATACGCGAGTGTCAACGTGTTACTTAGAACACATATATTATATATCCTGATTAAATACATGTATACTAGATGGTTCCATTATAACTAATTAGACACAGTCTATAACGATAATCCGCAGTATGATTTCAAGAGTGCCATTATAGCTAACTTTGAACCTTGCGTTAAATACGGCAAATTTATTACTGCATAAAGATAATCGCGGCACGCAGCTGTCTCGCTGACGTGATGGAAGCGAATTTCCAAAAGTATTTCTCTTCATCTTACTTCACCAACACAATCGGCAATGCAATTTGCACATGTCAGCACTTTAAACTAAGAAATTAGATTGAAAATACGAAAATGAACCCTGGTCTCGGTCAAATTAAATTTCTTAAATTCAACGGATTTTGAAACTCAAAATTCAGATTTATTCAGTTGCTAACGCTGGTCACGACGGTGAAACTGCATTTTGAAAAAATACGTTTAATACAAAAAAAGTTATGAATTTTTAAGAATTTGAAATTACGCCATTCTGAAACTGACGAAACCATTTTTGCTAGTTAACGAGCATGTCCAGACTGTTACAATAATCGATTTTTGTGCCAAGTTTGAATCAAAGCTGACCAAAAATGCGAACGTGAGATCTGCTAAAATACACACGCGCGCGCGCGCACGGACGCACACACACACACGTACGCACACACACGCACGCACGCACACGCACATACATACTCACACACACACACACATACGCACGCACACGCACGCATGCACACGCACATACATACACACACGCGCGCGCACACGCACACATACACATACATACAGACACACGCACGCACACGCACGCACGCACACACACACGCACGCGCGCGCGCACACACACACACACACTCTGGGGGGCCCGACTCATTACGGAGCACCGGTTACGGAAACAGACTATGGCGGTCGTGGGCTAAGCGCGCAAGGTCAGTGCGGTGCACCGCCGTACATTGCTGTATGCCATAAGTGGTTATCGTATAGTTTCCTACGAGGCTGCATGCTTAGTAGCAGTTGAGCCCCAATGCAGCTAGTGGCCGATAAAAGAGCGAGGCCGTACCGACGCAGACGAACTGCTCAGCAGCAGTGTAGTCATGTAGCGGGTAGTGGCAAGTAAAGAAGAGCGAATCGGACCCTGAGTACCTGGCAGCGACGGTAAGACGAATCAGCAAACGGATGATGGACGCACCGCACCGACTCATAAGCAACATCCAGGACTGGCGCACCAGAAACCAACGAGAGGTAGGGTACAGTCTACTTCTTCCCTCTGTCTTCCAGAAGTGGAGGAAGATGTGGAGTACTTACTTTTCCGCTGTCACAGATTCGAGGAAGACAGGATGAACCTGCAAACATATCTGCGAGGCTGCATAACACCGGAAAATCTGGTTGTAACAATGATAACTTCAGAAGTCATTGCCGGATTCGTCGCAGTGGTCATGAACAGGCTGAGGATTGAAGATCAAGAAAGAAAAGCCGTGGCTGTAGACGGATAGGCGGACAGAAAGTCCACCCAACCCGCGGAGTCTGGCGGCGGTTCCGTGGGGCGATTTGTAGACGAACTTGCTTTTGGTGGTCTTTCAGTGGGTAGCAATAACATATAGTATAACTTGAATTTGAGTCCAATACACTAGAGAGTGACGGTAAACTTTTTTAAGGTATTATATTAAAGATTTTTCCACCTTTCTGGGCATCGCAAAACACACACACACACACACACACACACACACATATATATATATATATATATATATATATATTAATGAGTCAGAATAGACCTTTATGACGCAGAAATAGACTCAACAGACGTTGAAGACAGGCACGTATACAGGAGAAAGATGCTCGGTTGGAAGGTCCCAGAGAATGAAATCCCAAAGAGAGCAGGGGTAAAATGGACGGAGGAGCGGAAGAGGATCCATGGGGACAGGAAGAGGGAGGTGTGGAGGATTAGAAGGAACAAGACATGAGTCGAAGTGCTTTGCGTGATCCAACAGGGTCTATACGCAAATAATAATAATAATATATATTAATGATCCCCACACAAAAAGTGATACAGAGGTCAGGATCGGTGCTCATTTCAAGTTCCCGAGTCTGAGTCTTACCATGATGGCTTATTTTTCCAAGCATATTTGTCACAGCACATTTTTGGAACTTCAGCACCAAGTTACATTTCACATTTTGTATAATACTTTTTCCAATCACCGTAGCACTTAATAATTGTTATTTTGTATAAATAACTTTCCACTCGAAGCACCAAGTTAAATCTGACGCTTTGCACAATACGTTTTGGGACTAGCAGAACCAGGTACCAACTGTTGTGATGCAGGCACACACCAATGTACAATACATTTTATTACTTGTATCATGTTTTCCTACTCACTGTACACATGTACACCTGATGGCTTGAATAATAGACTTTTCCATCAGAAAGTTATGTGTGATGCATAATAATGTTTGACTTGCAGAACAAATTACATTTTGCCCCCTAATGGCATAGTTATACACATAATGGCATAGTTATACACATAATGGCATAGTTATACACACTATAAACTGTATAACCACTTGCTACACTTTTCCACTCGCAACACCGCGCCCTGTATAATACTAAACGTAACTTGTACGCCAGTAATTTACCAACTTTATAACGAATTGCCACTGGTCTCCCCTCCTGTATACGACACTTTGATAAATGACCCTCTTAGTTGTTACAGGAAAAGGGCAAAATTCTTTCTAATTGCCAGGTATTAAAACCCTTGTTAAAGTCTTCACCCTTGTATTATTACTTATTTGTACAGTTTTAATATACGCAACGATATCACTGGTGTTATATATTACGCGAATCGTTTAAATAATATCAATTAATTGTATGTGGCAGATATGTCATCAGAAAATGAAATATAGTTTCAGCTGTGTTCAAAATGAAATGTTGTTCAAAACAATGTGCCTCGTGGTAAAACAACAATGTGCCTCGTGGTAAAACAACAATGTGCTTCGTGGTAAAACAACAATGTGCCTCGTGGTAAAACAACAATGTGCCTCGTGGTAAAACAACAATGTGCCTCGTGGTAAAACAACAATGTGCCTCGTGGTAAAACAACAATGTGCCTCGTGGTAAAACAACAATGTGCCTCGTGGTAAAACAACAATGTGCCTCGTGGTAAAACAACAATGTGCCTCGTGGTAAAACAACAATGTGCCTCGTAGTAAAACAACAATGTGCCTCGTGGTAAAACAACAATGTGCTTCGTGGTAAAACAACAATGTGCCTCGTGGTAAAACAACAATGTGCCTCGTGGTAAAACAACAATGTGCCTCGTGGTAAAACAACAATGTGCCTCGTGGTAAAACAACAATGTGCCTCGTGGTAAAACAACATAATTCGTCTGGTTATGTTAGTAAATTGTATGCTTCTTTTTAGCAACTTCACAACAATAATTTTAACGAAACAATGTTACTGCATGATACATTTTGCAACTACGTTGTATTACTGTAGAATAACGATAAAATCATCATGATCCGTTTGTACCGCCAATACTGGAGTAAATGCAAAATAAAAACACTACAGATATGCAGATGATATAATAGTTTTTTTTTTCTGTTATTTTAAGGCGAAAAGCACATTGAGGCTATTATCGCCTCGCTAAATGTAAGTGTGAGTGTAAAGTGTTAAAGTTGCAAGTGTAGTGTTGTAAGTGTGTGTGTTAGACTCGGGTACCGCGAGGGACATCTAAATCCTCTCAATAGGTGCAGGTAGTCTGCATCCCTCCTGCGGGGTATAATAGTTCTCGGAAGAAACGAATGAGCAATAAGGGAAGTTCTCACTGAACTTGTGCCCGAATGTAAAAAGGTTGGTCTAGATTTTTTCTTTTTTTTGTGTGTGTTTAACGTCCGACTATTGTGCACACTTGGGATAATGCAGACGATGGGATGTTTTATAGCGTATGAAAATGCCAAGCCCTGGCAGGGAATCGCACCCGGGTCCTCGGGGTGAAAGCCCAGTACGCTATCAACGAGGCGGCAGGTTGGTCTAGATAGATGAAACAAAAACAAAGTACATGGTGGTGTCTGCTTCTGAAGCAAGAACGTCTGCAGGTTTCCGGTTTAATGGTACTACCTTGGAAGCAGTTGGACACTTTACGTACCTTAGAGTAAATGTAAATTGGGAAAACAAGGTGAGTGGAGAGATCGGGAAACGGGTCGTGGAAGGGAATATAGCGTGTTACGGTCTTGGAAACCTTTCCAGATTGACACTTTTCTCTGGAGCTACCAAGAAAGCTTTATAAATCGTTTGTCAGATCTCTCGTTTGCTATGCGCAGGAACCTGGACGCTGAAAGTCACCGATCGGCACGTGCTGGAGGTGTTTGAAAGGAAGATTTTAAGGTGAACTTTTAGACAGGTTTGCGTCCAAGGTGTATGGCGTATTACAAGTAATCACGAAGTAGAACATTTAATTCTTCATAAAGGCACGAAGAATCAGCTGGCTCGGTCGTGTGCAGAGGATGCAAGGTGGTAGGATGATTAAGAAAATAATGTGAGAACTTGTTGGGGAAAAGAAAAAGAGGACGGAATAGGAGACGATGACCTGGAGGAGGATCTGGCGAGGATTGGAATAACTGGGTGAAAACAGCTGGCGCAGATTTGGGATGCATAGAACAGAATTGTAAGGGAGGCCGAAGTCCAACTCGGACTGTTATGCCGGCGAAAGAAAGATAGAAGCCTACGTAGGCTTACAACCGAATGTACATGCTGAATATGCAAAAAAATCTAGATTTTTTGGAAATTGGCAAAAACATTAAGTGACAATACCAATTATAATTCTATCTCACTTTCTTTCCGATATATACGTTGTCACATTTTTTTAAGAATTTTTTTCTTATTTAGCTACCAGAATGGCGCTATTTTTTAAAACTAATACATTTTGTAATTTATTACAAACTTTATTGTAATAAATAAACTTAAAAGTAAACATGTGTTTTGGACGCTGTCAAAAAACCTGCAAACAAAAGCTTTCATATAGCCTGTGATTAAAATTTTAACATTTGTAAAACCAATTTTAAGAAGCTCGGTTGGTTTTTTACGTTCCAAGCCGGAATTATTTTTTTTTTTTTTAAATAGAAACTGAATATGTTTGAGTTCTTTAATTGAACCGGTTTTAAATAATTTATTTGAAAATTGGAAAGTTCGCAACATTGTTTTTGCACCACTTATTTTAACCACAAATCCAATATCGAAGATGGGCTAATTTGGTCCAACTGGATTTGTTTTCCAAAATGATATTGTCTGTAATTAAATTGCGTTTCGGAAGCTATTGAAGAACCAGTATAGTTTCCGAAAGTCACTTTTACAGATTGTGTTCCTAACCTATCTTTTGAAAAGTTTACCTTCCGACTGTTTTGTTCACTTTTGATTCAGGCGTCTTGCGTGTTCCTACTTGCACGAGTACTGACGAAGTCAAATTAGTTCAAATAATTTCCGGATAAATATGTAGGCTAAGTGTGTTTTACTTTTACTTTAGAAATCGGAAACTGTTTCTTTCATAATACGTCATCACATGTGACGTAGGTGGTTTCAACAATCGAATAAAAGTAGTTTGGAATTTCTGCTATGCCACACAAAGCTTGATAAACAGTATTTTTTCCGGCGAAAAACCTTTAGGGTTATCATCGCCGAGGCGCGACATTAGTTATTTAATACAATTTTTCAAAACAAATAAACACGTCAGATAAAAATTTAAGACATTATAAAAACAACAAACAAAACAATAACAATACAAAGTACAATAACAACTATAGTTTCCTAAAACTAGTTAACAATAACATAAAACTTAAAACAACATACACAGAAAGTTATTGTAGGATGTATATTGGCCATACAACAATAACAAGCTAAATAAAAGAAATATTAACGTTCCTAAAACTAATTAACAAAATGAAAACTACTTAAAAATAAATTAATAAATAACAAATACAAACAAACTTTTAAGAGCTGTAAAGGAGCCCTACAACGAGCAATAAAATATATAAATTAAATTTTATTTAAAACATTCAGACGATGAAGGAAGTCTAGGACCCGGTCAACGGCCGAGGCACTATCTCCTAACATCGTCTGCAAACAGTTGCTCAGACCACACATAACACGCTAATTTTGGAAACCATCACAATCGAGCAATATAAGTTTTATTGTGATGGTTTCCCTACAGAACTCGCGTTCAGGTAGGTCCCCGCGTTCCATCAGAAATCCATGCGTTAACGTGGAATGACCAATGCGAAGGCGGGTAATCACCACCTCTTCTCTACGACTTGCACGTATTGACGACCCCCAAGGACGAACAGTATTTTTAATTACCCTCAATTTGTTACTGCCTGTAGCTGCCCATACATGTTCCCAATGATAAACAGTATCAAGGTAAATTAGTGTAAACGTGAAAAACGATTTGTTAACGTCAGGCGAAACTTCCATGCATCTCAGAAACGCACCCGAAAGACAAAATTTTCCGAAGCCCAGACCAACTTCTATAAAGGAAAAAAAAATAAGCCACTACTTGTAAAGTGATATTCTGGAGAGGAAGTTTTCCATCTGTGATACAAAACTTCCTGCCGCTTGGCTGAGAAAAACTTTTCTTTACTTCCCCACACACTTTCTGCCTTCTCGAGGTGCTTCCTTCTCGAGCAAAGAAAAGTACTCATATATCATTAGTACTTTTTAAAAAGCGAACGTTTTTATAACGTTTAATTGACATTTAATTAATAATAATTTAAAAATAAAATATTTTTTACACTTTACAGGGGTTTGGATTTTCCTCAACTTAGTTAAATTTTTATTCGAGGATTTGGGAAAAGCTTTAATAAAACATCAGCTGTTTTAAACTGTTATTACAAATGGAAAATAACTTAAAGTTATCGACTCTAGTTCGGTTGAAATAAAATATAGAAAACTGTTGATTTTTTATTCACGTTGGCAAAACTGACAAAAGCGTGCAAAAAAATTACACAAACTTTCTCACGTTCGAATATTTTCACAAAAATTATGTTCGGCAGTAAAAAACGAAAAACCGGAAAATCTGCTTACGTCTCAAAATCGGTTCATCAGGTTTTGTTGAAATTTTAGGTAGAAATAAAACATTATCTCAGAGTAGTGTGACAAATTTTAGGTTAAAGTAATTGGCGGCTAGCGTGTAAATCGAAAAAGTCCGACGGTGTTCAGAGTTAATTATTTTAGTTTTTTCAAACTACTCGCGGAGTATGAATTCCTTTTTTTCCAAACACTACACTTAATTGAGACATAATTATATGTTTGAGTAAAATCTGATGAATCGATTTTTAGAATGTTTTTATTTTTTCGACAGCATCCAGTTCAGATTATTACGAGAGGATTTTCTGTTCAGAATCAAATACTGAACGTAACGTTCTAGTTGCTTTCACCGTAGTTCAGCCGCCTCGGTGGCCTAGTGGATAGCGTACTAGGCTTTCACCCCGAGGACCCGGTTTCACCGGGTTCGATTCCCGGTCAGGGCTTGGCATTTTCATACGCTATAAATCATCCCATCGTCTGCATTAGCCCAAGTGTGCACAATAGTCGGACGTTAAAAAAAAAAAAAAAATTCACCGTAGTTTAAGAACGTGTTTCTTTGACCACACGCTTCCTAAAACAATCCCTTCCTAAAATACTTCTTAAAAAAAACTAAAATTTAAAAGTCATGGAAAATTAAAAACATTACGGTCGTAAAGACGCTTCGTTTCTGTCACTAATGTAACTCTAGCCCTTGAAGAGCAGGACAGAAAGTTTGAGAAAAACAAGGGAACGAAACCTAGGAAAACAGTAATTTTAGCGAAATAAAACATGGAACGTCATGCATTATTGATTACATTATACAGTATTAACGTTTGTAGCGTTTAGGCTATTTTTAATTTCAGCATAGTCTATCTCTTCAGCAGACCGGATGTAAAAGGTTTTACAATATCTACCTCCACTTATTTTCGATTAAAAAAATGTATTCCGGTAGGTATTCATCAACACGTTACATTTGAATTAATTTAGCCACAACAAGGTTGCTGCTCTGCTACTACAAAACAAGGTAAACAAATGAACAGAAAGTTTTATTAGGACACACGAACACGGCGTCTTCAAGCTGTACAATAGCCTACGAGATAGCTTGATTACCTGCCGTACACGTAAGGGAGTATTTTGGCTCCCAGCCCAAGTCTAAAGTTGTATTTTACGTCCGACTTGATTGCCTAACCTTTTAGATATATCTAAAAATGTCGCCGTTTGCGCAAAATGGAGTCGTTTATTGACGGAAATATTCCGCGGCTTCCTTTCAAAGCGCTGGCGCAAAATATTGCCCGGCGCTTCATTATACAGCTCCGTAAATACAGCTTCTTACATCGTCTGGGCCGATACATTACTATAGCAGTCTTCGTTAAAAATAAAAACATTTTTTATAAGTTTCCATTAACGGTAATTTCAAGGAAACAAACCATACAGCAAACAGCTGATTTTAAGTAACAGATTACTTTAATCAGGCTAAAGGACGTACGACACATCATTAAGCTGTGACTTTCTAGAAATTTGTTTTTTTAACAAATACGAGGTGTGGCTATTAAATAACGAGACTGACGTTGTAAAAAAAATTTATTTTCATTTTATACATAATTACTTATTATCACCTTCAATATACACCACTTCCCAATCCCTACAACGCTCCACGCTAATTTTCCATTGTTCCAACAGTGTTGGAAGTCATCTTCTGTTAACTCCTTCAGGACTTTTGCCGCTTTCACTTTTACAGCTTCCACGTACTCAAATCTCATCCCTTTTAATGCAGATTTCACCTTAGGGAACAGACAGAAGTCACATGGTGCATGGTCTGGTGAGTAAGGTGGATGTTCTAATGGAATGCTGTACTTGGCCAGGAATCTCTTGACAGATAACGCGGATTGTCTTGGTGGAAAACCCATGATTTGTCCTTCCACATTTCGGGTCGTTTTTTCCTTATTCTTTCACGCAGTTTGTCAAGTACCTCAAGGTAGTAATATTGATTGTTTCACCTTCAGGAACCCAGTGAAGGTACACAATCCCATGAATATCGAAAAAAACAATCACCACTGCTTTAAATTCTGACTTGCTGATTCTTGCTTTTTTAGCTCTCGGTGAATGCATGGATTGGCGATTTGTGTCCCGATCACACGTAAAAAACCACGATTCATCACATGATATTATCCTTTCCAATAAATTTGGGTCGTTTTCAATGGCATCCAAAGTGTCAGTACAAACATTTTTGCGAGCTACTTGTTGTTCAAACGTGAGAATTTTTAGCATAATTTTGGCACACACTTTTCGCATGTTCAAATTGTCACGTAAAATTTGCCGTACACATTATTTATCAATGCTTACAGTTTCACCAATTGCAGGAATACTTAATCGACGGTCAGACCGAATCAAATTAGCAACTTTTTCGCATCCGTTTTTGACGTTGAAGGGCGACCTGGCCGCGAATCATCTTCAACGCCTTGTCGGCCATCTTGAAAACGCTTAAACCATTCAAAAACACGTGCCCGCTATAAACATTCACTGCCATACACTTCTTTCTGTAAATTATAAGTTTCAGTAGCGGTTTTTCCAAGTTTGAAGGGAAATTTAACAACAATTCGTTGCTCTATTATTACACTAACCATTTTTCCGGCAAAACAAAATAACAACAGTAACGGAAATGAAGTTTATGACTAAACAGTGTTGGTTACACAAACGAGACTAAGTGCATTCTGAAGAGTAAGCTTCACACTAAACAGCTGTCGGTCAATGGCGGTTGGCGCATGCGTACTTGTTTCGCGCAGCGTCAGTCTCGTTATTTAATAGTCACACCTCGTATATAGCAGTACTAGTGGGATTGTGTGACAATTCGCCGTTAATGGGGAAAAACAAATAATAAATAATGTACAGCAAGGAGTTGAACAGTGTTACAGGATTTCTTTATAAACAACGATCTTCCTCAGTAAAATCGTTGCAAAACCACGCAACGACAAAAATCTCACTGCACGACAAAAACTGGCCAAATGGTGCACAACCTCCGTGATATGGGTTAACAGAAAGAAGACTGAAAGAGAATTAGCATCTCAAAGAAGAACCTCAATATTGAACTGGAGTCACCAATTAGAAGAGTGGGAATTACTCACCTTAAATCCTATTCAAACCTTAGACTTTATAAAGAGACTTGGGACTAGAGAAGGCGCTGCAAGTGAACATTTTAGGAATATAGAAAAGTGGATCAAAAGACCTACAAAGAACGCAGGACAATAGTATTCTTAAAAATCCATTTATTCATTCGTCCGTTCTCACCTAAACCACCATTTTTAAATTATCGCCTGTCTAGTTGAGTAAAACTACAGTTTTTTAATGATACATTCAAATGCAGCGATTATTGTTGGCCATATTACACTCACGCCATTATTACAAGCGTACTTATAAATTAAAAATAATACATTTAGTTAATCAGTAACATAATAATTAAGATCTTATTTCGGCAGTATTACCACCGGATCTGTAATACTGCGAAACGCGAACTATAAACATTACGGCAGTAACTGCAAGTCAAACCCACGGCTCTGAGGCGCGATTCAGAAACGTAGAAGACTTACTGGTGCTTCAGCCACATCGATCACCGTACCTTAATAGCAATTAGCCTACGTAATGCACATACCATCTAGGTACTTACCTAAATGTTATGTACACGTAAATTACATTGCAAGAAGTGTGGCCACTTTTAATAGGGTTTCCTTCAGGCCTACAGATTTACCTGAAACAAACCAGAAACAGCACATATAAGATACTGATAACTATAAGTACTTAAAAATATTTCACACACACATACGTGTACAATTATATATTGCACATTAATACACATTATACTTCTGATATCACGAAGGCTTCTTTAAAATGTAATTGTAATAAAAAAATACTTATAAATTGCAGTTCTGAATCTTCCCGCTTATATTGTTTCACAAATTTGTACACCAAGAGCGTAATATTTACTACATAATACTATAATACGTATATAATACTATATAATACTATAATACTACGTAATACTATAAACAGAACTACATTTTGTTCTGATAGAAAATATTACAGCTCCGCGAAAAACTGAGTCAAATCTACAGTGTTACCTACGCTAACACCTTAATTATACTTGTACATCCCGAATCACAAGTTTCAGTGTAAAGTTTACCCTGTAAATGTAGTTCTTGGATTGTTTATGTTGTTCGTATGGGTTTACAAGTTATTAAAAACAGTTAGTAAGGTTAATCTGGACGTCAAAAATGCATTTCCGTTGCCATAGAAACAGCAATAAAAATTCGAAAATCAACAGCTTTAAAACAGTACAATATACAAAGTTTTCTAAATATCTCCTTACTTTTACAAAATTACATTTAACAGATACATTGACTCGAGTAATTCATTCATCAGAATTGTAAAAACCATTTTCATTTAGTAAACTGTGTAAGTAAAATTGTTTGTCAAATTAACTTAATCAATGCTTGGGTTTATTTACATATACTGTTAAAACAATACGCCAAACATTTTAGTTTATATAATACTGTGCTGATAACTATAAAATGATAACAAAATCGTATAAACCCATTAAGTACTATAAATAAACGTTTTTTTCTGATTTAACGGGCAATAATTCTTAACGGACTACTTCCTATGCCCCATGCTATACAGACTGTTAAGTTGAGGCTATAAAAATGCTTCAAAAACAGCTTACAGATAGCAATTTTATGGAGAAAATATTATTAGTCTGTGCTACACTAAAAATAATTATCCTCTGATAATGAAAAATTATTTTTTTTACAACTTCCGTTTAAAGGTTAAGTTTATATTCATTTACTATGGTAACAGAAATAACAACTACAATCCATAGAATGCTACACTTACTATGGTAACAGAAATAACAACTACAATCCATAGAATGCTACATTTACTACGGTAACAGAAATAACAACTATAATCCATAGAATGCTACATTTACTTTGGTAACTGAAATAACAACTACAATACATAGAATGCTACACTTACTATGGTAACAGAAATAACAACTACAATCCATAGAATGCTACATTTACTACGGTAACAGAAATAACAACTATAATCCATAGAATGCTACATTTACTTTGGTAACAGAAATAACAACTACAATCCATAGAATGCTACATTTACTTTGGCAACAGAAATAACGCTTACAGTCCAGAAAAATGCTACATTTACTTTGGTAACAGAAACAACGACTACAATCCAGAAGAATGACACATTTACTTTGGTAACAGAAATAACAACTACAATCCATAGAATGCTACATTTACTATGGTAACAAAAATAACAACTATAATCCATAGAATGCTACATTTACTTTGGTAACAGAAATAACGAATACAGTCCAGAAGGTGTTGCATTTATTTTGGTAACAGAAATAACGACTATTGTGCAAAAGAATGCAACATTTATTTTGGTAACAGCAATAACTACTATAATTCAGAAGAATGCTACATTTACTTTGGTAACAGAAATAACAACTACAATTCAGAAGAATTCTGCATTTACTTTGGTAACAGAACCAACGACTACAATCCATTGAATGCTACATTTACTATGGTAACAGAAATAACAACTACACTCCATTGAATGCTACATTTACTATAGTAACAGAAATAACAACTACAATCCATAGAATTCTACATTTACTATAGTAACAGAAATAACAACTACAATACATTGAATGCTACATTTACTATCGTAACAGAAATAACAACTACAATCCATTGAATGCTACATTTACTATCGTAACAGAAATAACAACTACAATCCATTGAATGCTACATTTGCTATGGTAACAGAAATAACAATTCCAATCCATTGAATGCTACATTTACTATCGTAACAGAAATAACAACTACAATCCATAGAATACTACATTTACTATAGTAACAGAAATAACAACTACAATCCATTGAATGCTACATTTACTATCGTAACAGAAATAACAACTGCAATCCATTGAATGCTACATTTACTATCGTAACAGAAATAACAACAACAATCCATAGAATGCTACATTTACTATAGTAACAGAAATAACAACTACAATCCATTGAATGCTACATTTACTATCGTAACAGAAATAACAACTACAATCCATTGAATGCTACATTTTCTATGGTAAAAGAAATAACAACTACAATCCATTGAATGCTACATTTACTTTGGTAACAGAAGTAACAACTACAATCCAGAAGTACGCTACATTTACTTTGGTAACAGAAATAACAGCTACAATTCAGAAGAATGCTACATTTACTTTGGTAACAGAAACAACGACTACAATCCAGAAGAATGCTACATTTACTTTGGTAACAGAAATAACAACTACAATCCATAGAATGCTACATTTACTTTGGTAACACAAAAATATCGACTACGTCCAATAATGCTATATTTACTTTGGTAACAGAAATAAAATTTATAGTTCAGAAAAATTCTACATTTACCATGTATTTAAAAGTAAATATAAGCCACAATGTGGTATCTCTTATACAGTGATAAATTGCATTTTTTTAAGTCAAAATATTTGAACTGAAAAATGTGTCCACCCTGCCTCCTGCAATGTAACAATACTCTACTAATGAAAAGTGTCGCAATAAATAACAATACACGAAAATACAAAGGGGCAAAATGAAAATATATAAACTGTTTATACTTTACAATATCACGGAGGAAGAATTACACACTTTCATCGCTGCAGATTTGAGGGTCGTAAGGTACTGGGCACGTTTTATTTCAGTCATTGACTTTTAAAATTGACCTAAATTTAATAAAAAGCTTCAAAACCTTTTTAAAGAAAGTTCAAGCTTTTTTATCTCAGCTAGCAATAAATCTTTAGTGAAATGAAGGCAAGAAAGTTTGAGTACAATTTATTACTCTACAAGTAATGGACAATTTAACGAAACTTATTAAATTTCTTCTAAAGATAAATAAAAACAATTTGCAAGTAGGTCGACGACTTGGAAGTGGAAGTCAACAATTTGTTACGCCGGCATGGAAATGTTCCTTGTACAATTTATTATTCTGAACCAATCTTCATTCCCAATACTTCATTGGATCGAGTACAATTTGAATACAATTACAATAAATTTCTCAATTTGCAGGTAACTAATGATGTACAATAATTGTACTTTAAAATCTTAACAGTCGGCGAGGCAGGGCGCTATTACGTCACCCACTTAAACTGTATTTATTGTAATATTTTCGCCGTTGAATCTTGTACAGTCTGTTATAAAATAAAACGATACTTCAAAATTGCTTGAATTCAGAAATTTGTAAGTAATATTAAGAATTTTGTTTTGAGAGAAAAGGTTATTAGGCAAAGCAAAATGGTGTCTCAAATTTACAGTTTATTTTCGTACTTATATTTGTACATTCCGAAACACAGGTTCGTAGTTCAAAACCGTGTAATTGTAGGTCTGTGATTACGTCATCTAATTTTATAAAAATTAATTAATTACATTAGTTAAGTCCTATTTTAATTTTAATTATTCTGATTTGTCACATAATTTTATATTAATTAATTAATATAATTAATTAATTACACTACATTAGTTAAATCTTACTTTAATTTTAAATAGTTCAAATAATTAATTAAATTAGTTAAATTTTGCTTTAATTTTGATTATGCTGATTATGTCACCTAATTTTATATTAATTAATTAATTACATTAAATAGTTAAATCCTACTTCAATTTTAATTATGCTGATTGTCATTTAATTTTATATATATTAATTTACCTAATTAATTAATTACATTACTTAAATAATACTTTAATTTTAATTATGCTGATTATGTTAGCAATCCTTCTGTAATATTTACTTCTAGTTGACTAATATTTTCAATTTTATCATACACCCAAACACCATAATTTTTTTTAACAACCTATGCCTTTACAACATAATTATTTACCAAAGTTACATATAGTAAAGAATCTATGATGTTAATTTATTAAGGTAGTTTTTCAGTTAAGTCCGATCTTATTTCGTTCACAGCGTGCCAAAACATACGAAACAGCAATTTAAATAACCTGTCTCGCTGACAAGATAGAAGCAAATTTCCAAACACTGCCAACTTTTTGTAATAATTTGATTCAAATGGCATAAAAAACGATTTTAGGAATAGCAGTCGAATTTGTCATCTAGCAAAATTCGTTGAATAGTTTCAAAATGGCAGTAATTAAAATATTTTAAAAAATTATAACTTTTTTAAAAAAATGATTTTTTTGTAACGCCATTATCGTTAAAATTAACATTTTAACATAAATTAATATTTTCTAATTTTCCAAATTGAACAGATTTTCTTCCAGTCTTATCCTTAGCTACCTGTCTTGCTCGAAATTAAAACCGTGGGCGGTTTCACTGTTGTACGAGCCCAGAGCGAAAATCAATGAACATCTGCGTACGTATTTGAAACGATGTACCATGTTTTCAAATTTAACTTAACCTTAAAGTTGTTAAGGATTTAATTATAACAAAGTTAGGTTTGTTATGTTGTGATTTTCTAAAAGGTTCTGCCGTTTCTACGAAGTACAATACCTCTAGTGTAGGTGTCCGTAAGCGGAACTAGGTTATGTAACTCATTCCAATGTTGTTTAGGCGATGACAGTTAGATAGAAAAATTTTAGTTCCTAATAATCTTCCGTCTTGAGTTTTTCTTTAATGGTTAGCTCTAAAACTGGAATTAAAGCATACCCTACGTCATAACGACTTTATTAGCTTGAAATTCGCTCTAACGAATAACGATTAAAGGGATCACAAGGTTCAATTGAAAAAATTTAAACAAGCTTTATAGAAAAAATATAAGAAAATGCATATAAACTGAAATTTATTCAAATTTATTCATTGACAGTCCAAGTTCTGTATAAAGTTGTAGAGCAAGGAAAAGTTAAGCGAAACATATTCAAATGTTGAATCCCGGATCTTGAGGCGTTATGAATTCTATCTTGTTTATAAAGCAGAGAAGTGTAACCGATCTGTACAGATCTGGTTGTGGTTACATTATTCATAGCCTTCGCGATATCCAAATACAGTTTCGTCGTTTCAATTTCGTTCTGACATATTAAAGAATCTAGTAACTGTCTGATTAAAGCACGTGACGGAAATTGATTTACCACAAAACTTTTTATGCAAAGCTTACAAGTTGAAAACTGTTGTACAGACCAGCACGCGCATGTGATTTATTAAAGGTATGTCATACTTTTTTTTAAAAAAAACCTAAACAGATAAAAAAATACGGCCAGCTGTGAACATACGCTGTGTAAGGAGAAACGTACATTACGAGGAACATTCATTTTATCAACGCAACTTAATTTTGACCTAATCGTTATTGCAGCATGCTCCAAGAGCGCACTTGGGGCCGACGGTGCGTGGATCTTTTATATCTTGGATCCTCCCAGGACATACAGGTCGGGAACCAGCTTTTATGAGCAGTAACACTAAACAAAGGCCAACTAAATTCGGTAAACTTATAATTATATGTTATACAGAAATCGCGCAATCGCTGGGTTAAAAGGAAGATAAAATATAGTATGCACGCCATGTGAATATACTATATATCGTTGGGCACATTTTGGAGGCTCCGGGTTCGATTTCCCGGCCAGGACTTGGCATTTTCATACGCTATAAATCATCCCATCGTCTGCATTAGCCCAGGTGTGCACAATAGTCGGACGTTAAACACACACAAAAAAAGAGGAAGATATCACAACGCCATTTGGCCCCTCAGCGCCCCTTGAGGCCAAAACGTAAACACCCATGGTCCACAATTAAACGATGTTCAAAACAAGATTTCACCATAATCATTATTAAAATTGTATATGTTAGTACTTCATATTAAGTAATTACATTAAAAATATGAAAATGTATTCTTTCCCGTCCCCTTATTAGCAAATTTCCATTGGAAAATCTTTTCTCTCTCTCTCTCTTTCTCTTATATATATATATATATATATATATATATATATATATATATATATATATATATATATTCATCTTTTCTGCTAGGACGGCGATGATAACCTGAACGGTTTTTTTCGGAAAAAAAAAAAAAAAAAAAAAAAAAAAAAAAAAAAATTTCTGCTAGGACTATTGTTACTATGTTCAGTAAAATGATCTGCTTTCCCTAGCTTCGTCAATTCTACTTTCGTTGACGCGTTTCGGAGAACCTCCATCTTCAAAAACTATATCTATACTTGCTATAGATATAGAGTATAGATATAGTTTTTGAAGATGGAGGTTCTCCGAAACGCGTCAACGAAAGTAGAATTGACAAAGCTAGGGAAGGCATATCATTATACTGAACACACACACACACACACACACACACACACACACACACACACACACACACACACACACACACACACACACACACACACACACACACACACATATATATATATATATATATATATATATATATATATATATATATATATATAGAAAAATAATCCGGTTTGATTCATACTTGGCACAAAATTCGTTCAACAGCTTCAGCGGCCATTTCAAATCTTTAAAAATTCCTAAATTTTTGTTTTAAACATTTTTAAAATACATTTTCACCATAGGAATCATTGTTATAAACTGCATAAAATTTGCTTTTTTTAAATTTAAATCCGCTGAAATTAAAAAAAAAATTACGGCTGTCAGGATTCATTTTCAATGCATTTTGAAAGTTTAAACTGCTAATATATGCACATATTAATGCTGTTCGTGATGGCGAAGTAGGAGTTTCAAAGAGAGGGTAAACAAATTTTGATTCGCCCCACCACATCAGCGTGACAGCTGCGTGTCGTGATTAATGATTTTAGTATTTTAAATAGAATTTGAAAATTTAAAATGCTGATTTATGCAATTTTAAAGCTGACAATTACTATAGAGAACTCATCAAAGAAGTATGATTAAAAAAATGTAAAAAAATTGTAACTGTTGTGAGGATTTTGTCGAAAATCGAACATGTCCAATCTGTTATCAAAGTCGAACAAATCGGCATAAATTAGCATATTGAAAATTTAAATTACAAAGTAAATAAGGAAATTAAATCTGGTCACCATCGGTTTTTTTAGTATATTCAAATAAATTCGAAAATTTAAAAACGGTGAAACCCGATTTCCAAAAAAGCGTGATATAACATGATTCAACAGCCCAGTACCGTACGTATTCACAGCCACCATAATACTGACTGCAATTTCAGGCGTTGAAACACAATTTCTGAAACAAATTACAGCCGACAAGAAAACTAAATCAGGAAATTGCCGCTGCGAACCTGGAAATGTGTTTCACAAAATTAATTAGGCAATAAAGTGGGCTATAAATGTGTTGTAAGGGTCCATAAATATGTCTGACTACACAATGTGTTCGATAAATGCCTTCTAAGTAACTCCAAGTCAGTATCGTGTTGTATATAATACATAATACAATTTTACATATGCTTTTTCTTCACAATTAAATATATATATTTTTATAAGTAATGCTTGAAAAGTTGCTGTAAACTTTAGCATTTTAACTTGTGTATTTTGCTTTGCGTAATGTTTAGGCTATAAGCAAAAATCGTTCATACATAAAATTAAACCAGACCAAAAACATTTAACGAACTTTCTCATGTTGATTTCTTTCTTACACAAAACATCTAACACTAACGGTAAAACCGGAAACATTTTTCTTTTCTCAAAATCGATTTTGAAATAATATACGTCTATATAATGTATACAGTATCTTTAAAAAAAGTCAATATAAATATAAAAGTCAATATAAATATAAGTATATACGAGGGTGGTTCAAATATAAACAGGAATTTTTGAATAAACGCGCGAAAAATTTAGTGTCGTAAAAGTGGCTGCACTGGATATTAGACTGGTCTGTTACGAAGCATAGAGAACAGCCGGGAGCGCGTAACCTCGCTTGTTAGTGTAGTTATAGCCATGAGCGAGAAGGATGTACCAGTGTCTGTTGCGCAACGCATCATTATTCGTTTTTTGGTCAAAGATAATGTAAAATCCGCGGAAATTTATCGAAAATTACTCGAGCAGTTCGGGGATGAGTGCCTCTCCAAGACTGAAGTGTATGAATGGTGTTCCGCTTTCCGAAAAGGCCGAGTAGTGGTGGCAAACTTGCCACATGCGCGGCGCCCCAAAACAAGTGTTACCGATGAGAACGTCATCGTGTAACGCAGTTCACCTGCTTACAGAGTCTAAGATGCTTTAAATCTCTTTAAGCGCACCTTCGACCCAGATACACTCTTTGGAGTGGGTTCTATTATATTAGAGCTGCAGTTTTTGGTTTAAATTTTCTTTATTTATTTAATTTAATATAAACATAAATCTTTGTATTGTTTTTTTTCTTCCATTCGCCACTGAACACTTTTCGTTATAACACTTTCTTCTATTTCGTTCGCTGAACACTGTTACCGCTGAACCCGGAAACTGCTGACTGCGCTGAACTTCTCGAGCGGAAGAGTAGCTCACACCACACGTCGTTGCTTAACTCTTGACCCTGAACTCGCATAGACCTGGTCGGCTCAACTTGCTGTTCTTCGGAACCGGAAGTCGACAGCCTGATGTGGCGTTACGGCATGGAGATAGGAGAGGAACTGAATAGGTTATCGGTTCAACACGCCGGTATAACTCAAGGAAGGAATGACTATCGACTCAGCACGCCGGTATAGTCCACGGATGTACGGTCGGCTCAACACGCCGGTACCGCACTAGGATGGGTCGGCAGGTGGGTAGAGTTCGGGTCGGAGGAGGCTATCGGCTCAGCACGCCGGTATAACCCCAAGGAAGGAATGACTATCGGCTCAACACGCCGGTATAGTCCACGGATGTACGGTCGGCTCAACACGCCGGTACCGCACTAGGATGGGTCGGCAGGTGGGTAGAGTTCGGGTCGGAGGAGGCTATCGGCTCAGCACGCCGGTATAACCCCAAGGAAGGAATGACTATCGGCTCAGCACGCCGGTATAGTCCACGGATGTGCAGTCGGCTCAACACGCCGGTACCGCACTAGGATGGGTCGGCAGGTGGGTAGAGTTCGGGTCGGAGGAGGCTATCGGCTCAGCACGCCGGTATAACCCCAAGGAAGGAATGACTATCGGCTCAGCACGCCGGTATAGTCCACGGATGTGCAGTCGGCTCAACACGCCGGTACTGCACTAGGATGGGTCGGTAGGTGGGTAGAGTTCGGGTCGGAGGAGGTTATCGGCTCAGCACGCCGGTATAACCCCAAGGAAGGAATGACTATCGGCTCAACACGCCGGTATAGTCCACGGATGTACGGTCGGCTCAACACGCCGGTACCGCACTAGGATGGGTCGGCAGGTGGGTAGAGTTCGGGTCGGAGGAGGCTATCGGCTCAGCACGCCGGTATAACCCCAAGGAAGGAATGACTATCGGCTCAGCACGCCGGTATAGTCCACGGATGTGCAGTCGGCTCAACACGCCGGTACCGCACTAGGATGGGTCGGCAGGTGGGTAGAGTTCGGGTCGGAGGAGGCTATCGGCTCAGCACGCCGGTATAACCCCAAGGAAGGAATGACTATCGGCTCAGCACGCCGGTATAGTCCACGGATGTGCAGTCGGCTCAACACGCCGGTACCGCACTAGGATGGGTCGGTAGGTGGGTAGAGTTCGGGTCGGAGGAGGCTATCGGCTCAGCACGCCGGTATAACCCCAAGGAAGGAATGACTATCGGCTCAGCACGCCGGTATAGTCCACGGATGTGCAGTCGGCTCAACACGCCGGTACCGCACTAGGATGGGTCGGTAGGTGGGTAGAGTTCGGGTCGGAGGAGGTTATCGGCTCAGCACGCCGGTATAACCCCAAGGAAGGAATGACTATCGGCTCAGCACGCCGGTATAGTCCACGGATGTGCAGTCGGCTCAACACGCCGGTACCGCACTAGGATGGGTCGGTAGGTGGGTAGAGTTCGGGTCGGAGGAGGTTATCGGCTCAGCACGCCGGTATAACCCCAAGGAAGGAATGACTATCGGCTCAGCACGCCGGTATAGTCCACGGATGTGCAGTCGGCTCAACACGCCGGTACCGCACTAGGATGGGTCGGTAGGTGGGTAGAGTTCGGGTCGGAGGAGGTTATCGGCTCAGCACGCCGGTATAACCCCAAGGAAGGAATGACTATCGGCTCAGCACGCCGGTATAGTCCACGGATGTGCAGTCGGCTCAACACGCCGGTACCGCACTAGGATGGGTCGGTAGGTGGGTAGAGTTCGGGTCGGAGGAGGTTATCGGCTCAGCACGCCGGTATAACCCCAAGGAAGGAATGACTATCGGCTCAGCACGCCGGTATAGTCCACGGATGTGCAGTCGGCTCAACACGCCGGTACCGCACTAGGATGGGTCGGTAGGTGGGTAGAGTTCGGGTCGGAGGAGGTTATCGGCTCAGCACGCCGGTATAACCCCAAGGAAGGAATGACTATCGGCTCAGCACGCCGGTATAGTCCACGGATGTGCAGTCGGCTCAACACGCCGGTACCGCACTAGGATGGGTCGGTAGGTGGGTAGAGTTCGGGTCGGAGGAGGTTATCGGCTCAGCACGCCGGTATAACCCCAAGGAAGGAATGACTATCGGCTCAGCACGCCGGTATAGTCCACGGATGTGCAGTCGGCTCAACACGCCGGTACCGCACTAGGATGGGTCGGTAGGTGGGTAGAGTTCGGGTCGGAGGAGGTTATCGGCTCAGCACGCCGGTATAACCCCAAGGAAGGAATGACTATCGGCTCAGCACGCCGGTATAGTCCACGGATGTGCAGTCGGCTCAACACGCCGGTACCGCACTAGGATGGGTCGGTAGGTGGGTAGAGTTCGGGTCGGAGGAGGTTATCGGCTCAGCACGCCGGTATAACCCCAAGGAAGGAATGACTATCGGCTCAGCACGCCGGTATAGTCCACGGATGTGCAGTCGGCTCAACACGCCGGTACCGCACTAGGATGGGTCGGCAGGTGGGTAGAGTTCGGGTCGGAGGAGGCTATCGGCTCAGCACGCCGGTATAACCCCAAGGAAGGAATGACTATCGGCTCAGCACGCCGGTATAGTCCACGGATGTACGGTCGGCTCAACACGCCGGTACCGCACTAGGATGGGTCGGCAGGTGGGTAGAGTTCGGGTCGGAGGAGGCTATCGGCTCAGCACGCCGGTATAACCCCAAGGAAGGAATGACTATCGGCTCAGCACGCCGGTATAGTCCACGGATGTGCAGTCGGCTCAACACGCCGGTACCGCACTAGGATAGGTCGGTAGGTGGGTAGAGTTCGGGTCGGAGGAGGCTATCGGCTCAGCACGCCGGTATAACCCCAAGGAAGGAATGACTATCGGCTCAGCACGCCGGTATAGTCCACGGATGTGCAGTCGGCTCAACACGCCGGTACCGCACAAGGATAGGTAGGTAGGGAGGGTTTGGGCTGGAGGAGCCCAACTGCCTTCTGGAGCGCTGTGCAGCTGCTTATATACCCCGGTTCTGCTGGTGGGGTATTGCGGCTGAAAGTGGGGTAAGATGTTATCTTGTTTATTTAGGACATATCTGTACATTAGAGATTATCAAGTTTGTCCACTTAGCTTATCTCAACTTAATTAAATTAGGATTTAAATCACTTCATTACATCCCCTCCTTTCTTCGGGGAATAAAGAAAACCATGAAAAGAAAAGAGTCTTTCTAACTAAAAATATCCTTTTTTATAAAAAGTAAATTCTTGTACTAAGCACTTTTTACAAAACATTACGGTTATTATTCTGCTGCCTGCCAGAATCGGGTCACTTTCCCGTCTTGTCGTAGTCTATATTTTCGTCTTGGTTTCTTCCGAACTACTGCTATATCCTGAACCTGGTTTGTGTATGTTGTCTCTTCATTATTGTCTCGTAAGTCTTTGTCTGTCTGGATTTCCAAAATCTCCTCTTTCCGGTGCTGTTGCCTGTCTTGCTGTTGATCGCATCTGGAAGGTGATTCTAGTAGTAGACTTTCTTGTGATAGTGTCAATTCTTCTGGTGTTGATACTGTAGAAAGTAATGCTATGGAGTGCGCTGGAGAAGGTGGTTGATCCAACTGGACTGTTGGCTTCCATATTTCTCCAGAAGCTGAAATTTTTGTTGTCACCAGTAATGAAGAGGTCTGATCTCGGCCTCTTTGTTTCTTTGTAGGTGTTTTTACTTCTGGCTTTCCTGGCCTAAGTGGGTCATGATTGATTATTTTCCCTGCTGGACGCTGTTGGTCAAACTTAAACTTTTGACATGTTTTACAACGGCGAACGAATCTTGCTGTATCTCTAAACATTCCTGGCCAATAATAATATCTGGCGATTCGGTCATAAGTTTTTATTATCCCCATATGACCGGCTGTCAGGATGCTGTGATTTTCTATCATAACATCATATCTTTGTACTTTTGGTACGCACATTTTCCAAGCGGAAGTTGTGTTTTCATTGTTATGTCCCACGTTATTCCACACGTGTTTCATTAGTTTATCCTCCTCAATTCTGAAATTTTCGTATTTGCTCGGATCTGTCTTTACTTTTGTCCACATTTTGTCGTACCAGCCCCCTTCTTCCATTTGTTTAATCCCGGCTATTGTTTCCGAGTCTTGACTCACTGGATTTCTTGAATAATATCTTTGTTTTATTGGTACTGCTGCGGGTTTTAGCTTTAATTTATGTTCTACTATACTCGTAGTGTTCCTAAAACCGGAAAACTTTGGTATTTCTTCCTCGAGAAATCGCTGTATTTTGCATTCTTCTGATGCTGTTAGTGGTTTTATAGTTGGAAGGGCACTCTTCGTCACTGGTTGTCTGCTACTGCATTTATTTTCACTGTTAGTCTTCTTTAAGTTGGTCCATGTAACCGTTTTTGTATTAAAATGGATTGTAATTCCCCATTTTGCCATCATATCAATTCCAAGAACTATTTCTGAGCTAAGTCCAGGTAATACCAATGCGGTTATTGTTTGCTGATTTCCATCAATTATACACGGTAATTCATATTCTTTAGTTATAGGCACTATTGATCCATCTGCTAATTGAACTATTTGCTGCACCGTTTTCGCTTTCATTAGGTCTTGTTGCAGTTTGTTGCTGGCTTGTTGGCTAATGTAGGTCTTACAAGCTCCGGAATCCAATAATGCCTTGAATGTGTGATTTTGTATCTTGATGTGAAGAAACATTCTATTCTCTTCATCAATATAATTTTCTGTCTTCTGAAACTTTAATTTTGGGGCCTTTCCTGAGTCGGACTTCGATCGTCCCATTTTCTCGACGTCCTTCGGTAGTTTTCTGCTTGTAAACATTTACATGTCATGGTCTTTCCGTCCATCCTGCAGAATCTGCATCTGTCTTTCTTCGGTTGTAAGCAATTACTTGCAAAATGACCGAACTTATTCCAATTCCAACACTGAATTCGTTCATTCTCTGTGTGATACTTCTTATATGTCTGCCTGTTGGCAATTTTCGAGTCGCGATCATGATACTGTTTCTGCTGGTTTGTAATAGTTGATAAAACCTTAACTGGAAGTTTCCTTTGGTTTGCTGGCTGGTATGATACCTCAGGAAAATAAGACTGAGCAGCGTTTTTAGGAGGTTTGTAGGAATCCATAGTTTGCTTGATGTCTTCATACTCACTTGCTGCCTGTCTCAATTCTGCCAAACTGCTTATGTTGCTACGGAGTCCATATAACTTATATTCTGGCAACATGTTCCGATAAATTCGTTGGTATTCTTGTTGTTGACTGTAACCTCCATGTCGCCGTATTAAAGTCTGTATAGCAACTACGTAGTCTTTAAACAATTCCTTCTCACCCTGTGTTCGGTTTTGGATTTCAAGGTCCAAATTTTCTCTATACTGATACGGTAAGTACTGAAATTCAAAATCTCTCATAAACTGTTTCCATGAAGTCCACCAGTTTTTGTATTTCGGTACCATAAAAGAGCCTTCCCCTTCAATAATTCTGGTAATGATTGCAGAAGTTGCTCTTCATTCACATTGTATGCGGTCTTCAACTCCGATAATCTTTCCAAAAACAGGATCACGTCTTTTCCTCCATCATAATGTAGGTTCCATTTTCTGACCAAAGAACAAATAGACCCGTTGTCGGCTATTCCTGATGCGGGATAAGATACTTGTTTTGTCACTAACTGTTCTTCTGCGGTTTCTGTCTGATTCATCATGTCTTCGTTGAAGCCACCTCTTAGGAAGCAAACCAGTCTTCTTCGGTAATCCTTCACACTACCTTCGGTATTCAACTTAAATTTTCTGAGTTCTTCTGTTAATTCTGCCTTGTTTAGTTTATAAACCCATCCAACACGTATGTCTGTACTTGTAGGGTCTTCCTCAGTTCCATCTTCATTTATAGGCGGAGGTAGTCCTGACTCCACGTCGTCCAACTTTTTCGAACTAGCCATCCTGTAGAACTGTGTGAAAAGTCTTCACTCTCAATCTATAGGGGTTTTTTTCTGCTTTTCTTATCTTCTGTTTTGTATACGGTTTTCTACTGATTTTCAGATAACTGTTCTCTGATAACAGTCCCTGTTCGGGCGCCAATTTCTACTGTAACGCAGTTCACCTGCTTACAGAGTCTAAGATGCTTTAAATCTCTTTAAGCGCACCTTCGACCCAGATACACTCTTTGGAGTGGGTTCTATTATATTAGAGCTGCAGTTTTTGGTTTAAATTTTCTTTATTTATTTAATTTAATATAAACATAAATCTTTGTATTGTTTTTTTTCTTCCATTCGCCACTGAACACTTTTCGTTATAACACTTTCTTCTATTTCGTTCGCTGAACACTGTTACCGCTGAACCCGGAAACTGCTGACTGCGCTGAACTTCTCGAGCGGAAGAGTAGCTCACACCACACGTCGTTGCTTAACTCTTGACCCTGAACTCGCATAGACCTGGTCGGCTCAACTTGCTGTTCTTCGGAACCGGAAGTCGACAGCCTGATGTGGCGTTACGGCATGGAGATAGGAGAGGAACTGAATAGGTTATCGGTTCAACACGCCGGTATAACTCCAAGGAAGGAATGACTATCGACTCAGCACGCCGGTATAGTCCACGGATGTACGGTCGGCTCAACACGCCGGTACCGCACTAGGATGGGTCGGCAGGTGGGTAGAGTTCGGGTCGGAGGAGGCTATCGGCTCAGCACGCCGGTATAACCCCAAGGAAGGAATGACTATCGGCTCAACACGCCGGTATAGTCCACGGATGTACGGTCGGCTCAACACGCCGGTACCGCACTAGGATGGGTCGGCAGGTGGGTAGAGTTCGGGTCGGAGGAGGCTATCGGCTCAGCACGCCGGTATAACCCCAAGGAAGGAATGACTATCGGCTCAGCACGCCGGTATAGTCCACGGATGTGCAGTCGGCTCAACACGCCGGTACCGCACTAGGATGGGTCGGCAGGTGGGTAGAGTTCGGGTCGGAGGAGGCTATCGGCTCAGCACGCCGGTATAACCCCAAGGAAGGAATGACTATCGGCTCAGCACGCCGGTATAGTCCACGGATGTGCAGTCGGCTCAACACGCCGGTACTGCACTAGGATGGGTCGGTAGGTGGGTAGAGTTCGGGTCGGAGGAGGTTATCGGCTCAGCACGCCGGTATAACCCCAAGGAAGGAATGACTATCGGCTCAACACGCCGGTATAGTCCACGGATGTACGGTCGGCTCAACACGCCGGTACCGCACTAGGATGGGTCGGCAGGTGGGTAGAGTTCGGGTCGGAGGAGGCTATCGGCTCAGCACGCCGGTATAACCCCAAGGAAGGAATGACTATCGGCTCAGCACGCCGGTATAGTCCACGGATGTGCAGTCGGCTCAACACGCCGGTACCGCACTAGGATGGGTCGGCAGGTGGGTAGAGTTCGGGTCGGAGGAGGCTATCGGCTCAGCACGCCGGTATAACCCCAAGGAAGGAATGACTATCGGCTCAGCACGCCGGTATAGTCCACGGATGTGCAGTCGGCTCAACACGCCGGTACCGCACTAGGATGGGTCGGTAGGTGGGTAGAGTTCGGGTCGGAGGAGGCTATCGGCTCAGCACGCCGGTATAACCCCAAGGAAGGAATGACTATCGGCTCAGCACGCCGGTATAGTCCACGGATGTGCAGTCGGCTCAACACGCCGGTACCGCACTAGGATGGGTCGGTAGGTGGGTAGAGTTCGGGTCGGAGGAGGTTATCGGCTCAGCACGCCGGTATAACCCCAAGGAAGGAATGACTATCGGCTCAGCACGCCGGTATAGTCCACGGATGTGCAGTCGGCTCAACACGCCGGTACCGCACTAGGATGGGTCGGTAGGTGGGTAGAGTTCGGGTCGGAGGAGGTTATCGGCTCAGCACGCCGGTATAACCCCAAGGAAGGAATGACTATCGGCTCAGCACGCCGGTATAGTCCACGGATGTGCAGTCGGCTCAACACGCCGGTACCGCACTAGGATGGGTCGGTAGGTGGGTAGAGTTCGGGTCGGAGGAGGTTATCGGCTCAGCACGCCGGTATAACCCCAAGGAAGGAATGACTATCGGCTCAGCACGCCGGTATAGTCCACGGATGTGCAGTCGGCTCAACACGCCGGTACCGCACTAGGATGGGTCGGTAGGTGGGTAGAGTTCGGGTCGGAGGAGGTTATCGGCTCAGCACGCCGGTATAACCCCAAGGAAGGAATGACTATCGGCTCAGCACGCCGGTATAGTCCACGGATGTGCAGTCGGCTCAACACGCCGGTACCGCACTAGGATGGGTCGGTAGGTGGGTAGAGTTCGGGTCGGAGGAGGTTATCGGCTCAGCACGCCGGTATAACCCCAAGGAAGGAATGACTATCGGCTCAGCACGCCGGTATAGTCCACGGATGTGCAGTCGGCTCAACACGCCGGTACCGCACTAGGATGGGTCGGTAGGTGGGTAGAGTTCGGGTCGGAGGAGGTTATCGGCTCAGCACGCCGGTATAACCCCAAGGAAGGAATGACTATCGGCTCAGCACGCCGGTATAGTCCACGGATGTGCAGTCGGCTCAACACGCCGGTACCGCACTAGGATGGGTCGGCAGGTGGGTAGAGTTCGGGTCGGAGGAGGCTATCGGCTCAGCACGCCGGTATAACCCCAAGGAAGGAATGACTATCGGCTCAGCACGCCGGTATAGTCCACGGATGTACGGTCGGCTCAACACGCCGGTACCGCACTAGGATGGGTCGGCAGGTGGGTAGAGTTCGGGTCGGAGGAGGCTATCGGCTCAGCACGCCGGTATAACCCCAAGGAAGGAATGACTATCGGCTCAGCACGCCGGTATAGTCCACGGATGTGCAGTCGGCTCAACACGCCGGTACCGCACTAGGATAGGTCGGTAGGTGGGTAGAGTTCGGGTCGGAGGAGGCTATCGGCTCAGCACGCCGGTATAACCCCAAGGAAGGAATGACTATCGGCTCAGCACGCCGGTATAGTCCACGGATGTGCAGTCGGCTCAACACGCCGGTACCGCACAAGGATAGGTAGGTAGGGAGGGTTTGGGCTGGAGGAGCCCAACTGCCTTCTGGAGCGCTGTGCAGCTGCTTATATACCCCGGTTCTGCTGGTGGGGTATTGCGGCTGAAAGTGGGGTAAGATGTTATCTTGTTTATTTAGGACATATCTGTACATTAGAGATTATCAAGTTTGTCCACTTAGCTTATCTCAACTTAATTAAATTAGGATTTAAATCACTTCATTACAATCGCTGTAGAAAAACTCATTTTGGAAGACCGACGCAGTACTGTACGCGATATGGCTGAAAAATTGGGCATCAGCGTAGGTAGTATTAAACAAATAATTCATGAACGGCTCGGTTACCGCAAAATTTCAGCCGGATGGGTACCAAGACAACGCCAGACCGCATACTGCTCGGCTTACGATGGAAACATTGAACAAATTGGGTTGGGAAACACTGGAACACCCTCCTTATAGTCCCGATTTGTCGCCATGCGACTACTATTTATTTGGACCATTGAAAGAGGCACTTGGCGGACTGCGATTCGAAAGCAATGCGGAGGTAGAATCCTTCGTGCGCGAATGGTTACGTGACAAGCCGAGAGATTTTTACGAAAAAGGCATCCGAAAGCTTCCGGAGAGGTGGCAAAAGTGTGTAGAGTGTGACGGAGGCTATCTAGAAAAACTGTAAAAAATGTCAGCTCTGTAACTTAATAATAAAATTTTTTATAGCAAAATTCCGGTTTCTATTTGAACCACCCTGGTACAATATATTTCTCTATTTATCGGTTTACAGTGCTTTACATCTTCAAATACTCAATCGCCATTAACTTCGATCCTTCCAAAGATCTTCTCCCAGTCCTCTTTGCCTTATGTTTCTATCACCTCAGTTCTACAGCTCTTTCTAGGTATGCCTGTTTCTTTTTTCTCTGATTTGCACTGAAATCTGTTTAGGTATTCGTATTCCTGCACTGTACGTGTTCAAACCATATTATGTTTACCTTATATGCCGTCTGGTATAAAATGTACGGCCTCGCAGGGGTGCAAACTAGCTGCACCTATTGAGAGGATTTAGACGTCCCTCGCGGTACCCGAGTCTAACACACACTTACACTTACAACACTTACGACTAACACTTTACACTCACACTTACATTTAGGGAGGCGATAATAGCCTCTATGTGCTATTCGACTTAATAAATAAATAAAATGTACGGCAATTATGTACGGTTTGGTGACCCTTTCCGAGCCAGTTTCTTCCAAAAATTCATTTCTGTCGCGTTGGCATTTTCGATATTCTTTCTTTAATTGGCCGAACTTCCAAACAGATTAGCTTACAAATTTGCTTTTTACGATGGTATTACCAAATTTTAGTATAATAAAAATTGAAATAACAATTTACTGTTCCAAAGGGTGGCAGATTAAATTCCTATTCATTCCCGAATCGTACACTTATTTCATTTATTTAAAATTTGGTATAGGCCTACTAAGTTAAAAATCTGCATACCCTTATATGACAAACATTCAAACAATATCTGACAACCCGATTTTAAGTTTTTTACCGTATTGTTTGTGAACCAGATGTTTTTGTTGTTGTTGTTGTAGCGCGCCAAAAGCTTCGTTTGGATAATTAAGGATTGTTTTATATTCGAGTTGGTTCTAACAAAATCGTTAGAGCCAATTTTACGAAAATTATTTTTTTTTAGAATTTTTTGAACAAATTTAAGAACTTTCGTCTGAAATGCTTACATGCCAAATGTCATTGAAATCGGTGGATCGGTTTCATAACTACATAAACTAACAAGCGCTTCGAAATATCCACTACATTGCACTACATAAACTAACAAGCGCTTTCAAGATATCCACTACATTGTAGTACATAAACTAACAAGCCCTTTCGAGATATCCACTAACTACATTGGGCAATTTAAATATATTGTTACTGGAGCTAGATTTGTAAAAATAATTGTAATGGTTTGTAAAATTTAGTATTAGAATACAGTATTATTTATGCAAAAGTATTGTCTACACTTTTAATAAGTAGGTACCAAGAGTAATGTTGTCTAAACCGGGTTAGGCATAAGCCCTACTTGAGAGAAGTACGTTGTCAAAACAAGAATAAGTAACCTTGATATTAATAAAAGTACATGAATTAAGCAAGCATTTATAATTTAAAAAAATATACAAATTTTAAAATCTGTGGTTTTTATACTCGTCAAAGATTTTCATTTTTGGGTATATTTTGAAAATTTTTCGGTTTTTAAAAGAAATATTCGGTTTTTAAATGCCTTAATATAGCTGAAAATGTCCCAAAATAATA
>CM040188.1:57357364-57362364 GCA_022606455.1 Callitettix versicolor | reverse complement strand
ATCACTTTCGCGTTATCTGTACAATTGTTTTAAAGGTTATGTTTTGTTTACATTCGTTCTTTTATTGTTTCTAGTAACAGGCCTATTGTTGCTATTTTAGTATTTTCAAATAAAATATTCAGAAACAAAAAAAATTAAGTATCTGCCTTGCATAAAATTTACTACTTATTTAAAACTAAAGTTTAACAAAACTGATACTACAAAACAATAAGCACTTTTATGTGAAATGTTCAAATTACCTCGAAAATTTGTCAGTGATATAGTGCACTTGTAACATAATAAAACAGTTGCACTATGTATAAACTTAACATTTATTCTTAATTTATTAACTAAATACTCGGAAAATATTGTTCAGTATTTATTCTAATACCTTATTTCTTCTTTTTAAATCAATTATATTCCAAATTTTTATTTCGTTTAATTATGAAATATATATAGATTTTTGTATTTTGGGTTCTAGCAGTCATGTTTTTTATTTGTATAAGTAATTACGAGGGTGGTTCAAATATAAACCGGAATTTTTGAATAAACGCGCGAAAAATTTAGTGTCGTAAAAGTGGCTGCACTGGATGTTAGACTGGTCTGTTACGAAGCCTAGAGAACAGCCGAGTGCGCGTAACCTCGCTTGTTAGTGTAGTTATAGCCATGAGCGAGAAGGATGTACCAGTGTCTCTTGCGCAAGGCATCATTATTCGTTTTTTGGTCAAAGATAATGTAAAATCCGCGGAAATTTATCGAAAATTACTCGAGCAGTTCGGGGATGAGTGCCTCTCCAAGACTCAAGTGTATGAATGGTGTTCCGCTTTCCGAAAAGGCCGAGAAGTGGTGGCAAACTTGTCACTGCGCGGCGCCCCAAAACAAGTGTTACCGATGAGAACGTCAGCACTATAGAAAAACTCATTTTGGAAGACCGACGCAGTACTGTACGCAATATAGCTGAAAAATTGGGCATCAGCGTAGGTAGTATTGAGCAAATAATTCATGAACGGCTCGGTTACCGCAAAATTTCAGCCAGATGGGTGCCAAGACTTCTGAATTTTGAGCAGAAATTCACACGCTGGGAAGTTTGCACGCGTGTTCTTCAGCGATATGAAGAGGAAGGAGAAAATTTATTGCACCGAATATTCACCACAGACGAGACTTGGGTGCACTACTATACTCCGGAGAGTAAACGCGCGTCTATGGAGTGGAGGAAGAAAGACGAAGGCGCACCAGTTAAAGAGAAGGTGTTGTGTACCGTGTTTTGGGACATGAGAGGAGTAATTGCGGTTGATTTTCTCACTGAACAACGAACTGTGAACGCGCAGTATTATAGTAATCGTCTAAAAAACAGGGTGAAATCTGCCTAAAGATCAAAACGACGCGATATTTCAATCCGTAGTGCGATATTGCTGCAAGACAACGCCAGACCGCGTACAGCTCGGCTTACGATGGAAACATTGAACAAATTGTGTTGGGAAACACTGGAACCCTTACAGTCCCGATTTGTCGCCATGCGACTACTATTTATTTGCTCCATTGAAAGAGACACTTGGCGGACTGCGATTCGAAAGCAATGCTGAGGTAGAATCCTTCGTGCGCGAATGGTTACGTGACAAGCCGAGAGATTTTTACGAAAAAGGCATCCGAAAGCTTCCTGAGAGGTGGCAAAAGTATGAAGAGTGTGACGGAGACTATCTAGAAAAAATGTAAAAAATGTCAGCTCTGTAACTTAATAATAACATTTTTTTATAACAAAATTCTTTATTATATTTGAACCACTCACATATTTTTATTTAATCATTTTTAGTGACTAAGCCACTAAAAATTAGCCTTTTTAAGCCACTTTGTCATTTTTTGCGATTTTAAAAAAAGAACACAACTGCAAAGTAGGCACTGCGAAGTCCTGGCGCTGATCTGTGTTCCCTCCCCATGTACACTATACGCCGACTGGAGTTAGCATGTATGGACTGAAAAATTTGTATTTCAACTTAAACCAATACTTTGTAATTTTCGAATTATTTGAATTTTTCGCGCCAACGATTGAACGATGTTCACCATTTACTTTAAATTAAATCGATCTGGTGTCGACCCCGAACCTGGCCTTGGACAAAGCCTACAACTAGCTTATCTACCATTCCGATTTTTATAACTTCGATTTGGCTCGGCCAATTTTTGTATTCAGGGTGTCATTTTTCCCAGCTCAACGCCCTGAATCAGCTGAAACTTGTGTGGTTTCGAAGTTAGAGTTTTTCTATTGCTTTCCGTGGTCAACTCCGAATTATTCTTATTGTATAGTCCCTAGGACTTATTTTTTAAACACATCAGTTGTTTAAAAATGAATGAGTACATTAATTATTTAAGAATTTATGATTTCATCCCAGCAACTCATTTGTCCTATCTGAAATTACTTATAAGTTTATCCTATCTATTTCACCCCAATTTTACCGCGTTGGGGGTGACTTTGATGAACGTTATGTTGCCTATAACACTCCTGGCGAAGTGAAGAATCCAACGAGCTAAGGTAGATCAAAATCGGACAAGCTGTTACGAAGTTATCACGGAACAAACGTACAAACATACATAATTACCCAAACACGAAAAACGAAACTCCTTTTGTCGTGTAAAAGTTAATTAGAGTTTATTTCAAATTCTATTATTCAAGAATCGTAACGAGATCTTAGGCTCTAATTTAAATGTTGGCACTTTTCACCGGCTCAAAGTTACGATCATTAAGTGAAATTAAATAAAAACACGTTTTTTGTCACTTTTAACATTAATTACAAGTAAACTATTCGAAAATCGAATACAGTCTACTTGATTGTAAATAGAAACTGTTAATTTCTGATGACGTAATATCTCCAGAAGAAAGTTTTTATCAATTAACATCCTTAAAATAAAAATATACAATGCTATAAACTGTTTCGCTGACGTAATAGAAGCAAATTTATAACATTTTTTATTATTTTACAATCCTTCGAACATACGATTTTACAATTCATTTCAGTAGCGTTAAAATATGTATAAATTACGCCCGGTTGCAGGAACATCCATTTAATCTGTCGTTACGTTAAGTAACTTTAAATTTAGTTATTTTAAATATTTTCTCTGTTGTAAGAACATTTTACGTAAAGAATGTTTAGAGTTTTGTTAAATTTAATAAATGTTTAATGGCTGGTAAGATGGCCGTCCGACAAACAGCTGATCACTTTCTCGTTATTTGTACAATTGTTTTAAAGGTTAAGTTTTGTTTACATTCGTTCTTTATTGTTTCTAGTAACAGGAATCGTACGCAGCGATTGCGAAATGAAAATAAATTACTTTTCGGAATTAAATACAAACTCAAACCCTGACAACCATTGTTTCGATTAACTGTGTGACCGTACAATACATTTTATCAATTTAACTTATCGATCTGCATACGTGACAAACGTTTGATCAACACTTGAACATACAGAAAGTTTGTGCATTACACTGTCAGTTAACTTACTACACTGATTTATTACAACATGCAAACAGGAAACATCTATATCTACCGTACTTTCTGAAACTGAAAGCCGCAGGTTATATAAAAAAAATGACATGAAACGAACTCTAGTAACGAAAATTCGAATCACCCGAGGGCACGGTATCAAAGCTTTGATGTATACCCAGCATATCCTGCACGAGGCAAGGAACGTGATAACCTCGCTTTAGCCTGTATGATAGAAAATTTGCAAAAATACGGCTTCTGTACGGCAACCCCAGCACACGTTAACGTTACGTCAAGTACAGTTAATTTTTACTTAAAGAAAAATAATTTGTCTTTTTACGTTAAAATAAAATCGTGATTCTCTTCCTCTTTCTCCAGATGTTTTTATTTAATAATCAATGTAATTTGTCTTTTTACGTTAAAATAAAATCGTGATTCTCTTCCTCTTTCTCCAGATGTTTTTATTTAATAATCAAGGTAATTTATCTTTTTACGTTAAAATAAAATCGTGATTCTCTTCCTCTTTCTCCAGATGTTTTTTTTTAATAATTAAGGTAATTTGTCTTTTTACGTTAAAATAAAATCGTGATTCTCTTCCTCTTTCTCCAGATGTTTTTATTTAATACTCAATGTAATTTGTCTTTTTACGTTAAAATAAAATCGTGATTCTCTTCCTCTTTCTCCAGATGTTTTTATTTAATAATCAAGGTAATTTATCTTTTTACGTTAAAATAAAATCGTGATTCTCTTCCTCTTTCTCCAGATGTTTTTTTAATAATTAAGGTAATTTGTCTTTTTACGTTAAAATAAAATCGTGATTCTCTTCCTCTTTCTCCAGATGTTTTTATTTAATAATCAAGGTAATTTGTCTTTTTACGTTAAAATAAAATCGTGATTCTCTTCCTCTTTCTCCAGATGTTTTTATTTAATAATTAAGGTAATTTGTCTTTTTACGTTAAAATCAAATCGTGATTCTCTTCCTCTTTCTCCAGATGTTTTTATTTAATAATCAAGGTAATTTGTCTTTTTACGTTAAAATAAAATCGTGATTCTCTTCCTCTTTCTCCAGATGTTTTTATTTAATAATTAAGGTAATTTGTCTTTTTACGTTAAAATCAAATCGTGATTCTCTTCCTCTTTCTCCAGATGTTTTTATTTAATAATCAAGGTAATTTGTCTTTTTACGTTAAAATAAAATCGTGATTCTCTTCCTCTTTCTCCAGATGTTTTTATTTAATAATCAATGTAATTTGTCTTTTTACGTTAAAATCAAATCGTGATTCTCTTCCTCTTTCTCCAGATGTTTTTATTTAATAATCAAGGTAATTTGTCTTTTTACGTTAAAATAAAATCGTGATTCTCTTCCTCTTTCTCCAGATGTTTTTATTTAATAATCAAGGTAATTTGTCTTTTTACGTTAAAATAAAATCGTGATTCTCTTCCTCTTTCTCCAGATGTTTTTATTTAATAATTAAGGTAATTTGTCTTTTACGTTAAAATCAAATCGTGATTCTCTTCCTCTTTCTCCAGATGTTTTTATTTAATAATC
>CM040188.1:57292364-57352364 GCA_022606455.1 Callitettix versicolor | reverse complement strand
AACTAAAAAAAATCAGATTTTCCAAATGTTCACTACAATTTTTATGAGCCTCGTTCGACGTGTTTTAAATTTTATATCACGGTATACAATACCCGCCCAAAATACGTTATCTCGTGAATGCAGTTCGTTTAACGTGCCCAGCGTAATGACTAGCCCACTATGACTACAATATTCCCACTTTACTTACACAAGACGTGGTGATTATTTGGTTCAGCGAACACTGTGTAATCCATATTAACTTTAGGCCTACAGATGCAGCTCCAGGCTTCGTTGCCTTTTCGCTTTATTAAAGTTGTTTTTCACTTCAAAGAAAATTACGACAGGTACTTCCGTGCTGGTTATTAGTATGAAATAGTGGATACTCATTAATTTAATAATAGAACAGTATGCATCACGTGTATGTGTGTTACAGAGTGAGACATTTTGTGTATATCTGCGCATGCTCCATGCCTTGCTGGAGTTTGTACGCACGACTCCTTGGTTGTTACAATTAGATCTACGATGTGAGATCACAAAACAATAATTAACAGACAAAACATGAAAAATCAGTTAAGAATGTACTGCAACTAAACGTACAGATTATACACAGGCTAGTTTCATTTAGCATTGCTTCGTTTTGTTTTTACCTGAACAAAAGCGAAACTCAATGCTTACCGCGCCTAGGGATATAAGCTATATACAGGGTGGGGCAGAGAAGTATCCCTACTTTTGAGATGGCGTTGTGTGTAGTGAGGATGTGTTGGAGGAGCGGGGGAAAGCTGGAATGACGCTGTGGCCATGGAATTTTCCGTTAGTACCGCCGTCAGTTGTAGACATGGTCGAATGAGCAACGCGCTTTTGCAGTTGAAACGTATTTCTCTCAAATTCCATCAATTCTGAACGGTATGTAAACATGCTCCAACAATTTCTTGAACCACAATTGCAACAAAATAATTTGGGACTAGTGTGGTTTCAGCAGGATGGTGCCACAACCCATACTGCTAGAAATTCGATGGCTGTTTTGAGGGAAATGTTCCCCGGGCGATTGATCTCCCGGTATGGTCGCATTCCATGGCCCGCGCCAGGCTACAGCAGTGCATTGACAATGAGGGACATCACTTGCGTGATGTGTTATTTAAAACAAAGTAAAATTATTATTACAATTAACTTCCATCTGTACCCTTTTGATGCCACAATAAAGTTTTGTTCAAACATTTTTGGTTATTTTTTAATTTACCTTTAAAATTAGGGATACTTCCCTGCCCCACCCTGCACTTTTAATTTCAAACAACTTTTTTTGTCGCACTTCATTCTATTCTTTGTTTTAAAAAAATCCAGTTTTGTAACATTAAGTTTGTAACTTCCAAAAATTCATAAAAATAATACTTCAGTTATTGAAAATTGCTCAAAACCTGTTTGTAAACTTTGTATAAATAAATTCGTGCATTTTTTTTCACTCAGCGTCCATATTAAACGGACAGCACGTAAGTTGTCAATTACGTCAAACACTCTTGACTCCATATTTATTTCTCAAATTTAAAATAGTTTTTTTTTTTTTTTTTTTGGCCTCGTGGGACCACTTTAGTCTAAATTTCAGTTCTTCCTAACATTAGGCTGTAATTTTTCTCTCCAATAATCCCTCATTCGATCAGATCGTTGCTTCCTGACGGCATCTGTGATCACTACCTTCTTGTGTCTCTTCGGTTTATCCGCTTTAAATTTATTAGTCTTAAGAATGCGTGTTATTTTACATTTGTCTGTTGCATCATCCATTTTCAGTCCTATTTCACTGAGTTTCTACCATTTTCTTTCTTCTTTTCGTTTCACCCTCTTTGGGGTACGCTGAATCAATCATTTCTTGCGCGCTGTACTTTTCTTTGTTCCCAGTAGCTCTTCATTCTTTCCGATCTTCTTTTCCTCTCCTCTTCCGAAATGACAGGTTTATGTCTTATTTTGGTTTTATCTTGGAATCTTATTCTTTCGTCCTTGGTACTTATCTTAGCAGTTTGGTCAAGCAGTGAATTTTCTGTAATTTTTAATTCTATTAGGTATTTTTCAATTTCTTTAAACCAGTTCGGTTTTGTTTTACGATTATGGAAAAAATCAAACACCTGTTTCGTCAATCTATGGCCTGTTCATTCTAAGAAGATGGCCGTAAAAATTTATTCTCCTTTTTCTCATAGTATCTGACAGTTTTTCAATTTTCTTATAGATATTTTTCATTTCTTATATATACTACCTTATTATCCTGCAATTTTGTTCCTATAATATTTCTTAAGATTTTCCTTTCCGTTATTTCAAGCTTTTCTATCTGGCCTATGCGATTCATGGGTAACGTTTCTGCTGCGTACAGTGCTTCCGGCTTGATCACTGTTTTATAATGTTTAATTTTGGACCCCCATGAAAAGGATTTCTTATTGTATGTTTCTTTCGTCAATTGGAAGGCCAATTCAAGTTTGTTTCTCCTGGATTCCATTGCCTTGCCCTCATCTTTATTACCTTGCCTTTATTTATTGCCTTGCCTTCTACCATTTTATTACAAATATTTTCAATTTTTTAAAAAAATATCACTACTATATAATGCCTCTTACGGAAATAGTATTTCGAACTCTCCAGAAGTTTTCGTTTTAATTATGGATGATGTATTAAAACCACTATCATCACCTCCTTTCTTATATATACCCTGCAGCAGCTTGGGTGACTTAGCGAGGCGGTCACTGTATTTAATATCTTTAAATAAATAAATAAATCGCTATATATATATATATATATATATATATATATTTAATATCTTGATATTAAATACAACATCATTTCTCAACCGTTTTACTTCCCCCAGACCGGGGCTATGACGCTCAACAAGACTGACAGGTTTTACAATTTTCCTAGCTTCCGTTTTGGCGCCGGATCTCCGATACTGACAGCTTGACGAAGAAACGCTTGCAAGAAACAACAATGATATTTAGGTTATAAAGACCTACTTGCGTAACATAAGTGAACCGCACCTTATTTTAATACTTATTACTGATTGGGGGGGAGGGGTATATATTTTGTAGTGAATTCAAGCTTTTTATTTTAGAAGTCACAGAGAAATTACAGAATGCCACAAACGCAGTAAGTCAATGGACAAAAAAAAATGGAGAGTAAAGCTTAATGAAGCAAAAACTGTACACATTAATTTTACGAATAGAAAATACGAACCATTACCAATACGAGACGAGACGAGACGAGACGAGACGAGACGAGAGACGAGAGACGAGACGAGACGAGACGAGACGAGACGAGACGAGACGAGACGAGACGAGACGAGACGAGAGAAGACGAGACGAGACGAGACGAGAGACGAGACGAGACGAGACGAGACGAGACGAGACGAGACGAGACGAGACGAGACGAGACGATACGAGACGAGACGAGACGAGACGAGAGACGAGACGAGACGAGACGAGACGAGACGAGACGAGACGAGACGAGACGAGACGAGACGAGACGAGAGACGAGAGACGAGACGAGACGAGACGAGACGAGACGAGACGAGACGAGATGAGACGAGACGAGACGAGAGACGAGAGACGAGACGAGACACATAAACATACACACGTTAAATACACACAAACACACATACATATACATACACATAAACATACACACACACACACACACACACACACACACACACACACATATATATATATATATATATATACACACACGCGCGCATGTTATTATTATAAACGAAAGGAGTATAACATATGCAAACAGTGCTAAATATCTAGGAATGACACTCGATGCAAAGCTCCGATGGAAGGTGCATGTAAAAAAGAAAAAAGAGGAGCTACAGCTCAAATTCAATAAAATGTTTTGGCTTATTGGAAGAAATTCAGAACTTTCGATAGCCAACAAGATACTGCTATACAAGCAAGTTATAAGACCAATATAGACCTATGGTGCACCACTCTGGGGATGTACAAGAAAAAGCAATAGTAAAATTATTCAAGTTTTTCAAAATAAAGTATTGAGAACGATTGTCTACGCCCCTTGGTATGTGAGAAATGAAAACATACATAAGGACCTAGGTGTTGAATCTGTTCAGGAAGTCATTAAAAAGCTCTCGGTTAAGCATTATTGCAGGTTAGAACAGCATAATAATACAGAGATTGTCCAACTACTATGCCGCAGTAACAACATCACAAGAAGGCTGAAGAGGACCAAGCCAATTGACCTCTCCAGGCCGTAAACACATTGAGACCAGCCGTCGGACTGCACCTCAGCACACAGTGAACACAATGATAAAGAAAAATTACTAGATGGGGCACGCCTCAGTTGTAATTAATAATAAAAAAAAAAAAAAAAATCAAGCTTTTAGTGTGCTTGTGTAAAACAAAGTTCTTTGAATTTTAATTAAATGTTACAAAGCTGACTCATAAAGTAATTAAATTTCCAAATTAATCAGCTGTTACGATTTCTCTTTAATAACCTCACCTATTTTCCGCTTTAATGTAGGGGTACCAAGATTATTGGCATAAATAATTAAATATTTATGACTGGGGAAGACTTTCTTGTTCCAACGTGTCTGCAGCACAGCTAAACTTTTGTTTGGATTGTTAAAAAACTGTATGTACGCTGTTAATAATTATTATAACTGATCAACAAAACTGTGTACCGAGGTGTAATCAGTTTATATTAAATAAATTTGTATTTAATCTTATGTAAATTTGTATTTAATCTTGTGTACATTTGTATTTAATCTTGTGTAAATTTGTATTTAATCTTGTGTAAATTTGTATTTAATCTTATGTAAATTTGTATTTAATCTTATGTAAATTTGTATTTAATCTTATGTAAATTTGTATTTAATCTTATGTAAATTTGTATTTAATCTTGTGTAAATTTGTATTTAATCTTGTGTAAATTTGTATTTAATCTTATGTAAATTTGTATTTAATCTTTTGTAAATATGTATTTAATCTTGTGTAAATTTGTATTTAATCTTGTGTAAATTTGTACTTAATCTTATATAAATTTGTATTTAATCTTGTGTAAATTTGTATTTAATCTTGTGTAAATTTGTATTTAATCTTATGTAAATTTGTATTTAATCTTGTGTAAATTTGTATTTGATCTTATGTAAATTTGTATTTGATCTTATGTAAATTTGTATTTAATCTTATGTAAATTTGTATTTAATCTTATGTAAATTTGTATTTAATCTTGTGTAAATTTGTATTTAATCTTGTGTAAATTTGTATTTAATCTTGTGTAAATTTGTATTTAATCTTATGTAAATTTGTATTTAATCTTATGTAAATTTGTATTTAATCTTATGTAAATTTGTATTTAATCTTGTGTAAATTTGTATTTAATCTTATGTAAATTTGTATTTAATCTTGTGTAAATTTGTATTTGATCTTATGTAAATTTGTATTTGATCTTATGTAAATTTGTATTTAATCTTATGTAAATTTGTATTTAATCTTATGTAAATTTGTATTTAATCTTGTGTAAATTTGTATTTAATCTTGTGTAAATTTGTATTTAATCTTGTGTAAATTTGTATTTAATCTTATGTAAATTTGTATTTAATCTTATGTAAATTTGTATTTAATCTTATGTAAATTTGTATTTAATCTTGTGTAAATTTGTATTTAATCTTGTGTAAATTTGTATTTAATCTTGTGTAAATTTGTATTTAATCTTGTGTAAATTTGTATTTAATCTTGTGTAAATTTGTATTTAATCTTATGTAAATTTGTATTTAATCTTATGTAAATTTGTATTTAATCTTATGTAAATTTGTATTTAATCTTGTGTAAATTTGTATTTAATCTTGTGTAAATTTGTATTTAATCTTGTGTAAATTTGTATTTAATCTTGTGTAAATTTGTATTTAATCTTATGTAAATTTGTATTTAATCTTGTGTAAATTTGTATTTAATCTTGTGTAAATTTGTAATTAATCTTGTGTAAATTTGTATTTAATCTTGTGTAAATTTGTATTTAATCTTGGTTTGACGCATTAACATCGATCTCAACAGAAAATCAGATTACCCTTAAATAGTTGGAAAAGTATCACAAAAAATATCTTTCTACAATTTATGTTTTGAAAAATAAACTGAAATACTCAAAGAAAATGTATGGATCACTGTGAGTCCAACATTTTCATACTTGAAGAGGAGAAATATAAAAAATATACGTAAAAGTAAAAAAAAAAATTTTTAATATATGTGCTATTGTACTAAACGCGTAGTATAAATGATAAATAGAATTTAAAAAAATACAACTTATTAGAACTTGTACAATCTCTGTAAAGAAGAGGACTGAATGAAGGCCTACAAATTTCGTGTTTTTTGTTCTAAATGTTTTTTCTTTTAATTTTTTTTTTTAACGTCCGACTATTGTGCACACTTGGGCTAATGCAGACGATGGGATGATTTATAGCGTATGAAAATGCCAAGCCCTCGCCGGGAATCGAACCCGGGTCCTCGGGGTGAAAGCCTAGTACGCTATCCACTAGGCCACTGAGGCAGCTTTCTTTAAAAAAAAAATCATATATATATATAATGATACGATCCTTTATTGTGCATAAGCCTAAATCTTATTGCCAGTCATAACGTTACATTTGACTCATATTTTTATGCTTTTCGAAGCGACTCCACATTGAAAAGTAATCAACATGACAGAACTGCGTAACAGAAAGTTACATCAAAGAGAACTTCTATAGTTTTTGATAATGTAATTACTCCGAAACGTGTCGAAAAGGATGTGTGAAAAGACAGGAACAAAACAGGTGTGGAACAGTAGGAAGATGGGTTGGCGTATAACGAACAGTCTGAACTGGATAGTGATAAACAAATTTAGCACAGAAATAGCACGGGGTCTTCTAGATAGTTGTTGATAGTAGTACAACAGCATCCACTGAACTCTGTATCTGAGTGGGGTCTGGTAACAGGACAGCATTAGTAGAAGTGAACGCATTAGACTTGAACCTAACGGCAATAAGAGTTCGGGCTTTGAAGAAGGTATTCATATTCATACCCATAATCAGGCAGCAATAAAAGCACTTGCGAGTCCTACTATTCGGTCCAAGCTGGTCTCCCAGGGGAGTGTCGGGAGAACCTCATCGCTCTGTCCCTGGATAACCGGGTAACTCTTTACTGGGTTCCGTGACATAAGTGGATTGAGGGGAAATAAGGAGGCGGAGTTTATCAGATCTGGGCGGCTTTACGGATTTCTCTGTCATTTGTCGGATCTGCGATGACAGGGATGAGGTAGCCTTCATGGGCATTCCCATAGTAAGCGCTTTTTAAGCAAGGTTATATATGGCGGGCTCAAAGGGGAAGCAGACGTTTTGGACAGAGCACAACTCAGGAAATTATGGAACTCATTAAAGGGCACTTTTTTTCTGAGGGTGCACATGGACAGGATAGATAAGTACCACGGAGAAACAGTGTGTAGGTTGTGCAGAAAACAGGAGGAAACCGCAGGAAACTCACAATTCATGATTGTGAGGCTCTTGTTAAGGCTAGAGGTTCTGGGTTTTCAGAACTACAGGAATCTTAAGGAGAATGAGCGAGTCAGTGGATTATTGGAATTTACTAAGGACATCAATCTAAACTAGTTCTCAAGAGGTGTAGTTGCACAATAGGTCCGTTGACCGCACTCCCTGGGGTTGTATTATCCCTTCTAGTTTTAATCTAATCTAATAACGCCAATAAGGTTCTACAGCTTAGTAAGTGGTCAGCTAATAATGTTCCACAGTCTTATCCACAGTTCGTGCCCTGGAAGCTATGCCTAAATACCAGCCTAAATTATTTAGCTAGGGTATTATAGCCAATATACCTCACGCACCAGCGTCCAAGTCTTACTTTATATCTAGTAGCTTCATCTGTATCTAAGACTTATTGAGCAGTAAGTAGCAGGATCCAGCCCAGTTCTAGAGTTTAATTTCGGCTTTATGCCCTTGTTAGTAACACACTGCAATAACTGTCATAAACTAAAAACGGTCAAATGCACGCGCGCGCGCACACAGTAACCATATTACACGATTTTTACAATTAATTGATTTCATTAAAACGTCACGTCACTTCAGGTACAATAAACAATGATTGAATGACGTCAAACCAAACAAGCGACTGAGTACTGACAGTTACGAACAAAGACTATATATCGTGATTTTTCAACTTTATCGGCGCTATTTTATCAAAACGTTTTTCAAAAAGAAGACACATTTTTCACACAAATTCTCTTAGATACTACATTTTTATTCATTAAAAACAGACAGAAAGTAAAATAATAGATTCCGATTACTATACATTGGTTGGTTAATATTTGTTCGTAAATTTGATTTATGGGGGGAAAATTAAAAATATGCTGTTTCTCGGTTACGAGATATCTAGCTAAAACGAGAACCATTGTATTAGTTGTATTACAGTTTTATTTATTCAAACCAGACTAACCAATTTGTCCAGACTTTAGATTTTTTCGTCGTCTGGTCGTTTTCAATAAAATTTAAAATTTAGTGATATTATTGTAGGGTCTTACAACAAATTGTTTATTTTGATTCTTCGTTTTATTGGTTAATTAGTTTTAAATATGTGTTATGTTTCTCTAATTTATGTTTATTATTACTGCAGGACCAATTTACAGTCCTACAATAAATTGTGGGTATGTTGATTTTAAAATACATTATTGTTGAGTAGTTTTAGACATATATTTATAATTGTTGTTATATTTCGTATTTTATTTATTTTTTTCTACTTGGACTATAATTTTATAATATTTTTTTGTTATACTTTTGCCTCGACGATGATAACCTACACGGTTTTTCTCCAAAAACATATTTACTAAAACCTCAGCATTACTCAACTTGTAAACACATAAAATTTTAAAATAAAGTAAACAATAAATATTTTACTTTACATAAATACACCAGATACATTTTTGTACACACATTTCCGTAGCTATTACATTACCTACTGATTAAAAACAGTATAAAATTAAAATAATAAATTTTGATTTTTACACGATGGTTAGTTTCAACCGTCATCATATTGAGGTCTAGGAAATAAAGCTAAAACGAGAACCATTGTATTAGTTGTATTACAGTTTCATTTATTGAGTAAAACCTCAATATCGTTCAATTTAGAAGCACAGACGATTTTGAACTGCAACAGGTAAATACAGAACATTTCAAAAAACAGTAAGTTGGCAAAATTAAACATGAATGCAAACAAAATTAATCATAATGCAAAGTTATGCAACTGAAAACGCTTTACCTGGTAATGTAAACATAATGCAAAGTTATGCAACCTAAAAGTTTTACTTAACAATTAAACATAATGCAAAGTTATGCAACTGAAAACGTTTTACCTGGTAATGTAAACATAATGCAAAGTTATGCAACTTAAAAGTTTTACTTAACAATTAAACATAATGAAAAGTTGTGCAACTGAAAACGTTTTATCTGGTAATGTAAACATAATGCAAAGTTATGCAACTTAAAAGTTTTACTTAACAATTAAACATAATGCAAAGTTATGCAACTGAAAACTTTTTACCTGGTAATGTAAACAATGCAAAGTTATGCAACTTAAAAGTTTTACTTAACAATTAAACATAATGCAAAGTTATGCAACTGAAAACTTTTTACCTGGTAATGTAAACAATGCAAAGTTATGCAACTTAAAAGTTTTACTTAACAATTAAACATAATGCAAAGTTACAAAACTTTTTTTTACCAAGAATACCGTACTATTCAGGCAAGCACGCCTAATTTATTAAACTCAGTGCGTAACATACAGAGTATCATTAGGGCAAAAAACAGAAAGTAGTAAAATTGAAAGAGGACAAGAAGAGGAAACGGGACGCTAAGAAAATATTTTTCCCACAGAAGAAAAAAAGGAAGTGAAAAGGAAGTCTTCAGCGATAGCAGTGATGGCAGTGAATGGGAAGAGAACCAATGTGTTGGCTGTCTCGAAGATTGTGCCTAAACAAATAACCAGGAAGATTGGATCAAATGTACTAAATGTTCCAGATGGTTTCATGAGAACTGCACAAAGTTTGAAAATTTGTGTGACTTTTGTGGTAAAATAGGAAAAAAGCAAACAATACCTTTGAAGGTCAAGAAAAAATATTTTAGCTATACTTTTTCAAATTGTAATGTAAATATTAAAAATAGTACGTGATTTTTATTATATTACTGTTAGTTAAATCGCTTAACTTTTATTTTTAGTCTAATTTTAGAAATGTTTACCTTGCTAATGTATGTGGTAGTAATATTGGATGAATAAACTGCTATTTTTACCGATAAATATATGTTTTTGGATAATTTTATTAATGGTCCATCTATCCCAATATGCCTGGTCCATCTCATCCATAGACTATGCTTGAGATGGACCGATGACAAAAAACCTGTTTAATGTTTTACAGTCATTTTCATTTTAAAATTAATTAATTTTGTACGAATTATTATTAGAGTAATCTATGATATCACTTTAGACCCAAGACCCCCGAAGACCCGGGTTCGATTCCCGGCCAGGGCTTAGCATTTTCATACGCTATAAATCATCCCATCGTCTGCATTAGCCCAAATGTGCACAATAGTCGAACGTTAAACACAAAAAAAAAATTATCCAAGAAAGAAATTGATTACTCAAAAACAAACAAAGATATGAGTGTAAACAGGGGCCATCTCTCTCGGAATTACCCTACATTACTTACTGATTAAAAACAGTATAAAATTAAAATAATAAATTTTGATTTCAACCGTCATCATATTAAGATCTCGGAGATAAAGCTAAAACGAGAACCATTGTATTAGTTGTATTACAGTTTCATTTATTGAGTAAAACCTCAATATCGTTCAATTTAGAAGCACAGACGATTTTGAATTGCAACAGGTAAATATAGAACATTTCAAAAAACAGTAAGTTGGCAAAACAATTAAACATAATGCAAAGTTATGCAACTGAAAACGTTTTACCTGGTAATGTAAACATAATGCAAAGTTATGCAACTTAAAAGTTTTACTTAACAATTAAACATAATGCAAAGTTATAGAACTTTTTTTACCAAGTTCGTCGTACTGGAATGCAAGGTGTTCAAGCCTGTAGTTCAGCTAGAGTTGTGACATCATTTCGATATAGTTATCAAGTTTCGTTGTAAAGACACCCTGCAGTGCAGTCAAACTAATTCGCCTTCAAAGCCAAGTTATGCAACTCTGGTACCGTCCTGTATTAGTTAATGCACGCCTTACATAACTAACTGTATTCAAAGGGCACTTCGAATACGATAATCAAATTATTATTACAAGAATTTCGTTCAGCATACGCTATTAAGGTATATTCAAATAAATGAATTTACGTAGAAAAATTACACAAACTTTCTCACGTACAGTTTTTTTCCAAAAAAATCGGTTTGAAAGCTACCAGAAAAAAAACAAAAACGAAAAAACATTTTTCCAAAAACGATTTATCAAATTGCGAAAACAATTACGTATCCATAACTTACACTTAATATAGCAAATTATAAATAAAAAAAAAACATAAACGGTTCGAGGAAGATTTATTTTATTTAAAATACGTTATACCTATGTGTCCTCATACGTGATCAAGTTTGCATAAAATCTGATATACCGGTTTTGAGAAATTATATTTGAACACATTTTCTCACAGCCTCGACCCTTGCTTGATTCTCGTAAAACACTTGAACTTCATATGATCAAATTATATTTTTTTATATCCAGAATTTCGACTTTTCCTCAAAACAGTCACAGTACTTACTAAAAATACTTGAAATATTGAACCTAACCTATATTTACTTGTTTACTACACGTAGTTGAAAAACGTCTGTTTGATAAAAATTCAAAATTACGAATATTATTGGTTTATCAGTTTTTAGGTAAACAAAAGTGTAAACAAAAAGGAGAGGAGTGAATAGAAAAAGTGTACAGAATAGTAGAAAAGCGTCCCTATTTCTGTCTCTTTCTTTATCTTCTTCCGTTTCGATAATCGTACGCGCGTATTATATGAAAACGTTGTGTTGCTTTTGTTTCGGTATTTTTCCTTAATTAAAAAACGTGCACTTTATAATTTTTTATAATACACTCGAAATTAATCTAAACATTTATAATAATTCTTGTTAATATTGCTAGTTTTAAACAACATAACCTAAAACTTACTGTAGCCTATCAGACGTTCATGAAATCAGCTGATCGTTACTAATTAATATAAAACAGTCCACTACAACTACAGTAAATAATAACTAAGCTAGGTTCACGTAATTATTAAACAAACATATTTGTAAGTACGAGGTGTGTTCAGAAAGTAATTAGAATTTTAATTTTTTGAAGAAAATATTTATTTATTCTTCTACATTGATGCTGTCGCCTTCAAAATAGTCCCCATTGGAGATTATGCACTTGTGCCAGCGCTTCTTCCAATCCTCGAAACACTTCTCAAACTCGATCTTTGAGATAGCCTTTAGTTCTTTCAGCGATGGGCTTTTAATGTCATCTATGGCTGTAAAACGACGGTCCTTTAAGGTTCTCTTTATTTTTAGAAATATGAAAAAGTCACACGGAGCCATGTCTGGTTCTTTTTATGAATAATTTAGATAGTCACGGCTCAAATTATATACAGTACGACCCATGAATTTAAAAGGTAGTTAAAAGATATATATATATATATATATATATATATATATATATATATATATATATATATATATATATTACATTCAATAAGAAAGATAATTTGTTTTATATGTACAAACCTTGTGTGTGTGTGTGTGTGTGTGTGTGTGTGTGTGTGTGTGTGTGTGTGTGTGTGTGTGTGTGTGTGTGTGTGTGTGTGTGTGTGTGTGTGTGCGTGTGTGTGTGTGTGTGTGTGTGTGTGTGTGTGTGTGTGTGTGTGTACTTTTGCCTTGGATTACAAATGGCAATTCTTTTATATAATTATAAGTCTTTTAATATTTTCTCTGTTTAAGTTAGTTGTATGTTCCTTTACTACATGCAGAAATCTCTATATCCCTGTAGAGTTTGCTATGGTACTGTAATGTCTTTTACTATGTAAACATTTTGAATGAAATATGTATATTGAGAGAGAGAGAAAGAGAGAGAGAGAGAGAGAGAGAGAGAGAGAGAGAGAGAGAGAGAGAGAGAGAGAGAGAGAGAGAGAGAGGAGAGAGAGAGAGAGAGAGAGAGAGAGAGAGGGAGAGAGGGAGAGAGATAGAGATACATAAATAGATAAATACAGATAGATGATAGACAAATAAATTGTTATATACCAAACATATTACACCGGCTTGATTTATCTAGGTTTTATCAATAAACATAGTCATAAACTAACATGTTCATGATGTATACATATACAACAATTTGTCGGTAATAATTATATAATTAATATGTAGGGCCTAATACATAATACGTTCTATGTGCAGTATATTGTCGCCTTTAATTCAAAAGCGGTCAACTCGCATGATATGAGAGAAAACGAAATTTCTCTCTCTCTCTCTCTCTCTCTCTCACACACACACACACACACACACACACACACACACACACACACACACACACACACACACACACACACACACACACACACACACACACACACACACACACACACACACACACACACACACACACACACACACATCACACACACACACACACACACACACACACACACACACACACACACACACACACACACACACACACACACACACACACACAGAGAGAGAGACACACACACACACACACACACACACACACACACACACACACACACACACACACACACACACACACACACACACACACACACACACACACACACACACACACACACCTCCTTATTTCGTAAATTTGCTATAAAAGTTAAAAGATACCGTTAAAAAATAACGCATACATAATAGTATAAATCGCTCTTCGCTTGTGTAAACTCAGGAAATACATTTGCTGTAAATATACACGGGGATAAAATGCGTTTATCAGCAAGTAAAGTACATGGATAAGGGAGACGATATCAAACAAGCTCTTGGTCAGTGTAATATATAGGCTTACTGCCTACTGAACTTTGGAAAAGCATTTTACTTTATCTCGTGGAACTAAAAGGCCCATTCATTGCTGTAGTGCTGTAGGCCTATTTCAGCTGTAAACGTTTGTTCACCGTGATACTCGTTCAAGCGAAATAAAATTTACGATCCGCTCAAAGAAGGAACTTTAACGTGTAACAATGACAGCACTAACAAAGTTGATTCTCGTGTCAGATTAAAATACTTTCCTTTCTAATAATCTATCTACTTTATATTTTACCTTATACTAAACTTGAACACGTTTTACTTTTCGATAAAACCGTTGGAAATTTTGACTTTATACGTAGCATAATTCAATAAAATAAAATAACATCTAATAATTTGATACAATTTGATCCCTCTCCTGGAATACAAAGATAAGGCATTATCATACTGTAATTAAACCAGAAGCCTTATATACAGCTGAAACATTATCTCTCACAACCCAGGGCCCACTTGAAAGGCTGGAGATCAAAGAAAGAAAGATATTACGAAAAATCTTAGGCCCCAAATTCCGTAACAACCAATTACTCCACATCAGTAATGAAACTCTTTACCAAAAAACTGAAACACTATCAGACACAATAAGAAAAAGGAGATTTGATTTTTATGGGCACGTTCTCCGAATGGACAAAAATAGACTAACCAAAAAGATATTTGACTACTTTCGCAGTAGAAGAGCCAAACCACTTTGGTTTAGAGAAACGGAGAAAGACATAACAGAACTGCAGATCACTGACACTATGCTCATGGACAGAACAGCCAAAAGAATAACCAAGGACAAGAAGGAACGGTTCCAAGGCAAAGTCAAATCCAAGCGAACGATCCAAATCTCTGACGAAGAAAGAAAAGCAAGATCACAACGAATGAAGCAATACTGGGCTACGAGGAAGGCACAGAACATTAAAAAGTGATTGATTTTAGTGTACCCCAAAGTTGGGTGAAACAAATAAAGAAGAATTTGATACAATTGTAAACAGATCGAGGATCAGCCGTTACAAGTTCGATTAGGAAAAGTTATAACAGCCAGAATAGAACATGAATACCATGACACGGAAGCTTCGAGTAGGAAGATCGACTAGAGATCACTTGTTCTGAATAACAGAAGTAATTGAGAAGAAAATGTCGGAAAATCAAGAAGTGCAACGCCTTTATGTAGACCTTGAAAAAGCGTACGACAGTGTACCGCACGATAAGCTCTGGATGGCGTTAGAGAATACTAATAATAGGTATAACGTTACTAAGGGCAGCCAAAACATTTTATGAAAATACAACAGCAAAAGTAAAAGTAGGAAGTAAAATGTGTTTTTTTTTAATTTTCTTATTTTAAGGTGAAAAGCACATTGAGGCTATTACCGCCTCCCTAAATGTAAGTGTGAGAGTAAAGTGTTAAAGTCGTAAGTGTAGTGTTGTAAGTGTAAGTGAGTGTTAGACTCGGGTACCGCGAGGGACGTCTAAATCCTCTCAATAGGTGCAGCTAGTCTGCACCCTCTGCGGATGCAATGTCTAAATGTTTTTTTTTATTTTGTTATTTTAAGGAGAAAAGCAATTGAGGCTATTATCGCCTCCCTAAATGTAAGTGTGTGTAAAGTGTTAAAGTCGTTAAGTGTAGTGTTGTAAGTGTAAGTGAGTGTTAGACTCGGGTACCGCGAGGGATGTCTAAATCCTCTCAATAGGTGCAGCTAGTCTGCATCCCCTGCGGGGAATGTCTAAATGTTTTACAGTCACCAAGCGGACTGAAACAAGAATGTTCCATGTCATACACATGTTTAAAGTCTTCCTGGAACAAGCACTGCATAACTGGAAACGCCGATGTGAGAGAATGTGTGTATCATTAAACAACACTTAATACACCCTCTGCTTTGTAGATGACCACACAGTTATACAGCAGGATTATGAAAATCCAGAACAAATGAGTAGAAAATTAATAGAGGAATTTGATACTTGGGGACTTGAGTAAATCTAAACAAAATGGAGTATATGTGCGTTGGATGGCAGAGCAGGATTCTACTATAGCAACACGACACACAAATCAAACCGTGTACAACTTACAAGTGATTGGGAATTACGAGTGGTGGACTCTTGGACACAGCGATAAAAGAACTAAACACCTTGGGAAGAAGAGCAATAAGGATACTTTAACATCCGACTATTGTGCACACTTGGACTATAATGGAGACGATGGGATGATCTATAGCGTATGAAAATGCCAAGCCCTGGCCGGGAATCGAACCCGGGTCCTCGGGGTGAAAGCCCACCTAGTACGCTATCAACTAGGCCACCGAGGCGGCTAATAAGGATACTGAATAGAATCATATGGGATCAAGAGATATCGAAAATAAATAAACATAGTAATACAATTATAAAAAGTATAATCTCTTATAGAAGCAAATATAATCACACTGGAACAGAAAAGTGGAAAATGTCTTAAACCTACAGAAATAGACCATTACAGCCATTTAAAAGATAAATACAAAAAAAAAAAACAGAAACCGTGAAATGAAGGGTGCAAAGCACACCACTGTGGACGACATTAAGACAAAACAACTTCCATGGTTTGACCATGTCCAAAGGTTGGACGAAAATTTACTTCCCAAATAGATTCTAAAATGAAAACAATTTTTTTATCTATTCGTTTTGTGTTGTTTTATCTTTGTGTTTTCCATATAGTCGCCGGAAAAGAGGAAGACCGAGACTTAGTTGGAGAGAAGGAAGTGTAAGGAAGTGTGTGAGAGAGGGGGGAATTGGATCAAGATCCACGGAATGACAGAGAAAATGGAAGCTAGGAATCGGAAGACGTCGGAGACAGTTGGAAGCCGAAAAGAAAAAGACGAAATATGAATAGAGCGAAATATGTTTCTGTTTTATAACCACTGCGTTATGTTCTGTTGATGTGGTAAAGGAGGAAAAGTGGAACTTATGAATAGAACTGAGCAAGTGCTCGTGGAAAGGCTGAGCATTTCCTCCCAGCGCGAGCACGTCCTCAACTTGGTACGAACAGAAATAGCCGGAAGATTGTGGCACTGGCTAAGCAAGAGGCAACCAGAAAGTCGATAGTCTGCCCGTAATTTCTTTAGCTACTAAACATCAAGTATTTTACTAAATCGACATGAAAAAGTTAAAAAAGGGGGGAAATTCTGTTTTCTGGTTATATAACACAACTATCTTATATTAACTTAATGTTTGTTTGATAGAGACACGATTTTCGTGCAGCGCTCTATACAGTACTTTCAAAACATTTTAACTGACAAGTGGTGGTTAAAGCCTTGCGAAGTTCAGAAGTTCACCGGCAGTTACAGAATCACTCCAGTGATTATCCGGTGATTATTACAAAGTTACACACAAAAGACCTTCAAGTGCAGTTCAACTAATTTCCCTTCATAATTCGAGTTTTGCAATTCTACAAAATTGAATATAGTAACCTTAAACCATTAATAGACTTACGAAATATATCAGAAATGATAAACAATTGGAGTCCTCAACTTTACAAAAACCGCTGTAGTTAAAAGAAAATAAACCTTCCTCATAACACTGGTAACTCGATTTAATTTTCTGTCATTTAACGTGGAATAAATGATAAGAAATCATACAGACCCATTTGTCTTTTGTCGATCGTTGGCGAACTGTTTGAGACAATTTTATTAACACGTTAAAAACCTATAATAGAAGAAAGAGAACTAATTCCGTATTATCAATTCTGATTTAGAAGCAAACACTCGACACTTGATCTGGTGAACGGAATTACTCAGATAATAGAAGATATCTTTGAAAGAAGGGAAGTTCGAGCGTCTTTCTTGATGTCTCTCAAGCATTTGAGAAGATGTGACATAAGGGCTCGATGTACAAATTGAAAAGAGATCTTCTAAAATAATACTGTGAAGATCTTACAGAATTGTTTAAAGACAATATTCTAAAATAATACTGTGAAATTCTAAGATCTTATTTTACAAACAGAATGTTACGCGTGAAATATGGACGTGAATACTCGGAATTTAAAGAGATCAGTGCCGGTGTGCCACAAGGGAGCCATTACTATACTTGCTAGAATCAAAACAGATGATCTGCCACTGGATAAAAAAAAAACACTGCTGGCAATAACATTAAAGAAGCAACGGGAAAATTGCAGGAAGCCATCCTGAGAGTCAAAGTGTGGCGTAAAGCTAAGCGAGTCTAAGTCAAGCCACATTAATTTTACTTATAAAAATAGAAAGTTCTAAAATAATACTGTGAAGATCTTATTTTACAAACAGAATGTTACGCGTGAAATATGGACGTGAATACTCGGAATTTAAAGAGATCAGTGCCGGTGTGCCACAAGGGAGCCATTACTATACTTGCTAGAATCAAAACAGATGATCTGCCACTGGATAAAAAAAAAACACTGCTGGCAATAACATTAAAGAAGCAACGGGAAAATTGCAGGAAGCCATCCTGAGAGTCAAAGTGTGGCGTAAAGCTAAGCGAGTCTAAGTCAAGCCACATTAATTTTACTTATAAAAATAGAAAGAAGTGCCAGTACTAACAAACAGTAAAATTATTCCATACAGACATGAAGGTAAACATTTGGGAAACAATTTGGATGCAAAGCTGACATGCAAGTTGCATATTACAGGCAAAAATCCAATTGATCTCAATTTATTGAGACTTTTACAATCAAGTTCTTAAGCCGATGTGGAGCTATGGACTGCAAATTTGAACTGCTAAAAGAATATAAAGAAAATTCAGATTCAAAACAAAATTCTTCGGACAATAGTTAATGCGCCAAGGTACATACGCAATGAAATTATTAATTGAGACCTTCGAGTGAATACAATTGGTGAAATCAAGGCAGTAGCAACGAAGCATGCAAAACGACTCTTAATATCAGTGCTCGTGTTACAGATGCTAGCACGAAGACATTCAGAACGAAGACTGCATAGGACAAGACCCTTCGACTTGGTGCAGTGATATCATACCAACCTAAGTAGCTGCAGCTGACAGGCAAAGCCATTCAAAGGAATGAACATCTGACACACAGTGATCTTCTTTAAGTTATAACTACTAGATAAGTTTGTACTTGCTGCAGTTCTCAATAAAAATAATAAAAATATCTACATGTAATGGAAGCTGACTGGTAAATGGTAAGTTAATTCAAACATTTTATAATCCTACTATTACAAGAAAAAACCGCTATTTTAAGCTTCAGAGTAAATACATTATAAAATATACTGATTTCTCAGTTTAAAAATATATCAGTATTCAGTGGTAAAGTTTATGCATTGTCACACACAAAAACATTATTGTTTAGAAATATTTTTTGCGTATTTTATATATCATTGGTATCCGCAGACTACTTAATATCAATAGTCTTTTCTTGGCAACAGATGCAGAAAGTTTCTGAAAAATCTTGAATAATGAATAACACATTCAAGCATGATGTAAACAATAAAACAATACTATATATTACATATTCAAACATGCTGTAAACAATAAAACAATATTATGTTATTAAACATTCAAGCATGCAGTAAACAATAAAACAATACTATGTATTACACATTCAAGCACGCTGTAAACAATCAATAGCATGTATTACATATTCCAGCATGCTGTAAACAATACTATGTATTACACATTCAAGCATGCTGTAAACAATAAAACAATACCATGTATTACACATTCAAGCATACTGTAAACAATAAAACAATACCATGTATTACACATTCAAGCATGCTGTAAACAATAAAATAATACCATGTATTACACATTCAAGCATGCTGTAAACAATAAAAAAATATTATGTATTACACATTCAAGCATACTGTAAACAATAAAACAATACCATGTGTTACACATTCAAGCATGCTGTAAAAAATAAAACAATATCATGTATTACATATTCAAGCATGCTGTAAACAATAAAACAATATCATGTATTACACATTCAAGCATGCTGTAAACAATAAAATAATATCATGTATTACACATTCAAGCATGCTGTAAACAATAAAACAATATCATGTATTACACATTCAAGCATGCTGTAAATAATAAAATAATATTATGTATTACACATTCACGCATGCTGTAAACAATAAAACAATATTATGTATTACACATTCAAGCATACTGTAAACAATAAAACAATATTATGTATTACACATTCAAGCATACTGTAAACAATAAAACAATACCATGTGTTACACATTCAAGCGTGCTGTAAACAATAAAACAATACCATGTATTACACATTCCAGCGTGCTGTAAACAATAAAACAATACCTTGTGTTACACATTCAAGCGTGCTGTAAACAATAAAACAATACCATGTATTACACATTCAAGCATGCTGTAAACAATAAAACAATACCATGTATTACACATTCAAGCGTGCTGTAAACAATAAAACAATTCCATGTATTGCACATTCAAGCATGCTGTAAACAATAAAACAATATCATGTATTACATATTCAAGCATGCTGTAAACAATAAAACAATACCATGTATTACACATTCAAGCATGCTGTAAACAATAAAACAATAACATGTGTTACACATTCAAGCGTGCTGTAAACAATAAAACAATACCATGTATTACACATTCAAGCATACTGTAAACAATAAAACAATACCATGTATTACACATTCAAGCATGCTGTAAACAATAAAACAATACCATGCATTACACATTCAAGCATACTGTAAACAATAAAACAATACCATGTGATACACATTCAAGCATGCTGTAGACAATAAAACAATACCATTTATTACATATTCAAGCATACTGTAAACAATAAAACAATACCATGCATTACACATTCAAGCATACTGTAAACAATAAAACAATACCATGTATTACACATTCAAGCATACTGTAAACAATAAAATAATACCATGTATTACACATTCAAGCATGCTGTAAACAATGAAATAATACCACGTATTACACATTTCAGCATGCTGTAAACAATAAAACAATACCATGTGTTACACATTCAAGCGTGCTGTAAACAATAAAACAATACCATGTATTACACATTCAAGCATACTGTAAACAATAAAACAATACCATGTATTACACATTCAAGCATGCTGTAAACAATAAAACAATACCATGCATTACACATTCAAGCATACTGTAAACAATAAAACAATACCATGTGTTACACATTCAAGCATGCTGTAAACAATAAAACAATATTACGTAGCCTATTACAAGTTATTTACAATGACGCTAGTACACGCTAATATTATACGTACAAGATGTTGAAAAATAATATATTTACACTTTACTTTGTGTTTACACAAGCATGACGTTTACAAGAGTTTACACAAAGCCGTCTGCCAGGGGTGTATACAAAGTGTTATTGAATACTGAACTGAACAAACACTGATCTGATGATGGACGTTAACAGAGCAGAAACAACAAGTGTTATGGCAGATTAGTTTATTCTGCCAGTAACAGTCAACTGACTATCAGATTAGCAATAATATTCTGCCAGTAACAATTAATTGGATTCGTATCATCCCAGCGCAATTTGCGTTCAATCTATGTTGAAGCGAAGTTATACATTGTCTCGCTACTATTTAAGTCTTACAAAATACTTAGACCAACGGAATCCAATTAAATAACATTCATTACTTCTTCTGTTTTCTTAATTGTTTCAAATTACATCACAGAGTGATCCATCTTATAATGCATATCCATTTTATTATTACTGTTTATTAAAACATTTGCCATTGATTATGTATATACAGTAAAATCTTCCTTTTACTTATCTCTTTATAACGGAAATCTGTTTGTAACGACAAAACGTGTTGTTCCCTTCCCAAACCTAAAGAAAAAAATATGTACTGTAACTTTCTCATTAAGACCAATAAAAATCCAGGAATCTCTCTATAGCGGCGAAACATGTGCACACTTCCTATTTTTCTACCCTATTTCTCAGTATGCCGACACGTCATTTGGGTAATCTGTTTGTAACGACAAAATTTGTTGTTCCCTTCTCAAACCTAAAGAAAAAACATGTACTGTAACTTTCTCTATTAAGGCCAACAAAAATCCAGGAATCTCTCTACAGCGGCGAAACACGTGCACACTTCCTATTTTTCTACCCTATTTCTCAGTATGCCGACACGTCATTTGGGTAATCTGTTTGTAACGACAAAACGTGTTGTTCCCTTCCCAAACCTAAAGAAAAACATGTACTGTAACTTTCTTTATTAAGACCAATAAAAATCCAGGAATCTCTCTACAGCGGCGAAACACGTGCACACTTCCTATTTTTCTACCCTATTTCTCAGTATGCCGACACGTCATTTGGGTAATCTGTTTGTAACGACAAAATTTGTTGTTCCCTTCTCAAACCTAAAGAAAAAAACATGTACTGTAACTTTCTCTATTAAGGCCAACAAAAATCCAGGAATCCCTCTACAGCGGCGAAACACGTGCACACTTCCTATTTTTCTACCCTATTTCTCAGTATGTCGACACGTCATTTGGGTAATCTGTTTGTAACGACAAAATTTGTTGTTCCCTTCCCAAACCTAAAGAAAAACATGTACTGTAACTTTCTTTATTAAGACCAACAAAAATCCAGGAATCCCTCTACAGCGGCGAAACACGTGCACACTTCCTATTTTTCTACCCTATTTCTCAGTATGCCGACACGTCATTTGGGTAATCTGTTTGTAACGACAAAATTTGTTGTTCCCTTCCCAAACCTAAAGAAAAAAATATGTACTGTAACTTTCTCTATTAAGGCCAACAAAAATCCAGGAATCTCTCTACAGCGGCGAAACATGTGCACACTTCCTATTTTCTACCCTATTTCTCAGTATGTCGACACGTCATTTGGGTAATCTGTTTGTAACGACAAAATTTGTTGTTCCCTTCCCAAACCTAAAGAAAAAAATATGTACTGTAACTTTCTCTATTAAGGCCAACAAAAATCCAGGAATCTCTCTATAGCGGCGAAACACGTGCACACTTCCTATTTTTTACCCTATTTCTCAGTATGCCGACACGTCATTTGGGTAATCTGTTTGTAACGACAAAATTTGTTGTTCCCTTCCCAAACCTAAAGAAAAAAATATGTACTGTAACTTTCTCTATTAAGGCCAACAAAAATCCAGGAATCTCTCTACAGCGGCGAAACATGTGCACACTTCCTATTTTCTACCCTATTTCTCAGTATGTCGACACGTCATTTGGGTAATCTGTTTGTAACGACAAAATTTGTTGTTCCCTTCCCAAACCTAAAGAAAAAAATATGTACTGTAACTTTCTCTATTAAGGCCAACAAAAATCCAGGAATCTCTCTACAGCGGCGAAACATGTGCACACTTCCTATTTTCTACCCTATTTCTCAGTATGTCGACACGTCATTTGGGTAATCTGTTTGTAACGACAAAATTTGTTGTTCCCTTCCCAAACCTAAAGAAAAAAATATGTACTGTAACTTTCTCTATTAAGGCCAACAAAAATCCAGGAATCTCTCTACAGCGGCGAAACACGTGCACACTTCCTATTTTCTACCCTATTTCTCAGTATGCCGACACGTCATTCGAGTGTTTAAAGCAGTGCGTAGTGCGTCACCTGAGTCAAGAATCGTGTACATTTTACAAGTAGTGCACTATTTTGTTGTACTTTTACAGTACAGTGTAATGGGCGTCTAAACGGAAAATTTTATCGTTCGCTGTAAAGGTTAGCATTTTGAATAGTTTTGAAGAAAGGAGTGAAGTAGATGTCTGCTGAAATATAAATTTAACTAGTTCTTCTGTATGTTGGCACGACATTGAACAATAAAATAAAATAAAGAGAGCTAATAATGAAACGAATTGCGTGAATGTGTATATGTACCACTTTTTAACACGTTGCGGTACAAGTATATTTGCAACGTGTTAAAAAGTGACGCAAGTATATTTGCAACGTGATAAAAAGCGGTTCAAGTATACCTGCAACGTGTTAAAAAGTGACGCAAGTATATTTGCAACGTGTTAAAAAGCGGTACAAGTATACTTGCAACGTGTTAAAAAGTAACGCAAGTATATTTGCAACGTGTCAAAAAGTAACGCAAGTATATTTGCAACGTGTCAAAAAGTGACGCAAGTATATTTGCAACGTGATAAAAAGCGGTTCAAGTATACCTGCAACGTGTTAAAAAGTGACGCAAGTATATTTGCAACGTGTTAAAAAGCGGTACAAGTATACTTGCAACGTGTTAAAAAGTAACGCAAGTATATTTGCAACGTGTCAAAAAGCGGTACAAGTATACTTGCAACGTGTTAAAAAGTGACGCAAGTATATTTGCAACGTGATAAAAAGCGGTTCAAGTATACCTGCAACGTGTTAAAAAGTGACGCAATTATATTTGCAACGTGTTAAAAAGCGGTACAAGTATACTTGCAACGTGTTAAAAAGTAACGCAAGTATATTTGCAGCGTGTCAAAAAGTAACGCAAGTATATTTGCAGCGTGTCAAAAAGTGACGCAAGTATATTTGCAACGTGTTAAAAAGCGGTACAAGTATACTTGCAACGTGTTAAAAAGTGACGCAAGTATATTTGCAACGTGTTAAAAAGCGGTACAAGTATACTTGCAACGTGTTAAAAAGTGACGCAAGTATATTTGCAACGTGATAAAAAGCGGTTCAAGTATACCTGCAACGTGTTAAAAAGTGACGCAAGTATATTTGCAACGTGTTAAAAAGCGGTACAAGTATACTTGCAACGTGTTAAAAAGTAACGCAAGTATATTTGCAACGTGTCAAAAAGTAACGCAAGTATATTTGCAACGTGTCAAAAAGTGACGCAAGTATATTTGCAACGTGATAAAAAGCGGTTCAAGTATACCTGCAACGTGTTAAAAAGTGACGCAAGTATATTTGCAACGTGTTAAAAAGCGGTACAAGTATACTTGCAACGTGTTAAAAAGTAACGCAAGTATATTTGCAACGTGTCAAAAAGCGGTACAAGTATACTTGCAACGTGTTAAAAAGTGACGCAAGTATATTTGCAACGTGATAAAAAGCGGTTCAAGTATACCTGCAACGTGTTAAAAAGTGACGCAATTATATTTGCAACGTGTTAAAAAGCGGTACAAGTATACTTGCAACGTGTTAAAAAGTAACGCAAGTATATTTGCAGCGTGTCAAAAAGTAACGCAAGTATATTTGCAGCGTGTCAAAAAGTGACGCAAGTATATTTGCAACGTGTTAAAAGCGGTACAAGTATACTTGCAACGTGTTAAAAAGTGACGCAAGTATATTTGCAACGTGTTAAAAAGCGGTACAAGTATACCTGCAACGTGTTAAAAAGTGACGCAAGTATATTTGCAACGTGTTAAAAAGTGACGCAAGTATATTTGCAACGTGTTAAAAAGCGGTACAAGTATACTTGCAACGTGTTAAAAAGTAACGCAAGTATATTTGCAGCGTGTCAAAAAGTAACGCAAGTATATTTGCAGCGTGTCAAAAAGTGACGCAAGTATATTTGCAACGTGTCAAAAAGTGACGCAAGTATATTTGCAACGTGTTAAAAAGCGGTACAAGTATACCTGCAACGTGTTAAAAAGTGACGCAAGTATATTTGCAACGTGTTAAAAGCGGTACAAGTATACTTGCAACGTGTTAAAAAGTGACGCAAGTATATTTGCAACGTGTTAAAAAGCGGTACAAGTATACCTGCAACGTGTTAAAAAGTGACGCAAGTATATTTGCAACGTGTCAAAAAGTGACGCAAGTATATTTGCAACGTGTTAAAAAGCGGTACAAGTATACCTGCAACGTGTTAAAAAGTGACGCAAGTATATTTGCAACGTGTTAAAAAGCGGTACAAGTATACTTGCAACGTGTTAAAAAGTAACGCAAGTATATTTGCAGCGTGTCAAAAAGTAACGCAAGTATATTTGCAGCGTGTCAAAAAGTGACGCAAGTATATTTGCAACGTGTCAAAAAGTGACGCAAGTATATTTGCAACGTGTTAAAAAGCGGTACAAGTATACCTGCAACGTGTTAAAAAGTGACGCAAGTATATTTGCAACGTGTTAAAAAGCGGTACAAGTATACTTGCAACGTGTTAAAAAGTGACGCAAGTATATTTGCAACGTGTTAAAAAGCGGTACAAGTAACTTGCAACGTGTTAAAAAGTAACGCAAGTATATTTGCAGCGTGTCAAAAAGTGATGCAAGTATATTTGCAGCGTGTCAAAAAGTGACGCAAGTATATTTGCAGCGTGTCAAAAAGTGATGCAAGTATATTTGCAACGTGTCAAAAAGTGACGCAAGTATATTTGCAGCGTGTTAAAAAGCGGTACAAGTAAATAGAGAAAGACATAACAGAACTACAAATCACTGACACTATGCTCATGGACAGAACAGCCAAAACAATAACAAAGGACAAGAAGCAACGGTGCCAAGGCAAAGTCAAATCCAAGCGAACGATCCAAATCTGTGACGAAGAATGAAAAGCAAGATCACAACGAATGAAGCAATACTGGGCTACGAGAAAGGGACATAACATTAAAAAGTGATTGATTTAGTGTACCCCAAAATTGGATGAAACAAAGAGAAACGAATTGCTTCAACAAAATTTTAAAGCCGGGTATTTAAAAATGAATATAAATTAACGGCTGAATTTCCATAAGCAGAACGAGCTCATTTAGCTTCACTAGTTTAATTTATAACTTTTCGTATATTTTTAAAATTTAAGCGTATTTTTTAAATTTGAAAAAGAGAAATTCTTGGGTTTGGTTTAATTTTAAGAAAAACAATAAAGAAAAATAGAGTAAGTCTGTTGTTGGTTCTACTAAAGGAAAATCTTATATTAAAAGATATTACGAAATTAAAATTTAATATATTTTCCTTTCCTAAACGAATGTCCAATACATATCAGTCGGTTTTACCAGTAAGTATATGTTAACAAAACTGATTGTGCTAACCTAGTCGTCTTTAGGTTATAGCAAATGTTAAACTGCGTACAACGGCTGTTCTAGAATACACGCTTTATTTATCCTTCATGATTTGTAAAAAAGAGAGGGGAGAGATTACGTACTAAACTTTGAGGAACTGAGAATCTATTAAAGGTTTTTTCAGCTGTCAAAGGCCCAATACAAATGTCTGTCTATCCCTAACCTATAATTCAATAAATAAACGTCTCCATGAGTCCAACCTCAGCTGGTACCGAGCAACACTGCCACAGCCGATACAACATTGTGTCACGGAATCAGGCAGGCATGCAGTTTCTTTCTGTGTATAACATTGTACAATATCACATTAAGTAACTACGATGACATGACGAGAGAGGAACGATGTTCTAGAATGCGATGCAAACAGCTACAGTGATGTTACTTAATGTGATGATTTGTTACAGCTACTTCGAGTTGCTTTAGTACTAAGCTATATTGGAGAAAGAAAATAATAAAAATCATTTAAGTAGATTTCAAAAACAACCTTCACGAATATTCATGATCTTCGTTCTGGAAAATAATTCATACTGCGCGTGTTTTCTGTGTACTTAGTAAAGTGACACCTGCAACATGTTAAAAAGTGATGTGAGTTTACCTGCAACGTGACAAAAAGCGGCGCAAGTATACCCGGCAACGTGTTAAAAAGCGGAGCAAGTATATTTTCAACGTGTTAAAAAGCGGCGCAAGTATACCAACAACGTGATAAAAAGCGGCGCAAGCATATTTGCAACGTGTTTCAAAATGGCATAAGTATATTAGTAAAGTGATAAAAAGCGGCGCAAGTATACCCGGCAACGTGTTAAAAAGCGGAGCAAGTATATTTTCAACGTGTTAAAAAGTGACGCAAGTATACCAACAACGTGATAAAAAGCGGCGCAAGTATATTTGCAACGTGTTACAAAGCGGCATAAGTATATTAGTACAGTGATAAAAAGCGGCGCAAGTATATTTTCAACGTGTTAAAAAACGGAGCAAGTATACCCGGCAACGTGTTAAAAAGCGGAGCAAGTATACCAACAACGTGATAAAAAGCGGCGCAATTATATTTGCAACGTGTTACAAAACCGCATAAGTATATTAGTAAAGTGATAAAAAGCGGCGCAAGTATATTTTCAACGTGTTAAAAAGCGGGCAAGTATATTTTCAACGTGTTAAAAAGCGGCGCAAGTATACCTACAACGTGACAAAAAGCGGCGCAAGTATATATTTGCAACGTGTTACAAAGCGGCATAAGTATATTAGTAAAGTTAAAAAGTGACGCAAGTATACCAACAACGTGATAAAAAGCGGCGCAAGTATACCAACAACGTGACGAAAAGCGGCGCAAGTATATTTGCAACGTGTTACAAAGAAGCATAAGTATATTACTAAAGTGATAAAAAGCGGCACAAGTATACCCGGCAATGTGTTAAAAAGCGGAGTAAGTATATTTTCAACGTGTTAAAAAGTGACGCAAGTATACCAACAACGTGATAAAAAGCGGCGCAAGTATACCAACAACGTGACGAAAAGCGGCGCAAGTATATTTGCAACGTGTTACAAAGAAGCATAAGTATATTAGTAAAGTGATAAAAAGCGGCGCAAGTATACCCGGCAACGTGTTAAAAAGCGGAGCAAGTATATTTTCAACGTGTTAAAAAGTGACGCAAGTATACCAACAACGTGATAAAAAGCGGCGCAAGTATATTTGGAACGTGTTACAAAGCGGCATAAGTATATTAGTAAAGTGATAAAAGCGGCGCAAGTATACCCGGCAAAGTGTTAAAAAGCGGAGCAAGTATATTTTCAACGTGTTTAAAAGTGACGCAAGTATACCAACAACGTGATAAAAAGCGGCACAAGTATACTTACAACGTGACAAAAAGCTGCGCAAGTATATTTACAACGTGTTATAAAGCGGCATAAGTATATTAGTAAAGTGATAAAAAGCGGCGCAAGTATACCCGGCAATGTGTTAAAAAGCGGAGCAAGTATATTTTCAACGTGTTAAAAAGTGACGCAAGTATACCAACAACGTGATAAAAAGCGGCACAAGTATACCTACAACGTGACAAAAAGCGCCGCAAGTATATTTACAACGTGTTATAAATCGGCTTAAGTATATTAGTAACGTGATAAAAAGAGGCGCAAGTATGCCCGGCAACGTGTTAAAAAGCAGAGCAAGTATATTTGCAACGTGATAAAAAGCGGCGTAAGTATACCGGCAACATGTTAAAAAGTGGCGAAGGTATATTTGCATCGTGATAAAAGCGGCGCAAGTATACCGGCAACATGTTAAAAAGCGGCGCAAGTATATTTGCATCGTGATAAAAGCGGCGCAAGTATACCGGCAACATGTTAAAAAGCGGCGCTAGTATATTTGCATCGTGATAAAAGCGGCGCAAGTATACCGGCACCATGTTAAAAAGCGGCGCAAGTATATTTGCATCGTGATAAAAGCGGCGCAAGTATACCGGCAACATGTTAAAAAGCGGCGCAAGTATACCGGCACCATGTTAAAAAGCGGCGCAAGTATATTTGCATCGTGATAAAAGCGGCGCAAGTATACCGGCAACATGTTAAAAAGCGGCGCAAGTATATTTGCATCGTGATAAAAGCGGCGCAAGAATACAGGCAATATGTTAAAAAGCGGCGCAAGTATATTTGCATCGTGATAAAAGCGGCGCAAGTATACAGGCAATATGTTAAAAAGCGGCGCAAGTATATTTGCAACGTGATAAAAGCGGCGCAAGTATATTTGCAACGTGATTAAAGCGGCGCAAGTATACAGGCAATATGTTAAAAAGCGGCGCAAGTATATTTGCATCGTGATAAAAGCGGCACAAGTATACCGGCAACATGTTAAAAAGCGGCGCAAGTATACCGGCAACATGTTAAAAAGCGGCGCAAGTATATTTGCATCGTGATAAAAGCGGCGCAAGTATACCGGCACCATGTTAAAAAGCGGCGCAAGTATATTTGCATCGTGATAAAAGCGGCGCAAGTATACCGGCAACATGTTAAAAAGCGGCGCAAGTATATTTGCATCGTGATAAAAGCGGCGCAAGTATATTTGCAACGTGATAAAAGCGGCGCAAGTATACCGGCAACATGTTAAAAAGCGGCGCAAGTATATTTGCAACGTGATAAAAGCGGCGCAAGTATACAGGCAATATGTTAAAAAGCGGTGCAAGTATATTTGCAACGTGATAAAAGCGGCACAAGTATAGTCTATTTGCAACGTGATAAAAAGCTGTACAAGTATATCGGCAACATGTTAAAAAGCGGAGCAAGTATATTTTGAACGTGATAAACAGCGGTACAAGTATACCTGCAACGTGACAAAAAGCGGCGCAAGTATATTCGCAACATGATAAAAAACGGCGCCAGTATACCTGCAACGTGATAAAAAGTTCAATCAAATTAAAACAAACAGAAAACGTATCGTTTTCATACTATATTACAAATGTTCAAGATTTACATAATTAAAAAATAATAACAAATAGCCAATGTTAATCATAAATATTTGTATGTTATTTTATAATAACTTCAACATCACTTAAATTTTGATTTTTTGTTAGATAACAATGACATCAAAGACTTGCGCTACCACGTACCCTATTTTGTGCTGTATTGAATTGCTAACTACACATAAGGTAAACATGGATTCGCTTGTAAGATAACGAAGCAAGGGAGTTAATTATATTTTAAAATAGGACACCAGAATGCTAGAATGTTCCACGAAACAGACAACCTGTCTGGATTAAATAGTTCCCGGTACAGAAATTGTTGCTTTAAATCATAGCCTTAGAAGAGGCAGGTTCTGAACCAGTTCAAATAATGTTCACTTAACTTAGGCCTACTTCAGGAAGATGTGTTAGTCAAGACGGACTTGTCGCTAGATACGAACATAATTTTATAAATATTTGTTGTATTTATACGGTGATCTGTTTAGTTTATCCTTAAAGCCGATGAAGTCTATAAAAATCAATATTTGTTTGTTTGTATTTTATACGCTACCATACCATTCATCCGATGATGATTGGTTTTTTTCTAAATGTTCAGGAGTTTCCCGGGGAAGGTATAGGCTATAAGGGAGTTGTAATACTCAACCCCTTCACCCTTTGTATTAAAAAACGTATTTTTAAGGAATCTTTGCCATAACGGTCGTCCGATTGTGATGAAGCTTTTTGCTAAATGTTCAGGAGTTTCCCGGGGAGGTTATAGGCTATAAGGGAGTTGTAATACTCAACCCCTTCATCCTTTGTATTGAAAAACGTATTTTTAAGGAATCTTTGCCATAACGGTCGTCCGATTGTGATGAAGCTTTTTGCTAAATGTTCAGGAGTTTCCCGGGAAAGTTAAAGGTTATAAGGGAGTTGTAATACTCAACCCCTTCACCCTTTGTATTGAAAAATGTATTTTTAAGGAATCTTTGCCATAACGGTCGTCCGATTGTGATGAAGCTCTTTGCTAAATGTTCAGGAGTTTCCCGGGGAGGTTATAGGCTATAAGGGAGTTGTAATACTCAACCCCTTCACCCTTTGTATTGAAAAATGTATTTTTAAGGAATCTTTGCCATAACGGTCGTCCGATTGTGATGAAGCTTTTTGCTAAATGTTCAGGAGTTTCCCGGGAAAGTTAAAGGTTATAAGGGAGTTGTAATACTCAACCCCTTCACCCTTTGTATTGAAAAATGTATTTTTAAGGAATCTTTGCCATAACGGTCGTCCGATTGTGATGAAGCTTTTTGCTAAATGTTCAGGAGTTTCCGGGAAAGTTAAAGGTTATAAGGGAGTTGTAATACTCAACCCCTTCACCCTTTGTATTGAAAAATGTATTTTTAAGGAATCTTTGCCATAACGGTCGTCCGATTGTGATGAAGCTTTTTTCTAAATGTTCATGAGTTTCCCGGGATAGTTATAGGCTAAAAGAGAGTTATAATACTCAACCCCTTCAACCTTTGTATTGAAAAACGAATTTTTCGGAATCTTTGCCATACCGGTCATCCGATTGTGATGAAGCTTTTTGCTAAATGTTCAGGAGTTTCCCGGGGAGGTTATAGGCTATAAGAGAGTTATAATACTCAACCCCTTCAACCTTTGTATTGAAAAACGAATTTTTCGGAATCTTTGCCATACCGGTCATCCGATTGTGATGAAGCTTTTTACTAAATGTTCATGAGTTTCCCGGGAAAGTTATAGGCTATAAGAGAGTTATAATACTCAACACCTTCAACCTTTGTATTGAAAAACGAATTTTTCGGAATCTTTGCCATACCGGTCATCCGATTGTGATGAAGCTTTTTGCTAAATGTTCAAGAGTTTCCCAAGAAGGTTATATGTTATAAAATAGTTGTAATACTCAACACCTTCACCCTTAAAAATCAACCTTTCTATTGAAAAACTGTTTTTCAGAACCTTTAACACAGCGTTCATCCGATTATGAATACAAAGTTTTCCAAGATCAGTACATCCGTACTTTCAAAATTCAAGGACAAATATATCACCAGGTTGGTTCGTTTCTACCAGTTCCGGACGCTGGACATACATGTCTACAAATCTACTTTATGGATGTCGATGAAGCACCAGTTGATCAACGTTGTGATGCAATTCCAGGCACCAAACGCCACATAATATGCAATACAAACATTTGTCCTGGCGGCAAATGTTCAATATAAGATGATTCAAATCTTCAATTGATAACTTATCGGCGGATCATTAAGGTTGTGCGATCACGTCTGCTAACAAACTTTGTCCGCTAGATCGCAGGCCACTCGATCTAGGGGCTATTTTTGCCAGTCGAACATTTCCCCTCCAGCCGCTTTGTGTTTCGTGGTACCCCCTCCACGCTCTACACTTTTCTTGGTTCCTTCGGTGACTGTAGGCTTTATCAGCCCTTGTGCTTACTTGAGCATTTTTATTTCAAGGCTTGCTGTATGCTATGACATCTTTCCATGCGATTTACGAAACAGAACTTCACATTCATGCGTTATATTTTTCTGTCTTTACAGAATGTCACTTTTTTGACTTATATTGTAGTTTGCCTATTCCAACTTGTATTTGCAATTATAGCACGCTACTCGCTGACCTGATGGAAGCAAATTTCCTAAATATGCTGTTTTTGTTTAAAATAAAAACATTTTAAATTTATTAAATTGTTGTTCTACAATAAAAATACAAAAATTAAACGCCGTAGGAGTGAGCTAATTTTTTTAAAACACCCTCAAGGCTAAACGATTTCGTCTTGAACTGATATTTTTTTTTTGGAAAATAACCTTCAAACTTATCTGCACCTCGCTATGAAGTATAAATTTTGATTGAATAAAAATATATTTTTATATTTTTTCAAAAAAAAAACAGTTTTTTAAAATGTCCGATATGGCAAAATGAGGGTAATTGAGGTATTGGTCATGTTTAGTAACATATAACTCCAAAATTTGGTTTAAATTGCTTATTCCGTTTACACGTGGGTGTGGATTGACTAAAACATAAAAAAGGCCATTAAAACCCCCCAAAACGCTAAAAAAATTTTTTTTTAATTTATATGTGAAAATAACATGTCTCCAAACATGTGTGAGTTATTTTAAGCCAAAATATCCATAATTGTTTTTTTGACCGCACAACCTTAAGCAATTCAAATACCAACCGACAAAACACCACCACTCGGACAGCATGCTGGGCGCTACATGCACCTACCACAATGAAGTTGTGACTGTCACAGTTGACGAACAACGTGATATGCGTGATATTATTCAGCGGCGAAATAATACAATTCAAGGTGACGCTTAAACATCGAGCATACGATACGCTACAGAACTCCATAATTTATGGGGAGGGGCAAGACGGATATCACTTCAATGTTATGTAAACTAATTATCAACAAGAAAATAAATATTATTTTCTTTCTTTCTAATGTTTTATCATTATTTCTTTGTTTTTTCTGCGGCAGCAACGCGCCCGGTACCAAACTAGGGGAAGGTGTAATAGTTTAGGGATTTATTAACTTAGAGAATCATTTTTCCTTCAACAATACCGTATAATAAGATAGAGGTTCCGTACTGTGTATTAACATAGAGACTACAGTTCCGTCAAGTGTGTTGCACCGTGTGTATATGTTGCCGACGCCGCTGCTTGCAGGCGCTTCAGTATATTTTATCTAACAAGTATACCAACCTAATCATCACTATTTAGTTTTAGAGTTTACAGTTGAATATATATTGTCAATACGATGGTCAACAACACATCTAAATGTTTATTTTTGACAATTATCTGTACAGAAAAATAGAAATATTGGTGTTTTATCGAAGAAAAACAACGTAAGTTTATATGAATTCATAATTAATTCATTAATTTAGGGTTGTTTTCTTAATACAATTCGGATATGGTTTGAATAAAGCAGCCTTCAAAACAATATTTTTATATTATTATTACTATTACTATTACTACTACATAAGTAAATTAGTATACATTTACAGCATTGCACATAAGCCTTTAAGAACAAAACCTATCCAAATGAACTTTATATTTTAATAATATATCTTTCTTTAACTAAGCGAATTCTACGTGCTAGATAAAAGATACTGAAGCGCCTGCAAGCAGCGGCGTCGGCAACATATACACACGGTGCAACACACTTGACGGAACTGTAGTCTCTAAGTTAATACACAGTACGGACCTTATTACACAGGTCAATCTCTAACTTATAACACGATACTGTCGAAAGAAAAACGAATCTCTAAGTTAATATATCTCTAAGCTATTACACCTTCCCCCAGCTAGTAATATTAAAAAAACAACTAATTTTCAAACTTAAAAAAAGTTTTAAAAACATAACAAATGGAACATTGTGTTTGTATACGGCATTTGCTCTCGTATAGATTTTCTTTTCGAACATAAGAATCGTAGTCCCCCCCCCAAACAGAGAAATAGTTTTAAATTAAGTTTTACGATATTATTTAAAATGTAAGATTACAAAAAGCCATTTTCACCGTGCACAAGGGGAGTTAAAGTTTCTTTAATAAAGACTTAGGGGTGTTATTCCAACAAGTAAATGTATTTCTTAGAAGACGTGTTCGGCAAGCAAAGAAATGTGCGAGGGTAAGGAACGAGGGCGGAGCGACAACACATTTTTCCCATTTCTCACGGTAACTGTTCCAATTCCTTTTCTCGGAAAGGAAGCAGAAACCATTATTATTGCATTTCTTGCGGTATTATAAAAAGTCAGCAACTATTATAGCTTTAAAAATATTCGATTTTTAGATCACCCGGAAAATGAGCTATCAGAGCTTCTATCATTATAAAACAACACTTTAAAATGAGCACCACCTGACAGTTGGATAACTGTAGCGCCCTCGTGTTCCCAATTAAGCCAAATTTGATTAAAAATTAATTACTGTCGACAAGTTTAAAAGTTTCAAAATGTCGGACATTTAAATCGTAACTTTTAATCATTTTTTTAAAAATCCGATTCCTCCATCTGGTAAAACAGCGAAAAAATCTGCGTAAATCAACATTTTGTGTTTTCAAAAACCGCTGAAATTAATAAGGCGGTCAGGGTTCATTTTTGTATTTTCAATATAATTTTAAAGTTTAAATTATCATGCAAATAACAATTATGACGGTGAAAATAGATTTTCAAATGATTGTAACATAAAAAAATGCTAAAACTTGGATTCCATCACGTCAACGGGGCATGTAAGTTTTAGGCCTTACGAATCAGATTTTTTTTACGAAACAGATGGCACCTCCGTAACTGGTGAAATATATTTGAGGCGAAAAATATTGCATGCATTTTACTCACTGGTATTAGATTTAAGTTTAAAAATAAAGTAGACTAAATGACACAATAATAAAATGTAAAAATAATATAATTTCAAATTCTATCGCGTATTTAAAACGTACAATCAAACTAAAACACACTGTATATCGCAACTGTTACAGGAGACAGAGGCAGAGATCTTGGTCATTAGAACTTTTTATAAAGCATCTCAATGATTTTGTACCATGTTTACTTGCTGGTATATACACCCGGAGTGGTAGAGGTAGCTAGGACTGCAATCAGTCTGCAGCGACCATGAACTTGCGCCCCTCGAGGTCGTAGGTTCAGACTGCAGACTGCCCTAAGCTTTGCTGTTATCCTCGTTCTCATTAGTCAAACTGGCGTAAAGTAAGGACGTTAAGGTTGTGCGATCACGTCTGCAGACAAACTTTGTCCGCTAGATCGCAGGCCACTCGCTCTAGGGGCTGTTTTTGTCAGTCGAACATTTCCCCTCCAGCCGCTTTGTGTTTCGTGGTACCCCTCCACGCTCCACACTTTTCTTGGTTCCTTCGGTAACTGTGGGCTTTACCAGCCCTTATTCTTACTTGAACATTTTATTTCAAGGCTGGTTGTATGCTATGACATCTTTCTATGCGATTTACGAAACAGAACTTCACATTCATGCGTTATATTTTTCTGTTTTTACAGAATGTCACTTTTTGACTTATAGCACGCTACTCGCTGACGTGATGGAAGCAAATTTCCTAAATACAAGCTGTTTTTGTTTGAAATACAAACATTTCAAATTTATTAAATATTTGTTCTACAATAAAAATACAAAAATGAAACGCCGTGGAATGTGTAAGTTTTTTACGCAATACTTTTTATAAAAATTTCATTTCACTGTCGTAATCGGTGTTAAAAAAACTGTATAAATTAGCATTTAAAACATTAAAATTGCGTTAAATGAAAATAAAATGTAAAATAAAAATGCAAAAATGAACCGCGACGTCAGGATTTGTGTGCATTTGTATGTACAGATAAATATGATTGGGAGTAATAACCTTTGAACATTGATAATGTAATAAAAGGTTCTAAAATTTAAGAACCTGCCGAGTATGCTGATCAGAACGATCACCGTTCGTATAAGTAAAAAGGCAATTTGGTGATGTAAACCAAATTAATCAGCACGACGAAATAATTATATTGTGTATGATTAGGCTGAAGGAAAACATTAAAAAAGGTAACATTTTTTTTTTTTTTTTTTTTTTTTTTTTTTTTTGGTTTAACGTCCAACTATTGTGCACGCTTGGGCTAATGCAGACGATGGGATGATTTATAGCGTATGAAAATGCCAAGCCCTGGCCGCGAATCGAACCCGGGTCCTCGGGGTGAAAGCTATCAACTAGGCCACCGAGGCGGCTCAAAAAAAAAAAGTTTAACAATAATTAATCTCCAATCTAAAATTGCTTTTTTCCCATTTAACAATTGCAGTATATAGGAGTTTTACCCAGGCTAGTAAAAATCTAAATATAAACCACCAAGTGATGAAAAGCTCTTCGCCAAGTTTACAGTTAAAAAGTTTGTTGAAATGCCTTTTAATGCATCCCGAAAGCATTTAACAACACATTGTCATATAGTAAAGCGTATGTATTAGGTTGAAAAAGTAGGCGGAAAAAGATTGAAAATTTGTTTACAAAGGAGATAGTAAGGAATGTATGTGAATAAACCATACTAAATACTTACAACTTCTGTAGCCTACTGTACTGTACTGTACAGAGAAATATCAACCAATTATTGTTCTAACTGATAACAAATAATTTTACTCTAAATATAGGCAAGGCACGAAATACAGGAAAACAAAACGAAAGGGGAAACGTCGATAATAAGTTAATGTGTAATTAAAGTAAACGCTATAGACGTGATAGAAGCGAAATTCTACCATTACTGTTTTTTTTATTTTACAATCAGTTGGACATTTTATTCCATCATCATACTCTGCATAAATTAGCATTTTAAACATTAAAATTGCATTCAGAATACGATAAATGAACCCGAACGCTGGCAAAACCATTCTCTTGATTTCACTGGATTAAAAACATCGTAAATATGATGATTACGGAAGTGAAAAACTATACAACTCCTTGTTTTCCTGTTACATGTAATACAATTTTATTCGAACTGTACAAATCCTTGTTTTCCTGTTACATGTAATACAATTTTATTCGAACTGTACAACTCCTTATTTTCCTGTTACATGTAACACAATTTTATTCGAACTGTACAACACCTTGTTTTCCTGTTACATGTAACACAATGTTATTCGAACTGTACAACTCCTTGTTTTCCTGTTACGTGTAACACAATTTTATTCGAACTGTACAACTCCTTGTTTTCCTGTTACATGTAACACAATTTTATTCGAACTGTACAAATCCTTGTTTTCCTGTTACATGTAATGCAATTTTATTCGAACTGTACAACTCCTTGTTTTCTTGTTACATGTAATACAATTTTATTCGAACTGTACAACTCCTTGTTTTCCTGTTACATGTAATACAATTTTATTCGAACTGTACAAATCCTTGTTTTCCTGTTACATGTAATACAATTTTATTCGAACTGTACAACTCCTTATTTTCCTGTTACATGTAACACGATTTTATTCGAACTGTACAAATCCTTGTTTTCCTGTTACATGTAACACAATTTTATTCGAACTGTACAACTCCTTATTTCCCTGTTACATGTAACACGATTTTATTCGAACTGTACAACTCCTTGTTTTCCTGTTACATGTAATACAATTTTATTCGAACTGTACAAATCCTTGTTTTCCTGTTACATGTAACACAATTTTATTCGAACTGTACAACTCCTTGTTTTCCTGTTACATGTAATACAATTTTATTCGAACTGTACAAATCCTTGTTTTCCTGTTACATGTAATACAATTTTATTCGAACTGTACAACTCCTTGTTTTCCTGTTATGTAACACAATTTTATTCGAACTGTACAACTCCTTGTTTTCCTGTTATGTAACACAATTTTATTCGAACTGTACAACTCCTTGTTTTCCTGTTATGTAACACAATTTTATTCGAACTGTACAACTCCTTGTTTTCCTGTTATGTAACACAATTTTATTCGAACTGTACAACTCCTTGTTTTCCTGTTATGTAACACAATTTTATTCGAACTGTACAACTCCTTGTTTTCCTGTTATGTAACACAATTTTATTCGAACTGTACAACTCCTTGTTTTCCTGTTATGTAACACAATTTTATTCGAACTGTACAACTCCTTATTTTCCTGTTACATGTAACACAATTTTATTCGAACTGTACAACTCCTTGTTTTCCTGTTATGTAACACAATTTTATTCGAACTGTACAACTCCTTGTTTTCCTGTTATGTAACACAATTTTATTCGAACTGTACAACTCCTTGTTTTCCTGTTATGTAACACAATTTTATTCGAACTGTACAACTACTTGTTTTCCTGTTACATGTAACACAATTTTATTCGAACTGTACAAATCCTGGTTTTCCTGTTACATGTAATACAATTTTATTCGAACTGTACAAATCCTTGTTTTCCTTTTACATGTAACACAATTTTATTCGAACTGTACAAATCCTTGTTTTCCTTTTACATGTAACACAATTTTATTCGAACTGTACAACTCGTTGTTTTCCTGTTATGTAACACAATTTTATTCGAACTGTACAACTCCTTGTTTTCCTGTTATGTAACACAATTTTATTCGAACTGTACAACTCCTTGTTTTCCTGTTACGTGTAATACAATTATTTAAATTACAAGAAAATATGCCCGGGTTGCGTGTTTTAGAGCTGTAAAACAAACAACATGTGCGACGGCGATATTTTGGCGTAGGCCAGACGTCTCGGCAAAATGCCTGTCTGTATGATTCTAAGAGAATATAACTTCTTTCATAACTAAAGTGGAACCCTAAATAGAATTGTATGGTTATTCACATTATGTATCGAATTCAATTTATGTAAGCTGTCAAAAACATCTGTTTTTACATCTTACGATAATATGTTTTACTATAAGATTGTTTATTTAAATCTAACTAGAATATATATATTTTTTTTTTTTTTTTTTTTTTTGAGTTTTACGTCCGACTATTGTGCACACTTGGGCTAATGCAGACGGTGGGGATGATTTATAGCGTATGAAAATGCCAAGCCCTCGCCGGGAATCGAACCCGGGTCCTCGGGGTGAAAGCCTAGTACGCTATCCACTAGACCACCGAGGCGGCTACTAGAATATATATATATATATATATATATATATATACTAATAATATATTAGAATAATATATTCTAGAATATGTAGCGTTAAACAATATATATATATATATATATATATATATATATATATATATATATATATATATATATTGTGTTTAACGTCCGACTATTGTGCACACTTGGGCTAATGCAGACGATTGGATGATTTATAGCGTATGAAAATGCCAAGCCCTGGCCAGGAATCGAACCCGAGTCCTCGGGGTGAAAGCCCAGTACGCTATCAACTAGGCCACCGAGGCGGCTATATATATACAACTGCAAGTATGTATCAACTGTCGTTATCAAGTGTAAATTTGAAACATAAACGTCGAACATAAGTCTACATACCTAACATAAGCCAAAATATGAAGTGACACCTTAATGTGGTTAAGATTAAGATTATTTACTAGAGGAAGAAATAGTTCAACCCCAGGCACTACGATCGACTGACCTATTGTGCAACTTACCTCTTAAAATACCTAGTTCAGCAGATTGGTGCCCCTAATAAGTTCCAACAACCCACTGACTAGCTCACTCTGCTGAGGATCCCTAGGGTCTTGGAAACCAAAAAGCCCTAGCCTCCTACTAGCAAGAGCCTCACAATCATAAATTATGTGACCTGCAGTTTCCTCCTCCTTCCTGCACAATCTACACACGGTTTCTCCGTGGTACACACCTATCCTGTTCATGTGTACCCTCAGACCACAGTGCCCTGTTATGAGCCCCATGATCCTCCTGAGTTGTGCTCTGTCCAGGACATCTGCTGCCCCTTTGATTCCTCCAGAAGGAACTTTGCTTAAGAGACGTTTACTACGGGAATGCCCATGAAGATTGTCCCATCTTACCTGGTGTTGGCATGTAATCCACCCATTAATAGCGGACCTGGCCAACGATAGAGAAATCCCTAAAGCCGGCTCACGTCCGATAAACTCAGATGCAGATCGAAGTCTAGCCAGTCAGTCTGCCTCCTCATTACGCTCAACTCCCCTATGCCCCGGAACCCAGTGAAGTTACCTGGTTATCCCGGGACAGAACGTCAAGGTTCTTCCTACACTCCCAGACCAGCTTGGACTGTATTATAGGACCCGCAAGTGCTTTTATTGCCGCCTGACTATCGGTATGAATATGAATACGTGCCTTCTTGAAGCCCCGATCCAAGTTCTCCCGAACACAGTCATTAATGGCCATCGCTTCAGCCTGAAACACTCTTGTATACTGTCCCAGAGTAATTACTTTCTTTAATGTGGTTAAAAACAGTATTAATTACGTAAATAGTCCACCGTCACGTAAACATTTTAAAAATAGAATTGAATATGTAACAAAAGTATACGTTATATTAGTTCGAAAAAATAATACACTTCAAAGAAGAAGATTTACTCTAGAATAAGGGATAATACACCCTCCAGGCACTGCGGTCAATATTTTTTTTTAGGCACTGCAGTCCAGGCACTACCTATTTTTTTTTTTAAGGCGAAATGCACATTAAGGCTATTATCGCCTCCCTAAATGTGAGTGTAAAGTGTTAAAAAGTTGTAAGTGTGTGTTAGACTCGGGTACCGCGAGAGACGTCTAAATCCTCTCAATAGGTGCAGCTAGTCTACACTCCCTGCGGGACCTATTGTGAAACTAAACCTCTTGAGTACTAGTTTAGCCGATTAATGCTTGTAATAAGTTCCAACAATAGCAAGTTAATGTTATAAGTAAGTTCCAACACTCCACTGACTAGCCAATTCTGCTGAAAATCGCTAGGATTGGATCACTTTATTGCTAATCACTTCCTCAAAACAACAAAAAGTCTTGTAATAAGGCTAAGACACTAAAAACGCCCTCGTTTTGGATAGTTACTCGGGTTACATAATTAGTTGTCTTTGAGGAAAATGTAAAACCAGTGAGCAAAGTTCAAAGTTGCTCACTACCTTAGGAAAAAAGATATTGTTAACGTAAGATAGAAATATTACGCACTTTCGAAATCTTCGATAACAAATTTTGTAAAATATGAAATTTTCTCATGTCAAAATAGCCTTTTAATGAGATTGCTAGTTTTTAAACATTCGTTTTCATTACATCAGTGAGATAATGGCGTCCTGCGAGTCACTACAGACTAATTAGTTAATTAATTAATCAATTTAATTAATTAACTAATAGACCAAATTGTAATGGCGTTCGAAATGTATAAGGCGCGTATAACTATTACAAAAATTGATATTTTTTACAACTCAACACAAAAACTGAGCAATTTCTCAAGAATAATGCAATTACATTTATAAAACTTATCCAATACCTTTACACTGGATAGCTGACGCAAAACTCGGATAACCGTTATATGTATTTGAAGCAACTACAGTATATAAAGATGTCTGAGTTACAGTTGGCACTAGTCACGTGATTAGCTGACGCAAATCTGTTTATAACGGTAGATAACCGTTATATGTATTTGAAGCAACTACAGTATATAAAGATGTCTGAGTTACTGTTGGCACTAGTCACGTGATTAGCTGACGCAAATCTGTTTATAACGGTAGATAACCGTTATATGTATTTGAAGCAACTACAGTATATAAAGATGTCTGAGTTACTGTTGGCACTAGTCACGTGATTAGCTGACGCAAATCTGTTTATAACGGTAGATAACCGTTATATGTATTTGAAGCAACTACAGTATATAAAGATGGCTGAGTTACTGTTGGCACTAGTCACGTGATTAGCTGACGCAAATCTGTTTATAACGGTAGATAACCGTTATATGTATTTGAAGCAACTACAGTATATTAAGGTGTCTGAGTTACTGTTGGCACTAGTCACGTGATTAGCTGACGCAAATCTGTTTATAACGGTAGATAACCGTTATATGTATTTGAAGCAACTACAGTATATAAAGATGTCTGAGTTACTGTTGGCACTAGTCACGTGATTAGCTGACGCAAATCTGTTTATAACGGTAGATAACCGTTATATGTATTTGAAGCAACTACAGTATATAAAGATGTCTGAGTTACTGTTGGCACTAGTCACGTGATTAGCTGACGCAAATCTGTTTATAACGGTAGATAACCGTTATATGTATTTGAAGCAACTACAGTATATAAAGATGTCTGAGTTACTGTTGGCACTAGTCACGTGATTAGCTGACGCAAATCTGTTTATAACGGTAGATAACCGTTATATGTATTTGAAGCAACTACAGTATATAAAGATGGCTGAGTTACTGTTGGCACTAGTCACGTGATTAGCTGACGCAAATCTGTTTATAACGGTAGACAACCGTTATATGTATTTGAAGCAACTACAGTATATTAAGGTGTCTGAGTTACTGTTGGCACTAGTCACGTGATTAGCTGACGCAAATCTGTTTATAACGGTAGATAACCGTTATATGTATTTGAAGCAACTACAGTATATAAAGATGTCTGAGTTACAGTTGGCACTAGTCACGTGATTAGCTGACGCAAATCTGTTTATAACGGTAGATAACCGTTATATGTATTTGAAGCAACTACAGTATATAAAGATGGCTGAGTTACTGTTGGCACTAGTCACGTGATTAGCTGACGCAAATCTGTTTATAACGGTAGATAACCGTTATATGTATTTGAAGCAACTACAGTATATAAAGATGTCTGAGTTACAGTTGGCACTAGTCACGTGATCAGCGGACGCAAAACTGTTTATAACGGTAGATAACCGTTATATGTATTTGAAGCAACTACAGTATATAAAGATGTCTGAGTTACTGTTGGCACTAGTCACGTGATTAGCTGACGCAAATCTGTTTATAACGGTAGATAACCGTTATATGTATTTGAAGCAACTACAGTATATAAAGATGGCTGAGTTACTGTTGGCACTAGTCACGTGATTAGCTGACGCAAATCTGTTTATAACGGTAGATAACCGTTATATGTATTTGAAGCAACTACAGTATATAAAGATGGATGAGTTACTGTTGGCACTAGTCACGTGATTAGCTGACGCAAATCTGTTTATAACGGTAGATAACCGTTATATGTATTTGAAGCAACTACAGTATATAAAGATGTCTGAGTTACAGTTGGCACTAGTCACGTGATCAGCGGACGCAAAACTGTTTATAACGGTAGATAACCGTTATATGTATTTGAAGCAACTACAGTATATAAAGATGTTTAAGTTACTGTTGGTACTAGTCACGTGATCAGCGGACGCAAAACTGTTTGTAACGGTAGATAACCGTTATATGTATTTGAAGCAACTACAGTATATAAAGATGTTTAAGTTACTGTTGGTACTAGTCATGTGATCAGCGGACGCAAAACTGTTTGTAACGGTAGACAACCGTTATATGTATTTGAAGCAACTACAGTATATAAAGATGTTTAAGTTACTGTTGGTACTAGTCACGTGATCAGCGGACGCAAAACTGTTTGTAACGGTAGACAACCGTTATATGTATTTGAAGCAACTACAGTATATAAAGATGTCTGAGTTACTGTTGGCACTAGTCACGTGATCAGCTGACGCAAAACTGTTTATAACGGTAGATAACCGTTATATGTATTTGAAGCAACTACAGTATATAAAGATGTCTGAGTTACTGTTGGCACTAGTCACGTGATCAGCTGACGCAAATCTGTTTATAACGGTAGATAACCGTTATATGTATTTGAAGCAACTACAGTATATAAAGATGTTTGAGTTACAGTTGGCACTGGTTACGTGATCAGCGGACGCAAAACTCGGATAACCGTTATATGTATTTGAAACAACTACAGTACATAAAGATGTATGAGTTACAGTTGGAACTAATCACGTGATCAGCTGACGCAAAACCAGAAACAGTAAGTACAGTCATGCCCTGCCTGTCTGTCTTCTACTGACGATTTTGAAAAATAAATAAATAATTGTGCGTCTGTCTGGCTTTAAATGCTTTTAATCTGTAGATAACTATTCAAAATGTTGGTGTGTGTTTGGGTTTCAAGGTAAACATAGAATATGGTACAATGTGGATGCAGTTAGGCTAATACACAAATTTATTAAAAGCGAATCTTTATTGAAATATGTGCTAATGAAGTATACATGGAAACCAAGAACTGGAATCATTAAATTGCACTGACCATGACTTCTTCAATACATTTTGAGGGGTCGTTGATATAATTATTATTAATATACATAAATATAGGAGTTTAACGTGTATATATATATATATATATATATATATATATATATATATATATGTGTGTGTGTGAGCGCACGCGCTTCGCTCGCTTGTGTGTTCGGTAAAGTGTCCGAGCTATCGAACGTGAGCTTGCTAACACACACACACACACACACACACACACACACACACACACACACACACACACACACACACACACACACACACACACACACACACACACACACACACACACACACACACACACACACACACACACACACACACACACACACACACACACACACACACACACACACACACACACACACACACACACACACACACACACACACACACACACACACACACACACACACACACACACACACACACACACACACACACACACACACACACACACACACACACACACACACACACACACACACACACACACACACACACACACACACACACACACACACACACACACACACACACACACACACACACACACACACACACACACACACACACACACACACACACACACACACACACACACACACACACACACACACACACACACACACACACACACACACACACACACACACACACACACACACACACACACACACACACACACACACACACACACACACACACACACACACACACACACACACACACACACACACACACACACACACACACACACACACACACACACACACACACACACACACACACACACACACACACACACACACACACACACACACACACACACACACACACACACACACACACACACACACACACACACACACACACACACACACACACACACACACACACACACACACACACACACACACACACACACACACACACACACACACACACACACACACACACACACACACACACACACACACACACACACACACACACACACACACACACACACACACACACACACACACACACACACACACACACACACACACACACACACACACACACACACACACACACACACACACACACACACACACACACACACACACACACACACACACACACACACACACACACACACACACACACACACACACACACACACACACACACACACACACACACACACACACACACACACACACACACACACACACACACACACACACACACACACACACACACACACACACACACACACACACACACACACACACACACACACACACACACACACACACACACACACACACACACACACACACACACACACACACACACACACACACACACACACACACACACACACACACACACACACACACACACACACACACACACACACACACACACACACACACACACACACACACACACACACACACACACACACACACACACACACACACACACACACACACACACACACACACACACACACACACACACACACACACACACACACACACACAACACACACACACACACACACACACACACACACACACACACACACACACACACACACTTTAACGATTCCACAAAAAAGTCAGAATCGACTCTTATTTCAAGATACCGGGGTTGGGTTTTACCATGATGTTCGTAATGGACACTTCAATAGTTCATTTGTTAACAGAAATTTGCTAATAAATTTTAAAAGAAGTATTTTGAAAAAAAAATCACCTCTTGCATTTTGTCTATAACGACATGCCAGTTTCTGTGACTGTAACTCTAAAACCAGAATTCTTCAAGGAGACTACAATAAAGCAAACTTTCAGTATTAAAATTTGGTAACTGATTAAATGTATTCAGTTTTATTTTCTAGTTTGAAATGGCAGTAGAAAGTATTGTACATTTTTTGTAATATTGTGATTTATTTATTAACGTAAAATGAAGTTATATTGGCTGATTTCGAAGTTGCAGGTTTGATAATACAGGATGCGCAGTGCACCTTCCTTTGAAGGGTTGACCTCCTGATCGCCCGGCGCCCTTTTTCGATCCTTTATTCTCTACCGTACTCAACAACACAAATTCGGAAAAATTTTGAAAATGTGTGACAACAGTAGTTGAGACTTTCGACAATCTCTATTTAAAAATATCAAATTTTGTGCCAACTTCGTTAATCACGTACGAAAAATATTTTTTTTTTTTTTTTTTTTTTTGTGTGTGTTTAACGTCCGACTATTGTGCATACTTGGGCTAATGCAGACGGTGGGATGATTTATAGCGTATGAAAATGCCAAGCCCTCGCCGGGAATCGAACCCGGATCCTCGGGGTGAAAGCCTAGTACGCTATCCACTAGACCACCGAGGCGGCGTTCGTTTTTGTAATGCTATTCCAAAAAAAATATTCGTTTTTGTAATGTTATTCGATACTTTTAGTGTTTGGAAATTCATACCTATTACGTCTGTGATAATTTTAATTCCAAACATTTTCCACTCTAGTGAAGAATTACATAAACTTAAAAAATAATTCTTTAAATCGTTATTTACAAATTATTCTGCTCTTATAAATATTTCACGTCGCAAATCACGTCATACTTTATGGCGTGGAAAAAATGGGATTTACGGCGAACATAAATATAGTTGGTCGCAGGGAAGTTCACGGAGCGGGTTAGAATGTTAACTCGTTCCAGATTTATGGGCAAAATAAAGGAGATTCCGCTGCGGCGTAAGTTACTGATTTGTGAGTGCGACTGGTAATGAAGCGGCACGGGGGGAGGGGAGGAAGAGATCCATCAGCGTGAATCTGCCCCCGACGTATAAGGTGTTTGGCGACTAGACAACTCGCCTAAACGTACTCGTAACTTCCCACGGGTAAAATACGAATTTAATACGTAAAATACGTAAAATTTGAAAGTCTATACATTAAATTTTACAGACAATTTACTTAAAAAAATAACAATATCTCAGCTACATAAAATTGTGAGTCAAATAAACGAGCTAATTCAAAATTTGACCGATATGGTCATTGTAGAATATACGTATTTCTACACAATGAATTTTAAAACAGCTGTTTCTTCATTAAATTAGCTTTTGGATTACGTATATTGCATAAAGCTACGATGAGGCCGAAGAAGGCGGGCATGTTTGTTTCCCAGGAGTTCATTCTGTTCATAAAATAGCATTAAAATTCAATTCCGAAATACAGTTATAATATTTCGAAATTTCACTTTTTAATACACTTGCAACTATTTAAATTTAAATACTGCATTTCCTTGTATACGATATTAAATATATAAGTTCAGTTAAAAAACAAAAATGTATTGAAAAATTTTTAAAATATTATTTGATACTGTTTTTACTTTTTGAAACTGTTTTATAAAAAAAGTATACAGGGTGTGAACAAAGTCGATTAGGTGATTTTGATGTTAGGGCTCTTGAGTTAAAAAAAACATTTTTTTATCTGTCTGTGTGCGCGCGCAATTGCCAGATTTCAATGTAAAGAAACAAAAACAAAAAATATAATTCGGTGTTATTTTTTTTTAATTTGGTTGTTTTTATTTGAGAACTAAATCTGAAGAAACATTTTTTTTGTGTTTAACGTCCTACTATTGTGCACACTTGGGCTAATGCAGACGATGGGATGATTTATAGCGTATGATAATGCCAAGCCCTGGCTGGGAATTGAACCCGGGTCCTCGGGGTGAAAGCCTAGTACGCTATCAACTAGGCCACCGAGGCTATCTGAAGAAACAATGTAAACAAGTCTGCAGCGTTTCTTTTTGTTTTTGTTTTCAATTTCCTCTTGACCTTTTGTAAGCCTACTACAAAACTGCTGCACCGACTTATAAGTTCCTTAACGTACAACCAAAATCACAGAATATCTGATGAACTGGTGGATGTTTATATTTCTCTCTATGTAACCATTTCGGAGTAATCATTCTTCTACCAATTTATTTTCTTTAAGGCTAAATAAGGAGTATCTTTTTAGACTTACGTTAGGTAACCCCTGATGTTTTTCAACTGCTAATAAAACCTCTGGAGGTTTAATCAATCTTGACTAATAAGTCTTACCTGAAAATAAAAAACAGTCAATTTTATAATAAATTTACTTAAATTAAAGCGATTAAAGTAACAATAAAGATGCCTAATGACATTGATATTATACATTTGTTTCAAACAGCTTAAAGTTGAAATTAACATATTTTATTGTCCACAGAGAAATTTATCATTGTGAAATATTCTTACCCATAGGCCAACAAAAACAGAAATTGTACAATCAGACAATAAAGTATAAAAATAGTACCCGAAATGAAATTCAAAACACAACAACGTTATTAATACTTTATTTTGAATTAAAATGTTGAATACCAATTTTGCCTACAGCGCATTTTAGAGAAACATGTTTACATAAAAATGTTTTTTGATTTTAAAGAATAATAATTCTGACATTTGTTGCGACGTTTTACAGCTTTGCTCTTCAAGGGCGTGGTGTAACTATTTTATTTCCCCACGAAAGCAAACAATACACAGTATATATCGTTAACAGTTTAGATAAGTGGGAGTAAGAGTTTATTTGCGGACGGCTGGAGGGTGAACAGGCAACACAAGCAGTGGCAGTGGTGAGGGGTTCAAGTGGTGGAAACGTTGTTCTGTTTTTAATAACAATATTAATAATTTATGAACTCAGTACAGGACTGTCACTAGAAGTTATAACACGAACTGTTACACCAACAAGGCCGGGAGGAGCGGAGCGAAATAAAGATTAACGGTAACCGCTAGCGGATTTCATTTTTTTTTTTTTTTTTTTTTTTAACGTCCGACTATTGTGCACACTTAGGCTAATGCAGACGGTGGGATGATTTTAGCGTATGAAAATGCCAAGCCCTCCCCGGGAATCGAACCCGGATCCTCGGGGTGAAAGCCCAGTACGCTATCCACTAGACCACCGAGGCGGCTCTAGCGGATTTCAGTCAGCTTAAAGAATGCATTTATATATTTTAAATTATAATTTTAATTTATAATATATATTTTAAATTATACCTTGGAATTTCAAATTATCGCCTATCCTGACGTCTAATCCACTTTCCTAGGGTATTAAAATAAAAAATATCACATATCACATTGAACACCTGTGTACATCCGTTTGCTGTTTATCAAACAAAAGCAATGTTCTCTGAAGTTTTGGTGTCATTGTTTGTTAGTTATTATCAATTTAAAAAGGAAACATTTTGTTTTCCAAAACTACATTTTCGCTCTGTACTTTTTCATTGGAATGAATTAATACGTGGCCAAATATATGTACATCTCAACCGTGGAGATCTGGTTGCTTCTTGTTCAACTCTACACGGCAAATGAGGCTAGCCTGAAATTATAATGGTAGGGAACTATTACCTTTGTTCGGCGATTAGCATACGAATTTACTTCTAACAAGTAAATTAGATGCGTGATGCTATTAAATTTTGAGCCGCCTCGGTGGCTTAGTGGATAGCGTACTGGGCTTTCACTCCGAGGACCCGGGTTCGATTCCCGGCCAAGGCTTGGCATTTTCATACGCTATAAATCATCCCATCGTCTGCATTAGCCCAAGTGTGCACAATAGTCGGACGTTAAACACCAAAAAAAAACTTCTAACAAACGAGAAGATTAATGAATAAAAAACGATTCATTAAATTTCTCTGTTGTATATTCTCTGCAAATATGTTACGAACGCTTGTTGTGTGGCTTGAGGATATTATTTTACAGTTATGCCATAATTTCTCTTGATGTGAAACTAAATGTTTTACAATACTTGTTACAACTACTTATATAAAGAATGCGTATTCATACATTAAACTGGAAAGGTCAGGCATTCGGCGGCGAACAATACAGTGTTTAGGAGAAGCGTAAATGAACAATGAAATAAAAAATAAATTCAGTTTATCTGAAGACACTGTGAGACTTTGAAGGTCGACCCAAGGTCATCGCGTCACGATGGTACGACGTACCGAATACAATTAATTCCGTCATTCTTTTCTGTAAACACCTTGCAGCAGCTTCCAGGCAGTAAAACTGAAGACGCATACAACTGGCCAACAACTCTCTGTTTTAAAATGAACATAGTAGCCATGTAATGAAGTGATTTAAACCCTAATTTAATTAAGTTGAGATAAGCTAAGTAAACAAAACTTGGTAATCTCTAATGTACAGATATGCACTAAATAAACAAGATAACATCTTACCCCACTATCAGCAGCAATACCCCACCATCAGAACCAGAGTATATAAGCAGCTGCACAGCGCTCCAGAAGGCAACTGACTGAATCCCCGTGGTTCGTCAGAAACGAGATCATGTGCCACGGCCTTAAAGTCCCCACACTCGAGGAATATATCCTCACACTCACTGAAAATCTGGTTTCGCGAGCAGAAAGCTCCACGCACGCGCATCTGTCCGCCATTGTGACAGATCCCGCTCCCCCACTAAGATACAGAAAAAGGCCTCTGTGTCTAGTATATGAACCTCCATAAAAGCGACTAATGTGACACTCACATAGTCACTTTCATCAAAAATTCAAATTATCAATAAAAATCCAAGCCCAAACCACATCTTCATCCCTCACCTAGACAGGATGCAATAAAGCCACTACAAATCATACATTGTAAATGTTATTAACAGAAACAAGATTGCTATCTGGGGAGATTGATTCTCTCCTGCCACTCGCCAAGATCCAGAAGGCAGTTGGGCTCCTCCAGCCCAAACCCTCTCTACCTACCTACCTACCTATCCTAGTGCGGTACCGGCGTGTTGAGCCGACTGCCCTTTCGTGGACTATACCGGCGTGCTGAGCCGATAACCTACTCCAGCCCGAACTCTACCTACCGATCGACCTATCCTAGTGCGGTACCGGAGTGTTGAGCCGACTGCCCTTTCGTGGACTATACCGGCGTGTTGAGCCGACTGTATATCCGTGGACTATACCAGCGTGCTGAGCTGATAACCTACTCCAGCCCGAACTCTACCTACCGATCGACCTATCCTAGTTTGGTACCGGAGTGTTGAGCCGACTGCCCTTTCGTGGACTATACCGGCGTGCTGAGCCGATAACCTACTCCAGCCCGAACTCTACCTACCGATCGACCTATCCTAGTGCGGTACCGGCGTGTTGAGCCGACTGCCCTTTCGTGGACTATACCGGCGTGTTGAGCCGACTGCACATCCGTTGACTATACCGGCGTGCTGAGCCGATAGTCAATCCTTCCTCGGAGTTATACCGGCGTGTTGAGCTGATAACTTATTTAGTTCCTCTCCTGTCTATGCTGTAACGACTCATCAGGCCCTCGACTTCCGGTTCCCAAGAACAGCAAGTTGAGCCGACTAAATCTATGCCAGTCCAGTATCAACAGTTAAGCAATGGCGTGTGGTGTCAGCTACTCTTCCGTTTGAGAAGTCCAGCGCAGATCGTCACAGTCAGCCGTTTCCGGGTTCAGTGGTAAAAGTGTTCAGCGAACGAAATAGAAGAAAGTGTTATAACGAAAAGTGTTCAGTGGCAAATAGAAAAAAAAAACAATACAAAGATTAAATATTAAATAAATATTAATATTTTCAATATTAAATTAAATAAAGAAAGAAAATTTAAACCAAAAACTGCAGCTCTAATATAATAGAACCCACTCTAAAGAGTGTATCCGGGTCGAAGGTGCGCTTAAAGAGATTTAAAGCATCTTCAACTCTGTAAGCAGGTGCACTGCGTTACAGCCATTCAGACTTAGACACAGTATCGTGAAATGTGCACGTCTAAAACACGCTCAGAAAAGACGTTCAGACGCACATGCGTGCATTTTAAAATTCTAATGTTCGCAATTTTGATCCGACCTCACTCAAACTTGACACAAATAATGTTGGTAATCGCTTGGGCAGTTATTTAGTAAAATCCGTTCATTCATTCTGATATGACAAATTCTTAAACACTTTTCTATATTTAAATTTTTAGATTTCAAAGTACGAAAATGAAACCCATGAATACAGACAAGAAGTGCAGCCACCATTGTAAAAACGTGCTCGATATTAGCGGATAAAGTCCAAGTAATTGGACTATCTGCCGCTAGGCACTCTGCAAGCTGCGAGAACAGAGGTTAGGGTCGTTTGAGAAAATATACAGTACTATTATATATTTAACTGTAGTTGAACACTTTGTCATAAGATGCCACTAGCAGCGACACTCATACCTCTTATAAGGGTTATCTTCCTAGTACGTTTGAATTCAATGACGAGACCAATATAAAATGTTAATTTATGCATATTGTAACGCTGATTGTGACGGTTAAATAATTTTTTAAAACATTTTGAACTGTCACCATTCTAAACCAAACAATTTTTATACCAACTTTTATTATCGTGTGTCGAAATGTTGCTTTAGGGGACGTTTTGAATTTTGGGAATTTGGTTTATACCATCAGCAAGACAGCTGCGTGCCGCTATTATACGCCATTCAACTGAACATTCCAAGTAATAGGCAAGTGCAATACAGTTGCGTTTTCAATAAAATAGTTTGTTTTCGATACATTATTGTTTGGGTACCCTATTCAATTTTTTTTTTTTTTTTTAACGTCCGACTATTGTGCACACGGGCTAATGCAGACGATGGGATGATTTATAGCGTATGGAAATGCCAAGCCCTGGCCGGGAATCGAACCCGGGTCCTCTTGGTGAAAGCTAAATATTTACAGACATATAAACATTTAACCTAATTCACAAAATATATTTAATTTATATCGATTAGAGTTCAACAGATTTCTCTGCTATTTTACTCAGAGGTATTCGCTCTGTGTGCATAGGCGAGTCCCTAGGGATCGGGCATCGGATATTCCCTGAAATAGTGTTTGTATCCGTGCATATTGAATTATTTCTTATTCTTAAAATGCATCTACATTATGTTTTCTTCTTTTTTTAAATTAATCCTTTTATGTTAACGGAAAGGGTGAAGATTACGGTCGTAACTGCAGTTCCGAACCTGAAGTGCGCAAGTTCAGAGAACCAGCAGACTGGCCGACGACTTAACCATCTCGTACACGCCGGTCCCACAATAAGCCCTATAGTTTGTATTGCACGACAGCTCAATCGGTTGTTTAGTTGGTCAGAAGGCAAAGTGAGTAAAGGCAACCATTCCAAATCGGCAGACAGAGCCGTCTAACAGGCTGGCGATGTCTTTCAATTACAAACAGCCGACTGTTTAATCAATATGGCGAGTGAGCAGAATAAGTCGACAATGTTCTTCGTACCCATTTTGGTCTGAACGTCGATACATGCAGCGCCGTTAATGGCGGAACGTTTTAGTGAAATTATTGAATTAAAGAGATCGAGAGCGACCAGCACTATATAAAATAATCGCGGCACGCAGCTGTCTCGCTGACGTGATAGAAGCGAATTTTCAAAAGTATTTTTGCTTCATCTTACCCTCTTTGAAATTTTGATTTCATCACTAAAATCTAAAAATGTATACACATCAGCACTTTAAATGTTCAAATTACACTGCGAATACGAAATTGATCCCTGACCGTCCTCAAAAATATTATTAACTTTAACGCATTCTGAACATTCAAAATACAAATAATTTACGCAGTGAAAACATGTTTTGAAAAATATTTAAGATAACACGTTGTGAATTCTTAAAAATTTGATTTTGTTTTCTAAACGTCCCAACTTTATGTCAGACTAGTGAGGACGAGAGACCAGTGTTAACGGCAACGGGAGCGACCGCGACTAGAACTAAGAACCTTTAGGTGCGCAGTTGAGTGACGCAGTAGAGTGACCGATGATTTAGCCGCTTCGGCCACCGAGACCATTTTAGAAATTTTAAATACATATTTAAATCGGTTTCCAACCGACATTTTGAAACTGTTGAATGAATTTTCATGGCTAAAGAACTTGTCAAGCTATTTGCCACAATCGATTGTTCCTCTAAGTTTGAATCAAATCGGACCAAAATTGCGAAACGTGAACGTGCTCAAACACACACACACACACACACACACATTTTATAATTTATTATTAAATATAGGATATACAAAATTTACGACACCCTTCACAATGATCTAGAGCAGGGGTCTCCAAACTACGGCCCGAGGGCCACATCCGGCCCGCGAACAGATTTTGTCCGGCCCGCGGAGAGCTAGCATACTTGAAAACTCCTTTTAGAGAACATATTTTTTATAGGAAATTAAATTTAGTTTACTGAAGTATTCTAATTTTATGTTGAATAATTATTAATATGACATCTACATTGATATGGCTAACTACTCATAACATTGTTGTAGGCTTATTGTTATTGTTTTTGTGATAAGTTGGATAAAGAAACACAGAATTGTAATGAGTAAAGACATGTATAATATGCAGAAAATTTAACTTCAGTATATAATAACTAACAAATTATTGAAATGAATCCAACTAACATTTTATACATTTTAAATAAAAACATAACTTATAACAAGCATAATGACATATGAAATACTAATGAGATTTATGTAACTGAGATTTTCCACTGACAATAGTTTGTAGTTGTGGACTGATTTTACTTGTACCAATTATTAAAAGAGATTTAAGATGCTCATCAGTTAATTTAGATCTGTAAACATTTTTTGTGTACTTCATTTTGGAGAAGGTCTTCTCACACAAATAAGTAGTACCAAAAACAGAAAACAGCCCACGAGCAAATTTATGCATATTATCAAATTGTGTCAGTGGAAGACTCTTATAAAATTCCAAAAAAGATGAGTTTTGATATTTGTTCTTAATTATATCACTGCACTGTAGATCAATCATTTCTACAGCGATAATATGGCAACAATGATAATATGGTTTTGGCCCTCGGAACTTACTGAAGTAATCAGTATGGCCCTAAGGCTGGAAAGTTTGGAGACCCCTGATCTAGAGGTTAGGATCGGAGCTCATTTTGCAAAAATATGATTTTGACGCCATTAAACTACTAACCCAGTCCAAATTTAATAAACAAAGTACAGCCAATACTATTATAGTTAGAGACTTGAAATTTTCAGGGTACCTTCTTACAACATTGTCGAGATGCACTGAAAAAGGGGTGCACTGAAAAACGATTTTCCAGTATCCAACCACTAAAGAGGTAAACATGAGGTACAACAATTTTTATTGGAAAAAATATGTTTTTCAGCTGACCTTCTTAAAACGTAACATAGTCACTCTTAAGTATAAGTAATGCAATATATTTTTCACATTTTCCCCAAAACGCATCCCCTAAAGAGATTGAAAGAAGGTATAAAATATAAAAAAGGGGTACAATTTTGTATTGAAAAAATATTTTTTTTATCTTATATTCTAAAAATATGCTATGAAACACATATTTCAACATTTTTCTGAATTCATCCCCTAAAAGAATAAAAAATTGAAAAAAAAAGAGTTATCATGGGAGAAAAAAGAGTGTTTGCATTGGAGAAAATATTGTTTATTAAATTTTCTTAAAAGTAAACAAAATATTTTAAAACACAAATTATGATACACGCAATTCAGTATTTTACCCCGAATTCATCCCCTAAAAGGACAAAAATATAGAATAGGTATAAATGTTTGTATTGGATAAAAATATTCTTGATCAGATTTTCTTAAATTCGAATGGAACACGTTTGAAGACAACAAAACAACATATTCAGGTTGTAATATTTTTTCATATTCACTGTAAAATAATCACGAGTTTAGATGATCACGCTTTTTTTATGTTTCTAAATTATTACTGAAACAGTTTAAGTTTCGTGGGCGAAGCCGCGACGGGTAATGCTAGTGTTATATATTACCAAAGTAAAAATAAACAATCCATTTTAATTTTATTAATTATATCTAATTAATATCACTGAAATTGTTTGAAAAATACAAACAATTTGACATAATCTGTATTCATTACACGGTTTTACTTTCACAGAATAACATACTAGAAAAAAACTTAACTAATAAGAGCTTAAGTTATAAGTGTAATTACTGTTAAGGTATCCAAGAGCTTTGCTGATGCAAATTTATGTGACTGTAATTTAACTAGAGCAAGTAATGCGAAACAAGAAATAATTCCTGCAGCACTGTTTACTCAGATCTCAAGCGTTACACACAGAAATATGTTTGTACAATTAAACTGTTAAGTTTCGGAACAGGATTATCCATCATTACACTGAGTACACGGCCTACACAATACCGAGCAACTTCGACACACGTTATGTACATCTCGGCTGTTTAATTAAGAAGGAAGAGAAGCGGGCACGATTGTAGCTCACGTGATGGAAGCAAAACATCAACATTAAATAATTCTTTTTATGTTCTTCTTCTTTTCTGCTAGGATTATTGTCACTATGTTCAGTATCTGTCTTCCCTAGCTTTGTCAATTCTACTTTCGTTGACGCGTTTCGGAGAACCTCCATCTTCAAAAACTATATCTATACTCACTGAGTATAGATATACACACTCACACAGTGATAATAATCCTAGCAGAAAAGAAGAAGAATATAAAAAGAATTATTTATTTATTCTTCTACATTGATGTTGTCGCCTTCAAAATAGTCTCCATTGGAGATTATGCACTTGTGCCAGCGCTTCTTCCAATCCTCGAAACACTTCTCAAACTCGATCTTTGAGATAGTCTATAGTTCTTTCAGCGATGCGCTTTTAATGTCGTCTACGGCTGTAAAACGACGGCCCTTTAAGGTTTCCTTTATTTTTGGAAATAGGAAAAAGTCACACGGAGCCATGTCTGGCGGATATGGAGGCTGGAGCATCGTTACAGTATTTTTTTTTTTTTTTATTTTTTTTATATTCTTCTTCTTTTCTGCTAGGATTATTGTCACTATGTTCAGTATAATGATCTGCCTTCCCTAGCTTCGTCAATTCTGAGTATAGATATAGTTTTTGAAGATGGAGGTTCTCCGAAACGCGTCAACGAAAGTGGAATTGACGAAGCTAGGAAAGGCAGATCATTATACTGAACATAGTAACATTATTATGTTAATGTACAATTCTATATGGGAAAATCAAACTTGGTAAAAACTAGTTTAAATATCATCTAAATCTTTTTATCCTACACTTTTCGAAAAGCTGATTTTTTAAGCGTTTAAAATTCAAAATTTCATTTAAAATTCAAAAATGTCCCATGCCCATAATGTTTCTCTGAGTTATTAAAAATCGAAGTACTTGACAACTTTATCTATTTTTTTAATTTTTTTCTCAAAATTAACTTGATTTTTCACTGCGCCTACAAGGAGTACTCAGGTAACACTTTATGAATTAACGAAAGTCATTTACCACCTCTATTATAATTTCATGTTTAGAGGCCTCTGAAAATGATAACGTTATTACAGAAGTAACCATAAGGGTTTATCACGAATACAAAATTTGCTTTTTGAAAAACTTTTTCAGTTCTTTGTTTATTTTTCAATTTACGTTACGTGATAATATATAAAAAAAACGAATTCCAAGATCCAAAAATCTATGTACGTGTCGTGCACAGAGCTAGTGACTATGTGCATGTGAGTGTTTCCTACATTTTCAAACAATAAAAAAAAATCGTTTCAACTTTTTTTTGTACAAAAAAACCCTTAAAAACCAAAAATCCCTTTTAAAGGTATTAATAATATTGTGCTAAAATGTATCGTTTTTTCAAAGATCTATTTAATAGATTTTGATCGTATATGAAAGACTGACGACCAAAATAAACCCTGATAAACGCCTGAGTGTGTTCTGTTTTTCCATTTATTCTCGACCAGTACTTTTTTACATTTTAATTTGGTACACTAGATTCAATTGAGAATCTATTTAATTGAGAATCTATTTAATTGAGAATCTATTTAATTGATAATCTATTTAATTAATAATCTATTTAATTGAGAATCTATTTAATTGAGAATCTATTTAATTGAGAATCTATTTAATTGAGAATCTATTTAATTGATAATCTATTTAATTGAGAATCTATTTAATTGATAATCAATTTAATTGAGAATCTATTTAATTGAGAATCTATTTAATTGAGAATCTATTTAATTGAGAATCTATTTAATTGAGAATCTATTTAATTGAGAATCTATTTAATTGAGAATCTATTTAATTGATAATCTATTTAATTGAGAATCTATTTAATTGATAATCTATTTAATTGAGAATCTATTTAATTGAGAATCAATTTAATTGAGAATCTATTTAATTGAGAATCTATTTAATTGAGAATCTATTTAATTGAGAATCTATTTAACACTGCGATAATCTGATTTTAACAAATTATGTCGATTTATGGACTGTTTTTTGCCAGCTTCAGAAATAGTAATTTGTAAGAACCATTGTGCAATATTTTTGCAACGATTCACAAACTATACATATTTCCTGCAACGAACGTTATCCACTTCTTTATTTTTACTTGGTCACCAAAAAAAAATATTAAACACTTATCGAAAACGAACAACGATAAAATGATCACAAAATCTTTTTTTAAAACAATCAAGCTAAATAAGTCTTATTAACAAATTAAAACTGTCAATTAATGTAAAACTTCGACAATAAATTTCATATTTTAGTATTTTATAAAACATCAAAAGTAGATATACTAAATGGGTTTTTCTCAGTCACGTTTCGACCTATATTTGAGCAGTTAAAGTGATACAGAAGTAAACACATCTCTAACTAAGATAAATCGATATCATACGTGTCGACGATAATGGCAGAGTACATAGTAACAGTTTATTATTTTTGTATTCAATATATATATTCAAAAAACCATTAGATAATACTTTTACATTGTATTATATTGGAAAGCGGTTTTATGTAGCCTCCGAAAAATTGAAAACAATCAGAATAATAG
>CM040188.1:57282364-57287364 GCA_022606455.1 Callitettix versicolor | reverse complement strand
GATAGAACCGATATAGTTATATGGAACTACAGTAAGAGATGGAAGATAGAACCGATATAGTTATATGGAACTACAGTAAGAGATGGAAGATAGAACCGATATAGTTATATGGAACTACAGTAAGAAATGAACAGCAACGAAGAATTATTACAGTCTGCGGGAGAAATAGAAGAAGTCCGGGTGTTTACCAACCCGGCAGCGGGCTGGCGAGGAATGGTGAAAGAATGGCTTCTTGTTGAGAGTTTGTCGGATCCCTCCAATTTCTCCTCGACAAGTTATGGCGTCTTGTGCTGTTGTTCCGGGTGTTGGTAGGCTTGTTCTGTAGTGGGTGGTCTTCCTCGATATTCTGCCGAACAACAATTTTCGACCTGTATTTATACTCGAAATTATGGCGGGAACCATAATTTCTCACATTTTCATTGTTAAAACTAGAGAAAGAATGCACCAGTCAGAATGAAACTTGTGTGTACGGTAAAAGCGAGGTGATGTACCGGCATTAATGACTAGGCAGAAGTGTGTTAGTGTAGCATTGCTACACACCCGAGATACGCGTGCGCTTCGAATCAATAGGAAGTGAAAATTGGTTTACGAATGTGAAGTAGGTTTCGCAGGCTTTGGCTGTTTCAAAGTCGGGAGAAAAATACGGGAATGTTTAGAGTGGTTGTTTAGGTGTTAGTAAGCTGAACTAGGTTGTATAACTCAATTTCTATGTTGTTTAGGCGATGACAAAATGGAGTAGACCGAAATGCGAGATACAATGTCTTAAAAACGTAGTACCGAATTAGATTTTTTTTTTTTTTTTTTTAACGTCCGACTATTGTGCCCACTCGGGATAATGCAGACGATGTGATGATTTGGTATGAAAATGCCAAGCCCTGGCCTGGAATCGAACCCGGGTCCTCGGGGTGAAAGCCCAGTACGCTATCAACTAGGCCACCGAGGCGGCTACACCGGATTAGAAATGTAAATATACTGGGAGAGTTAGAACCGGCACCAAGTAAGGGGAGGGGGAATTGATTTGAATTCTCCTGGTTTGTGATTGAATAAAATCCGAAAACTGAGGCAATTTACGGTGGAAAGTACACTGGACAAACGTCTCGGATGAAGGCCGAAAACCAAGTTGGTGGACAGGGTGAATTAGCCGCAATGAGCTAGTGGAAGACTCTGAAGTTATAAAGTTTAGCTGAAAATAAGGAGAAATTTAAGAAGTGAAAAACAATAGGTTTTCGTCCTGAACATTCTGTATTTAATACCATATAAACCAATAGGCCTATTCCTTGTTAATTACTTATGTAATTCATTTAAAAAATGTAACATTGAGGCTTCAGATCGAGAAAAATCGTGAAGTATTTGCAGACTTCTATTTTGGATTTCTGAACAAAACTGGTTTGCATACAGAAAAGAATTCAAAATCGAAAGTGGTCTAAGAAAATTCGTGATCGAGTGTTAAAAAATGTTTAACAGTTTTTGCTGACGCAAGGCAACATTTAGTTTTCATTTTAGAAAATTGAAATTATAACAGCGCTATTGATCTTGTAATGAAGTGATTTAAACCCTAGTTTAATTAAGTTGGGATAAGCTAAGTAAACAAACTTATAATCTCTAATGTACAGATATGCACTAAATAAACAAGCTAGCATCTTACCCCACTATCAGCAGCAATACCCCACCATCAGAACCAGGGTATATAAGCAGCTGCACAGCGCTCCAGAAGGGAGTTGGGCTCCTCCAGCCCAAACCCTCCCTACCTACCTATCCTAGTGCGGTACCGGCGTGTTGAGCCGACTGCACATCCGTGGACTATACCGGCGTGCTGAGCCGATAGTCATACCTTCCTTTGGGGTTATACCGGCGTGTTGAGCCGATAACCTACTCCAGCCCGAACTCTACCTACCGGTCGACCTATCCTAGTGCGGTACCGGCGTGTTGAGCCGACTGCACATCCGTGGACTATACCGGCGTGCTGAGCCGATAGTCATTCCTTCCTTGGGGTTATACCGGCGTGTTGAGCCGATAACCTACTCCAGCCCGAACTCTACCCACCGATCGACCCATCCTAGTGCGGTACCGGCGTGTTGAGCCGACCGTACATCCGTGGACTATACCGGCGTGCTGAGCCGATAGTCATTCCTTCCTCGGAGTTATACCGGCGAGTTGAGCCGATAACTTATTCAGTTCCTCTCCTATCTCTATGCTGTAACGACACATCAGGCCGTCGACTTCCGGTTCCGAAGAACAGCCAGTTGAGCCGACTAGGTCTATGCGAGTTCAGTGTCAAGAGTTAAGCAACGACGTGTGGTGTGAGCTACTCTTCCGTTTGAGAAGTCCAGCGCAGATCACCAGACAGTCAGCAGTCTCCGGGTTCAGTGGCAAGCAACGACGTGTGGTGTGAGCTACTCTTCCGTTTGAGAAGTCCAGCGCAGAACGCCAGACAGTCAGCAGTCTCCGGGTTCAGTGGCAAGCAACGACGTGTGGTGTGAGCTACTCTTCCGTTTGAGAAGTCCAGCGCAGATCGCCACAGACAGTCAGCAGTCTCCGGGTTCAGTGGCAAGCAACGACGTGTGGTGTGAGCTACTCTTCCGTTTGAGAAGTCCAGCGCAGATCGCCAGACAGTCAGCCGTTTCCGGGTTCAGTGGTAAAAGTGTTCAGCGAACGAAATAGAAGAAAGTGTTATAATGAAAAGTGTTCAGTGGCAAATAGAAGAGAAACAATACAAAGATTTATGTTTATATTAAAGTAAATAAATAAAGAAAATTTAAACCAAAAACTGCAGCTCTAATATAATAGAACCCACTCCAAAGAGTGTATCCGGGTCGAAGGTGCGCTTAAAGAGATTTAAAGCATCTTCGACTCTGTAAGCAGGTGAACTGCGTTACAATCTGGTAAAAGCAGTATTAAAAATGCTAAATTATAAACGTAATTTATGTACGGCTTGATTAGTGATTCCATCAAATACTTGACGGATTTATTTTGTGAAAACTGTTGAGAGGCATCACAACTCCCCCTACAAAACAATAACAGACGGCATCATTGTTAGTTCTGGACCAATAGCGATGCGGCGTAATGTCGTGGAACGTTCAAAGCAGAATTAAACAAATGTCAATTCAACTCGCTAGCACGTTATAATGGCCGCCGGCTATAAATCATTAGCGCTAAACGTTTGTATGCAATGCCTGCTGTATCAACTCCTACAGTGGCTGGCGTTATTGTTTGTGTTTGTGCAGTGCCATCTGTATTGTTGGTTTACAATTTACAATTATATGCGAGTCCTGAAGTGACGCCAATGCAGTGGCGGTCACACACGTTCAGAACCCTCCGAGGCGTAACACCGTAGGAACTTGGTCGCACCCAACTAGTCCCGTAACTTGATCACACAATTATCCTGCACTTTTCTTTACACCGTGGTTCGCAGTGTTCACGTATCTGCAGCCAGTGTTCCGCCCTAGATCTCCCGTAAACACCAACCCCGCTCTGGTGCGCTCTTTCACTACATTTACGACAAGGTTTCTGACGGATTTCCATGTCTCAAATACCGAGATAAAAACAAGTTAAAAATCACTAAAACACCGATGGAGGACAATCACCAGGACACAATATTTCAACATTTCTCCACCAATAGTGTCATCGTCTTAGAAACACAGGAACTGAGTTACACTTGTTCCGCTTACCAAAGTAACCGCTAAATCCCCGAACTTCCCTCCCGGTTCTCGAACAGCCTACGCCTGCTAACCTAGTACACAATCCTCCCGTAAACCAATACTCGTTTCTGATTGGTTCGCAGTGCTCGCGTATCTCGTGTCTAATATACGCCAGGTTATCACATTTCTGTCCACGCATTACTGCCGGCGCATTACATCGCATCAACGATACATAATAGCTTCATCCTGATTGGTGCGTTCTTTATCTGGTTTTAGCGATAGATTTGAGAAATTATGGTTCCCGTCTCAATTTTAACTATAAATACTGGTCGAAAATAATTCGTCAGAAGATCGAGGGAACCTCTCACTACAGGACAACTACACAACACTAGGAACAGAATACACCAACTTGCTCGGGTGGAAATAGGAAAAATCCAACCAAATTTAAAGAACAAAGGAACTTTTTATTTATCATTCCGATCCGGAAGAGTGCCTCGCCGGCCTGGTAAACGCCTAGACTTCCAATATTTCTCACGGACCGGCTTGCTTGGTAACGGAGGTCAGCCAATTACCAGAAATCAGCTTGTTTCACAGTCAACCATTTGGCGTCACAAAAGAAGAAAGAACCAATTTTTGTAATAACTTGCTTCTATCGATAATATTTCTTTACACGAGTTTTAAAAATAAAAAAAAGTTTCTGATACACATCGAAAAAAGCTTGTGCATATCAAGCTTCAGTATAATTAGGGCCGTAGTGACTACAGATTTCAATATTTCAGGCTACACTTCTATAATCAAACACAGATTGTAAAAGTCAGAGATAAAAGCCTTTTTTTATTCTGGCCCAGACAGAGCGCAATATGTTTCAACTAAAACTTTGCGTTTTCGCGAGAACATTACCTGTCTGAAATCTATACACTTCTAGCAGTATTATACTACAAAGTCTACCTCGTAAAATTCCTTGAGTTTTCGCCCGGGATCGAACCGGATACTTTGTGGCGCACCGTGAGGCGCACGTGATAACCACTGCAGTATGGAAACTACGAAGGAGTTTGACCGATGTAAATATATGAAATAAATCTTTAATTTAATTCTGATAAATACGTAATAATAAAAGATCAGTTGTTTTATGTTAATGCGTAACGATCAGCTGATTTCATTGAAAGCCGCCTCGGTGGCCTAGTTGATAACGTACTGGGCTTTCACCCCGAGGACCCGGGTTCGATTCCCGGCCAATGCTTGGCATTTTTATACGCTATAAATCATCCCATCGTCTGCATTAGCCCAAGTGTGCACAATAGTCGGACGTTAAACACCAAAAAACAAAAAAAATTCACTGAATAGCTATAATAAGCTATAATA
>CM040188.1:57147364-57277364 GCA_022606455.1 Callitettix versicolor | reverse complement strand
ATAACCATTTCTTTCACTTTTTCCACGTTTTCATCGGTTGTTGATGTGTCGGAGCTTCCAGGGCGTTCATCATCTTCTACGTCTTCAAGGCCTTCTTGGAAACGCTTATACCACTCGTAAATTCTTGCTTTACTCATAGCAGACTCACCATAGGCCTTTGTTAACATTTCACACACTTTGTTACACTTAATTCCACTTTTTTACACAAAATTTGATAGAAATTCTTTGATCCATTTCTTTTAACAAACGAAAATCGCCGAGCTCATAAAAACACCTAACCTTAGTGGCTGTCACAGACAAAGTGAACAATGAAAACAGCTGAAAGTTTTATCATACTTCAAGGGCATGTATAAAAACATAATAAAAAAAAATTTTGACAATCGGACTCACCAAGCACGCGAAATTTTAAAATTCTCGTTACTTTCTGAACACACCTCGTATATCAAAAAATTATGTTTGTTTAAAATGTTTTGTGTTATATGACAATGGCTGAAATATTTTTGTTTTACAAAATACCCTAATATTTAATTTATTAAAGCTTAAAAACCAATGTGTATTTTGTACCCTGAACGTGTATTGCCCGGCCCGGCTGCATGAGGTGTTTATTAGCTTACCGCTTAATATTCTATTCACAAATTCCATTTCCTTTGCTCGTTATCTCCCAACATATTGTCGAAAGGAGCCGTAACATTAGAATCACAAATTTTAACAAGTCACATAATTTACGGCCACAAAATAATATAGCGGCAGAGTCGGCCTATGAATTTATATTTATCTGCATCTACAATTACATTGTTCAAAACTATTCTGTATAAATAAGGCGAATATGGAAAATATTACATAAACGTTCATACAGTTAATTATCTACTCAGACAACCTAGTTCGGACACTACTTACAAAAAAAAACAAAGTAAATACAATTTCTCAAAATCGGTTCATTAGATTTTGCTCAAATTTTGATCAAATTTTAAGAATCATAACTAAAGTCAGGGTAGCACATTTTTAATTGAATAAATTGACGGTACGAAAATAAATCAGCAAAATATAACAAATCTAACTGCAAAAAAGCAATATTTTTGTTTTTTCCCATTCACTCCAAAACCTTAAACTGCTTTCAATGTGCTACACTAACGCAAATTATAGATTTTGGGCAAATTTACTAACGATGAACTTGATCAGAGAAACTATGTTATTTTCAGTTTTTTTAATAGCTCCTTAACATGAGTGTTTTGGAGCTGTACTTTAAAAATAATTTTTCACCGTACGTAAACCCAATGTGCTTTACAAACCATTTTTGAAAAACTGTGAAGTACTTCAATTAAATAAAACTGCAAGTCGATTCAATAATTTTGCATATATTATTACGTTACGAATTCCGATCGATTTTGTACCAAAAATAAGGAATTGCTTACTGAAACCATGGGGTACCCACAGCTTCGTCAGAACACAGGGGAGCTCTCACACCACATACTTTTCTTTTCCAAACCCATAAAAGGTTTGCAAACAAAATTGCAACAGCAGTATAAAGTGTCCCCGTGAGAGTGCAGCACAATTCAACATGTGACAAATAATTAACTGCTTGTGTATCAAAACAGCTGTATTCAAATTATTAATGTATTTTAGACTTAAATCAGTTTTGAAAGTAGAATCGTTAAGACAAACGAGACCAGTTCTAATATGTATATGTCATTAAATAAAAGACGTTGCTTTTTCTCTTTATTTGTTTCACCCAACTTTGGGGTACACTAAATCAATCACTTTTTAATGTTCTGTGCCTTCCTCGTAGCCCAGTATTGCTTCATTCGTTGAGGTCTTGCTTTTCTTTCTTCGTCAGAGATTTGGATCGTTCGCTTGGATTTGACTTTGCCTTGTAACCGTTGCTTCTTGTCCTTGGTTATTGTTTTGGCTGTTCTGTCCATGAGCATAGTGTCAGTGATTTGTAGTTCTGTTATGTCTTTCTCTGTTTCACTAAACCAAAGTGGTTTGGCTCTTCTACTGCGAAAGTAGTCAAATATTTTTTTGGCTAGTCTATTTTTGTCCATTCGGAGGACTTTGCTTTTATTTTTATTTATTTATTTTTATTTTATTTTATTATTTTTTTTTTTAACGTCCGACTATTGTGCACACTTGACCTAATGCAGACGATGGGATGATTTATAGCGTATGAAAATGCCAAGCCTGGCCGGGAATCGAACCCGGGTCCTCGGGGTGAAAGCCCAGTACGCTATCAACTAGGCCACCGAGGCAGCTCACACTTTGATTTTAGTAAACAGTAAATACTGTAGCCTAATTTATGTATGTAATGTAAAATCCGGTTATTATAGGATTCTTTTGTAAATATCTCAGTAAGGTATAATGTTAGAAATCAGTCACTTTTTACAGGTTATAGTTTTAAATACAAAAGTACAACAAAGTAAAGCATATTGTATAAATAAACTAAATATAATGAATTTCATTGCTTTAATAACAGGTCATACAAGTATAATTATAACTATAACTTCTATTTTAACAGACGTTCATACTGACAAGAAATACGAGTAGTAAGTCTACATGGTTTTATAACGATTATACTCAGGAAGATATATATAATAACAATAGAACGAAAGTATTGGATTAAATATTAGTGTATTACTGTAATTAAATACATGCCAATGGTATTATTTGAGTCATTTTATTTACAGATTTCTTGCTCTTTTACGATATAAATATGGATAGCGATTTCATAAAAAACGTCCTAACCTCTTTTCCTTTCCGTTCGTATACCAACAAGGAAAGTTATGGAGCCACGTATTCCATAGGTCATACTTCAAATGTATTTCATAGTTTATAAAAATGTGCTATAATACGGATCTACTTCTTGTTATAAACTGCTTCACAATATTCGTTTCTTTTTCCATTTAACTTCGCATGGTCGCACGAACACTGTTCAAAAATATTTTAATTTAGAGAAATATGTTGTCACTAACATTTTTGAAAATATCATATTCTATTCGTTGATTGCAAAATTTCACTCATACTACACACTGGAAAGCAAGAACTTGTTTTATCGAGACTTCTATTTATTTATCAATTATATATATATATATATATATATATTATATATATATATATATATATATATATATATATATATATATACGAACATGAAGGTTATGCTCACTGTGTTCTTCGATATTAATGGCATAGTGCAACATGAATTGTTGCCACTAGGTGAAACGGTCAATAAGGAGTACCACCTACAATTTCAACGCCGTTTGCGTGAAGCAATGCGAAAAAAACACCCGGATCTGTGGAAAAAAATGCATGGCTTTTGCACCAGCTCACACTTCATTGCTTGTTCGTGAATTCTTGGCCAAAAACAGTACTGTAACGATGCCCCAGCCTCCATATTCGCCAGACATGGCTCCGTCGAATATTTCACCTTAAAGGGCCGTCGTTTTACAGCCGTAGATGTTATTAAAAGCGCATCGCTGAAAGAACTAAAGGCTATCTAAAAGATCGAGTTTGAGAAGTGTTTCGAGGACTGGAAGAAGCGCTGGCACAAGTGCATAATCTCCAATGGAGACTATTTTGAAGGCGACAACATCAATGTAGAAGAATAAATAAATATTTTGTTCAAAAAATTAAAATTCTCGTTACTTTCTGAACACACCCATTGTGTGTGTGTGTGTGTGTGTGTGTGTGTGTATATATATATAACGTGGGAGAAATTCAGCCAAACATTATGTTTGCAAAATAACTTCAGTTTTGCAACAATTCGCTGTCAGGGGAAAGCCGAAGCGCGGAGGGATACAATGACAACGGGTTTAATGAACTAAACGTACTGTTGTGTTTTACAGGACATTAAATAACAACGACCTGTACTCGGCATTGCTCCTGGCTGGGACTTGCCGTTAACAGTTTATACGTCCGTTACACTTATTGATGAAAAATATATACAGACAAACTGCTTTAAATAACTGCGGACACTACTTCTAGTTCTACTTCCTACTCACGAGTTACTTTTCAGTTTACAATTAAAATCATTCACGTAACAACCAATTAAAGTCCCCATATATCATCCAGGCCCATACAAGTAGGCCTAACCACATACTGACTTACTGGTATAAGTTATTTGACACATATTTGTTTGCTAGACGTGCTAGAATGTTAGTGAAACTATAAAATTTTCTAAATTGTAATTTTGAAACCTCTCCTCCGAAATGTTTTCATTCTTACGCTGCCAAATTCACGTCTATTGTGTGTTTAACGCGCGATGAAAACCATGAACATCGAAATTGCTGCTTAAAGAGTTACGATCGAAATTTATAAATTAAACATTTCAGTTATTGAATAAAAAAATCAAAATCACGTTTCTTGTTTTCGTCCCTTTTTATTTTAGTTAGGATAGTTTATTCGAAAAGACGACAAATGATTTTTATTTTTGGTTCAATAATACAAGTTTTTAAAAAAAAATTTTAATACATTTATCGTGCTTTCTTCTTCTCTTCGTTTCACCCTCTTTGGGGTACGCTGAATCAATCATTTCTTGCGCGCTGTACTTTTCTTTGTTCCCAGTAGCTCTTCATTCTTTCCGATCTTCTTTTCCTCTCATCTTCCGAAATGACAGGTTTAGGTCTTATTTTGGTTTTATCTTGGAATCTTATTCTTTCGTCCTTGGTACTTATCTTAGCAGTTTGGTCAAGCAGTGAATTTTCTGTAATTTTTAATTCTATTAGGTCTTTTTCAATTTCTTTAAACCAGTTCGGTTTTGTTTTACGATAATGGAAAAAATCAAACACCTGTTTCGTCAATCCACTGGAGTTCATTCTAAGAAGATGGCCATAAAAATTTATTCTCCTTTTTCTCATAGTATCGGACAGTTTTTCAATTTTCTTATAGAGAGCTTCATTTCTTATATATACTACCTTATTATCGTGAAATTTTGTTCCTATAATTTTTCTTAAGATTTTCCTTTCCGTTATTTCAAGCTTTTCTATCTGGCCTATGCGATTCATTGTTAATGTTTCTGCTGCGTACAGTGCTTCCGGCTTGATCACTGTTTTATAATGTTTAATTTTGGACCCCCATGAAAGGGATTTCTTATTGTATGTTTCTTTCGTCAATTGGAAAGCCAATTCAAGTTTGTTTTTCCTGGATTCCATTGCCTTGCCTTCATCTGCATTCCAACTAATCCATTCACCAAGATATTTGAACTCTTTTACAATTTCTATTTTCTGTTCTTGGATTTTAAGGTACTTATTTGGGTATTTGTTGTTTGTCATGATTTTGGTCTTTTCAAAAGATATGTTTAGACCTATTTTAGCTGCTTTTTTCTTCATTATCGTGCTTTATTAAATAATGTATTATTTATTACTATTTTAATAACGATTTTTTGGAAAACACAATAAATTAACATAGCTGCTTATTAACAACATAACCTGAAACTGATTATAGCCTATAACCTGTTCAGTAAGATCAGCTGATCGTTACGAATACAAAAAAACTGATTTTTTATACAATCACCATAATTAAATTAACGGTTCATTTCATATATTTACGGTTAAACTTGTTCGTAGTTTCCATAGTGTAGTGATTATGACGTGCGTCTCACACGCGCAAGATCCCCGATTCCCCGGGCGGAAACACAGCAAAATATTCATTATAATTTAATGTTTGAAGCAAAATATATTTATATTAAATATACTATATATCATATATCAATATATATGTTTCTCGCAATACGCGACGCGCAAAATCGAACACAACCAGCTAAAACATGATGCACATTAAAACCGAGGCTGCAGGTTGAGGACGTATGAGGTTGTTCAGCAGGGTCGGGCAGGTATTTCCTCTAATTAACTGTTGTACAAATATTTGAATACAAAAGGTACATTCAGTGATCCTAACAACACACACTAAATGAAGACGATATTGGGCCTACAACTAAAAGATACAATCATTTTACAATTAATGATTTCTAAACCATTGCATTTCAGTCAATTTGTATGGTGAAAAAAAACTTTTTCAAATTATTTTATTTAAAAATAGCTAAAACTCAACCGGTAGCTATCCAAGCGAAAAAACTTAGTTGTTTTACGTAAAAAAAATGTAGCCATAAACATCGACAAAATATGAATGCACGGATTTTTATAACTCTGTTGCCAGGAACTTGGCACTTGCCAGTTTAAAACTTTATAGCATGTAGGAAAGCCCGAGGGGAATATTTTCGGCATTTGCATTATTGACGAAAGTTCGGAGCCCTTGAAACAATCGCTGCCTTGTGTGTGTAGGGCCCACGTAAGAAATAGCCTACATCGTTGTATGTAATAGCTTTACAACTTCAGCATGCAAAATGTTTCTGTTTACGTTATACGACATTTTGAGGGCGTATATTTGGCAAAATATATCTTACGTATTTTACGACTTTTGTTTCTGAATACGAAGTTTAAACAGAACAAAGGATAAACAAAACGTTCGTAAAACTCAATGACAAAACTGGTATAATTATGTTAAAACGTTTTATAGATCGTTCTTGTGTTAGCATTTTTAAATACAACAGAATAACTGCGGAAGCTTTTCAGTTGATTTTTAGAGTATTCCCATTGGAAAATGAGTTGTTGGAAAAGCTATTTTCGGACTCTAATATGATTCAAATTTGGCGCAATAACTGGTTTTGATAATAGCATAGGTTTTTGTTCGTTACCCAACAAAATATAATCAACCTTTTTTAAAAAAAAAATCAAAACTTAATGAACTATGACTACCGTCGGTTTTTTTCATTTTTAATGAAATCTTACACCTAAATGCTAATACAGATCATTGTTCTCGGTTTATAATTTACGAAGATGGCTACTTAGGTAGTTTTATTGGAAATTCACTAAAAAAATAGTTGAGATATTTAAAATATTTAATAACGTTTGTGGTTTACCTTTTTAGTATAAATTACATCGTGAAATGTTTTAGAAATGTTCTATTATGACACTTAAATTTTCATTCTAACGGACTGCAGTAAAATTTTTAAACTAAAAATAGGCATTTGTAATTCTTACAACGACATGCTTTGACATGTTTTTATTAACCCTTCTCACTCTGAAAATAGAAATGTGTTTTAACTAACATACCATGTTTCAAAATTTGGAAAACTTACCGTTTACACGCCTATAATTTTGACCTTTTAACGAAAATACGAGAATATTTCATGTACACTTACGTGACTTAAAATCATATGTAAAACAATAACTTTTTAACCACGTCTTCACAAAGATTGTAACCAAAAGCTACTTTTTTATGTTTTAAATGAAACCGTTTAAAGTAATTTATGTGACAGGGCAATTAATAATTCCCGCCAGTTTTTCAACACACAACACTGCAGCGACTAAAACGTATTTTCTGCCAATAATAATACTTAAACCAAACAGAAAGGGAATGTTTGGCAGTTGGCGTTGTTGTGATAACTTATGAGTTTCTCCGCCAGGAAGCAGTAGTGTGCAAACATGGCATTTCCAAATGAGTAGACGGCTTTTTGTGCTTACAATATTTTCAAACACCGAGTCTGTTGTAACCACTGTTGCAGAAAGTACGATAATTTAGTCTCCCATACGATGTACGTCAGGCTGTTTGTACGATAATATTGGTTCATGGCGACCCAACAGTTTTTATGTTAAAAATCAAATTTTCTGCTGCTCAAATAAAAACTTTGGATTTCAACTAAGGTTATGTTTAAGTCCGTTAAATTAAAAAGAGACCTTTGTTGGATTTTAAAGAAACTTAAGGTGCATTACTTATCTAAGACTATTATATTTTAACTTGTAAAGTGTAAACTTGAGAAAACTAAAACCTTTAGCATTTAAACTTTGTCTCAAGCTAATAGGAAACTAGATAAATGTCGCCATTGTTAATCTGATTCATAGAACAAAATTTCAACACATGGTTCAGTGCCTGTTCTATTTGAGATTCCAAATCTTTCGTGAGCATCAGCTCTGAGTGACAGTTTTTGGTACACTAGCCTTTGTCATAAGCAATAGCATAACTGAACTTATTCCGAACTTGCGAGAATCTCTGCCTTTTGATACGGGCCGCCTCGGTGGCCTAGTGGATAGCGCACTAGGCTTTCACCCCGAGGACCCGGGTTCAAATCCCGGCCAGGGCTTGGCATTTTCATACGCTATGAATCGTCCCATCGTCTGCATTAGCCCAAGTGTGCACAATAGTCAGACGTTAAAAAAAAAAAAAAAATGATACGAGGCGTACTGTGAGATCTGAAGTATATTTTGAATTTTTGTTTTTATCAAATTTATCTTGGGTAATATACGTTCAAAACAGACATTTGAGGAAGGAAGAGCCAAAACAGACAACTCCCTCAACACGCCATGAAGATTTTTCAATTCGCTCAATGCGCCTCAAAATTCATCATCAGTCACTTATTTCTTCAGCTCTTCATACTCAGTAGCACAATATCTTTGCTGAAATGTCCGCTACTGATCACGTGACTTGAAGGTTCATCTACTACGCAATCACTACCGGTGCTCGTTTTTAAATATTTTACCAAATTTAGTTCACCACTTATTAACCACTTCAGAAAATACAACTTTAAAACACGCCGGTTTTTTACGTGCAAGCACAAAGGGAACAGCATAAAAAACTCTTGGTTAGGTTTTCCAAGAAAAATGTAAACCGTACCGTATCAACGGAAAATTTAGGATGGTTTTTATGATAACGGAAAATTTAGGATGGTTTGTATGATAACGGAAAATTTAGGATGGTTTGTATGATAACGGAAAATTTAGGATGGTTTTTATAATAACGGAAAATTTAGGGTGGTTTGTATGCTAACGGAAAATTTAGGATGGTTTGTATGATAACGGAAAATTTAGGATGGTTTGTATGATAATTGAGGTCTGAAGAATTTACAACACTGGTTATAACAGTACAAAGAATAATGGCTGCAAATGGCGCATATTTCGCGAATTTAAAGTTTTTATCAAGAACCACTGAGGTTAGATTGTTTTTGCGACGAAAAACCGTTAAGGTTATCATCGCCGTCATGCAAAATGAAAGTATAAAAAAAATTAACAAAATTTACTTAAATAAGAAAAAAACAACAACAAACTGTAATAGTAAAAATAAATTAAACAAAAATTTAAATAACAGGTATAACTATATTACAATAACGAATACTTAAGAACTAAATAACGATGAATAATGAACAAAATTTAATAACAATTCGTAAAAGTATATATAAACATAACAGAGATAAAGTTATTCAGAGAAAATAAATAAATAAAATAACACAAGCAATAACAAATACATAAATTAAATTTTATTTAAAAAATTCAGACGATGAAGGAAGTCTAGGATCCGGTCAACGGCCGAGGCACTACCTCCCAACATCGTCTGCAAACAGTTTCTCAGTCCACACATAACACACAAATTTCAGAAACCATCACAATCGAGCAATATCTGTTCTACATTGAGGTTAGAATGTATAAAGTTCTGATTAGACTTGTACTAACTTACGGAGCTGAAACATGGACACTAACATCTGCGATGGAAAGCAGTCTCCAAATTTTTAAGCGCAAGATCTTAAGGAGATTATATGGTCCTGTGTACGATGGTGATGCTGAGAGATTATAAGGTCCTGTGTACGATGGTGATGCTGAGAGATTATATGGTCCTGTGTACGGTGGTGATGCTGAGAGATTATATGGTCCTGTGTACGATGGTGATGCTGAGAGATTATATGGTCCTGTGTACGGTGGTGATGCTGAGAGATTATATGGTCCTGTGTACGATGGTGATGCTGAGAGATTATATGGTCCTGTGTACGGTGGTGATGCTGAGAGATTATATGGTCCTGTGTACGGTGGTGATGCTGAGAGATTATATGGTCCTGTGTACGATGGTGATGCTGAGAGATTATATGGTCCTGTGTACGATAGTGATGCTGAGAGATTATAAGGTCCTGTGTACGATGGTGATGCTGAGAGATTATATGGTCCTGTGTACGATGGTGATGCTGAGAGATTATATGGTCCTGTGTACGATAGTGATGCTGAGAGATTATGCGGTCCTGTGTACGATGGTGATGCTGAGAGATTATATGGTCCTGTGTACGATGGTGATGCTGAGAGATTATATGGTCCTCTGTACGATGGTGATGCTGAGAGATTATATGGTCCTCTGTACGATGGTGATGCCGAGAGATTATATGGTCCTGTGTACGATGGTGATGCCGAGAGCTGGAAAATTTTCAAAAATAGTGAGCTGGTCAAGCTATGTGTTATTTATAACTGAAGTCCGTTGCACCGAATGGTTGGGTCACTTAGAAAGGATGCCGGAAGATGGAATGCGAGAGAACCGCTGTTTGGAAAAGTCCTTGGAAGAGAAGAGTGGGACGGTCACACGGAAGATGTTATAAAATGTTGAGGGCGATCTGCAGACGCTGGGTGTGAATGGGTGGAGGGAGAAGACAAGAAATAGAGAACTTGGAGTGGTATTATTAGGGAAGGTAAGGCCCACCCCGGGCTGTAGAGCTAATCAGTGAAGTGAAGTGAAGTTGTTATAACAGTACTTCCATATGTGCACTGTTTAAGAACGCACAACTCTGCCGTGGTCTTCCGACACTTCGAATCATGCGCAAGAATAGTTTCAACGTATCGCAGAACACGAGAAATGTAAATGTCTCAAGTGTCTGGTGTATAGAATACTGACCAAAAGATGTTTCTACAAGCCATACATAACAGAGGCACTCACTCACCAACCCCAAGTTCAACAGTCATGGAGGAGTTAGCAAGACGTTCAAGAAGTTGAGGCCCAAACAATACAGGAACTGAGTTACACAACCCAGTACTGCTTGTTAAAGCAGAAAAACATCCCAGCTAAATTTCCGTACTTCTCTCTCGGTTTTCAAACAGCTACTAGCCTGCTAACCTAGTTAAAATTTTCCTGTCAACTAATACTCGCTTCTGATTGGTTCGCAATGCTCGCGTATCTCGGATCTAATGTACACTAGACTATTACATTCCTGCCCAGGCAAACTGCCGGCATCTCCCGTATACAGTAGCTTCATCCTGATTGGTGCGTTATTTCTCTGGTTTTTAACAATGGATCTCTAAGAAATGTATGGTTCCCAAGATAATTTCGAGTACAAATACAGGTCGAACATAGAGGAGGACCACCCAATAGAGAACAACTATATACGGTAGCCTGTTAACACCCGAACAGCTCTACAGAACACATCAACTTGCTTGGGTAGAAATAGCAAAATTTAAAAAACAAACGGATTTCTTACTTTTTCACCATTCAAAACCGGAGAAGTGCCCGCGGCCGACCTGATAAACACCCGGTCTTCCGGAGACTTATATTTGAGGCAAGGTCAATTGACACAACATCTCTGTTTGAGGCACAGAAAATCCTTACATAGCGATAAAATACCATAACTCCTGAACGGTCACAGTGCATCAGCTAGTAGTCGTGCATGTATGCGTGTACCCAATTTTCTTTGATGAGACAACTGTCACCGGCATCACTCACCTTGACATTTACACAAGGTCAATAACCTCAGTGTGTTTTAGTTGTAGTATTGTCGAACGATGACTTTAAATAACCGGAGATAATTATGAATTGCTGTATCACCTGATAACGGTTATACCAAAGGAAAAGTATATTGTGATAATGAAAATACTTACTGTATCTTGCGGTAACAAATATACGATACGCACGCACACCGACAAAAACAAATTTATAAACTTAAATAATTATAATTTATAAGTGTTCCATAACAAAAAGTAAGTATTACTAAAAATGAAAAAATTCGTCAAATCCTTGCAGAATTATTTTATTGGATTTAATGTTGGACTGTTTTTGTAAATGAAATTTCTGTTTTCTTCGACAACACTGAGCTTTGTTTTGACATAACAATGAAAACTTCACGTCTCATTCTTATAAAAGTGCTTTTGTAGCAGGTAAAATTATGCATTTATTTATTAACGCAATAGCGATTAAACATAGAAAAACCACCAAAAAAGCTTCAAGTGGGAGAACAATACATTGAGATAGTCAAAGAATTCAAATACCTTGGGAATGGATCAGCTGAAACGCCCTAGAGAAAAAAAGCTATAGAATCTAGGAGAAATAAAGTTGAATTAGCCTTCCAACTTACCAAAGACACATACAACAAGAAGTCCCTCTCCTGGAATACAAAGATTAAACGGTATTATCATACGGTAATTAAACCGGAAGCCTTATATGCAGCTGAAACATTATCTCTCACAACCCAGGGCCCACTTGAAAGACTTGAAATCAATGAAAGAAAGATATTACGAAAAATCTTAGGCCCCAAATTCCGTAACAACGAAGTACTCCACATCGTAACGAAATTCTTTACCAAAAAACTGAAACACTATCAGACACAATAAGAAAAAGGAGAATTGATTTTTATGGGCACATCCTCCGAATGGACAAAAATAGACTAACCAAAAAAATATTTGACTACTTTCGCAATAGACTAACCAAAAAAATATTTGACTACTTTCGCAATAGAAGAATCAAACCACTTTGGTTTAGAGAAACGGAGAAAGACATAACAGAACTACAAATCACTGACACTATGCTCATGGACAAAACAGCCAAAATAATAACCAAAGACAAAAAACAACGGTTCCAAGGTAACGTCAAATCCAAGCGAACGATCCAAATCTCTGACGAAGAAAGAAAAGCAAGATCACAACGAATGAAGCAATACTGGGCTACGAGGAAGGTACAGAACATTAAAAAGTGATTGATTTAGTGTACCCCAAAGTTGGGTGAAACAAATAAAGATTGAGAGAGCAATAGCGATTACAAAAAAAGTGAAATATAAGTGTTTAGTCGCTTGCGTAGTTGTAAGGGCAATCATAACTTCCTTGTAAGGATCAATCCTGTTAATACAATACACTTCAAACTTATGTTTACGATTTATAAAAACCGCATTTTAAAATTAAATTTAAAATTTATAAAAATATGTAGATATCAAATTGTCGAAAATGTTACATATTATTGTCGAAAATGTTTTTACATATTACACATTTATGTTCTAAAAAAATTACAAAAAAAATTATAAAATCTGCCTAATTTATGTAAAACAGATTTTGCTGAAATTTTGACAATATACGAACATTCACAGCTCAAGTCAGTGCAACAAATACGAGAGTGAATCGAAAAGGTCAATGATTTTTCTGTTTCACCGATTTTCAAATAGTTATTCTCTACGTGTAAATGTGTTACACTTCTGAGTTATTTTTTCGTAATATGATCATAATTTCATAAAACCAGAATTTTTTGAAAAAAAAACGACCAACACATTTTGCTTCAGTACGTAGTTACTATATTTTATTTAAAAAAATTATCAACATCGTTTGAGTCAAATTTGAATAAATCCATTCTTATTCGATTTTTCTGCCGAAAATATTGGTAAACATTACTTTTTTTAATTTATCCGAGATAATGGCAAATTGCGTTTACACAGCTTACTAAAAGTATCGATTCATCGAAATCGACTAACGCTTTCACTAACCACTGGACATGCAGACACATATAGAAGACATTTTCATTCAAGTAAAAAAGACATTTGGAATCGTAGAGGGAAATTCGAAATGTATATGGCCTACGTCGTTTAGCTAGAAAGTAAATATTGTAAGATAATGCAGTAAATACGGGAACAAATGTGACTGCCCGCCATACTTGCGTGTATTTATGCGGTATCAGGATGTTTGCAGGCGCTTAGGTACTGTCGATGTTTATGTCCTGATAAGCCCTCATTATTTTATTCTTAATACAGACACTAGGGGTGGTCGTTTCTGCTATTTTTACAAAACGTCAACAAACTGTTTGTTGAGAAAAATAGCTGCTTTTTAAAACAGTTGGAAAAAAACAGGTTTAGAAAACTGAAACTCGAAGTTGTATTAGCAGCTAAAACATAAAGCACAAACGTTCAGTTTTCTAAGACTACTTTTTCATTCCCATTACCACCATGTCCTTAACTGTTTTTGGGTGTAAAGCATTTAGAAAAAAATAATCCTTATAAGTGTAGTAATAATTAAATTACATTCTCAAAACGTAATATATATATATATATATATATATATATATATATATATATATATGCCATTTTGTATTTACAAAATGCAATGCATTTCTAATAGAAGCATTCTTTTTTTTTACTTAAAAATAAATAGTCCTTTGCATGTTTACTGAAATGCAAACGATTTAGAATATTTTTAGTTGATTAAAAAAATATTGATGATTGATAATAAACATAAAAAATACGTTTAAATAAAATTAGGTTATGTATTTACAAAACGTGAGATTTGGGAGAAAGTAGGTTTTCACTTTTCAACACTGAAAAAAGTAACCTTAATAAGGTTAGACAACGCCCAAACAGTTCTTACTTCACTACAAGCAACAAGCAACAAGAAACATTGAAATAAAGGGAAAAAGCATAAAAGCAGATTGAAGAAAAGGAGTTAGCAGGAAAACAGTTAGCAGGAAAACAGTTTTAGCGTTTGCGGCAACGTTCGAATAGAACGTGGGTGGTGGGGAAGTCCCAACAGCTGTTCCTTGTTTAACAAATCACGAACCAGTCCAAATCAAACTGTTTGTTTCCGTTTGAAAAAGCAGTTTGTTTGTCGTATATAGAATAGCAGTTTTTTTAAACAGTTTGGTGTTTTCTGACCCACCACTAACAGACACCAGACGACCAGTTCCTGTTATCCTGAGTGTAGGAGCTATACAAGTATTTCTATTCAATAATTAAAATTTACTTTTTGCGAAGAATTATTTTCTCTGTTAGTATGAGTGATTGTATGAATCATACCATTTATATTTTGCCAGCTTTTGCCTACGGCATCGCTGTCGTTCGTGTAGATTTTGTCAATCGAGGCTGTCGGTCGATACAGGAAGCATTGACGTAAACACGATTAACTTATTTATTTCAGTTGGTCAATACAGGTGAAGGTTAAATAGTTACACAAACAAACTACACAATATAAATCAGGAATAAATGTAGGAGTAGAAAAGTAGTGGAGTTTGTGTCAGTAGAGTCACAGGTTCTGCCTTGCTGCCAATTGAAGATCCCACTCCATCTTCAATTTTACCTACAGTTAATTAACATTCCTTATTAATTCCGCCTGTCCTTGGCTGTTGCGATCATGGGTGCATAATAGAGCATTATTTTAGGACGCTGCTATATAGGCCTAATATGTTGTATGTCCTTCCATTTGGCGCTAATACATACAAATTCTGGGCATTGGACACACACTAACATGCTGTATATAGTTGGCCATGGGCAAAGCATGACTTTTTCAAATGTACCCCTGCTACCTGCAATGTTTATAATAATTTTAATATATATTATTCGCACCTGCAATATGTAACAACCCTCTGGTTTTTTTGCCGGAAAAAAATTTTGTTGAACTAAAAAAATCACTGTTGTACAGTTACTAAATGTCACAAATATAAAATAATTAAGTTGGACTGGGTAAGTAGTATGATGGCGTTTAAAATAATTTAAACATTCATTATTCTCACCTACCAATATATAATAAACGTACACAAAGTCAGTGTTGTACAGTTAACACGTCACAAAACTAAATTCTAAAATAATTAAGTTGGACTGGTTCAGTAGTTTAATGGCGTTTTTTAACGGGAATGGGTCTATGTTAATCTCAGGTACCTAAACCATGTCCATACCAAATTTAATCTCAATCGGTCTAGACGTTAACGCGTGCTTGAATAATGACTTATAATTATAATTATTATTTGCGCATAGACCCTGTTGGATCACGCAAAGCACTCCGACTCATGTCTTGTTCCTTCTAATCCTCCACACCTCCCTCATCCTGTCCCCATGGATCCTCTTCCGCTCCTCCGTCCATTTTACCCCTGCTCTCTTTGGGATTTCATTCTCTGGGACCTTCCAACCGAGCATCTTTCTCCTGTATGCGTTCCTGTCTTCAACATCTGTTGAGTCTATTCCTGCGTCATGTAGGTCTATTCTGACTTGTGCGATCCACGACATTGTTGATTTGACACCTTGTATATACTTAAGGATTCTGTTGGCAAGTCTCATTGTTGGGAGTCTACTGGTGTGTCCATAGAACCGAAGCCTCCTTCTTCTGACATCCGCTGCCAGGTTCGATCTGGTGCTGATCTGCTATCGGGGGCCGCCCCTGGCGATGGGGATGCTCGCCAATTTCGGTTGGAGGGTACTGGGGAAATAAAATACCCAGGGTGGACAAAAATCAGTGAAGTGGTCAACGGTCTCAATGGCGGATGAAGATGTATTTCTCAACGGCAAAGAGGGCGGAGGAACCAAGAACACCAAAATCCGGGGTGCGTCTGTAGTGGCAACCACCGGCAACCTGGTCAGCGTCTGTTCATCCAGAGGATGCGGCTGTACGTAACGCTTCAGGAACTAACAATCCCTGGTTCTAAAAATCCCAGTGGAAACACTGGACCTTCAAGATTACAAGCAACTATGATTCGTGCAAGTAATGACTTATAATATTATTACGATTACATTTAAATAAGAAAGATTTATATTTATTAGCCTCCAATATAAAATAGGAAAACACAGAAATAAAAGGGTTTTATTAAAATATATGAACTAATGTTTTTTTTCTGTATTTGGATCATGTTAGGCTGGAATACACAGCATTATAAAGGAAAATAGTAAAATATCATTTAGCGCACGCGCCAACCATCAACGACATTTTGCACATATGTGTATATCCTTCGGAATCTGCAGCAATGGCGTACAATATCTGTATATTTTACTTTTAAAAAAACAATACACATTAGTAAGTTTTTAAATAAAAACTTGTAATTTTCTTATTCTTAACGTGCGGTTAAAAGCAGAACATCCGAACTTTGTATTAACACAGCCTCTTACCTGGAGTAAAATAAATTTGGATCAAGTTGACATTATTAAATCCAGAAAGGCAGTTCCCAGCTCTAAGGTTATATTAGAAGGGAGGTCTAATTTCATACCCCCTCCCATCTTTTGTCTTATCTTAAGTTACGACATATAAAATAGATTATCTGGCGCTTTCATTTCACTGTTTGGAAAAAGGTACAAAAATCTGGTTCTAAAGTAACAGTTAATGTTTTGACAAAATGTTAATTACAAATGACGAAAATAATGTTTTTTCCTTTATCAGACAAACAAGATATTAGTAATTTGAACTTCTAGAGTTGTACAACGTATTTCACTGGTAAGATTACATTTTAAAGGTCTTATACTGTAGATGTGTTTGTGAAAAAAGTTAAAATTAATTACTATTGCTGACATTACCTTTTAGCGATAATCTTTTTTTGTTCTTTTTTTTAAGGAACAAACAATTGTTTGAATTATATAACGCGAGCGCGCGCGCGCGCGCACACACACACACACACACACACACACACACACACACACACACACACACACACACACACACACACAGATCTATACATATTTAACGACCCATTAAAAGGGATTTAAAGGTCAAAATCGGCGCTCACTTTAAGAACCCGTGTCTGGGTCCATGATAATAATTCCAAATGAAATTCACTAAAATTAGATATTAAAATTTACAATGTCGGTCTTTGTATGAATTAATGATCACAAGACGCAGTTTTCCCGTAAAAACTGAAAATATTTCTAAAAACGTTACCAAAATATTTAAAATTAACAAAATTGAATAGCTTTTTTTTGTTTTTGTTTTTTTTTTGTGTTTACCGTCCGACTATTGTGCACACTTGGGCTAATGCAGCGATGGGATGATTTATATAGCGTATGAAAATGCCAAGCCATGGCCGGGAATCGAACCCGGGTCCTCGGGGTGAAAGCCCAGTACGTTATCAACTAGGCCAGGAGACTCCAAACTTTCCAGCCTTAGGGCCATACTGATTACTCCAGTAAGTTCCGAGGGCCAAAACCATATTATCCAACTTATCACAAAAACAATAACAATAAGTCTACAACAATGTTATGAGTAGTTAGCCCATGACCATATCAATGTAGATGTCATATTAATAATTATTCAACATTAAATTAGAATACTTCAGTAAACTAAATTTAATTTGTTATCAAAAATATGTTCTCTAAAAGGAGTTTTCAAGTATGCTAGCTCTCCACGGGCCGGATGTGGCCCTCGGGCCGTAGTTTGGAGATCCCTGAACTAGGCCACCGAGGCGGCTCAAAATTTAATAGCATCACGCATCCAACAACACAATATTTTTTTTGCAAAATGAATGCTACATCCGTTCTCATTTTAATATTTATTCAAGTAAGATTACAGACAACCATAGACGCATGCGCTATCCTGAATTTTACCGAGACAATACGATGCTGGTAGTAACAATAACTACAGCGTACAGAATGGATAAGTTGTAGGTGCTAAATGTCTAGAAAATGTCCATATTTAACTTTATTTTATGTACGTAGAGCTTCAAAAGTTATAGTGATTTGTAATAAATGTCATATTCAAATAATTACACGAGTGACTTCTCGCAATTAGTGAGAAAAGGAAACGAATAATACAATACCACAGCAAGAAGTTCTTAGATATTTTAAAGCAATGTAATTCAATATATTTAGGTTATTTGTGCAATAGGATTTATTTTGTTCTACTTTAGTATATACGAGGGTGGTCTGATAAGTTTCCGACCTCAACATGAAGATAGCAGCATTCGAATTTCGTTGTTCATCTGTTGACAGTTACTCGCCAAAGTTTCAGCCATTTTGGACGCGCAGTTGTTATGTAACAGTCGTTTGAGAGAGTTGATGTTAGTATTTTTATGAAAATGCACAAAATCGAGTATCGAGCTGTCATTAAATATTTGTTTTTAAAAGGCAATACGCCAACGCAAATCAAAGATGAGTTGGATTCTGTGTATGGGGACTCTGCACCATCATTTACCACAGGGAAATTTTAGGCAGCTGAATTTAAACGTGGCCGTAAGAGCTTGGGAGACGATGAACGTTCGGGACATCCAAAAACTGCAACTACCGACGAAAACATCGCCAAAGTTCACCAAATAGTGCTATATGACCGCCGAATTAAAGTGAGAGAGATAGGAGACGTTTTTGTCTCATATTAAATCAACATTTAGACATGAGAAAGCTGTCCGCGCGTTGGGTGCCGCGTTTGCTCACGTTAGACCAAAAACGTGTTCGAATGAACATTTCCAATGCTCTGTTGGCGCAGTTTAGGCGCAATAAATCCCAGTTTTGGCGCCGATTAATTACTGTAGATGAAACTTGGATACACCATTATACGCCCGAAACAAAAATACAGTCCAAACAGTGGACTGCAAAGGGGAACCGGCTCCAAGAAAAGCAAAAACTATTTTTTCGGCTGGGAAAGTGATGGCGACTGTTTTTTAGGATAGTCATGGAGTTATTTTAATCGACTATCTTCAAAAAGGAAAAACAATTACAGGAGCATACTACGCATCATTACTTGACAAGCTGAAGTCAGAACTTGCGGAAAAACGGCCACATTTGCAGAAAAAGAAAATCCTGTTTCACCAAGACAACGCACCATGTCACACCTCAGCGGTTGCCATGGTGAAAATCCACGAATTACGGTTTGAACTGCTTGACCATCCGCCTTACCAGATCTAGCCCCAAGCGACTTCTTTTTGTTCCCTCATCTAAAAATTGCGCTCGGAGGACAGAGATTTTCGTCAAATGAAGAGGCAATCACCTTCGTGAACAATTATTTTGCAGAGAAAAACGCCGAGTACTATTTGGACGGGTTACAGAGAAGGGAGCATCGCTGGGAAAAGTGTGTAGAGGTACAAGGAGACTATGTTGAAACATTAAAAAACAAATTCTGAAAAAATGTCTTGTATCTTTGTTAGGTCGGAAACTTTTCAGACCACCCTCGTAAAACTATAACCTATAACATTATTTTCTGAACGCTATACCTTATCGCGTGAAACATTTACAAATAAGACCAAATTAAACAGTATTTTAGACTACATACCTAAATTAGGCTACAGCATTTACTGTTTACTAAAAACAGAGTCTTTTATGCCAAAACTGTCGTGCCGATTATACTTTCAAAACTGATTCTGTCAATTTGTATTGTAAATTGACTGAAATGAAATGGTTTAGAAATTATTACTTGTAAACTGATTATATCTTTTAGTTGTAGGCCTAATATCGTCTTCATTGAGTGTGTTGTTAGGAACACTGAATGTACCTTTTGTATTTAAATACAGGGTATGGCAGTCAAACCGCACGATTCTAAGTATTAAAAAAACACACACAGAAACAGTTTTTTAGTCATATATTGCAACAAATCTTAAGAAAATAAATGGAAATTTTAATTCAAACAGAAAAAAATGTTTATTTTTTGAATATGACTCCAGTAAGGTGGTGACCACCATTTTGAACACAATGTCTAAGTCTCATACTGAAATTCTCACTGACACGTCTTAGCATCGCTTTCTCATTCCAGAACTTTGACGATTTCCTGTGAATGAAAACACTTACTTCCAACATGATGGAGCAACCAGTCATACAGCCAGAGCGTCAATGGACCTTCTGAGAAACATTTTTCCGAACCGCTTGATCGGTAGGAATGGAGGTATTCAATGGCCCGCACGATCGCCCGATCTGAGCACTTGTGATTACTTTCTATGGGGACATCTCAAGTCGAAGGTTTTTGAGACTCGTCCAACAACGGTACAGGATTTGAAAGTTCGGATTGAACAAGAAGTTCGTGCGATAACACCGGCGATGCTAAGACGTGTCAGAATTTCAGTATGAGACTTAGACATTGTGTTCAAAATGGTGGTCACCACCTTACTGGAGTCATATTCAAAAAATAAACATTTTTTCCTGTTTGAATTAAAATTTCCATTTATGTTCTTAAGATTTGTTGCGATATATGACTAAAAAATTGTTTCTGTGTGTGTTTTTTTAATTCTTAGAATCGTGCGGTTTGACTGCCCCACCCTGTATTTATATTACAATTAATTACAGTAAATGCCTGCTGCATCGGTTTTTATTTACAACTCCATTTTGGGTCAATAACCCTTTTAGTAGCAGCTTAACGGTTTTCTTCGCGCGTTAAACATACAATAAACGGTTAATTCGTTATTGTTAGCGACAGTGTGCGCTAGCCGTTAAATTTAGCCTCGTGAAAATGATAATATTTTCATAGAGTGTTTTCAAAATTACAATTTAGAAAATTTTACAGTCACACTAACATTATAGCACGTCTAGCGAACAAATATGTGTCAAATAACTTATACCAGTAAGTCAGTATGTGGTTAGGCTTACTTGTATGGGCCTGGATGATATATGCGGACTTTGATTGGTTGTTACGTAAATGATTTTAATTGTAAACAGAAAAGTAACACGTGAGTAGAAGTAGAACTAGAAGCAGTGTCGCAGTTATTTAAAGCAGTTTGTCAGTACAAATTTCTCATCAATAAGTGACACGGACGTATGAACTGTTAACGGCAAGTCCCAGCCAGGAGCAGTTACAGGGTAATGCCGAGTACAGGTCGTTGTTATTTAATGCCCTGTAAAACACAACAGTACGTTTAGTTCATTAAACCCGTTGTCATTGTATCCCTCCGCGCTTCGGCCGTCCGCTGACAGCGAATTGTTGCAAAACGGAAGTAATTCGGCAAACATATAGTTCCTTAATTTATATATATGTTGTGTATTATAGTTATATTGTTTTAAACTTACAAAATTTTAATTTAGTTTCAAATATGTTTTCAAGAATGATGTATTCCATAAATATTTATCACGTGATGGATGAATGAACAAGTCTCGATAAAAGAAATTCTTGCTTTCCAGTGTGTACTATAAGTGAAATTTGACAATCAACGAATAGAATATGATATTTTTAAATTTTTTTAGCCGCCTCGGTGGCCTAGTTGATAGTGAACTGGTGTTTCGCTCCGAGAACCTGGGTTCGATTCCCAGCCAGGGCTTGGTATTTCCACACGCTATAAATCATCCCATCGTCTGCATTAGCAGTGGGCACAATAGTCGGACGAACGTTAAAAAAAAAAAATAATTTAGTGACAGCATATTTCTATAAATTAAAATATTTTTAAAACAGAGGGCCAGTGCGACCTCCCGCAATTAATGGGAAAAAAACGAGTATTTTAAAGCAGTTTATAACAAGAAGTTGAACAATTTTATAGTACCTTTTTATAAACTATGAAATACAGTTGAAGTATATGACCAATGAAATATGTAGCTCCATAACTTTCCTTGTTAGAATACGAACGGAAAGGAAAAGAGGTTAGGACGTTTTTTTATGAAATCTTTAATTGATCGCAAAGAAACATGCATTCTGTAAATGAAATAATTCAAATCATACCATTGTCTGGTATTTAATTACTGTAATACACTAATCTCGAATTCATTATTTGCATTTTAATATTACTGTACATATAGTATTTTTAAGTAATATCGTTGCAAAACCACGTAGGCATACTTCTCTTGTCTGTTAAAAATGACGCCATAGTTTTATTTAATACTTGTATAATATAAACAATTGTTAATAAAGCAATGAGTTGTTTATATTTAGTTTATTTATACAATATGCTTTATTTTGTTTTACTTTTGTATTTAAAACTATAACCTGTAAAATTAATGACTGAATTCTAACAGTATACCTTAATGAAATATTTACAAATGATTTTTTTTTTTTTAATGTCCGATTATTGTGCACACTTGGGCTAACGCAGACGATGGGATGATGGCGTATGAAAATGCCAAGCCCTGCCGGAAATCGAACCCGGGTCCTCGGGGTGAAAGCCTAGTACGGTATCAACTAAGCCACCGAGACGACTCAATCTAATACAACCGGATTTTCCAATACATACCTAAATTAGGTTACAGTATTTACTTGTTTTTTTTTTTTGTTTTTGGTTGTTTTTTATTGTTGTTTTTTTTTGTGTGTTTAACGTCCTACTATTGTGCACACTTGGGCTAATGCAGACGATGGGATGATTTATAGCGTATGAAAATACCAAGCCCTGGCCGGGAATCGAACCCGGGTCCTCGGGGTGAAAGCCCAGTACGCTATCCACTAGGCCACCGAGACGGCTCAATCTAATACAACCGGATTTCACAATACATACTTAATTAGGTTACAGTATTTACTCGTTTGTTTGTTTGTTTTTTGTTGTTGTTTTTTCGTGTGTTTAAGGTCCGACTATTGTGCACACATGGGCTAATACAGACGATGAGATGATTTATAGTGCATGAAAATGCCAAGCCCTGCCGGGAATCGAACCCGGGTCCTCGGGGTGAAAACCCAGTACGATATCAACTAGGCCACCGAAACGGCTCAATATTATACAACCGAATTTCACAATACATACCTAAATTAGGTTACAGTATTTACTCGTTTGTATGTTTGTTTTGTTTGTTTTTTGTTGTTGTTTTTTGTGTGTTTAACGTCCTACTATTGTGCACACTTGGGCTAATGCAGACGATGGGATGATTTATAGCGTATGAAAATGCCAAGCCCTGCCGGGAATCGAACCCGGGTCCTCGGAATGAAAGCCCAGTACGATATCAACTAGGCCACCGAGACGGCTCAATTTAATACAACCGGATTTCACAACACATACCTAAATTAGGTTACAGTGTTAACTTGTTTTTTTTGTTTTTTGTTGTTTTTTCGTGTGTTTAACGTCCTACTATTGTGCACACTTGGGCTAATGCAGACGATGGGATGATTTATAGCGTATGAAAATACCAAGCCCTGACCGGGAATCGAACCCGGGTCCTCGGGGTGAAAGCCTAGTACGCTATCAACTAGGCCACCGAGACGGCTCAATTTAATACAACCGGATTTCACAATACATACCTAAATTAGGTTACAGTATTTACTCGTTTGTTTGTTTGTTTTGTTTGTTTTTTGTTGTTGTTTTTTTGTGTGTTTAACGTCCGACTATTGTGCACACTTGGGCTAATGCAGACGATGGGATGATTTATAGCGTATGAAAATACCAAGCCCTGACCGGGAATCGAACCCGGGTCTTCGGGGTGAAAGCCCAGTACGCTATCAACTAGGCCACCGAGACGGCTCAATCTAATACAACCGGATTTCACAATACATACCTAAATTAGGTTACAGTATTTACTCGTTTGTTTGTTTGTTTTGTTTGTTTTTTGTTGTTGTTTTTTTGTGTGTTTAACGTCCTACTATTGTGCACACTTGGGCTAATGCAGACGATGGGATGATTTATAGCGTATGAAAATACCAAGCCTAGACCGGGAATCGAACCCGGGTCCTCGGGGTAAAAGCCCAGTACGCTATCAACTAGGCCACCGAGGCGGCTTGTGGCTACTCGTTAGACTACTCAGATAAACGTTATTGTGAAAACACTTCTTGAAAGGTGTTATCATTGAAAAAACTGATCATGACGCCAATATTTGCTTCTTTTAAAGAAAACTTCTCGATTTAAAACCGAATTTTCTAAATTAAAGTTGTAAAAGTAAAAGCTATCACGATCACGCTATTCTAGTTTATTACTTTCTAATATATTTCTAAAGTCTCTTACAACGCCGTGTTCATAGCGAATTATTTTGCCCAAATGTGGACAGCGATATTCAAGCAGTAGGCAGTGTTAATTACTTTATTTAAAATTATTTCCCTCTACAGCCCACAGTGCTGATTAATTTTCAATTACGAAAACGTGAAAATTAATTACGTCCAAACAAAATGTTAACAAATTAAAACGCATTTACGCTCGGTCGGACGTTTGCCGTCCATCACTCGCAGTGCTGCCATAACTCAGCTGTTAGCGGATAAATTCACTTAAAATAACGCCAGTCTGAGCCCACACCCGCTCGGCTTGTTTTGGGAGCCGAGCTCCGTGTTTTTACAGAACAGCGGGAAATTGAATTTCAGCGTCCGATGTTTTCATAAAAATTGCCCCCTCACCGCCTCCCCTTGTTCCCTAGGGACGTCAGGGTTTAACCTAATTTGTACTTATTCAATAATATTTTAATCGAGTACGCTAGCTAGCGGAAAAGCAAACAGATAAAACTTTGCAATAAAACAGAGCAAAAGCACTTCACGAAACTGTACACGCATCAGTATACTACTACTTTTGAGGCTTTTAAATGACCAATCAAAACGTAAGCATGTTGTTAGCTAAAAAAATACAGTTTCTTGCAACCGAAAAAACAATCGTTCTGATTTTTCAAAATCACTTGGTCAAATTTTGTTAAATCATAATTATTTACGATATAACGAAAGGCAGTGTACAAAATTGAAAATAAAAAATGACACATGTGGACTCGGGACGAAACGAAACTGTTGTAAATGATATTTTTGCTGAATATATGTAATTAGTTTGGAGATATGTTTACAAATATCTTGTTTTGTATAAACAAATAATACGTGAACCTAGCTTAGGTATTATTTACTGAAGTTATAGTAAAAGATCAGTTGTTTTATATTTATCCGTAACTATAAGCTGATTTTATTTAACAGCTGATTGGCTAAAATAAGTTTAAGGTTATGTTGTTAAAAACTGGCAATATTAACAACAATTATTATAAACGTTTATATTAATTCCAAAAGTATTATAAAACGGTTACAATGTGCACGTGTTCTTCAACTAAGGGAAAATACCGAAACAAAAGCAGCACGTTTTCATATAATACGCGCGTACTGTTATCGAAAAAAGAAGAAAAAGAAAGAGCCAAATGTGTTAGCTCGTTCGTTTCGTATTTCCGTTACATTCTTCCGTTTGGATGATTTTTTTATTCACTCCTGTCACTAAAGTTAATATTAAAAGCTTCGCTCACAAAAACGTACGATCGATGTTACTAAATCGAAAACACAAGATACGTTACTTTTTTTTTTTAACGTCCGACTATTGTGCACACTTGGGCTAATGCAGACGATGGGATGATTCATAGCGTATGAAAATGCCAAGCCCTCGCCGGGAATCGAACCCGGGTCCTCGGGGTGAAAGTCTAGTACGCTATCCACTAGGCCACCGAGGCGGCTCATACGTTAAAAAGGGATTACAGGTTTTAGTCTTTTTGTTCTTCTAAACAAAATTTCTTTTATGACAAAATTGAATATAGTTAATATATTTTGAAAATTTAGGCCAGTTTTACGTTTAGTGTTAATAGTTCCCGAATGGAATTTTTCCAAATGAGTAATAGCAATGAGTATGTTTTATCCGATATCAGTTATAAATAAAGCTAAATTTAATTAAAATCGTTGAAACCGATGTTGCTAAAATCTACTTTTCAACAAGTTTTAGAAGTGTTTTCATCAAAAAAGGGTTCATCAACTTAAATTTCATAGTAATTAGTCAATTATTTTAGCCTCCAAATTGATCTCAGACAGACAAATATTTACAAAACCACAATTTGGTTTCCGACAACTCCGATATATCGAGTTGATAAATCGATCAATGTTTTGCGTGACCATTTACTAATACTACAAATAAGAGAATATATGCAAAACAAATATAAAAAAAAATACGAAATATTAACAAAATAAAAAAAGAGAAAGAAAGATAAAAAAATTTAATTAATTCCTGGAACAACTAACGACAGCGAGTTCAAACGTTATCCCTGTAACGAGTATGAAAGCCTGAAAAACTTATGAAACCGCAACACATTTTATGGGGAACGAAACAAAGGACAAAGTGAGTAAGATATTTCGCATGAATGATTTCAGCAAAGCGACTGCTTGCAAATAACGTTGTTGTTGCCCAAATAGAGAAACAATACCGGCTGAGAGACAACATTGTATTTACAACCCCGAGTGACGTCACTTTATTCAACTAAATTTATTCATTCTTTTTTATCTACGTTTCTGTGTTATTTTACTTATTTATTTTCTCTAAATAACTTTATCTCAGTTATGTTTATATATACTTTTACGAATTGTTATTAGAGTTCATTGTTATTTATTTCTTAAGTATTCGTTATTGTAATATAGTTATACCTGTTATTTAATTTTTGTTTAATTTATTTTTACTATTACAGTTTGTTTTTTTCTTATTTAAGTAAATTTTGTTAATTTTTTTTTATACTCTCATTTTGCATGACGGCGATGATAACCTTAACGGTTTTTCGTCGCATAAAAATCTAACCTCAGTGGTTCTTGATATAAACTTTAAATTCGCGAAATATGCGCCATTATTCTTTGTACTGTTATAACCAGTGTTGTAAATTCTTCAGACCTCAATTATCATACAAACATCCTAAATTTTCCGTTAACATACAAACCATCCTAAATTTTCCGTTATCATACAAACGATCCTAAATTTTCCGTTATCATACAAACCATCCTAAATTTTCCGTTATCATACAAACCATCCTAAATTTTCCGTTATCATACAAACCACCCTAAATTTTCCGTTATCATACAAACCATCCTAAATTTTCCGTTATCATACAAACCATCCTAAATTTTCCGTTATCATACAAACCATCCTAAATTTTCCGTTATCATACAAACCACCCTAAATTTTCCGTTATCATACAAACCATCCTAAATTTTCCGTTAGTATACAAACCATCCTAAATTTTCCGTTATCATACAAACCATCCTAAATTTTCTGTTGTCATACAAACCATCCTAAATTTTCCGTTATCAAACAAACCACTCTAAATTTTCCGTTATCATACAAACCATCCTAAATTTTCCGTTATTATACAAACCATCCTAAATTTACGCCGCAAACAACCTTAACGGTTTTTCGCCGTAAAAAATCTACGTTTCTTTACAAACTACGTTTTTTTTAAATCGAATTCAACAACTTTCGTTCCCATTAAATTAAATAATAAATTTTGAGTTGAAACATAAATTAGATATATCTTCGATTCAAATAAATTCTCAAGTGTACACAATTACTTTATATTATTATTCTTAACGTTTTCCGAATGAAAATAAAAAAGCAGACCGAAACGTGGCACCTTTCAACAACAGACTGTTTTGGATTTTCCAATTTAAAGTTGAATAACAGAAATGATTGACAGGAAATTCGAAGCCAAGCTCGACCGGTAAAGAGTGCACGCCTACTGTACTTGTTACAAGCCGGGGCTACCAGAAAAATATATAAATTGTATTACAAATATTTACTTTTAACAAATTTCAGACCATTTTCAGTGAATCACAAATTGTCGGGAGCTTTTTAATGCACATATGTTGAGGTGCAGCTTTTTTATTATGTTAGTGCAGTGTATGAACACCTTTGAACGAATTTTTGTCCAAGATATTACCAAAATCGATTATTGTGCTAAATTTGAATCGAATCGGACCAAAATTGCGTACGCGAGCGTGCTCACACACATACATGCACAAGCACGTGGAGATCGGTGCTCATTTCAAAGTCAAGGTTCTGGAATTGGACGCTCCAATGAGGACCAAAATTGCGTACGTGAGCGTGCTCACACACATACACGCACGCGCACGTGGGGATCAGTGCTCATTTCAAAGTCCCGGTTCTCGAATTGGTCGCTTCGATGAGGACCAAAATTGCGTACGTGAGCGTGCTCACACACATACACGCACACGCACGTGGGGATCGGTGCTCATTTCGAAGTCCTGATTCTGGAATTGGTCGCTCCAATGAGGACCAAAATTGCGTACGTAAGCGTGCTCACACACATACACGCACGCGCACGTCGAGATCAGTGCTCATTTCGAAGTCCCGATTCTGGAATTGGTCGCTCCAATGAGGACCAAAATTGCGTACATGAGCGTGCTCACACACATACATGCACACGCACGTCGGGATCGGTGCTCATTTCAAAGTCCCGGTTCTGGAATTGGTCGCTCCAATGCGGACCAAAATTGCGTACGTGAGCGTGCTCACACAAATACATGCACACGCACGTGGGGATCGGAGCTCATTTCGAAGTCCCGGTTCTGGAATTGGTCGCTTCGATGAGGACCAAAATTGTGTACGTAAGCGTGCTCACACACATACACACACATGCACATGGGGATCGGTGCTCATTTCGAAGTCCCGGTTCTGGAATTGGTCGCTCCAATGAGGACCAAAATTGCGTACATGAGCGTGCTCACACACATACATGCACACGCACGTCGGGATCGGTGCTCATTTCGAAGTCCCGGTTCTGGAATTGGTAGCTCCAATGAGGACCAAAATTGCGTACGTAAGCGTGCTCACACACATACACGCACACGCAAGTCGGGATCGGTGCTCATTTCGAAGTCCCGATTCTGGAATTGGTCGCTTCAATGAGGACCAAAATTGCGTACGTGAGCGTGCTCACACACATACATGCACACGCAAGTTGGGATCGGTGCTCATTTCAAAGTCCCGGTTCTGGAATTGGTCGCTCCAATGAGGACCAAAATTGCGTACATGAGCGTGCTCACACACATACATGCACACGCACGTCGGGATCGGTGCTCATTTCGAAGTCCCGGTTCTGGAATTGGTAGCTCCAATGAGGACCAAAATTGCGTACGTAAGCGTGCTCACACACATACACGCACACGCAAGTCGGGATCGGTGCTCATTTCGAAGTCCCGATTCTGGAATTGGTCGCTTCAATGAGGACCAAAATTGCGTACGTGAGCGTGCTCACACACATACATGCACACGCAAGTTGGGATCGGTGCTCATTTCAAAGTCCCGGTTCTGGAATTGGTCGCTCCAATGAGGACCAAAATTGCGTACATGAGCGTGCTCACACACATACATGCACACGCACGTCGGGATCGGTGCTCATTTCGAAGTCCCGGTTCTGGAATTGGTAGCTCCAATGAGGACCAAAATTGCGTACGTAAGCGTGCTCACACACATACACGCACACGCAAGTCGGGATCGGTGCTCATTTCGAAGTCCCGATTCTGGAATTGGTCGCTTCAATGAGGACCAAAATTGCGTACGTGAGCGTGCTCACACACATACATGCACACGCAAGTTGGGATCGGTGCTCATTTCAAAGTCCGGTTCTGGAATTGGTCGCTCCAATGAGGACCAAAATTGCGTACATGAGCGTGCTCACACACATACATGCACACGCACGTCGGGATCGGTGCTCATTTCGAAGTCCCGGTTCTGGAATTGGTCGCTTCAATGAGGACCAAAATTGCGTACATGAGCGTGCTCACACACATACATGCACACGCAAGTTGGGATCGGTGCTCATTTCAAAGTCCCGGTTCTGGAATTGGTCGCTCCAATGAGGACCAAAATTGCGTACGTAAGCGTGCTCACACACATACACGCACACGCAAGTCGGGATCGGTGCTCATTTCGAAGTCCCGATTCTGGAATTGGTCGCTTCAATGAGGACCAAAATTGCGTACGTGAGCGTGCTCACACACATACATGCACACGCAAGTTGGGATCGGTGCTCATTTCAAAGTCCCGGTTCTGGAATTGGTCGCTCCAATGAGGACCAAAATTGCTACATGAGCGTGCTCACACACATACACGCACACGCAAGTCGGGATCGGTGCTCATTTCGAAGTCCCGATTCTGGAATTGGTCGCTTCAATGAGGACCAAAATTGCGTACGTGAGCGTGCTCACACACATACATGCACACGCAAGTTGGGATCGGTGCTCATTTCAAAGTCCCGGTTCTGGAATTGGTCGCTCCAATGAGGACCAAAATTGCGTACATGAGCGTGCTCACACACATACATGCACACGCACGTCGGGATCGGTGCTCATTTCGAAGTCCCGGTTCTGGAATTGGTCGCTTCAATGAGGACCAAAATTGCGTACATGAGCGTGCTCACACACATACATGCACACGCACGTCGGGATCGGTGCTCATTTCGAAGTCCCGGTTCTGGAATTGGTCGCTCCAATGAGGACCAAAATTGCGTACGTAAGCGTGCTCACACACATACACGCACACGCAAGTCGGGATCGGTGCTCATTTCGAAGTCCCGATTCTGGAATTGGTCGCTTCAATGAGGACCAAAATTGCGTACGTGAGCGTGCTCACACACATACATGCACACGCAAGTTGGGATCGGTGCTCATTTCAAAGTCCCGGTTCTGGAATTGGTCGCTCCAATGAGGACCAAAATTGCGTACGTGAGCGTGCTCACACACATACACGCACACGCACGTCGGGATCGGTGCTCATTTCAAAGTCCCGGTTCTGGAATTGGTCGCTCCAATGCGGACCAAAATTGCGTACGTGAGCGTGCTCACACACATACACGCACACGCACGTGGGGATCGGTGCTCATTTCAAAGTCCCGGTTCTGGAATTGGTCGCTCCAATGCGGACCAAAATTGCGTACGTGAGCGTGCTCACACACATACACGCACACGCATGTGGGGATCGGTGCTCATTTCAAAGTCCCGGTTCTGGAATTGGTCGCTTCGATGAGGACCAAAATTGTGTACGTAAGCGTGCTCACACACATACACACACATGCACGTGGGGATCGGTGCTCATTTCGAAGTCCCGGTTCTGGAATTGGTCGCTCCAATGAGGACCAAAATTGCGTACATGAGCGTGCTCACACACATACATGCACACGCACGTCGGGATCGGTGCTCATTTCGAAGTCCCGGTTCTGGAATTGGTAGCTCCAATGAGGACCAAAATTGCGTACGTAAGCGTGCTCACACACATACACGCAAACGCACGTCGGGATCGGTGCTCATTTCGAAGTCCCGATTCTGGAATTGGTCGCTTCAATGAGGACCAAAATTGCGTACGTGAGCGTGCTCACACACATACATGCACACGCAAGTTGAGATCGGTGCTCATTTCGAAGTCCCGGTTCTGGAATTGGTCACTCCAATGAGGACCAAAATTGCTTACGTAAGTGTACTCACACACATACACGCACACGCAAGTCGGGATCGGTGCTCATTTCGAAGTCCCGATTCTGGAATTGGTCGCTTCGATGAGGACCAAAATTGTGTACGTAAGCGTGCTCACACACATACACGCAAACGCACGTGGGGATCGGTGCTCATTTCAAAGTCCCGATTCTGGAATTGGTCGCTCCAATGCGGACCAAAATTGCGTACGTGAGCGTGCTCACACACATACACGCACACGCACGTCGTGATCGGTGCTCATTTCGAAGTCCCGGTTCTGGAATTGGTCGCTCCAATGAGGACCAAAATTGTGTACGTGAGCGTGCTCACACACATACATGCACACGCATGTGGGGATCGGTGCTCATTTCAAAGTTCCGGTTCTGGAATTGGTCGCTTCAATGAGGACCAAAATTGCGTACGTGAGCGTGCTCACACACATACACGCACATGCACGTGGGGATCGGTGCTCATTTCGAAGTCCCGGTTCTGGAATTGGTCGCTCCAATGAGGACCAAAATTGCGTACGTGAGCGTGCTCACACACATACATGCACACGCAAGTTGGGATCGGTGCTCATTTCAAAGTCCCGGTTCTGGAATTGGTCGCTCCAATAGCTCATGTTAATTATACAGTTTTATATTACAATAGTTACAGATTATAAATACAGAAAATACCCATATACGTGCAAAATATGGGTACTTATAACAGCTGACAAACAACTAGCCTGTAAGCAAGCCTTGAATACAAGTATCCCATAATTCTAACAAAGTACCTTCATAACATATAAGCTGTCTTTGTAACCTAGTTTATTGCATATTTTGTATAAAATATAGTATATATCTAACAGCTATTTAATTCCGTATTCACAACTCTTTATGCCCTTCTGTTATAACTACAAAAACACTAAGTTTTTAAGTATGGTTTGAACACGTATTATAAAACTAATTTAGCGCTTTCAACTTGTTCAAAACCGCAACAATGATTTTATTTATTGTTTGTAAATCAGAAGTATTGGCAAAAATGAAAGTTTATTGTAATAGTTTCGAAGCCAGTTTAGTATTTTACGCGCCGTTACTGATCCTCGACGGTATACGACAGGGGCTCGGTGGTCGAAGTGGTAAATCATCAGCTCGGTGCTGCGTCACTCCAGCCGCAATTGCTCCCGTTGCTTTGTCCTTACCGTTTACACTGATCATTTGTCCTCATTAGCCTAACTAGCATCGTTAAATATAAACAAAATTAACGGTACGTGAAATACTGAAACAGGAAAATTGTGGCAACATCCAGGTGGTAAAACCCTGATCGGTTTTTGGTAATCAAAAAAAACACCAGGCCGTCACGCAACATCAGGCGCAACCCAATACCATTAACCCGGTATCCCACCCGTGCCCCTCAAGGGCTGTCGTAGCAATCACCGACCGATACCAGCCGATCTATCGGCTTGCCGGTCTTGGGATCAATGTTATGGCTGACTCGCTTACCGTTAAGCACATAATAATAACTGCCCGAGGTACTAATGACATGACCACGGCCTCCGCCGTCACGGTTTTATCGTTAGGCTTCTGAATCGCCAACCGACAGTGCTGCCAACTTCGCCGATCGCGAGTAGGGCCTACTACCGTTATGATCCGATAACGTGTTGCGCATTGGCAAAGTGATCTGCAGCCGGTTTACAAAGGAAATGCTTTCACCGGTGTCACAGTGTATCGCAGTTTCGCCGGTGCTGCCGGAAAGCGTCATCAAAGACTATTTTCGTAATTTTTACGCGCGTCTCGTGACAGTACGATGACTCGACGTTAATAATCGATAACGGCGTGAAGCAGGATACATGGTAATGAAAACGCCGAGTTTGAATAGGTCGATGATAAAACGTCCCAAAATGTGGAACATAAAAGGGATTTCCTCATATTCAAAACTTTCTGGACACTGGAAATCATCGATGTCTTTTTAATCATCGTATATTTTATTACGTTTGGTCGTAATATCGCCCTGGCAAACAACACGCCAATAGCTACAGCTACTGCCGTTATTGTCCCGTTACTGTTTGGTCGTAATATCGCCCTGGCAAACAACACGCCAATAGCGATAGCTACTGCCGTTATTGTCCCGTTACAGTTTGGTCGTAATATCGCCCTGGCAAACAACACGCCAATAGCTACAGCTACTGCCGTTATTGTCCCGTTACTGTTTGGTCGTAATATCGCCCTGGCAAACAACACGCCAATAGCGATAGCTACTGCCGTTATTGTCCCGTTACAGTTTGGTCGTAATATCGCCCTGGCAAACAGCACGCCAATAGCGACAGCTACTGCCGTTATTGTCCCGTTACAGTTTGGTCGTAATATCGCCCTGGCAAACAACACGCCAATAGCGATAGCTACTGCCGTTATTGTCCCGTTACAGTTTGGTCGTAATATCGCCCTGGCAAACAACACGCCAATAGCGATAGCTACTGCCGTTATTGTCCCGTTACAGTTTGGTCGTAATATCGCCCTGGCAATCAACACGCCAATAGCGACAGCTACTGCCGTTATTGTCCCGTTACAGTTTGGTCGTAATATCTCCCTGGCAAACAACACGCCAATAGCGATAGCTACTGCCGTTATTGTCCCGTTACAGTTTGGTCGTAATATCGCCCTGGCAAACAACACGCCAATAGCGATAGCTACTGCCGTTATTGTCCCGTTACAGTTTGGTCGTAATATCGCCCTGGCAAACAACACTCCAATAGCGATAGCTACTGCCGTTATTGTCCCGTTACAGTTTGGTCGTAATATCGCCCTGGCAAACAACACGCCAATAGCGACAGCTACTGCCGTTATTGTCCCGTTACAGTTTGGTCGTAATATCGCCCTGGCAAACAGCACGCCAATAGCGACAGCTACTGCCGTTATTGTCCCGTTACAGTTTGGTCGTAATATCGCCCTGGCAAACAACACGCCAATAGCGACAGCTACTGCCGTTATTGTCCCGTTACAGTTTGGTAGTAATATCGCCCTGGCAAACAACACGCCAATAGCGACACCTAATGCCTTTATTGTCCCGTAACCCCGTCAAGCCACCTCGGTGGCCTAGTTGATAGCGTACTAGGCTTTCACCCCGAGGACCCAGGTTCGATTCCCGGCCAGGGCTTGGCATTTTCATACGCTATAAATCATCCCATCGTCTACATTAGCCCAAGTGTGCACAATAGTCGGACGTTAAAAAAAAAAAAAAATTATTGTCCTGTTACAGTTTGGTATTTTAGAAACTTTTCGTCAACAGTATAGAAGTTTTCTTTCTTTTACGTTACATTTAAATCAGCATTTAAAGGGAAAAAGATTTAAAGAAATAAGACAGATAAAATTACCTCGACACTTCGAATCAAATCAAATCACTCGCATACCTGAAACAGAAGAAAACATCGTATAAGTTTTCAATATTTAGTATTTGTTTTTATTATTGGTGAAGCAGCTTAAAGTTCAAAGAGCCTCTGATGAGAGCAAATAGACAAATATATGGCGCATTAGTCTGAATGAATGCAAAATAAGCAAATTTAATTTTCACAAATTTGAAGATTGATCAACAATTACCAAATTACAAGTGATGTATTGTCAATTTTCTAAGCTAATTACGCAAAATACTTGGGAATTACATTGGCTGTAAAACTGAAGTGGAAGGAACATATCACAAAAAAAAAGAACTGAATATAAAACAGAAAAATGCACTGACTCCTAACAAGGCAATCCCAATTGTTAGTTTAAAATAAATTGCCTTATTTATTTATAAAGCAATGGTGTATATATAAGCAAGTTGTAAAATTATTTATGGGGTACAATTTTGAGGCTGTAAAATATAATAAAATTCAAACCTCAAGGCTGAACAGCTCCCAAATGCGGAATGAAGTTGAACGGCAACCAGAGCGGAGTTTAAAGAACGCGTTTGTATCTTTTAAATCTAAATATTTATGCCTACTTTAACGGATTCTAGCAACAATTATGTTTAAAAACCGTAACCAAAGCAACGGTAACCTAGGTAACGAGACATAATAACTTTGTAGGCGTGGTCAACGTGGTGGGGGAAGAGTCAGCTTGAAAACGGAACCAGGACAAAGTCAAAGCTGAACGGAGCGGAGCTCAGCGACGCCGTTTCACTTCGCTCAGCTCTGTTATGCTTCCGTGGCCGTACTTACATTAGAACCGCTACGCTCAGAGCAACTTCGCTCCGCGTATGGTGGTCGCCCGGCTCAATTAAGCGATACCATTCATTGCTGACGCACAACGGTATACGAAATGACAATATGTGTAGTGAATTGAAAATATACTTTGTTAGCCAAGAAATAAAAAAGCATCTCGTAGCACGAAAACGTGACTGCAACTGGTTGCAGTTTGAAGATAGACTGGGTTGTATAACGTTATGTATAACGCGTCTTTAATTACCCTGGGACAGCATGCAACAGTATTTCAGGCTGAAGTGATGGCCATTAATGACTGTGTTCGGAAGAACTTGGATCGGGGCTTCAAAAAGGCACGTATTCATATTCATACCGATAGTCAGGCGGCAATAAAAGCACTTGCGGGTCCTATAATACAGTCCAAGCTGGTCTGGGAGTGTTGGAAGAACCTTGACATTCTGTCCCGGGATAACCGAGTAACTCTTCAGTAGGTTCCGGGGCATAGGGGAGTTGAGGGTAATAAGGAGGCAGACCGACTGGCTGGACTTAGATCTGTATCTGAGTTTATCGGGCCTGAGCCGGCTTTAGGGATTTCTCTATCGTTGGCCAGGTCCGCTATTAATAGGTGCATCACATGCCAACACCAGGTAAGATGGGACAACCTTCATGGGCATTCCCATAGTAAACGTCTCTTAAGCAAAGTTCCTTCTGGAGGAATTAAAGGGGCAGCAGATGTCCTGGGCAGAGCACAACTCAGGAGGATCATGGGGCTCATAACAGGGCACTGTGGTCTGAGGGTGCACATGAACAGGATAGGTGTGTACCACGGAGAAACCGTGTGTAGATTGTGCAGGAAGGAGGAGGAAACTGCAGGTCATATAATTTATGATTGTGAGACTCTTGCTAGTAAGAGACTAGGGGTTTTTGGTTTCCAAGACCCTAGGGATCTTCAGCAGAATGAGCTAGTCAGTGGGTTGTTGTAACTTATTAGGGGCACCAATCTGCTGAACTAGGTATTTTAAGAGGTAAGTTGCACAATAGGTCAGTTGATCGCAGTGCCTGGGGTTGAACAAATCCTTTCCTCTAGAATATAATCAATAATCTACATATAACGCGTCTTTAACAGGACTAACTAAAGTGTGAGATCCTGATTTATAGATATCCGTATACTCAGGTACACTGTACTACGGAAACTGACAAAAACACGTCTGACGGCACGCGTCACTAATGAAAGCATATTTCCAAAAGTAATTTTGTATCTTGTCGTATTTTTTTGAAATTCATATTTTACCATCATAGCCTGCATTAAAATATCTCAGTTAATATGACTTAGGTTTTGTAACAGTGAGATTTTTGACTTTTTTTAAGACAAAACGCCCCCCACTTACATAAAGAAACTAGTTTTGCTTAAAGTAATTATTTCATAACGTGTAAAGTAAGAACAACAAACTATAAAAGTGTCACAGTTTGTTCTAATTGTTTCCTTTGTCTATGTTCGAAGTACAGATCACTTAAAATAATAAATTTTCCTTACGAAGACTTATATTCACAACAGTTTCCTCGACGGATACACGCCCCACCCTGTATAAAACAGCGTAACTGCGACACACGCTGTAGTATAAATAAGAAACTTTACGGGCGTCACCTTAGCGGGTTGCAACAGTAAATTAATTTACTTTCACTAAGTTTGCAAGTTGGCTAAAGTTTTTACATTATAAACTCCCGTTTTGACATTATTTTTAATGGATGGAAAGTGAAGAGCCCCGCTAAACTTAATTTTCTCATGCAAGTTAAATTTGCCTTTAACTTATACTTGGATATTGCTTTACTGTGAATGTGCAGACATTAAACAGGCCTGGATAAACTGCGGTTAGCCTTAGAACTGTCAAGCACAGCTGTTTGTTACAACAATGTCACTCACCTGTTTGCTCTTGCTTAGCGACAAGAATACAGTTTTAATTACTTTGACAACACATCGTATACAGCGTAACTATAACCGAAGCCTGTGAAGATAATTACAGAAGAACCAATTAACAGCAACAATTTTAATTATCAATTCTTACTCTGTCACTGTACGTTGTGTATAAGAAGTTTAATGATCGTACAAAAAATGAGTTTGATGGACGTAAGGGCTCATTCGTTTTCAAGTACGATGAGTAAAAACGTGTTTTTAAATATACAGTGTCTGACTATATTGTACTCTAGTAACAATTTTTATGTCAAGCTAATCGAATTGGCTAATTTCAATCAAATCAGGCATTCATAGGTTTCATTTCCCCTCTCTTAGTATAATTCACATGTTTCATTTCCCCTCTCTTAATATAATTCATAGGTTTCATTTCCCCTCTCTTAATATAACTCATAGGTTTCATTTCCCCTCTCTTAATATAATTCATAGGTTTCATTTCCCCTCTCTTAATATAATTCATAGTTTCATTTCCCCTCTCTTAATATAATTCACAGGTTTCATTTCCCCTCTCTTAATATAATTCATAGTTTCATTTCCCCTCTCTTAATATAATTCATAGTTTCATTTCCCCTCTCTTAATATAATTCATAGTTTCATTTCCCCTCTCTTAATATAATTCATAGTTTCATTTCCCCTCTCTTAATATAATTCATAGTTTCATTTCCCCTCTCTTAATATAATTCATAGGTTTCATTTCCCCTCTCTTAATATAATTCATAGTTTCATTTCCCCTCTCTTAATATAATTCATAGTTTCATTTCCCCTCTCTTAATATAATTCATAGTTTCATTTCCCCTCTCTTAATATAATTCATAATTTCATTTCCCCTCTCTTAATATAATTCATAGTTTCATTTCCCCTCTCTTAATATAATTCACAGGTTTCATTTCCCCTCTCTTAATATAATTCACAGGTTTCATTTCCCCTCTCTTAATATAATTCACAGGTTTCATTTCCCCTCTCTTAATATAATTCACAGGTTTCATTTCCCCTCTCTTAATATAATTCATAGTTTCATTTCCCCTCTCTTAATATAATTCATAGTTTCATTTCCCCTCTCTTAATATAATTCATAGTTTCATTTCCCCTCTCTTAATATAATTCATAGTTTCATTTCCCCTCTCTTAATATAATTCATAGGTTTCATTTCCCTCTCTTAATATAATTCATAGTTTCATTCTTAATATAATTCATAGGTTTCATTTCCCCTCTCTTAATATAATTCACAGTTTTCATTTCCCCTCTCTTAATATAATTCACAGGTTTCATTTCCCCTCTCTTAATATAATTCACAGGTTTCATTTCCCCTCTCTTAATATAATTCATAGTTTCATTTCCTCTCTCTTAATATAATTCATAGTTTCATTTCCCCTCTCTTAATATAATTCATAGTTTCATTTCCTCTCTCTTAATATAATTCATAGTTTCATTTCCCCTCTCTTAATATAATTCACAGGTTTCATTTCCCCTCTCTTAATATAATTCATAGTTTCATTTCCCCTCTCTTAATATAACTCATAGGTTTCATTTCCCCTCTCTTAATATAATTCATAGGTTTCATTTCCCCTCTCTTAATATAATTCACATGTTTCATTTCCCCTCTCTTAATATAATTCATAGTTTCATTTCCAATCTCTTAATATAATTCATAGTTTCATTTCCCCTCTCTTAATATAATTCATAGGTTTCATTTCCCCTCTCTTAATATAATTCATAGTTTCATTTCCCCTCTCTTAATATAATTCACAGGTTTCATTTCCCCTCTCTTAATATAATTCATGGTTTCATTTCCCCTCTCTTAATATAATTCATGGTTTCATTTCCCCTCTCTTAATATAATTCATAGGTTTCATTTCCCCTCTCTTAATATAATTCACAGGTTTCATTTCCCCTCTCTTAATATAATTCACAGGTTTCATTTCCCCTCTCTTAATATAATTCACAGCTTTCATTTCCCCTCTCTTAATATAATTCATAGTTTCATTTCCCCTCTCTTAATATAATTCATAGTTTCATTTCCCCTCTCTTAATATAATTCATAGGTTTCATTTCCCCTCTCTTAATATAATTCACAGTTTTCATTTCCCCTCTCTTAATATAATTCACAGGTTTCATTTCCCCTCTCTTAATATAATTCATAGTTTCATTTCCCCTCTCTTAATATAATTCATAGTTTCATTTCCCCTCTCTTAATATAATTCATAGTTTCATTTCCCCTCTCTTAATATAATTCATAGGTTTCATTTCCCCTCTCTTAATATAATTCACAGTTTTCATTTCCCCTCTCTTAATATAACTCATAGGTTTCATTTCCCCTCTCTTAATATAATTCATAGGTTTCATTTCCCCTCTCTTAATATAATTCATAGTTTCATTTCCCCTCTCTTAATATAATTCACAGGTTTCATTTCCCCTCTCTTAATATAATTCATAGTTTCATTTCCTCTCTAATATAATTCATAGTTTCATTTCCCTCTCTTAATATAATTCATAGTTTCATTTCCCTCTCTTAATATAATTCATAGTTTCATTTCCCTCTCTTAATATAATTCATAGTTTCATTCCCCTCTCTTAATATAATTCATAGGTTTCATTTCCCTCTCTTAATATAATTCATAGTTTCATTTCCCTCTCTTAATATAATTCATAGTTTCATTTCCCTCTCTTAATATAATTCATAATTTCATTTCCCTCTCTTAATATAATTCATAGTTTCATTTCCCTCTCTTAATATAATTCACAGGTTTCATTTCCCTCTCTTAATATAATTCACAGGTTTCATTTCCCTCTCTTAATATAATTCACAGGTTTCATTTCCCCTCTCTTAATATAATTCACAGGTTTCATTTCCCCTCTCTTAATATAATTCATAGTTTCATTTCCCCTCTCTTAATATAATTCATAGTTTCATTTCCCCTCTCTTAATATAATTCATAGTTTCATTTCCCCTCTCTTAATATAATTCATAGTTTCATTTCCCCTCTCTTAATATAATTCATAGTTTCATTTCCCCTCTCTTAATATAATTCATAGGTTTCATTTCCCCTCTCTTAATATAATTCACAGTTTTCATTTCCCCTCTCTTAATATAATTCACAGGTTTCATTTCCCCTCTCTTAATATAATTCACAGGTTTCATTTCCCCTCTCTTAATATAATTCATAGTTTCATTTCCTCTCTCTTAATATAATTCATAGTTTCATTTCCCCTCTCTTAATATAATTCATAGTTTCATTTCCTCTCTCTTAATATAATTCATAGTTTCATTTCCCCTCTCTTAATATAATTCACAGGTTTCATTTCCCCTCTCTTAATATAATTCATAGTTTCATTTCCCCTCTCTTAATATAACTCATAGGTTTCATTTCCCTCTCTTAATATAATTCATAGGTTTCATTTCCCCTCTCTTAATATAATTCACATGTTTCATTTCCCCTCTCTTAATATAATTCATAGTTTCATTTCCCCTCTCTTAATATAATTCATAGTTTCATTTCCCCTCTCTTAATATAATTCATAGGTTTCATTTCCCCTCTCTTAATATAATTCATAGTTTCATTTCCCCTCTCTTAATATAATTCATAGTTTCATTTCCCCTCTCTTAATATAATTCATGGTTTCATTTCCCCTCTCTTAATATAATTCATAGGTTTCATTTCCCCTCTCTTAATATAATTCACAGGTTTCATTTCCCCTCTCTTAATATAATTCACAGGTTTCATTTCCCCTCTCTTAATATAATTCACAGCTTTCATTTCCCCTCTCTTAATATAATTTTGTATTTATAAAAAAAAGTAAACGCTTGCAGTCAGGGGTTGTTTATTGCAAATATACTGAGATGCAGCCCCCGACTGCGTTTAAATTGTTAATCGAAGATTAAATTGTTCTAAACGATACAAGATACATCGTGCAACGTTCAAATTACCTCGAAAGTTTATCAGGGACACACCGCACTGATAACACAATAAAACAGTCGCACTATTGTATAAACTTAACGTGTACATTCGTGATTCATTAATTAAATACTCGGAAAATATATACGAGTTTTTTCCGAGTGTTTTTTTAAAAACACTATGTACAGTACTTAGTGTTTTAGCCTTTCTGATTTTATTTTTTAAAATTATTTTTACTTTGTAATTTTTAGTGACTAAGCTACTAAATCAGCCATTTTGGTGATTTACATATTTTGTCATTTTTTGTCATTTAAAACTGGCAAAATTGTTAGCCATTTTTTGGTCAATGGTGATTTAGCCATTCTTAGCGTATAATGGCTAAGGTAGATTAAAATGGAAGTTGTAACAGCTTAGAGATATATTAACTTAGAGATTCGTTTTTCCTTCGACAGTACCGTGTTATAAGTTAGAGATCGACCAGTGTAATAAGATAGAGGGTCCGTACTGTGTATTAACTTAGAGACTACAGTTCCGTCAAGTGTGTTGCACCGTGTGTATATGTTGCCGACGCCGCTGCTTGCAGGCGCTTCAGTATCTTTTATCTAACAAGTGGAATTCGCTTAGTTAAAGAAAGATATATTATTAAAATATAAAGTTCATTTGAATAGGTTTTATTCTTAAAGGTTTATGTGTAATGCTGTAAATGTATACTAATTTACATATGCAGTAGTAATAGTAATAGAAATAATAAAAATATTGTTTGAAGGCTACTTTATTCAAACCATATCCGAATTGAATTAAGAAAACAGCCCTAAATTAATGAATTAATTATGAATTAATGAATTCATATAAACATACGTTGTTTTTTTTTCGATAAAACAACCAGAATTTCTATTTTTCTAAACAGATAACTGTCAAAAATAAACATTTAGATATGTTGTTGACTATAGTATTGACAATATATTCAACTGTAAAGACACTGCAGCGCCTGCAAGCAGCGGCGTCGGCAACATATACACACGGTGCAACACACTTGACGGAACTGTAGTCTCTAAGTTAATACACAGTACGGAACCTCTATCTTATTACACAGGTCGATCTCTAACTTATAACACAGTACCGTCGAAGGAAAAACGAATCTCTAAGTTAATAAATCTCTAAGCTATTACACTTCCCCGATTAAAATCGGTAGAGCTTTTAAGAAATTATGATGGAATAAACATACAAACATACACGCACGCACGAACGCGCGCGCGCGCGCACACACACACACACACACACACACACACACACACACACACACACACACACACACACACACACACACACACACACACACACACACACACACACACACACACACACACACACACACATACATACATAGGCTATATACATACATACTTACCCAGCCACGAAAAGCATAGCCTAACACTTCTTTTTTGACAGTCGTGTAAAAAAGACAAATTTCGTTTATTAAATATCACTATTTATAGTTTTCTTTATACACGGATTGGGCGAGAGCACAGCATTTCTGAACTGCTCAACGATCTTAAATAACGTGTACTTACGTTACTTTACAGTTGAAGAAGCAGCCGAAACTCGGCAAGAAAATAATTTTTGAAGTTTGCTAAAGTACGCGTTCGTAAAGGAAGCTAATGTGCAAATGTGAGATGAGAAAAGTCCCGAAACAAAACAATTTACAGAAACATCTCAAAGATCCGTAACATTTAGACCGAGGTAATGAAATACGTTCATATTCATACTTGTAAACACAAACACCAGGCAGATACTGTACGTTAGGGGTTGGCGTTTCTGCTATTTTTACAAAACGTCAACAAACTGTTTGTCGAGGAAAAAGCTGCTTTTTAAAACAGTTGGAAAATAACAGGTTTAGAAAACTGAAACTCAAAATTGTATTAGCAGCTCAAACATAAACTATCCTGAGGTAGGAATCTCGGAACTAGTTGTAAACAATCATGGTGGTGATATGGGGGAATTATTTAATCGTAATTTCTAGCAAGTTTGCATCGGAAAATGAGCTATTGGAGCGGGGCTGTGAATATTCTAGTTTATGCCGACTTCATTCGATTTCATATTAAATAAAACATACCTTTTTTATCACACTTTTTTTTGATAATCTGATTTAACGTTGATAATCAGTACGAAGTATTAGCAGTTTAAATTTGCAATAGCTTCCAGTCCACCTGTTAGTAGAGGTGGGCGTTTCTGCTATTTTTACAAAACGTCGACAAACTGTTTGTTGAGGAAAAAAGCTGCTTTTTAAAACAGTTGGAAAAAAACAGGTTTAGAAAACTGAAACTCAAAGTTGTATTAGCAACTAAAACATAAAGCACATACGTTCAGTTTCCTAAGACTACTTTTTCATTCCCATTACCACCATGTCCTTAACTGTTTTTGGGTGTAAAGCATTTCGAAAAAAAATAGTGTAGTAATAATTAAATTACATTCTCAAAACGTAATATATATGTAAGCCATTATATATTAAAAAATGCAATGAATTTCTAATAGAAGCTTTTTTTACTTAAAAATTAAATAGTCCTTTGCATATTTACTGAAATGCAAACGATTTTGAATATTTTTAGTTGATTAAAAAATATTGATGATTGATAATAAATACAAACAAATACGTTTAAATAAAATTAGGTTATGTAATTACAAAATGTGAGATGTTACTGTCATAGTTTTATTTGGGAGAAAGTACGTTTTCACTTTTCAACACTGAAAAAAGTAACCTTAATAAGTAGGCCTACAATATAGTAATATGAACACAGTAATAAAAAAAGTAAAAGAAAACGTTTTTTTTCAACAAAAACGATAAAACAAATAAATAACAAAAACAAATAAAACAAAACAGAATAACAGTTATAAATATATTACTAAAACTCGTATATCTAAAAGCAACAACAAACACACAAATTATTGTAGGGCTGTAGATTGGCCCTACAATAATAACAAGAAAAATAAAATAAATATAAACGTACCTAGAACTAAATAACAAAATAAAACAAATATAAACAAAACAAAACAGTAAATATAAACAGTCTTTTCAGGGCTGTAAAAGGACCCTGCCACAAACAATAACAAAATATAAATTAAATTTTATTTACAAAATTCAGACGATGAAGGAAGTCTAGGACCCGGTCAACGGCCAAGGCACTATCTCTCAACATCGTCTGCAAACAATTGCTCAGTCCACACATAACACGGAAAAAATCTGTTGCCTCATAATTAAGAATGGATCTTAAGTAACATTTATAAAATCTGATCGGTGGAATTTTGAAATGTATATCGCAAGCAGTGGTGTCAATATGAACTAAGATGTAGACTATTCTCTTAACGTATATTACTTAAGGTTGTTATAAACCGTCAACTGTAAAAATAACGACAACAATTATGTTACATTAAAGTTATATTTAATGTATGTGTCACGAATACCGTCCATTAAAGTTATATTTAATGTATGTGTCACGAATACCGTCCATTAAAGTTATATTTAACATATATGTCTGAAAGTGCAGCTAACATAACTGTATGAATGTGTCACGATACCGTCCATTAAAGTTATATTTAATGTATATGTCTGAAAGTGCGGCTAACATAAGTGTACCAATGTGTCACGATACCGTCCATTAAAGTTATATTTAACGTATATGTCTGAAAGTGCGGCTAACATAACTGTACGAATGTGTCACGAATACCGTCCATTAAAGTTATATTTAATGTATGTGTCACGAATACCGTCCATTAAAGTTATATTTAATGTATACGTCTGAAAGTGCGGCTAACATAACTGTACGAATGTGTCACGAATACCGTCCATTAAAGTTATATTTAATGTATATGTCTGAAAGTGCGGCTAACATAACTGTACGAATGTGTCACGAATACCGTCCATTAAAGTTATATTTAATGTATATGTCTGAAAGTACGGCTAACATAACTGTACGAATGTGTCACGAATACCGTCCATTAAAGTTATATTTAATGTATATGTCTGAAAGTACGGCTAACATAACTGTACGAATGTGTCACGAATACTGTCCATTAAAGTTATATTTAATGTATGTGTCACGAATACCGTCCAATAAAGTTATATTTAACGTATATGTCTGAAAGTGCGGCTAACATAACTGTACGAATGTGTCACGAATACCGTCCATTAAAGTTATATTTTATGTATACGACTGAAAGTGCGGCTAACATAACTGTACGAATGTGTCACGAATACCGTCCATTAAAGTTATATTTAATGTATATGTCTGAAAGTGCGGCTAACATAACTGTACGAATGTGTCACGAATACCGTCCATTAAAGTTATATTTAATGTATGTGTCACGAATACCGTCCATTAAAGTTATATTTAACATATATGTCTGAAAGTGCGGCTAACATAACTGTACGAATGTGTCACGAATACCTTCCATTAAAGTTATATTTAACGTATATGTCTGAAAGTGCAGCTAACATAACTGTACGAATGTGTCACGAATACCGTCTATTAAAGTTATATTTAATGTATATGTCTGAAAGTGCGGCTAACATAACTGTACGAATGTGTCACGAATACCGTCCATTAAAGTTATATTTAATGTATGTGTCACGAATACCGTCCATTAAAATTATATTTAATGTATATGTCTGAAAGTGCGGCTAACATAACTGTACGAATGTGTCACGAATACCGTCCATTAAAGTTATATTTAATGTATGTGTCACGAATACCGTCCATTAAAGTTATATTTAATGTATATGTCTGAAAGTGCGGCTAACATAACTGTACGAATGTGTCACGAATACCGTCCATTAAAGTTATATTTAATGTATGTGTCACGAATACCGTCCATTAAAGTTATATTTAATGTATATGTCTGAAAGTGCGGCTAACATAACTGTACGAATGTGTCACGAATACCGTCCATTAAAGTTATATTTAATGTATGTGTCACGAATACCGTCCATTAAAGTTATATTTAATGTATATGTCTGAAAGTGCGGCTAACATAACTGTACGAATGTGTCACGAATACCGTCCATTAAAGTTATATTTAATGTATATGTCTTAAAGTGCGGCTAACATAACTGTACGAATGTGTCACGAATAGCGTCCATTAAAGTTATATTTAATGTATATGTCTGAAAATGCAGCTAACATAACTGTACGAATGTGTCACGAATACCGTCCATTAAAGTTATATTTAATGTATGTCTGAAAGTGCAGCTAACATAACTGTACGAATGTGTCACGATTGCGTCCATTACGAATTTGCTTTTACTACCAGGTCTCTGCCCTGTTAAGTTATTCAACAAAGAGCAAATCCCCGGACGCAAAAAGCTCTGCAGTTTGTAATTTGATTAGCCGTGATAAACTAATTATTACTGTCGAGTACATACAAGTCTCACAAAACAAACAAATTATGTTATACATTTATTTACTTAATAAATCACGGTTAAGTTATGTAAAACACAAAAAAGTGTACACTGCCATAATTCGTTTAGTTGTTGATCGAGCGAAGCGAGGCCTGTTTCAATGAGACCGTTCAGCATTTGGCCAAAAGCACTGACCACTTCACTTCTGTTATGGCGGCTCTGAATTTAAAATAACGAGTATACGCAGTTTTAGCCAAACCGCTGACCGATTTTTTTAAAATTTAGTACGAAGATATTTTATATAAAGCCGATATGTGCAACATTTCCTCCAATTTACGTCAGTTTCAAGATGGCGGCCTTTTATTTAACGATGACGAGTGAACGTAATTTTAATAAAACGCACTGACCGATTGTTTTGAAAATTGGTAAGAAATTATCTTGTATAAAAGACCCGTGACGTTCGTGTCCGATCCACATTCACTTCCTTTTAAAGATGGCGGGCTTAAATTCAACGCTGAGTGTGTCAGTTGCTGGTTATCCCTTTAATACTACCTGAACGGCGAAACCTATCATAATTTTGTCCGCTTCATGGAGAAAGTAAATAAAATTTCCAATAAAGTTGGACCGGTAACATTTTCCGTAAATATTACGGTTACCGGTAAAATCAGCTGAAAAGGTTACGAGCGCTGTTTGGAGCGCTCTGTATAGTACTTAACAATATTCTGCGAGGTCTGTTCTTTGAACTACTGGTAGCTGGACGTGAACAAAATATTTCATATACTATCGCCAATTACGTTCAAGAAGAAATCTCAAAGAAACGCCGCCTCGGTGGCCTAGTTGATAGCGTAATGGGCTTTCACCCCGAGGACCCGGGTTCGATTCCCGGCCAGGGCTTGGCATTTTCATACGCTATAAAATCATCCCACCGTCTGCATTAGCCCCAAGTATGAACAATAGTCGGACGTTAAACACCAAAAAAAAAAAGAAAAAAAAAGAAATCTCAAACCATCAGAGTTGTTCAAATAACATACTGTTGTATCAATTCATTAAAATTACTATTGCCTAATAATATCTAAGAAAACATTTTGGTTAAAAAAAACATGTTTATTAATAGAATTCAGAACAGATCCAGTTTAGTGAACTGCAGAAAATATTGAATCGTAAAGTTCACTACAAGTTTCACTTACAACAAACAAGTGTCGGGCTAATTGTGTAAGCTGCAAAGTTAATGAATGGGACGGACTACCCACGTCGCGGGGGTCAAGTACGCGTAATTGTGGGTAATTAAGAATGCGATATCTTCTTATTGCACGAGACTCTGCTCAATAACATCAGCTTTCCTCAGAAGTGTGTCGTATACGATGTTGAAAAATCTACAATAATAAACGCATTATTATTATTGTTATTATTATTATTATTATAAACTAGAGGCTTTATATGCATCTGAAACTCTTACACTCAATAATAAGGGTTTACTGGACAACCTGGAGAAGAAGGAAAGAAAGTTAATAAGGAAGATATTGGGCCAAAACTTTAGAAATAATGAAGTAAAATTGATTTCTAATAAAAACCTGTATCTCAAAATTGAGAGACTCTCAGATAGCATGAGGAAAAGACGACTTAGTTTTTATGGCCATATTAGTAGGATGAACAGCAGTAGACTTGCTGGGCGGATCTTTGCTTTCTTCAGAGATCGGAAAACGAAGAGTAATTGGTTCAGGCGGGTCCAGGAAGACTTAACTGAGCTGGCGATAGCAGATGAGATGATTGACGATGTACTTAAGCTGCGAAAACTTTTACATAATGAAAACCTAAGGTTCCAAGAAAAACCAACATCTAAAAGGGGCGGGGCAGTCTCGGATGAAAGAAGGAAGGCAGCCTCGGATAGAATGAAGCAGTATTGGATACAGCGGAGGGCAGCTAACGCACATCAAAGTAATTGATTTGGCGTACCCCAAAGTGGGTGATCCGTATGAAAGAAGAAACGCATTATTTTTACTCTATAAAAACATGAGGTATAAAATGTAAAAAGGAAATGTTTACGTTATGGTGACGGAGGGAGAGAGTTATGGTGACGTTAAACAGTTGATTTCCCATCACAGTTCTTTCGATAATATTATTTCTATTGAGGTTAAGGTCAATGATATTCTCTTTATTTGTTTCACCCAACTTTGGGGTACAATAAATCAAACACTTTTTAATGTTCTGTGCCTTCCTCGTAGCCCAGTATTGCTTCATTCGTTGCGATCTTGCTTTTCTTTCTTCGTCAGAGATTTGGATCGTTCGCTTGGATTTGACTTTGCCTTGGAACCGTTGCTTCTTATCCTTGGTTATTGTTTTGGCTGTTCTGTCCATGAGCATAGTGTCAGTGATCTGCAGTTCTGTTATGTGTTTCTCTAAACCAAAGTGTTTTGGCTCTTCTACTGCTAAAGTAGTCAAATATTTTTTTGGTTAGTCTATTTTTGTCCATTCGGAGGATGTGCCCATAAAAATCAATTCTCCATTTTCTTATTGTGTCTGATAGTGTTTCAGATTTTTGGTAAAGAGTTTCATTACTGATGTGGAGTAATTGGTTTTTACGGAATTTGGGGCCTAAGATTTTTTTGTAATATCTTTCTTTCTTTGATCTTCAGCCTTTCAAGTGGGCCCTGGGTTGTGAGAGATAATGTTTCAGCTGTTATATAAGGCTTCTGGTTTAATTACCGTTTGATAATGCCTTATCTTTGTATTCCAGGAGAGGCACTTCTTGTTGTATGTGTCTTTGGTAAGTTGGAAGGCTAATACAATATTATGAACATGATAATAATTTAACTCTTTTTTCTTATTGTGTCTGATGGTGTTTCAGATTTTTGGTAAAGAGTTTTCATTACTGATGAAACTCATTGTCAATGATATTATTGTAATATTGTCAATGATGATATATGTCGATGATATTATTTACATATAAATCATTTATTATCGTATTTTATTTGTAAACATTAAGGTATTATTGTGTCTGACTTAGGAACGGCACTAAAGTGATTATTGTGTTTCAGTTTAAAATATACGTTATAATTAAACTGCGTACGATTAGTCGAAGTTATGAAATGGAAGCTGAAGCACTTCAAATGTGAGCGAAATGACTGCAGACGGAAACTGTAGGTTGGCTGGAGGACTCGTGGCTACAGATGCTGATGACAAGCTTCCTTGTTTTCATTATAATTAATTTTTTTCCTTATTCAATTATAATAACAGAAGGAGCAATGAGCACGTGATAGGCGAATCTACAAGCAAGGCCTACATGAGAAAAACACAATTCACAAAGAAAACATCATCCGACACAAACAATACAAACATCAAAACACAATTCAATCATCACAATACAAACACAGGCAAATACTCAACACTAAATATATATTTTCTAAGCCTAGTTGATAGCGTACTGGGCTTTCACCCCGAGGACCCGGGTTCGATGCCCGGCCAGGGCTTGGCATTTTCATACGCTATAAATCATCCCAACGTCTGCATTAGCCCAAGTGTGCATAATAGTCGGACGTTAAAAAAAAAAAAAAAATAATAATAATAAGCAATCCAGCACTACGAACACAATTGTAAAATCCAAACTTTTGCTGTTCTACAGAGATTCTAAAGTTCAAATATAAAAAAATAATAATTGGTACTTTCTTTTCAGCTACTCTGTACAAAAAATGTAATGGGAGAATAAATATGGTTACCGGCATTACCGCCGAAGACATCCTGCCATTAACTCCTTCCTTTGCCGTACTGAGCAATTAGAACATCAACAGGATGTAAGGAAGCTCTCAGATGGAAATTTCTAATTGCAGCGAATTTTAGTGCTTAGTTTCCTGTGTCTAGAAGCTTGGTTTGTTATTGATTTTGTCCAATAGAGTTGCGTGCAGTATTCGCTATACGTGATTTGTTAATTTATAAAATACTACGCCTTGGGGCAATACTAATCTGCCAGATTTTGTTATGTTAAACCTAATAAACAACGCTTATAGTGTTAGGCAAGCCCAGATGCATGTCATAATCAATTCCAATATTAGAGCTAAAAAACTATCTTGTCGTCACCTTCAGTTATACATAACTAACAACTAACATATAACTAACTATTGTAACGTTATATTCTTACTTATTTAGTTGTAAGAGATATAGTTAAAAATAAATGCTGCGGATATATTCTAAGGTAAAATTATTTTCCAAGCAATGTTATTTAACAGTATAGAATGAAACAGATTTATCAAAATCGATTTAACAGATATTGCTGAAATTTTGGTCATATGTGAATTTGTAATTTAACTTATTGTACGAATTTTAGGGTAGACTGAAAAAACAATCAAAACCAACGAAGGAATTTAATTTCTCTTATCTTAAATTTGATACACTATCTTTAGTTAGACCTATATAGTTTCATACATAACCAAAACTCGAGCAAAATGTGGTAAACCGATTTTGATTAGTTTGTTTATATAGCTCCGGAACCGGAAGTTTGGTGTATATGGCCGCTCGTACGTTCTGTAACGCATGACTTTAAAAAAGTAATTTGAATAAAATTTAATATACATTTTTGAAATAATTTTTTAAAAAATGTTTTGAACAAAATGAATTGAATTTCTTAAAATTAACCTTAGTCAGGCTACCGGATCATATCTCCAATTTTTATCGGCTCCAGAAAACACACACACACACACACACACACACACACACACATCAGCATTATATTTTAGATCAGGACCTGAAAAAGTGAAATGTCAAATAAATTTTTAAAATTGTATTTTCATGATATTTTTATACTTCTAACAGTGACAAAATGAAGATGTCATAATTATACTGCATTTAATTCATTTTTCAAAACCAGTATAGATTAGGCTATATCATTGTCAAAAGAGTGTAATTAATTCAGTTCTCATTGTCTTTTGATTCATAGAAATAATAAACGAGGAAATTTTTATTTCTATTTTTTTTATTATTATTATGCTTAATTAAAAACTATTCGCTCACTATCGTAAAGTTTCTTAAAAAATATATATATGCCGCCTCGGTGGCCTAGTTGATAGCGTACTAGGCTTTCACCCCGAGGACCCGGGTTCAAGATGCTTTTTAAAACAGTTGGAAAAAAACAGGTTTAGAAAACTGAAACTCGAAGTTGTATTAGCAGCTAAAACATAAAGCACATAAGTTCAGTTTTCTAAGATTACTTTTTCATTCCCATTACCGCCATGTCCTTATCTGTTTTTTGGGTGTAAAGCATTTAGAAAGGATATAAATAATCCTTGTAAGTGTAGTAATAATTAAATTACATTCTCAAAACGTAATATATATGTATGCCATTTTATATTTACAAAATGCAATGAATTTCTAATAGAAGCATTCTTTTTTTACTTAAAAATTAAATAGCCTTTGCATATTTACTGAAATGCAAACAATTTAGAATATTTTTAGTTGATTAAAAAATATTGATGATTGATAATAAATATAAAAAATACGTTTAAATAAAATTAGGTTATGTATTTACAAAATGTGAGACGTTACTGTCATATTTTTATTTGGTAGAAAGTAGGTTTTCACTTTTCAACACTGAAAAAAGTAACCATAATAAGTAAAATATAGTAATAAGAATATAGGCCAAATGTGTTTAAATAAAATTAGCTCTATATAGTTACAAAATTATACGTTATTAACATAGGTTAATGATAGGTTATTAACATTTAGCAAAAAAAAAATGTTTTTCATTTTAAAAAAAGTAAAAGAAAACATTCAATATTGTCCACTAAATATTTTAAAGTTTCTAAACACAAAGTAAACTACGGAGAAAAACTAATATAAAACACAATTATGGCTGATTTTACAGTTTAAAAGTGTTTGAACAACAAATTTTACATTTAAAACTTTCAAACAACTCGCAACAAAGTAGAGATAAACGTTGACATTGACCTAACAGTTCTTACTTCACTACAAGCAACAAGAAACTTTGAAATAAAGGGATAAAGCATAAAAGCATGTTGAAGAAAATCAGTTAGCAGGAAAACAGTTTTAGCGCTTGCGGCAACGTTCGAATAGAACGTGGGTGATGGGGAAGTCCCAACAGCTGTTCCTTGTTTAACAAATCACGAACCAGTCCAAATCAAACTGCTTGTATCCGTTTGAAAAAGCAGTTTGTTTGTCGTTTATAGAAAAGCGGTTTTTTTAACAGTTTGGTGTTTTCTGCCCCACCACTAACATTTACACGCAGTTTTCCTTCATTCACTACGAGAATACTAATTGAACTAACAAGGCGACATTTGGGGAAGGTACCTTGTATAAAACCGGAACTACGTGTGTACAAACTTTTCCCATTCACTTCCGTTTCAAAATGACGGCCTCTGATTTACAACGACGAAAGTACGCATTTTTGGCCAAACACACTGACCGATTGTTTTGAAATTTCGTAAAAAAAAGTATCTTTGTAAGCAGCACGAACTACGATTGTGTAAGATTTGTCCCCATTCATTTCCGTTTCAAAATGGCGGCCTTTGATTTAATGTGACGAGTGTATGCAGTTTTCATAAAATGCACTGATCGATCGTTTTGAAATTTGGTACGGAAGTATCTCCTATAAAACCCGAACGACGTGTGTGTAAGACGTGTCCCCTTCATTTCCGTTTCAATATGGCGGCCATACATTTAATGGTGACGATTGAATGAAGTTTTCATAAAATAAACTGATCGATTGTTTTGAACTTTGGTAAGAAAGTATTTTTGTATAAACGCGAACGACGTTTGCGTATAAATTATAAACGGCAAGACCTATTAAAATTTTGACCGCTTCACGAAGAAAGAGCACCGGTTACCGGTGAAATTGACGGACAACGTACAGGCGCGTCAGATCGTTGTCGCGGGGCGGTAGCGAGGTCTACTATTCTTCGAACTACCACTTGCCTTCAGTCATAACCAAAGAAGCCGTAGCAGAAATTAGTAAATCGCAGAACATATAAACGAGTACATTAATTAAATACGCATTGCACAACAACACTGCCAGCCAGACTGTATTGTTTCTACGTCATGCTGTCATTCACAATAATTATTCCAATGAATGCAGAATATAAACGATAGTGCTAATTTGAAATGCATGGTATACGGTATTTCAGGCAGCTGTGTATATTCCGACACTGCGCTAAATGTTGACCTAGGTGCAGGTCTCTCCTCGTCTGCAGTTTCCGGAGTGTAGTTGTTTGGATAACGAGTGAGGCTTTTGCAAAACATCCCAAGCATGAAACCGAAAACAGCGCTTCTATTTCAGTATGGAAATATGTTGGAACGATTTAAATCAAACACAGATTTCAAATTCTGTTTTTCAAACATTTTTTTCAGTATGTATAAAAAAGTGTTTTTTTAAGTAATTTTTGTCACCTTTTTTACAGAAAACGAACGAAAACTATCAAAATAAATAATCAAGTTAGTAAACGTTATATTTCGGTCCGGAGCGTTGAGGCGGCAGGAGCAAACATACGAGGGTTGTCCGTAACATAAGGTTCCCAATAATTTTTCACAATGAAAAACACGTTTATTTGCATTGAATAATACATTTTTGGAAAGCTTACTTTTCTATATTTTTCGACATAATCGCCGTTCAGATCGATGCATTTTTGCATACGGTGAACAGTCTTTTGTATGCCTGAGTCGGGAAACTCTCCCGCCGCGCCGCGAAGGTAGCTTAAAACGTCTTCTTTCAGCTCCTCTCTGGTACCGAAATGCGTCCCACCTAAGTGTTTCTTCAAATTAAGGAAGAGATGGTAGTCACTTGGGTCTAAGTCCGGGCTGTAGGACGGATGTGTGACAATATCCCATCCAAATTGGTTGATGAGACCGGTTGTTACACGGGCGGTGTGCGGGCGAGCGTTGTCTTGATGGAAACAAACTCCCTTCGTGAGCATGTCTCTCCTTTGGTTTTGAATCGCGCGGTGAAGGTTCCTTAACGTCTCACAGTAACGATCAGCATTGATTGTTGTGCCGGTATCCATGAATTCGCACAACAATAACCCCTTCCTGTCCCAAAACACACTCGCCATGACTTTGTCGGCAGACAGTGTTTGTTTGAACTTCCGCGGCTTCGGCGACTCTGGATGTTTCCACTGACGTGACTGTTCTTTCGTTTCCGATATCGTATAGTATACCCAGGTCTCGTCCCCAGTGACAATGGAGTCCAAGAATTTCTTGCCATCGGTTTTGTAGGCCTGAAGAAATTTTCGGACCGCATCAATCCGTTGTCTTTTGTGGTCTGCTTGGGACCCATTTTGCACAAACCTTGCTATACCCTAAATGGTGTCAAAATATCAATGCTGACATCAGGGATCATCTCGGAGAGCTCCCGAACAGTCACCCTTCGATCGTTCAGCATTGTTTCTTCCACTTTCGCAATCGTTTCGTCCGAAACAGATGGCCGTCCGGAACGCTGTTCATCATGAACGTCCGTCTTTGAATTCTCTGCACTATTTGCGCACGTGTATTTGCTCACAGATTTTTCTCCGCAGACTTCACACAGTTGGATATGAATGTCCACCGGCGCAGTGTTTCTTTCACACAAAAAACGAATCACAGAGCGTAATTCGCACCTGGCGGGAGACAGAAGAGGCAATTCCATTATTAACGGTTACCAAGCCAAGACTGAGCGTCGCAGACCGATCGCGGAGTGGGGATTGAGAGTGGAAGAACCAAGCTGCAAGCCAAGGTCACCGGATCCCGCGTAACAACTTTCGCAACGACTATAGCGCCTTGGAAACCTTACTTTACGGACAACCCTCGTATCTAAAAATAATCTCATCAAAAATAAGCTTGAAATATAATAGTATTAGGGACTTATGAAACAGAATAAACAGGCTGTATCATAATGTTTGCACAACATGATTTAATGAAGCAATATTGTACTGACGTGCAGATATACTCGTAATACCCGACATCAGTATAAGGTGGAAATTGTTTAAACGTAAAACAAACAGTAATAAAATATTTAATAACTTCAATATTATAAATCCCCTATTCAAAGTCCAAGTAACTATTTCAGTTCTGCTTAAAAACACTTTTAAAACTTTGTGATTGAGAAAATATTTTCTTAATCTGGGTTTCCCAAAAGATGGCATGCGTACTACGGATGGTACACAAAAGTGTTACGCGGCCTTGTGAAAAACTATTTTTGTAAGTTACTAAATAGTTTTTAAAAATGGTTTGTTTTCGAATACAAAAAGAAAGATAATTTTCGATACTTAGGCGTATGGGGCGATACTTATAAAGATTTATGTTGCCTTCTTTTATTTATTTATCTTCTATTATATTTTTTTATTTGTATTCAATACCCGTCTTCGCATTGGTCACTCTATGCTAACGCATGGATTACTAATGGGACCACCACAGAGACATACTGTGCGTCCCACGAAGAGGTTTACACACTTGATCATCCATTATTTTTTCATTCCTCCATTGATCAGTTTGAAAACACACTTTTTATAGAAGGTACCAGAAATAGTATGTGACAATTGCATCTGGTTGATGTTTGTAAAAACAAAATGGTGACCAAAATAAAGTTTAAATAAAGCATAGAACTGCAGTACAGCGAGCTTCTTAAGAGGGATAGAATTTATTTATTTTGGCCGCCATCTTGTTTCTGCAAATATCAGCCAGATGCAATTCTCACGTACTATGGTACCTTCTTTAAAACGAATGTATAATTTCGAAATGATTAATGGAGGAATGACAAAATAATGGAGGATCAAATATGTAAACATCTTCGTGGGACGCTGTATATTGTTCGACTGGTTTCTAAAATATGCGGTGTATATGTAAATTGGGCAATTGTTTACAGACGATGTTGGGAGATGGTGTCTCGACTACTGGCCAGACTTAGATTTCCTTCTTCCTAGACTTTTTAATAAAATTGAAAATTTAATGATATAATGTTATTATAGAGCCTATTAGACCTATATATATATATATATATATATATATATATATATATATATATATATATATATAGAGAGAGAGAGAGAGAGAGAGAGAGAGAGAGAGAGAACTTCTTGTCTATATAGTTGATTTTTTAAACCACCTAGCATTAGTACTTAGCATTTCAGAAGGCGACCATATTTCACGTTTCTCTTTACAAAATATAAAATTAAATGGTGTAAAATTACTATTGAACAACTAGACTTTATAATACTTATATTTATTTATATAGCTTATATAAGTTCAAAATAAGGATGTTTGCTTCGTATTTACTTCATACGAAGTAGGTTTGACTGACACTATTTGTCAGAAACGCAATCTGTAAATTCATAATGACGTGTTCATGTTATAAAAGTATAATTGAAATCAAAGCAATAAAAAAGAAAAAGTTTATGCAACTTAACTCCAAGTATCGCAGATTATATACTATGCTAGGTACAGACCTGGTAGTTAAGTACACACTCTTACGGGAATTATTTTAACTTTTGTTAACCTCTATAATTTTACTACTAAAATCACATTCAAATGACCTTGTACTTTCTATTGTTTGCATTGTCAGCTGATACAGGCTGATTACGTTGTGCTCATTTACTAATTTTTTATACTGAAACGACGTTGAGAAAAAAGCTATAACTCGTAATTAAATTAGTTATCCTTAACTATTTCTAAACTATTTTAAAATTTAGGTAACGAATTTTTTAACGCTAAAACGATTAAAAAATACTCAAACACCTAATTGACATGATTGTTGGGTCGTGAACCTAACACAAAAAGAAGCAAAGCGCAACATATAAACGAAAAAAGTAATACACCTTAACATTTAGTAATGGGTGTCAGTATGTGTAAAGCGCATGAGCAGTAAGTACGGGGTGTGTTCAGAAAGTAACGAGAATTTTAATTTTTTGAACAAAATATTTATTTATTCTTCTATATTGATGTTGTCGCCTTTAAAATAGTCCCCATTGGAGATTATGCACTTGTGCCAGCGCTTTTTCCAATCCTCGAAACACTTCTCAAACTCGATCTTTGAGATAGCCTTTAGTTCTTTGAGCGATGCGCTTTTAATGTCATCTACGGCTGTAAAACGACGGCCCTTTAGGGTTCTCTTTATTTTTGGAAATAGGAAAAAGTCACACGGAGCCCATGTCTGGCGAATATGGAGGCTGGGGCATCGTTACAGTAATGTTTTTGGCCAAAAATTCACGAACAAGCGATGAACTACAGTAAGCTGGTGCATTATCGTGGTGCAAAAGTCATGAATTTTTTTTCCACAGATCCGGACGTTTTTTCGGATTGCTTCACGCAAATGGCGTTGAACTTGTAGGTAGTACTCCTTATTGACCGTGTCACCTGGTGGCAGGAATTCATGATGCACTATGCCATTAATATCGAAGAACACAGTGAGCATAACCTTCACGTTCGACCGCACTTATCGAGCCTTTTTCGGTCTTGGCGAGCCAGAATGCCTCCATTGGGATGATTGAGCCGTAGTTTCGACATCATATCCGTAAACCCATGTTTCGTCACCTGTTATAATACGTTTCAGTAATTCTGCATCGTCTTTGACTTCATTTAGTGACTCCTGAGCAACTTTCATTCGCCGCTGTTTTTGTTCAAAATTCAACAATTTTGAAAAGAATTTTGCTGCCACGCGTTTCTTACACAAAACATTGGAAACAATGTCATGACACGATTCAATCGATATGCCAACATCAGCGACCTCTCTAATTGTGATTCGGCGGTTGTTCATAACCATTTCTTTCACTTTTCCACTTTGTTGATGTCCTGGGGCGTCCAGGGCGTTCGTCATCTTCAACGTCTTCACGGCCTTCTTGGAAACGCTTATACCACTCGTAAATTCTTGCTTTACTCATAGCAGACTCACCATAGGACTTTGGTAACATTTCACACACTTTGTTACACTTTATTCCATTTTTTACGCAAAATTTGATACAAATTCTTCGATCCATTTCTTTTAACAAACGAAAATCGCCGAGCTCATAAAAACACGTCTCACCTTAGTGACTGTCACAGACAAAGTCAACAATGAAAGCAGCTGAAAGTTTTATCATACTTCAAGGGCATGTATACCAACATAATTAAAAAAATGTTTCACAATCGGACTCTCCAAACCCGCAAAATTTAAGAATTCTCGTTACTTTCTGAACACACTTCGTACATATAATTAATAATAACGCGCATGACCGGTAAATTTCAATGTATGAAATTTAACAACATGTTTAATGCAATCTAAACGGCAATGACGCCACAATAGGCTATAAAAAAACAGTCAAAAAAGTAATCTTAAAAAAATATTTTCCGCAGGTGAATACATGTTAATTAGATAATAACGTATGAAATAAAACAAAAAATATTCAAAAATCAGTATTTGAAAACGACAACCTCCACTGCATAAATAGTTGATGAAACATTTCAAGAATTGATGCAATTTCAGTTGAAATGTTTTGACTGAGTTTCACTAAGACTGCAAGAATGTTTAGCAGAAATGGAGCTCACTAAATGTTGTAATGTAAAAAAAAATGTTGTTTCTGTACATAAATGATAAGTTTTTAAAAACTAAATGTTATAAATAAATTTATTTAATATATTTTGTCATTAGAATAATCAGTATTAAAAAAATTCTCGTTTTCCTGAATCACCCTGTGCATAAAGTTTATAAAACATTATTTCAGGTAGACGTATGTCACGTGTTCCCTGGATATCACATAAAATAAGTTGGATGCAGTAGGTGCGGCGGACAGACATTTGCACTCAAGTAAGTTACTGTATTCATAAATGTATATTTACAGCTGTCTTAAACATTCAGCTTTGGAATTTATTGTCTTTTAGATGAACAAAACAGAGTTTACTGTTCGATAAAATCTAGAACATAAAGTACGTAAGAGCCGCCTCGGTGGTCTAGTGCAGGGGTCTCCAAACTACGGCCCGAGGGCCACATCCGGCCCGCGGACAGATTTTGTCCGGCCCGCGGAGAGCTAGCATGACTTATGGTTGCGCCACTAGCCTTCTTATATATTCCAATTACTGCCATCTAGAAGTGAGTGGAAGACACCAGAACTTTCTCGAACCAACGAGATTATTCTGTACGTGCTATTAGCGCCATCTGTTAGCGATAGAAGGTGCTACCTACTTCCGCTTGTGTCCACCAGATGTCGTGTCACGTTACTCCTCATGGCTCGTACTCTACGACTAATCTAGAAATTACAGATAATGACAGGAAAATTAATAATATGCAGTGTTGCCGTTTTGCGGACTTTAGTCCGATTTGCAGCCTTTTTTAAACGTTGCGTACTTTTTCGGACTTTTTTTTTCAACAGTGGACTATTTCACTTTTTACCACCGGCAACAATGATAATATGGTTTTGGCCCTCGGAACTTACTGGAGTAATCAGTATGGCCCTAAGGCTGGAAAGTTTGGAGACCCCTGGTCTAGTGGATAGCGTACTAGGATTTCACCCCGAGGACCAGGGTTCGATTCCCGGCGAGGGCTTGGCATTTTCATACGCTATAAATCATCCCTACCGTCTGCATTAGCCCAAGTGTGCACAATAGTCGGACGTTAAACACAAGATTATCATCCTAAAGTACATAAGTCATTATCTTAAGAAACATTACTTACCCATACACGTAAGTCTGTAGCCATGCTGCTGTAATTGCTATTTATTTCTTCTTTTTTACAGTATTGTTTTATTCAATTTTTTTTTTTTAACGTCTTTCTATTGTGCCCACTTGGGCTAATACAGACGATGGGATGATTTATAGCGTATGAAAATGCCAAGCCCTCGCCGGGAATCGAACCCGCGTCCTCGGGGTGAAATCCTAGTACGCTATCCACTAGGCCACCGAGGCGGCTGTTTTTTCAATGTTTAACATTGCCTAAAACCTTGCCACAGTTGTATGTAACAATGAAAAAACTTTGCGTTAAGCCGTTTTCCCGCGAAAACCGGACACGTGGTGAAAATATTTCTTGTTACAGAACGAAGCAATTTTTAACCACTTAAAAAATTAATTTTTTAGCTAAGCCTTATAGCACTTCCACACCATAAAACCACCATGCAAAATTTCAACTTTTTCGGTTTTGTCTTACTTGAGATACGGTGGTCAGTATGTGAGTGATATAGGCCTACATAAACGGGTCTGTTTCAACTCGACCATTCGACATTAGGGTTGTATGGTTGTTTGTTACACAGTTTTGGCCGCACTGACCGCTTTTTTGTTTAATTTGGTAAGGCGGTATTTTGTATAAAGCCCGAACGCCGTATGTGTCAGTTCTTTTCCATTTACTTCCGTTTCAAGATGGCGGCCTCTGATTTATAATGAGTGTGCAGTTTTTTTTTTTTTTTTTTTTTTTTTTTTATTTATAATAATAATTTATTATTACTATACAATTGTCACTAGTCACTAGATGACTAACCTACAATATTATTCTAAAATAAATTAATCACAACTGAGAACTCCCAACAGAGGTCCCAGTATTTACACTAAACCAGTTCAAACGGTTGCTGTCTTTTTAGCCTTCTCTCTAAATGAGTGTTTTCCAGGAGCTGCAGAATATCAGTGCTGATGTGTGAGTGGAGTCTCTCCTCGTGCTTTGCTGCCAGTCTCTTAGCTTCTTCTCTGATTGTTGGAATTTTTAAGTCCCTGTGAAGGTCGTCATTACGATAATACCATGGGGCGTCAACAATGTTCCTTAAAACTTTATTTTGGAAGACTTGGATTTTTTTGATTTGGGTTTTAGCTGCACAACCCCAAAGCTGGATCCCATAGGACCATACGGGCTTAAGTATTTGTTTGTATAATACAAGTTTATTGTGTACTGACAGTTGTGATTTCCTACCAATCAACCAGTACATTTTTTTATACTTTATGTCAAGTTCTGTCCTTTTCTTTTTTATGTGCTCTGCCCATCGCAGCTTCACATCTAAGTTCATTCCAAGATACTTTGCAGTGTTATTGAATGGAATATTTGTGCTATTAATTACTATCGGAACATACTTATCCTTTTTATAAGTAAAGTCAACATGCACCGATTTACCCTCATTAATTTTAACTCGCCACTTTTTGGTCCAGGTAACGAACTCATCGCATGCTTGTTGCAGTTTTACAGCTGCTACTTTACTACTGTCTCCCACACCCAAGAAAACTGTGTCATCAGCAAATGTGCCGATTGACACACAATCCGGCTGCGGGATATCAGCTGTGTAGAGAAGATAAAGCAAGGGTCCCAGAACACTGCCCTGAGGTACACCCGCCTTAATCTCTCATGCTAGAGAATGTTCCTCCTGCCTAACCCAAAACATTCTGCCAATTATGTAGGACTTCAAAATTTCAGAATATGTTTTTGGCAATATTTTTCCAGCTTAGAGATTAGCCCTTCGTGCCAGACCTTATCAAAGGCCTGGGCAACGTCTAAGAACACGGCGGAGCAAATTTTCTTTTCTTCATATGCTTTCTCAATAATGTTGGTTATTCTGTGCACTTGGTCAATAGTTGAGTACTTATCCCTAAACCCAAACTGATGGGTAGGTATGAGATTGTTTATCTCTATAACTGGTTTGAGTCTTTTAAGTAACAGTTTTTCAAATACCTTTGAAACTATTGGAAGTAGTGAGATTGGTCTATATGATGTAGGTTCATTAGGTGGCTTGCCGGGCTTCGGGATCATAATTACCTCGGCCATTTTCCAGATGTCTGGTACATGCTTCAACCGGAAAGCTGCATTTATAAGGTTAGTAAGTTTTATAATGGCTGTCCTTGGTAACTGTTTCAGTACTACTCCAGTTATTAAATCGTAACCAGGGGCTTTTTTGAATTTATGTTAAATTTAATTCCCTAGCCACTTCCTCTTTAGTTACAAGATCTATTTTATGTTCATTATTTTGTTGTGAAAGTACATTATAGTCAAGATTAATTCTATTTGTTATATTTTCTTGTTGAGATTGAAAGTTTATATTAGGTTGGAATACTTGTTCTAAATATGTAGCGAATACATCTGCTTTCCCTTGTTTATCCTTCGCCCAGGTTCCATCTGCAGACCTAATTGGGGACTATGTATGCAAGGTCGTTTAAATTTTTAATGGCTCTCCAGAGCGAATAGTCCGTTTCCTTAGTATGCGTTACATTACTTAGGTATTTATTTATGGACTCGTTTTTAAATTGCAAGATTTCCCTTCTTAACCTTTGAGCAACATTATTTAACCTATTTTTGTCTTCAGGCGAGCGTGTATGTTGCCATCTTTTCCTTAATTTCCTTTTAACAGCTACTAACTCCGTAATTTCTTTAGGATAACTGATACCAGCCATACATCTTCTGACATCCGGGGTATTTGCCCAGGCTGCTTGCTGAATATCCTTTTCAAATTTGGCAGCTTCTTGATCCAACTGTCCATTGGTCTTGAGCGGTACCTTTAAACAGATGTGTGTATTCAGTGCTTCTTGGAAGCCCTCCCAATCTGTGTTCTTGTTAACCAGTGTGGGACCCCTTTCAGTTTTAATGATATTTTCGCTAAGTGTTAGAATTATTGGTGAATGATCTGACTCCAGGTCAAAGTTTTCATCAATTGTTATATAATTGTGTGATATCTTCCTACAAATAAAGAAGTCTAGCAGATCTGGGATCCTCTTCAGGTCAGCAGGCCAGTAGTGCGCAGTTTTAGCCAAAAACACTGACAGATTTTTTTTTTTAATTTGATACGAAAGTACCTTGTATAAAGCCCAAATGAGTAGTTGTAACGTTCCCCCCCCCAATTACTTCTCTTTAAAGATGGCGGCCTATGATTTATAATGAGTGTGCGCAGTTTTAGCCAAAAACACTGACAGATTTTTTTAATTTGATACGAAGGTACCTTGTATAAAGCCCAAATGAGTAGTTGTAACGTTCCCCCCCCCAATTACTTCTCTTTAAAGATGGCGGCCTATGATTTATAATGAGTGTGCGCAGTTTTAGCCAAAAACACTGACAGATTTTTTTTAATTTGATACGATGGTACCTTGTATAAAGCCCAAATGAGTAGTTGTAACGTTCCCCCACCCCAATTACTTTTCTTTAAAGATGGCGGCCTATGATTTATAATGAGTGTGCGCAGTTTTAGCCAAAAACACTGACAGATTTTTTTTAATTTCATACGAAGGTACCTTGTATAAAGCCCAAATGAGTAGTTGTAACGTTCCCCCCCAATTACTTCTCTTTAAAGATGGCGGCCTATAATTTATAATGAGTGTGCGCAGTTTTAGCCAAAAACACTGACAGATTTTTTTTAATTTGATACGAAGGTACCTTGTATAAAGCCCAAATGAGTAGTTGTAACGTCCCCCCAATTACTTCTCTTTAAAGATGGCGGCCTATGATTTATAATGAGTGTGCGCAGTTTTAGCCAAAAACACTGACAGATTTTTTTTAATTTGATACGAAGGTACCTTGTATAAAGCCCAAATGAGTAGTTGTAACGTCCCCCCCCCAATTACTTCTCTTTAAAGATGGCGGCCTATGATTTATAATGAGTGTGCGCAGTTTTAGCCAAAAACACTGACAGATTTTTTTTAATTTGATACGAAGGTACCTTGTATAAAGCCCAAATGAGTAGTTGTAACGTTCCCCCCCAAATTACTTCTCTTTAAAGATGGCGGCCTCTGATTTGACGATGACGAGTGTACGCAATTCTAGCCAAACGCGCTGACCGATTGTTTTGAAATTTGGCGTTGTATATCTTGGATAAAGCCCAAATTATTTACGTACAATATATTTCTTATTTAGTCCTCAGAATGGCAGTCCTTGATTTAACGATGACGAGTGTACGTAATTTTAATGAAACGAATTAGCCGATTGTTATGAAATTTGGTACGAAGGTACCTCGCATAAAGCCTGAAAGAAGTACGTAAAGATTTTTTCCATTCACTTCCGTTTCAAGATGGTGTGTTCTGATTTAAACATTGAGAGTGTAGTTGCCGGTTATTTCCTGTAATAATGGCCGAACGGCAATACCTATCGTAATTTGGAGAGCTTCATTAAAAAAGAGAATATAATTAGTCCAGTAACATTTTCCGTCAATTTTCCGTTTACCGGTTCAATTGGCTGAAAATGTTCCGAACGCTGTCGTTGAGCGCTCTGTATATTAATGAATAAACTACGAGGTCTAATGTTTTTTGAACTGATAGTAAGATATTTTTATCGATAAATCGAATTCTTTTTTCTTTTCTAGTATACTTATACGTTTTGCACTTTCGAAAAAACTAATAATGAAAACCGAAAAGGTTTTTCAATCAGTATCTCTATTTTATATTATTTGCAGGAAAAAAATATGTTATCATTTAAAGAGTACCATCCGATTACCTCCGTTCTAAGGCGTCCTCATATACTCATGTCCAAACACACGGCAGCTTTCGATTACGCACTCTAACAAATTTTAATTTTCAATGTTGGTATTGAAGGACGTCTGATAAATCAATAAAATGCAGACAACTCGATTCAATCCAGCAGACAGTTTAACAATCGAAGGTCCTTGAAAGGTCAGCGAGTTGATCCTAACGTGCGTCACCCAGCTAGACGACCTTGAGCTTTGTAGAGGGAGGCGCGGTCAGCTGGTGCGATGTTGCTGGTGAAGTCGCTTTACACTTGTGCGAGTCAAAAATTTGGCAAATTTCATGGTTCAACACGGTTTTAATAGTTCCCGTACCAACTGAAATTCGTTTAAAGAAAAGTTTTGTTATTAAAATAACACGGTTTACTTTTCCACAATGGTTAAAAGAGGTGTTGACTTTAAATACTAGTAGTACACAACTGTCTCGCTGACTTGATAGAAGCGAATTTCCAAAAGTATTTTCCTATAGCTTATTTTTGTATTCTTACTTTAACAACACAATCAGCAATAAAATCTGTATATATCAGCACTTTAACTTTCAAATCACTGATAATACGAAAATGACCCCTGACCGCTGTCAAATTAAATTACTTAATTTTAATGAATTTTAAAAGATGGTGAAATACGACTTCCCAAAACATTTAAGAAAAAAATATGAATTTTTAAAGACTTGTAATGGCCGCCATTTTTAAACTGTTGAACAAATATTGTCGGTTAACGAACCTGTCCAAGTTATTACTATACTCGATTTGTGTGCCAAGCGAACTAAATTGGATTAAACCGGACTAAAAAAATGTTGTTAACGCTGCCTCAATTTTTTTTTTTAACGTCCGACTATTGTGCACACTTAGGCTAATGCAGACGATGGGATGATTTATAGCGTATCAAAATGCCAAGCCCTCGCCGGGAATCGAACCCGGGTCCTCGGGGTGAAAGCCTAGTACGCTATCCAGTAGGCCACCGAGGCGGAAGATCGCTTCTATCACGTCAACGAGCTTATATCGCCTTCCACTAGTTTCTTACATTTGTTTTATTATTTGTTTAGACATGTTACCAACCTTGCAGTTATCAAGTAATTTTCCCTAACAAATTTACTTTTGTCGTTAACACCGATGACTGCCCACTCGATCACGTGACTCTACTCTTCTTGCCGCCTCACCGGCTCGCTGCAATTAAGTAACTGAACAACTTCTCGGTTCACGTGCTGGTGTAAGCGTTTCTTGCGCTTCACGGCAAATCTTTTAACTTCGTTGTAAACTGTCTCGACTTTTAAGTCGTCATGTAAGTTGCCATTTCTGACGTAATATAGAGCCCTCACAACATTCCTAAATACTTTATTCTGAAAAACCTGGATCATCCTAATGTTACTCTTCTTGGCACACGCCCATAGCTGAATGCTATAGGTCCAGATAGGCTTTGTGATTTACTTAAAAAAAACTAATTTATTGTGTAATAACAACTCTGAATGCCTTCGACGTAGCCAGTATATTTTCCTAAATTTACATTCAATTCTTCCTTCTACTTTTCAACATGCTCTTTTCAACGAAGTTCAGCATCCAGAGTCATTCCCAGATACTTTGCCGTGTTCCCATAGTGAATTATTTGAAAGTTCACCACTCCCGGTATTGGGACTTCGTTGTGTTGATTTCATTTTATTTAATCTAATTCTCCACTTCTTAGTTCTCCCCGCAGGTGGTGTAGACTAGCACCTATTGAGAGGATTTAGACGTCCTTCGCTGTACTCGAGTCTAACATACACTTACACTTACATAATACACTTACGACTTTAACACTTTACACTCACACTTAAATTTAAGGAGGCGATAAGAGATCCAATGTGCTTTTCGCCTTAAAATAACAACAACACAATTTCTTAGTTCAACTATTGATTTTAGACAAGGCTACTTGTAGTCTTGTTGACTCCTCAATGTAGCCGCACGTAGCCACGACATTTCTGAATCATCCACAAATGTCGCTATAAGAGATCCATTATTCCTCGATATATCACAAGGTTGGTCCCAGTACACGATCAGAAGGCTCCAAACCCGTGCATCTGTCGGCCTACGTGACAGATCCTCCTATCCCGCTAAGATACAGAGAAAAGCCTCTGTATCTAATATAAGAATCCATGTGGATTCTTCTTTTCAACTTTTCAACGAAGTTCAGCATCCAGATTCATTCCCAGATACTTTGCCGTGTTCCCATAGGGAATTATTTGAAAGTTCACCACTCCCGGTATTGGGACTTCGTTGTGTTGATTTCATTTTATTTAATCTAATTTTCCACTTCTTAGTTCTCCCCGAAGATTGGTGCAGACTAGCACCCATTGAGAGGATTTAGACGTCCCTCGCTGTACTCGAGTCTAACACACACTTACACTTACAATAATACACTTACGACTTTAACCGACTGAATACCATGTAAGTACACTCACACTTACATTTAGGGAGGCGATAATAGCTCCAATGTGCTTTTCGCCTTAAAATAACAACAACAACAAAATTTCTTAGTTCAACTATTGATTTTAGACAAGGCTACTTGTAGTCTTGTTGACTCCTCAATGCTGCCGCACGTAGCCACGACATTTCTGAATCAAATGTCGCTATAAGTGATCCATTATTCCTCGATATATCACGAGCAGAAGGCTCGAAACCCGTGCATCTGTGACAGATCCTCCTATCCTGCTAAAATACAGAGAAAAACCTCTGTACCTACTACAAGAATCCGTGTGGATTCAGTCACGCATCTTCACATTATACCTCACCAATAAATCCAATCTCCACACATATCATCACATTCATTACTAATCTACTTACATTAGGCATACGTTTGTAAATGTTGAATTACAGGAACAACACTATATAGGTTTATTCTCTCGCCACTGCCTAGAACGTCCTTGGGGCATTCCCGCAGATATACCCTATTGCTGACCCTCTTCTGATAGTTTTCTATAAATTATTCATAAAATTGTTGCAAACAATCGGGGCACACGACAATCTTGCTTACGCTTTTTTTAAATATTGTAATCATATTTCTAAAATTATTTACAAACTTCAACATGAAAAGTTTCGTCCCATTTAAATTTATTCCCAAAGCCAGTGCTTATGACGGGCAAAATTTATTTTGTTTTAAAAAGCTGAACATTGTACAAACATTGTACATTAATACAAATTATATGAGAAACAGTGTGTTCGGCAGAAGCAAGTCATAATGTTTAGCGAACTCATTGAAAGCCTCAAACAAGTGTGCTTATTGTTACTGAATAATTGAAATGTATTACAAACAAAGTAAGTGCTTCTTGGAACAAAACAAATTAAACAGCGAAGCTTTCCTCGTTGTCCACAACGAACATGCAATTTGTAAGATAAAAGGTAACCAATTAAAATGTAATTATTTTACAGAAATACACTAAAAATGCTTTTACGAGAAACTGGAAAAACACATTAGACTTTAATAATGTCTAAGTGATGTGCACAAAAATTTCGTAAATACCGAGGATTCCTTTCATAATGAAACCGCATTCCTTTTAAACTTTGTACACTGCGCATTGCGAAGCACATACACCGCATAATGCAGGACAGCGATTAAGTGAATTAAGGATTAATTGTTTTGTTGAATTTAGAAATGTCAAACGTTAAGACCTTAAAATCCCTTAAAATCCAAGAACAGAAAATAGAAATTGTAAAAGAGTTCAAATATCTTGGTGAATGGATTAGTTGGAATGCAGATGAAGGCAAGGCAATGGAATCGAGGAAAAACAAACTTGAATTGGCCTTCCAATTGACGAAAGAAACATACAATAGGAAATCCCTTTCATGGGGGTCCAAAATTAAACATTATAAAACAGTGATCAAGCCGGAAGCACTGTACGCAGCAGAAAGATTAACCATGAATCGCACAGGCCAGATAGAAAAGCTTGAAATAACGGAAAGGAAAATCTTAAGAAAAATTATAGGAACAAAATTTCAGGATAATAAGGTAGTATATATAAGAAATGAAGCTCTCTATAAGAAAATTGAAAAACTGTCAGATACTATGAGAAAAAGGAGAATAAATTTTTACGGCCATCTTCTTAGAATGAACTCCAATAGATTGACGAAACGGGTGTTTGATTTTTTCCATAATCGTAAAACAAAACCGAACTGGTTTAAAGAAATTGAAAAAGACCTAATAGAATTAAAAATTACAGAAAATTCACTGCTTGACCAAACTGCTAAGATAAGTACCAAGGACGAAAGAATAAGATTCCAAGATAAAACCAAAATAAGACCTAAACCTGTTATTTCGGAAGAGGAGAGGAAGAGAAGATCGGAAAGAATGAAGAGCTACTGGGAACAAAGAAAAGTACAGCGCGCAAGAAATGATTGATTCAGCGTACCCCGAAGAGGGTGAAACGAAAAGAAGAAGAAACGTTAAGACACAGCAGAGGCTCACTTCTTGCAGAATATAATGAAAAGTTAATAATTGCAGCACTCGTTGGTGATTGGAATTTCTACATTATTTTTTGCATATATTTAAAGATCTAATTTCACCATCGTAATCAGCACAAATTATCATTTTAATTATATTACACTGACAATACCATTGAATACAAACGTACCAGAATGATAACCCCTTACGAGAGACAGAGCGCTCGCTGCTGGTGCCATCTTGCGGCGGAGTGTTAAACTATAGTTAAATTGTACTGCCTATTTTTTCAAATGTTTTCTCCATGTCCTGGCCGATTGCAGCGTTCATAGCGGCAAATAGTGCAACTACTTGGACTATAATCTCCGACAGTGAGCACGCTTTTCTATAGTGGTGACTGTACTTAAAGTGACACACACGGTAATGAACCCTGACCGACGTCGAATTTGTTTATTTTTAATTTGAATGGTGTTTGATTACTTTAAACAACTACGTTATGCAGACTTTAACGCTGTTTACGACGGTGACATGTTTAAAAATTTGAATCCAAGCTCCCAAAACGCTATAAAAAAACTCTGGTCAGGTGTTGGATTCGAACCCATGCTCCCAACCGGGAACATGGGTTCGATGACAGCATTACTGCCAATAGCGAGGAAAACAGACGGAATGTCGTTATCGTACATTTGATCATGCTGAAATAATGGCCAAACAATTTCAGTAATAGTGCCTACGGCACCGTTCAATATTTATAAGTAAGCCAGTATTATTGTACTGTCGTCGAGTTTAGAGCTGTACACAAAATTTCGAAAATCTAGCTCGTCGGGAAGTTAGTTTAAAATCGATTGCAAAATTCCACCCGGGCAAAACCAAAAGTGACTTAATAAAAACGTTTTAATAAAAAAATCTAACAAAGCCATTCAGAAACCGTTAAACGGATTTTGCTGTGTAATAAAATTGATGTTTTATTATAAAATTTAACGACACTTCAAACAGTGGTCTAAAGGTCTAGTAGTAATTTGCGTATGAGAATTATATACCAGTAATACTGCTACACATTGTTAAGTTCAGAGGGAAACATACTGTATGTACACAGATAGGAATACAGGATTTATAAAGAATATATTGTAATTTGATGGCGGACACAAATTTTCAAAACAAATTTACGATGAAAATTATCGCTTGGAATTCGAAAATTTGCTTCCATCACTTCACAGGCAAAATTGTTTTTTTCTTGGTGGTGCTAATATTTATATATTATGGCTAACAATACGAGGGTGGTCTGAAAAGTTTCAGACCTAACAAAGATACAAGACATTTTTTCCGAATTTTTTTTTTATTTTTCAACGTAGTCTCCTTGTACCTTTACACACTTCTCCCAGCGATGCTCCTATCTCTGTAACCCGTCCAAATAGTACTCGGCGTTTTTCTCTGCAAAATAATTGTTCATGAAGGTGATTGCCTCTTCATTTAACGAAAATCTCTGTCCTCCGAGCGCAATTTTTAGATGAGGGAACAAAAAGAAGTCGCTTGGGGCTAGATCTGGTGAGTAAGGCGGATGGTCAAGCAGTTCAAACCGTAATTCGTGGATTTTTGCCATGGCAACCGCTGAGGTGTGAGACAAACACCTCAGACAAGGTGCGTTGTCTTGATGAAACAGAATTTTCTTTTTCTGTAATTGTGGCAGTTTTTCCGCAAGTTCTGACTTCAGCTTGTCAAGTAATGATGCGTGGTATGCTCCTGTAATGGTTTTGCCTTTTTGAAGATAGTCGATTAAAATAACTCCATGACTATCCCAAAAAACAGTCGCCATCACTTTCCCAGCCGAAAAAACAGTTTTTGCTTCTTTTGGAGACGGTTCTCCCTTTGCAGTCCACTGTATGGACTGTATTTTTGTTTCGGGCGTATAATGGTGTATCCAAGTTTCATCTACAGTAATTAATCGGCGCCAAAACAGGGATTTATTGCGCCTAAACTGCGCCAACAGAGCATTGGAAATGTTCATTCGAACACGTTTTTGGTCTAACGTGAGCAAACGTGGCACCCAACGCGCGGACAGCTTTCTCATGTCTAAATGTTGATATAATATGTGGCAAACACGTTCTTTTGACATATTCATAACGTCTGCTATCTCTGTCACTTTAATTCGGCGGTTATCTAGCACTATTTGGTGAACTTTGGCGATGTTTTCGTCGGTAGTTGCAGTTTTTGGACGTCCCGAACGTTCATCGGCCACGTTTAAATGCAGCTGCCCAAAATTTCACTGTGGTAAATGATAGTGCAGAATCCCCATACACAGAATCCAACTCATCTTTGATTTGCGTTGGCGTATTGCCTTTCAAAAACAAATATTTAATGACAGCTCGATTATCGATTTTGTCCATTTTCATAAAAATACTCAATCAACTCGCTCAAACGACTGTTACATAACAACTGCGCGTCCAAAATGGCTGAAACTTTGGTGAGTAACTGTCAACAGATGAACAACGAAAGTTGAGTGCTGCCACCGACGAGTGCTGCTATCTTCATGTTGAGGTCGGAAACTCATCAAACAACCCTCGTATAGTTTTATTTAGTGTTATAAGTTGTAAAAATAACTGAAACTATTTGAAACTATCCGGTGCTGCCAGTCTTGCACCCAAGGACGTAACGTAATTAGTAATTTACTTAATTTTGTAATTACGTGATTAGTTTAAACTGATTAATAATCAAGCAGCCATTGCTGATTAACAAGCACGTTAAACGTGACCAGTGAACATTTTCTGATCTGTGATGCAGTTATCACGAAAGGCTGCAAAAGTTACTGACTGGTATTGCTTTCCCGGCGCGCGGTAGCTTTGTGATAATTTACAAAGTCGAAAAAACGTCTGGAATTTAAAATGTTGTTGCAACTCGCGTTTTTTTATTTCGTGTCCGCTTATCTGTGAACAAAACTTTATCCGATTGTATTTGAACGTATAAGGTATGCATTTAAACGTAATCGATTGAAAGTTTTACAGTGAGGTTATGTTTACTAAAAACGTTACACGCGCGCGTCCAAAAGTTACGAGACTAATGAGATTTTTAAATTGGAGATAACGACAAGGAAAAACTAATTGCTAGGTATAATAAGCAATTCTAGTCTCAAATCTACGACCTTGAGGTGCGCAAATTCGGAGACAGATAAATAAGTTCAGTGCATGCATTATCGTATTAATCCGGGCGTATTTTTACAGTAAACACATCAAAAAAGCTTCCAATGTAAAGGAGGTCCTGGACGAGTAAGCTGCTTGATCAAACGTGTTCAGTCACGAACGCTTCAATCAACCTTGTACACCCTCAGTCTTCTGCTCAAAACTCATTCTCATTTACGTTTCCGACTCGGAAAGAGGGATGAAAGTGTTTCGGTTTGGAATGATATCGAATACAGATTTGGCCTTTCTTGCAGTGACATTGGTTATCTTCAAAGAGCCGCCTCGATGGCCTAGTTGATAGCGTACTGGGCTTTCACCCCGAGGACCCGTGTTCGATTCCTGGCGAGGGCTTGGCATTTTCATACGCTGTAAATCATCCCATCGTCTGCATTAGCCCAAGTGTGCACAATAGTCGGACGTTAAAAAAAAAAAAATATCTTGGAGGGAAATTACGTGAGAAAACGACGTTGGTCCAAAGAATGGTATAAAATGAGAAACCGCTGCACTCGTGAATATTTACTGAACGTTCTGCGAGATACGGAACCAGAAGATTAAAGAAACTTCATTAGAATGGACGAAGAGAGTTTTGATTTTTTACTGAAATTAGTACGGAAATTGGCCTAGACGGTCAAGCATCCTAGTCAACCGCTTGAGTCATTTAAACTTTGAATCAATCTCCGTCGTTCCTTCGTTCAAGCGTCATACGAGTTTCTAGACGGTCAATCATGTTTGATTCAATCGATTGACTGTCTAGGGCCTATTTAACAACCCAATCGGATCTGCGAAGATGCGATGCGTACGATACGATAAGTGGACGATAGAACATTTAATTGCATTCGATGACATCCGATCCGCTGCGACTGATGCTAACTAATAGACATTTACCCTCCGGCTCATCCGATTCTTTTTATAAATACGTGTATGTTACGATCAATTCCGTCGGGCCAAACTGTCGCAGTGAAACATAAAAAAATAATTATAATGTGTATACGTACACCAGTCAAGCAGAATGGGTAGGCTATACAGGCGAAATTAATCATTTGGCAAGAAAATATCCTTTAATTATAAAACTATATTCAAATTAAATTCGTCACACCACCCCGAGTCACATTACACTGAGCAGGTCAATACTTCGCATACGCGAAACAGTATCTGTATGAGTGTATCCATTATGTAAGTTAGGCCTACTGCTTTCCTTCATAAGTCACCACTCACCACTCTGTTTATTTATTAAACAACTCGAATCCCTGGACGCAAGAAGGCGTGTTAGTGTTGGGGTTTGCAATTCAATTACCAAAACCATATTTTAATATTTTCATCAAGCTTCTACCTCTCAAAGTGGACATGTATTATTTATTTGGTGATAAAACATTCTCTACCTTATAATTTCACCAGTCACTCTCGATGAGTGAAAAGCTACACTTTATAAAAATATATTGAATGAGTTTTCTCTTCTTTCTTTTAAAGTACCCTATTTGAACCATCAGACACACACGTACCTCACTAACACAAACATTGTTACAGACGATTTTCTGGAATAAGTGGTTATAGTTCCCCAATTTAAGGCACGCTAACCAAGTGTAGGCCCTAAGCCTACCCACTTTATCGGACAATAAATCTAGTGTTACATCTAGTCACTTATCAAGCAATTTATAATATAAATGGTATTCTTTATCAGACGAAGTTGTAATAGCCTACCCACTTTATCATGCATGGACCAGGTAGTTACAAACCTACCCACTTTAACATGCATGGACCAAGTAGTTACAAACCTACCCACTTTATCACACATGGATAAAGTAGTTACAAGCCTACCACTTTATTATGCATGGACCAAGTAGTTACAAGCTCACCCACTTTATTATGCATGGACCAAGTAGCTACAAGCCTACCCACTTTATCATGCACGCACCAAGTAGTTACAAACCTACCCACTTTACCATGCATGGACCAAGTAGTTACAAGCCTACCCACTTTATCATACATGGATCAAGTAGTTACAAGCCTACCACTTTATTATGCATGGACCAAGTAGTTACAAGCTCACCCACTTTATTATGCATGGACCAAGTAGCTACAAGCCTACCCACTTTATCATGCACGCACCAAGTAGTTACAAACCTACCCACTTTATCATGCATGGACCAAGTAGTTACAAGCCTACCCACTTTATTATGCATGGACCAAGTAGTTACAAACCTACCCACTTTATCATGCACGGACCAAGTAGTTACAAGCTCACCCACTTTATCATGCATGGACCAAGTAGTTACAAACCTACCCACTTTACCATGCATGGACCAAGTAGTTACAAGCCTACCCACTTTATTATGCATGGACCAAGTAGTTACAAACCTACCCACTTTATCATGCACGGACCAAGTAGTTACAAGCTCACCCACTTTATCATGCATGGACCAAGTAGTTACAAGCCTACCCACTTTATTATGCATGGACCAAATATTTACAAGCCTATCCACTTTATCATGCATGGACCAAGTAGTTACAAGCTCAACCACTTTATAATTAATGGACCAAGTAGTTACAAGCTCACCCACTTTATCATGCATGGACCAAGTAGTTACAAGCTCACCCACTTTATCATGCATGGACCAAGTAGTTACAAACCTACCCACTTTATCATGCATGGACCAAGTAGTTACAAGCCTATTTACTTTATCATGCACGGACCAAGTAGTTACAAGCCCATTAACTTTATCATGCATGGTCCAAGTAGTTACAGGCTTACCCAGTTTAACGGACCAAATTATTATTGCCTAATATTCGTTGTGACATTCCGAGTAATTATATTCTACACATTTTCGTACAAAGTGGTTATAGCCTTTCTTTGAAAACTTGTGGGCTGTATTGAAGGAAATATTTTACAATGCATTTGAGCTATTCAAAATGATTTCCGGCTGGCTACAAGGCAAGACTGTCTCGCCTTTATCTAAGACAATAAAAAAAAATCTATCAGGATTTTGCTAAATATTAGAACATCTGTTAAGGACAAAGATAACCTCTTGGTTTGGACAACGAAAAGCAGCAACGAAGGAGAACTGTATCTGGGAGCACGAACAATACATCGGATGGCGTAAGCCAAGTGGGTGCTACTGGAAGAAGGTTATAGCCAACCTACTTTATTACGCATTTATTTAGAGGTTATTTAGTTTTTATCATGCATGGACCACGTGCTTATAGACAACCCACTTTGTTGACCAAATTGCTATATCACTCACTTTATTACGCATTTATTTAGAGGTTATTTAGTTTTTATCATGCATGGACCACGTGCTTATAGACAACCCACTTTGTTGACCAAATTGCTATATCACTCACTTTATTACGCACGATTATGTTAATGAAATCATATTTTCAAAAAAATGTAAGAAATAAAAATTACTGTTAGAAACTTGCTATTATCACGTCAGCGAGAAAGAAATGTGCCGCAATTATTTCTTACTTTAAATAAATAATTATTAACAACTGTGTTTGTCATTATTGATTGGCCATTGGTAAAACAAAGCCAGTATAGTACAAACTATATTTCAGCCGGTTCGAACCTAGTTATAGTTGTGACTTTTTTCTTTCTTTAAGTAGAAAAAAAATACCTTCGTTACTCTAACTCGTTTTAACACAAAAACACACAAATAGGAACTTACAATTTGAAAACATTCTCTTTATTTGTTTCACCCAACTTTGGGGTACACTAAATCAATCACTTTTTAATGTTCTGTGCCTTCCTCGTAGCCCAGTATTGCTTCATTCGTTGTGATCTTGCTTTTCTTTCTTCGTCAGAGCTTTGGATCGTTCGCTTGGATTTGACTTTGCCTTGGAACCGTTGCTTCTTGTCCTTGGTTATTGTTTTGGCTGTTCTGTCCATGAGCATAGTGTCAGTGATTTGTAGTTCTGTTATGTCTTTCTCTGTTTCTCTAAACCAAAGTGGTTTGGCTCTTTTATTGCGAAAGTAGTCAAATATTTTTTTGGTTAGACTATTTTTGTCCATTCGGAGGATGTGCCCATAAAAATCAACTCTCCTTTTTCTTATTGTGTCTGATAGTGTTTCAGTTTTTTGGTAAAGAGTTTTATTCCTGATGTGGAGTAATTGGTTGTTACGGAATTTGGGGCCTAAGATTTTTCGTAATATCTTTCTTTCTTTGATCTCCAGCCTTTCAAGTGGGCCCTGGGTTGTGAGAGATAATGTTTCAGCTGCATATAAGGCTTCTGGTTTAATTACCGTATGATAATGCCTTATCTTTGTATTCCAGAAGAGGGACTTCTTGTTGTATGTATCTTTGGTAAGTTGGAAGGCTAATTCAACTTTATTTCTCCTATATTCCATAGCTTTTTTCTCTAGGGCGTTCCAGCTGATCCATTCCCCAAGATATTTGAAAACATTATTTACATTAAATTAAATTAAATTTCACCAAGAAAGGGTGAACGTCTACTTCTATTATTGTTAAACCTTCAATTGTTAAGTTACAACATTAGAAAATTAATTTAATTCTATGGCAGATACCAAACGAAATTAGTTTACAAGACGAATTAACTTACTATAAGGTTCAACCGGCTACTGAGCCCTATATACCGTATTGACGAGAGTCCTCCATTACCTTGTGCCCTTTGACGGTCTCCGCCCTGTTACTTTATTTAACAAAGTGAAATCCCTAGGCACAAGAGGCAGTGTTGGCGGTCAGTAATTCGATTACTCCCATTTCCATATTTTCGTCAAGTTTTGCTGCGGAAACAGCTCCACACATTCCACGTGTTTCGTTTCAAAACACAGCCCAGCAAAGTGAATTTCGATTTGAAAATGAGCTATTGAAGCGCCATCATTGTAAGACCCAGACCCCGGATCAAGAAATAAGAACGTTTATAACATCTATACAAACATTTTTTTGAAACAGAGGTTTTGTGTGTGTGTGTGTGCGCGCGCGCGCGTGCGTAGACTTGTATGTTTTATTATTTAAAAGTTTGAAATTTGTATTCCCATTTTAGCACGCATTTATTCAGTGTATTTATTTATCAGGATTGTTACTTCGTAAGATTCGTTCATTCGTTTCAAAATTGAAACGGTTTTTTGAAAACTGAAAACCGTTAAAAAAATCAAACCTTTCAAAAAAAAAGTTCACGTGTGTAACTCGAGAAGATAACGACAGAAGCGAAGCTTTTTGTTAATGATATCTTCGCCCAATATATAATTAGTTTGAAGATGTGTTTACAAATATCTTGTTTTGTTAAAAAAAATAAATACGTGAACCTAGCTTAGATACTATTTACTGTGGTTATGGTAAAAGATCAGTTGTTTTACATTAATTCGTAACGATCAGCTGATTTCATTGGACAGCTGATAGGCTATATAATAACTTTCATTTTTTGTGTGTGTGTTTAACGTCCGACTATTGTGCACATTTGGGCTAATGCAGACGATGGGATGATTTATAGCGTATGAAAATGCCAAGCCCTCGCCGGGAAACGAACCCGGGTCCTCGGGGCGAAAGCCTAGTACGCTATCCACTAGGCCACCGAGGCGGGTAATGCTTTCTCGAATAGCGTCCTGTTAGGGGTACGGGGTTTACTCCTCTCTCGGGTCCTTCAAACAATTCACTATCGGTGCTTCATCAAAAAATTACCTTTAATACTTTGAGATGTGTTACCTCACATTTACCTTGTTACAGTTACAACTATGGTTGGTGGCAATAATAGTTACACTGAGGCGGCTATAATAACTTTCAGGTTATGTTGTTAAAAATTAGCAATATCAACAAGTATTATAAACTTTTATATTAATTCCGAATGTACTATAAACTATTACAGCGTGCACTTGTTCTACTAAAGAAAAATACCGAAACCAAAGCAACACAACGTTTGCATCTAATGCGCGTGTACTGTTATCGAAAAGGAGGAAGTAAAAGAAAGAGGCAGAAATAAAGAGACGAAATTAGTTTGCACGTTCGTTCCATATTTCCGTTACATTCATCCGTTCGGCAGACTTTTTTCTATTCACTCCTCTTGCCAAAGCTAACATTAAAAGCTTCGCTTTAAAAACTATAAAGCCGCCTCGGTGGCCTAGTTGATAGCGTACTAGGCTTTCACCCCGAGGACCCGGGTTCGATTCCCGGCGAGGGCTTGGCATTTTCATACGCTATAAATCATCCCATCATCTGTATTAGCCCAAGCGTGTACAATAGTCGGACGTTAAAAAAAAAAACAAAACTAAAAACTATAAAGAACACGAACAGGTACAGCGGTCAAGGTTCATTTTTTTACTCTTAAAATGCGCACAGATGTAAACCCTGATCACGATGTTGAAAACAGATTTTCCTAGGTAACGAAAGTGATCTGTGTTGTACGTTTATTTGTCGCGTATCGATATTTACACCAAAAGTAGAAATACGGTAAAATAAGCACATACAGTACAGTTGTGGCTGCCTGCAGCGGTAAAGCAAAGCACAGTATACGAGTACACAGCCTACTGCATACAGAGCATGCAGTAACGTTATTACACTTGCATCCGTTAACGGGAAAACCGCAACGCAAGCATCCTGCATGCATATTTTAACGGACCGAAAGAAAACACATTCCCACAAATTGCTACATTCATAAATGAACAAACTCGATTTAACCTAAATGCACAACTCGTACTGCGTCACTTCATTCTATTTTGTAACCTACTTTATTTGATTTCAAGAACTAACTCTGCAGTAAGGTTAGCTCTGTCACGTGATTTATTCACCGCCATTATTTATTTTGCTTGCAGGCTGCGAGAAGAAAGCATACGAAGGAAATTTAATGATTTATACAACCGAGAGGCGGGCATAAAAGTAATTAAATTCATTTAGTCTCTCAGTTTATTTAAATCTGATGTTTCCTTCCTAATACGCTGAATATAATATTACTAGCATTACCCGTCGCGGCTTCGCACACGAAACTTAAACTGTTTCAGTAATGTAATAATTTAGAAACATAAAAAAATATATTAATAAAAGCGTGATCATCTAAACTCGTGATTATTTTACAGTGAATATGAAAAAATATTATAACCTGAATATGTTGTTTTATTGTCTTCAAACGTGTTCCATTCGAATTTAAGAAAATCTGATCAAGAATATTTTTGTCCAATACAAATATTTATACCTATTCTATATTTTTGTCCTTTTAGGGGATGAATTCGGGGAGAAATACTAAATTGCGTATATCATAATTTGTGTTTTAAAATATTTTGTTTACTTTTAAGAAAATTTGATAAAAAATATTTTTCTCCAATGCAAACACTCTTTTTTCTCCCATGATAACTCTTTTTACATTTTTATTCTTTTAGGGGATGAATTCAGAAAAATGTTGAAATATGTGTTTCATAGCATATTTCTAAAATATAAGACAAAAAAAATATTTTTTCAATACAAAATTGTAGCCCTTTTTAATATTTTATACCTTCTTTCAATCTCTTTAGGGGATGCGTTTTGGGGAAAAGGTGAAAAATATATTTCATTACTTATACTTAAGAGTGACTATGTTACGTTTTAAGGTCAGATGAAGAACATATTTTTTCCAATAAAAATTGTTGTACCTCATGTTTACCTCTTTAGGGGTTGCATACTGGAAAATCGTTTCTCAGTGCACCCCTTTTTCAGTGCATATCGACAATGTTGTAAGAAGGTACCATGAACATTTCAAGACTCTAGCTATAATAGTATTGGTTGTACTTTGATTATTAAATTTGGACTGGGTAAGTAGTTTAATAGCGTTAAAATCACATTTTTTAAAAATCCTTTATTAGAGCACCTTGACATTGTTGTAAGAATGTAACTTGAAAATTTAAAGCCTCTAGCTATAATAGTATTGGCTGTACGTTGTTTATTACATTTGGACTGGGTAAGTAGTTAAATGGCGTTAAAATCAATTGCTTGCAAAATCCTTTCTTAGTACGCGCTTACATATTAAAACAAAGGTATCCTCAAAATTTCAAGTCTCTAGGTTTTATAGTTTGGGCTGAACGTTGATCAGTCAGTCAGTCAGGACATTGCCTTATACGAGTATATACGCGTATATAGGTTATATCAAACCTACAGTAGGCCTACAGTTAATGTATCGTTAACAAATACAGTACAATCTTAAATTTTGATAGGAATTTCAAAAAGAAAGAGAGTGAGCAAGTGTTTTTTCTTCATTGTTGTGTGTGTGTGTGTGTGTGTGTGTGTGTGTGTGTGTGTGTGTGTGTGTGTGTGTGTGTGTGTGTTTGTTTAACATATATATGTTTAACATATATGTGTGTGTTAACACATATTGTTAAATCCAACATATTCTAATCAGAAAGGAACTAGGAATTCCTGAATTTTAATTCGGTAAATATGTATTGTAGGTTGTTTTCGATTTTTCGGTAATTTTTCATTGAAACGTTTTATTACACGCCCAAAAGCAATAATCAAAAATATAAAAGCGCGGAAAGCACGGAAAATACGTTAAAATCGAAAATAAAAGTGACCCACATACCTCAACATTGCTACCGCGAGGAAGAAAGTCGTTTTGATCGCTAAAACTACTTCAAAAAATGTTATTTTGTTTAAACTTTAGAAAAGTAACCTAACTAACACAGTTGTTGGGTGATAAAAAACTTTGTTTATTAAAAAAACTCAATAACCTAACTGACAAAGTTAAGAGTGGAAAGCTATTTAATTAAACTAGCAATTTAATTAAAAAGAAAAAAAACCTTTTTTTCTAAAAGAATATTTAATGAGCTGACATGGTTGTTGGTAGGCGAACTTAACACACAAAAACATGCCAATCGCGAAGTTTAGAAATAACGGACACCATTTTAACAAAGTTTTCATTACGAGAACAAACCAACGTAAAAAGGAATAAACCTTAATTCTTTTTTTTTATTATTTTAAGCGAAAAGCACATCGAGGTTATTATCGCCTCCCTAAATGTAAGTGTGAGTGTAAAGTGTTAAAGTCGTAAGTGTAAGTGTGTGTTAGACTCGGGGGACGTCTAAGTCCTCTCAATAGGTGCAGCTAGTCTGCACCCCCTGCGGAGTAAACCTTAACATTTAGTAATGGCTACCAGAATGTGTAACGCGCATGAGCAGTAAGTACAAGTAGTTAATAATAAAGCGTATGACCGGTAAATCCGTGTATGAGATTTAATAAGTGTAATGCAATATAAACAGCAATGACGTCACAATATAGTTCCGTAAAAAAACAGCCTAAAATCGTAAGTAATCTTAAAAAAAATATTTTCCGCGGATGAATATGTGTTAACTACGTACAAAACAAAACAAAAAATATTCAAAAATCACTATTTGAAAAAAACCTACACTGTATAAATACCTTTAATTTTACTTCTATAAAACAGAAACTGGACAGTCATTTATAAATATTTTAATGGGAATTTGAGTATTTAACAATACATACTTTAATCTTAAAAATAGCATTAAAGACACGCTTTATTCCACAGAATTCCAAAAATCTGTCCGTCTGACAGAAGTTATGCATCTGTGTGAGCTGCAAACGTGCACAGATACACGACCTGTGGTTCACCTTTAAAGTACTCGAGAAATAAATGCAATGAGGTCCATCTACAGTACTGTATTTTGTTTTAAACACGAAACATACAGAATTTTCGCTTATTTTGACCTATTGTAACAGCTTGTAATGAGTGCAATAATCTAACAACTGAACTGTATTAATACTGCAATAATATACTAAAATTGTGGTACACTTTTCTTACAACAACAAATTGCGTTGATTTGATACACGCTATGTCTAATACGTCAACAATGATTATATCATTTAATAATCGCACAAACAAATCAAAATGTACGACAACGAGTTTGCTGCAGGTTACATTGTACAGTCCCAACTTAACGCCAGTCAGCTGATTTGCGACTACTTGTACAGTATACGCTGTCTACGTTAGAGAACTTCGCCCGAAATTAAATTCTTGTTTATCCTAATTATGGGGGTCAAATCGAGGCAGCTATATTCGGAACATACGCCCGTGCCAGCTATCCCAGACTAAAAATAATTTGGTCTCTTATTTAAAATGTCGAGTCGAGAACAACTATCCGTCCTGGATTTTAACACACGTGCCGGAACCCGTACATTTCCGATTTGACGGAAACACTGTTCAGTATCTGTGGTTGCTTAATATTAGCAATCCTGTTTGAAGGTTTCGCAGATTAGTTGTATTCCTCAAGTAACAGTTGGTTTAATTCTAGTGGGTGGCAACATTTTTTTCAAATACATGAAATATTGCCTACTATTGGACTCGTGCTATCTATCGCAGTTAATGGGAAAAGAAACCAATAGGCTAATATACAACGTACTGCAACGATGTACTTCTCTTGTTGGTACACGAACGAAAAGGAAAATAAGCGAGAACGTTTTTTATGAAATCGTTGTCCGTAATTAAACGTAAAAACGCATGAATTCTGTAAACAAACTAATTAAAATTAACCCATGGCCGGTATTTAATTACTATAATATAGCCTACTAATGTTTCATTCAATACTCGAATTTTAAAATGCTAAAGTCTGTATTATAAATTTCCATAAAGTGAATTTCTTTTCCACATTTCATCTACGACTCTAAAAGAATTTATAAGTTTTAATAATTTTATTGTAGAATATTGCCTTCACTCTTGGCCTACACGATTTTACAAAAACCTAAATAAAAGTAATAAACAATAAGTTTTGTACTTATTGAGAAGAAGTAAAAATATCACTTAAAAAACTAATTTCTGTTACTGAACCAAAAAAAATGTCTGTATCATGTTTTCTCTTCTATTTTATTTTAATTATGACAATTTGTTCAAAAATACGACAAATTAACATAGCTTGTTTTTAACAACATAACCTAAAACTTATTACAGCCATCGTCTGATCAATGAAATCAGCTGATCGTTACAATGAATACAAAACAACTGATCTTTTACTATTACTATCAATACAAAAATTGAATTGGTATTTCATGAACGGTAATACCAAAACGAACCATTTCATATATTTACATCGGTCAAACTTCGTAGTTTCCGTAGTGCGAAGTGCATCTCACACGCGCAAGGATTCCGGTTCGAGCCCGGGCGGAAATACAGGAAATTGTAATTATAATTAATTTAACATGAGACTTGCCACTCGCAAAATATACTACCACATATTAGTGGTGGTCAGAAAACACCAAACTGTTAAAAAAACTGCTTTTCTACAAACGACAAACAAACTGCTTTTTCAAACGGAAACAAGCAGTTTGATTTGGACTAGTTTGTGATTTGTTAAACAAGAAACAGCTGTTGGGACTTCCCCACCACCCACATTCTATTCGAACGTTGCCGCAAGCGCTAAAACTGTTTTCCTGCTAACTGCTTTTCTTCAACCTGCTTTTATGCTTTTTTCCCCTTATTTCAAAGTTGCTTGTTGCTTGTAGTGAAGTAAGAACTATTTGGTCGTTGTCAACGTTTATCTCTATTTTGTTGCGAGTTGTTTGAAAGTTTTAAATTTAAAATTTGTTGTTCAAACATTTTTTAAACTGTAAAATCAGCCATAATTGTGTTTTATATTAGTTTTTCAACGTAGTTTACTTTGTGTTTAGAAACTTAAAAATATTTAGTGGACAATTTTGAACGTTTTATTTTACTTTTTTTTATTACTATGTTCTTATTACTATATTGTACTTATTAAGGTTACTTTTTTCAGTGTTGAAAAGTGAAAACCTACTTTCTCCCAAATAAAAATATGACAGTAACATCTCACATTTTGTAAATACATAACCTAATTTTATTTAAACGTATTTTTTATATTTATTATCAATCATCAATATTTTTTAATCAACTAAAAATATTCTAAATTGTTTGCATTTCAGTAAATATGCAAAGGACTATTTACTTTTTAAGTAAAAAAAAAGAATGCTTCTATTAGCAATTCATTGCATTTTATAAATATAAAATGGCTACATATATATTACGTTCTGAGAATGTAATTTAATTATTACTACACTTATAAGGATTATTTTTTTCTAAATGCTTTTCACCCAAAAACAGTTAGGACACGGTGGTAATGGGAATGAAAAAGTAGTCTTAGAAAACTGAACGTATGTGCTTTGTGTTTTAGCTGCTAATACAACTTCGAGTTTCAGTTTTCTAAACCTGTATTTTTCCAACTGTTTTAAAAAGCAGCTTTTTTCCTCAACAAACAGTTTGTTGACGTTTTGTAAAAATAGCAGAAACGCCCACCCCTATTACATACCAATATAAATTCGTGCACTCGCATCACGCAAAATTCAACATCACAAACGGCCCTAAATACATGATTTAAAATTTTGTTTACGAAAATAACTATTTATTCAAACAACGGTTTTCAAATTATCTACGCAATAAAAAAAGACATAAATTCACGCAATTTTATTGCCACCAATAAAACTAGGCTAGTAAGCAGATTTAATATGAAAACACTAATCAGGTTATAAACGTTTTTCCAATTCATTTCACACCTAAACAAATCCACTCATAAACAAATGCAATTAGTTTTATATGTGCTCGAACGCAGAATGCAGGCGTCATCTCAAAAATCAATTAAGATATCGTTTTATTGTTGACTCGTAAAGCAAACAACGCAACACGCAGTTGTTTTACCACTGCTAGCGCTATGAAAGTAGGGCATTATCTCTTATATAAAAGGCAATGTCCTGACTGACTGCCTGATCCAAGGTTATTATATCTATATAATAACCTTGTGCCTGATCAACGTACAGCCCAAACTATAAAACCTAGAGACTTGAAATTTTGAGGATACCTTCGTTTTAATATGTAAGCGCGTACTAAGAAAGGATTTTGCAAAAAATTGATTTCAACTCCATTAAACTACTTACCCAGTCCGAATTTAGTAAACAACGTATAGCCAATACTATTATAGCTAGAGACGTGAAATCTTCAAGGTGCACTAATAAAGGATTTTGCAAAAATATGATTTTAACGTCATTGAACTACTAACCCAGTCCAAATTTAATAATCAACGTACAGCCAATACTATTATACTTAGAGACTTGAAATTTTCAGGGTACTTTCTTATAACATTGTCGAGATGCACTGAAAAAGGGGTACACTGAAAAACGATTTTCCAGTATGCAACCTCTAAAGAGGTAAACATGAGGTACAACAATTTTTATTGGAAAAAATATGTTTTTCTTCCGACCTTCTTAAAAAGTAACATAGTCACACTTAAGTATAAGTAATGCAATATATTTTTCACCTTTTCCCCAAAATGCATCCCCTAAAGAGATTGAAAGAAGGTATACAATATAAAAAAGGGGTACAATTTTGTATTTAAAAAATATTTTTTTAATCTTATATTCTAGAAATATGCTATGAAACACATATTTCAACATTTTTCTGAATTCATCCCCTAAAAGAATAAAAATGGAAAAATAGTTATCATGGGAGAAAAAAGAGTGTTTGCATTAGAGAAAAACATTTTTTATCAAAAATGTTTTCTTAAAAGTAAACAAAATACTTAACACAAATTATGATACACGCTATTCAGTATTTTCCCCCGAATTCATCCCCTAAAAGGACAAAAATATAGAATGTTTGTATTGGACAAAAATATTCTTGACCAGTTTTTCTTAAATTCGAATGGAAAACGTTTGAAGACAATAAAACAACATATGCAGGTTATAATATTTTTTCATATTCACTGTAAAATAATCACGAGTTTCAATTTCTAAAGCTTAAACTACTAGTTACAGTTAGAGATTTGTTACTGTGTATGTATGTATATATATATATATATATATATATATATATATATATATATATATATATATATATATACACAACATAACCTAAAACTACTTTTCATTTATACTAGTATATAAACATACTATGTATACTATATATGTTACTTTATATATACTATGTTTATATACTAGTATATAAACATAAATGTGATTGCACCAGATCCATATGAACACAGGGTGAAACCACACCCCTGTAATTTTGTTGATTTATTCCACCCCTCTGTCAAAGCAATCATGCAGCCTACACTACTTACTTGTAAAATATAATATGTTGCAATTACTTTGTGAATTAAAATTTGTTTCCTCAGTGGAATGTCAAAAACGAAAGTGAAAAAGTACGAGATAATGTGTTTTGGCATCTAACTTGTGTTTCATTTAATTTGTGTTTTAAAGAACCTTCTTTTTTGTCATTAAACGACCACAAAAAAATATATATAAAAAGACATACAGAAAGAATATACACGAGTTAGTTCTTTTCGCTTCAATTTCACAAGAGGACGAGGGATCGACGTTAACGACATTAACTGAAAGTAAATCTTACGGCGTAACCGCAGTGTCGAACCTAAGGCCTTGAAGTCAGAGACGTAGCAGACTGACCGATACCTTAGCCGCTTCAGACACGCCGGTCTTCATGTATATTTATGTACCTTGAAATATATGTTGTTAGTTATTATTTACCTTTAATAGTACTCTTATAGTTATTGATGTGGCCAAGTCACTGGTCAGTCTGCTACATCTCTGAACCTCGTGCATCTCAAGGTTGTGGGTTCTACACTCAGTTACTGCCGTTGCTTTATACTAACAACATTGATCTTATTATTAAGATTGCTTATTATTAACGTTGCTTTATTAACATTGATCTCTCGTCCTCATTAGTTGAACTGGCATAAAGTACAGACATTAAGAAATAATATAATTATTTATTTGAATAAAATAGCAAACGTCTACCGTATAATCACATAATAAACATAAACTCAAAACTACCAAAGCGAAGAACAGTTGACCAAAATCAGCTGTAGCCTTGTTACGTAAACAGCTTGAAACTTATTCTTTATTCTCTAGGTAGCGTAGGAAGATACGGGCGCGTAAACCCACAAATATCCAGTTATTGATATGGATACGGCAATTGTCAGTTTTCTGCTTTTCTGAACTGCTCACCTCAAGGCTGTGAGTTGTAGATGTAGTTACTGCCGTTGCTTTATAATAAACGTTAAAACTGATCCCTCGTCCTCATTAGTTTAACTGACACAAAGCATATGACCATAACAATTGTCTATAAGAAAAAAAATATAGTTATTTATTTTAATAAAATAACGAAGAACTACAACATAAGCACATAATAAACATAAACTCAAAACTACCATAGCGAAGAACAGCTGATGATGGCCAAAATCAGCTGTTACGTAAACATCTAATAGTCTGAAACTAATTCATTTATTCGCTAGATAACGTAGGAAGTAACAGGCCCATAGGTGAACCCATAAATATATGTTTGTGAGAGCGTCTGTCTGTCTGTAATAACACTTGACGCGTATAGTGTAATCGATATATCCGAGCAATACGATACTTACACGTTAACCCATTTTAAATAAAAATTAGATAACAATTGATGAAGTAATTTCTTTGTTCATTAAGCGTACTTCTATAAAAGACTGTTCGAATAACACTAGTTGAACAACTTATATAATATATATATATATATATATATATATATATATATATATATATATATATATATATATATATACACACATACGCACGCACGCACGCACGCACGCACGCACGCACGCACGCACGCACGCACACACACACACACACACACACACACACACACACACACACACACACACACACACACACACACACACACACACACACACACACACACACACACACACACACACACACACATACTTTACGCTACGGTATATAGATACACGGTAGGGGCCACGGTGGGTGTGCGCAGTTGACTACCGCGCGCGTGACGTCACTGAATCTTCACTACTACATTCTGTAATTTCCCGTTTAACAATGCGGTGTTCTGTAAATGTAGTTTGAGATTCGGTGTGTTTATGTGAGTGTTTGTTTTAAGTAAAAGGTCTTTTTTGTGTAAATAAAAGGTGATAATTGTGTTTTGTGGTCGAGGTTTAATAAGTGTAAGAAAAGATTTAATTAGCTATGTTTTGAATCCTAAAAAATACATAATTTGTTTTGTTTGCTGTTGTATAATTGTGTATGCATAACAATGCCTAATTGCGCTATTGCCAATTGCTATAATAGTGATAAGAATTGTAAAGGGAAAGGAATTACATTTCACAGAATTCCAAAAGACAAAGGCCTGAGAAAAGCGTGGGTTCATGCGTGTAAACGAGCAGAGCATTTTAATTTTGATAATGTTAAAGTCTGTTCACTTCATTTTAATGACGATGGTTTCGAAATGGATTTTAAATCCGAATTACTAAATACGAAACCTAAAAAACAGCTGAAATCCGGTGTCATTCCACGTTTTAACATTCCCACCGTTGAAAATAAATGTATCAATTCTGAACGAGCTGCAAGGATTAAAAAACGTGAAAACCAAGAAACATTAAAAAAACTTATTGACGAGTCCCATGGAAATCTACCAGGTAAATGGAAATCACGTTGGTGCAATTGTAACGTGTAATTCTGTAAATGAAACCCACCCTTCCGTAGTCAGTAATTTTAATATAAATATCGTTGTAAATAATGCCTCTGTAGAGGAAATGAAATGTTTAAGAAATGAAGGAACAAATTAAACTTGCATTACAAGAACTGGCCTCGGTTAAAAATAAAAATGTGGCTTTACAAAGCAATGTTACTAAGTTTAAGAATATTTTTTCTGATAATATGTGTTGAAACATAAGTTCTAAGAAATACGTATGTTTTATTTTACTGTTTGCATAATAGGCATACGCCTATTTGCTATTTAATTTGTTGTTAATTTTTTATTTGAGATGTGCGTTTTCACAGTCAACCACATAATTATCACGGAAAATCCGCAGATATGTAATTCATAGTGTGATGTGCTTTTAACTTTCAAACAAAAAATAACCTGGTATTTTTCAAGCTATGGACCTATTTACTTTACTTTAATATTATCTAATATTGTATAAAATAAAAAGTTTCCGTTTTGACAATGAGCTAATTCAGTAAGTAAAGTAATTAACAGCGTTATTAATGTTAGATATAAGGAATTATTATTGTAATTACTATAATACAGTTACTAAGACTAACATTACAAACTGTTTTCTACTGAACACTACGTCTGAGTTAGATTCGATCAGGGATTCGATGACGTACTTCAGCCGGCAAGTGGTGGGGGGGACATGCGCGTGGCCCCTACCGTGTATCTATATACCGTGCTTTACGCCAGTTAAAACTATAGAGGACGAGGGATCAATGTTAATGTTAACGGTAAGGGAATAGCAAAGGGAGCAACTGCGGCTCGAACTAAGAACCTTTAGGTGCGCAGTTGAGTGACGCTGCGCTGACTACCGAGCCCCTAACTACAAGAAGATCCTGATTGGTGCGTTCTCTGGTTTAAACAGTAGATTTCCGAGAAATTATGTTTCCCGCCATAACTTCGAGTATAAATATAGGTCGAATGTCGTTGTTCGGCGGAATATGTAGAACCAGTCACTACAGAAACACCCGGAACAACTCTCTGAATACACCAACTTAGTGATGTTTCGATACTAATATCTATATTTTTCTTTCGATACTGGCACTATCGCTGTCGATATTGGTGTGTTGACTATATCGAGGTATCGATACGTGTATAATAATGCATAACGATATTAATATCGCATAATATTCAACGCTTTAAAACGATATCGCATACCGATATCCGTCAAAATTGGGTAGGATTTTATCTACATAACACTTCCATAACCAAGGTTACCTAAAAAGCATAAAATAACAAATGACTATTTATGCAGCAAAGCGTCGTCTCTCTTTTTAAGTTTTCTTATCGATTTCATGCGTTATCTTCATCTTAAACCATTTGGCGTTGATATAAGTCAGGAGTTTCTTTTTTATATATTTTGTTGTATTTGTAAATTACAGCGATAATAAAGTACGTAGGCCGTACTCAGTACATTCTCAGCGATAATAAAGTACGTAGGCCGTACTCAGTATATTCTCAGCGATAATAAAGTACGTAGGCCGTACTCAGTATATTCTCAGCGATAATAAAGTACGTAGGCCCTACTCAGTATATTCTCAGCGATAATAAAGTACGTAGGCCGTACTCAGTATATTCTCAGCGATAATAAAGTACGTAGGCCCTACTCAGTATATTCTCAGCGATAATAAAGTAAGTAGGCCCTACTCAGTATATTCTCAGCGATAATAAAGTACGTAGGCCGTACTCAGTATATTCTCAGCGATAATAAAGTACGTAGGCCCTACTCAGTATATTCTCAGAGATAATAAAGTACGTAGGCCCTACTCAGTATATTCTCAGCGATAATAAAGTACGTAGGCCGTACTCAGTATATTCTCAGCGATAATAAAGTACGTAGGCCCTACTTAGGATATTCTCAGCGATAATAAAGTACGTAGGCCCTACTCAGTATATTCTTAGGGATAATAAAGTACGTAGGCCCTACTCAGTATATTCTCAGCGATAATAAAGTACATAGGCCCTACTTAGTATTCTCAACTGGAATGTGTGCTAATTTCACGAATTAGGTGCACGTTAAAGTAGCTTACGTTATAGTTTGTTTTAATAAACATTACTGTACTAATTACGTGTGTACGTAATCTTTTCTCCACGGTGTACATACATCTCCACGGAATATGGTTCAACTTTAAGCCACACTCTAAAAAAATAACTAGCCAAAGAAAATATAAATGTCTCTTTCCAGAACAACTAATAAGTTATCAATATTATTAAAGAAGCCAGTTGCAAATACAAGTGGAGATAACTTTGAAAAAACAAGCATATACAAAATAAAAAATAGAGATTACCTACGCTTCTATATCGGTAAGACATCTCGCTCTTTTAAGAAAAGATTTAATGAGCACGTACCCAGAAGTGCATTATCGACAAACTCGGCTTTCGCAGAACATCTTATGGACAAAAACCATAAATTTGAAGACACCCATACCAACATGGAAATATTACATTTGTGTCATAAAAGCAGTTATATGGATGCGATTGAAGAGTTTGAGATTTACAAGAGCAAACAATCAGACCCCCAGAACATCCTCAATGAAAAAATTTCATTTCAATTTAAAATATATGACATGGCTCTAAGGATAAGTGATTTGAGTAACAAAAACCAACAGACGAACCGTAACTGATAACAACGACGGGCGCGCTACTAATGATGGAGACTCCGCAGTCCGGAATGTAACGACGTACGAGTCGCGTGTGTAGCTTGGCCAAGCCGAATTTCATGATGAATATTTTAAACGTGCAATTGTGCTCAGCGTTTGTGATGTGTGTTTTAATGTTTTGTTTGACTTTGTGACGACCTCGACAGAGGGATTTAACGTTTTGTATAACGGCCTGAAGATGAAACTATAGTTTCGAAACCGCGGTAGCCTTTATGAGGTGAGTTGATAGACCACTGACGGGAAGAATAGGTCATAATCCTAATAATTTTTTCTCATAAGTAAAGTTAAATTTTCAAGAATTAGGTTCAAAACAGGTTAATACTCCCTAATCATCTAATCAGATGTTTAATCAATAATGATTACTGTAACAGTTTTAGTACATATTGTTTTTTTTTTTCAATATACCAAATTTGTTATATCTGTACATTTTTATAGTATTACTAGCTGTTACCCGTTGCGGCTTTGCCTGCAATTATAATGTGGGCAATAAAATTTATAGTCGATTTTCAAAATCAGAATAGGCCATTTCATTTTAATATATTGCTATATACAATATTATACGATTTATGGTTTTCGGCCAAGACATATAAATTTTTGCTATTTACTCTAAAACATATAAATATATAAATTTTTATATGTTTTTAAATTTATATAAATTTTTATAAATATATAAATTTTTCTCTAAGACATATAAATTTTTTTCGATACTCTAAAACAGGGTCCTGTCATATTTTAATAAAATACAGTATTATTAAAAAGTCACTATTATACAATTAATCTGGAATAGTATTGTGTTTATCTCAGGTACCTGAACCGTGTTCATACCAAATTTAATCTCAATTGGTCCAGTAGTTAAAGTGTGATTGAATAACAAACAAATAAACAAAACAAACTTTCAGAAATATAATATGATTACCTGTTACCCGTCACGGCTTTGCCCGCAATCATAATATACATAAAGATCAAGCATCACCGTGTTAGGACCAACAACCGTGTCAGTTAGGTTTGGTGTATTTTTTTTTAAATAAAGGTTTTTTTAACGCATCACCGTGTCAGGCCTAACAACCGTGTCAGTTAAGTTATGGAGTAATTTTTTTAAAAAATTAAGGTTTTTTTCCTGCATCACCTTATTAGACCCAACAGCCGTGTCAGTTAGGTTATGGAGTACTCTTTTTTAAAAAAATAAAGGATTTTTTTAATGCATGACCGTGTTAGGCCTAACAACCATGTTAGTTAAGGTTTGGAGTGCTCTTTAAAAAAAAATATTTTTTTCACACATCACCATGATAGGCCCAACAACCTTGTCAGTTAGGATATATAGTATTGTTTAAAAAAATATAAAGGTTTTTTCACGCATCACAGTGTTAGGCCTAACAACCGTGTCAATTACGTTATGTAGTATTCTTAAAAAAATATAAAGGTTTTTTCACTCATCACCGTGACAGGCCCAACAACCGTGTTAGGATATGTAGTATTCTTTAAAAAAATATAGCTAAAGGTTTTTTTACGCTTCACCGTGTTAGGCCTAACAACCGTGTCAGCTTGGTTATGCAGTATTCTTTTAAAAAATTGGTTTCTTATCACCCAAATCCGTGTTAGATGTATTTTTATTGTTTTACCGATTTACAACACGTTACTGATTTTCGCCATGTAGCAATTTTGAGGTTATGTTGGTGACTTTTATTTTCGATTTTATCGTACTTTCATATTTTCATATTTATCGTACTTTACATACGCTCATATTTTGGATTCTTGCTTTTGGGCACATAATAAACCATTTTAGTAACAAAAATATCGAAAAATCCAGGATATGCTACACTGTATATTTACCATTTTTTCATATAATGTAATTACACAAATATATATACTACCTTACAATTGGCACTGTGTAGGGATTTTTTTACATTTAATATTGAAAATTCAACACAAAATAACAAATTAAAGTCAGTTTTGAAAAAAATTTCAACTAAAATATTGAAAAAGTTACATTAAAAGCAATAATTTTGCAATAAATAAAACACAGATTAAGATTCTTAAAATAGGATTGAACCTATGTTCATCTCAGGTACCTAAATCGCAGGTAGTATGCCTACCTAAATAACTACAGTTAACACATGCCACAAAACTAAAAACTGATAATTATTTTGGGCTGGGTAAGTAGTATAATGACGTTTTGTAAAACGGGAATAGGCCTATATGTATCTCTGATACTTAAACCATATTCGTACCAAATTTCATCTCAATTGGTCAAGTGGTTAAAGCGTGATTGAATAACAAACAAACAAACACACAAACTTTCAGAAATATAATATGAATTAGATTAGATAAGATATAATGTGTATTTAGTTTTTTCACTTTGGTAAAATATAGTTTTCACAAATTTCAAGTTAAAATTCCTGAACTCATTACGTAAACAATTCTTTATTATATTAAAACATGGCGTTTGCAACCGATATAATGTAAATAACACTTCTAATCATTATCATTATCACTGTAATTAATTCATTAAAACAAAACACACTTATTCGATATAACGAGTATCCGTACTTTGCATGCGATATTATCGGAATATCGATATTGTTTCCCGACATTTTATCATTACAAGTATCGTACCGAACAACCCTACATTAACGGACGGAAATAGGAAAAACAAACGTACTTCTTGCTTTTCACCGATCCGACGCCAGCAAACACTCGAACTTCCAATACTTCTCACGGAGACTACCACGGACCTAACCATCTCGTGGCGTATCCTTTCAAGCGTTTATCATTGTTTACAACAAATAATACAGGGTGAGTTTAAATTCAATTATTTTATCCAGATAAAATCGCTCCCGAAACTCCGCCAATTTTTATTGGGTAGTCGGTACCTAATTTTGACATGTTATAATTTCAACCACCATCTTGGTACTGCCATATTATATTAACATCGTTTTTTAAATATGAATACGATACATGAGTGCGCATTATTTCGAAACATATTATTTCTAATCATATTCGAACACAATGCTACAAATTGTTTTAAAACACTCCTCATTCATTCTAAAAAAAAGCTCCCCGCAGGGAAGTGCAGACTAGCTGCACCTATTGAGAGAATTTAGACGTTCCTCGCGGTACCCGAGTCTTAACACACGCACTTACAACACTACACTTACGACTTTAACACTTTATACTTACACTTATATTTAGGGTGGCGATAATAGCCTCAATGTGCTTTTCGCCTTAAAATAACAACAACAAAAAATCTTAAACTAGCTGTAGTTTTTACTTTCCAACTATACAAAGTTTAGATATTTTAATCAAAAATAATCTTCAGATTTTAATGAATATATTCACTTTAAGATCCTGTTAATGGTTTTTGCTTGGATGTCTATCCGTCCGTGTGCCTAGATACTTTGGAGTTCGTTGGTCGAATTGGCTAAAGCATAGGACAGATTATTGCGTCACTAAAGGTTCTTAGTTCGAGCCGCAGTTGCTCCCGGTTTTTCTTTAATTAATAGCTTACCTTAACGCAGAATAAGAAGAAAAATTATAAAAACTCAGCAGAAATTCAGCAGAGTCACTTCCAACACAAGACCCTGACCAAACTACATAAAAATGGCCGTCATATCTTCCCTTCTGTTTACAAACATAGTTAAACATTTTACTGACAGACAGCAGCACTTGCCAATGGAGAAAAGTGTTCTATCCCGTTATGCCCCGCTATCTCATTCTGCCCCGAGTTCCCCTACATATATATTACGTTTTGAGAATGTTATTTAATTATTACTACACTTAAAAGGATTATTTTTTTCTAAATGCTTTACACCCAAAAACAGTTAAGGACATTGTGGTAATGGGAATGAAAAAGTAGTCTTAGAAAACTGAACGTATGTGCTTTATGTTTTAGCTGCTAATACAACTTCGAGTTTCAGTTTTCTAAACCTGTTTTTTCCAACTGTTTTAAAAAGCAGCTTTTTGTCCTCAACAAACAGTTTGTTGACGTTTTGTAAAAATAGCAGAAACGCCCCCCCCCCTACTGTACAATATTTACTATAATCTTATCGCTGTACAACGCTTGTGTGGGAGAGAAAGACGGAAACTGTATTTATCTTTGTGAAATATGACAATCGGGTTAAACAATGACAACGGGCTTTGTCTCTACGAGCCCGAAGGCAACTTGCGACGCTCATCCCTTTGTATATTACCTATGAACATCGATATTGAGCTACGGTTGCCGAATACATGCCGAGGCCAACAGCTACAGTGAAACCGTGAAGAAAGCTGCCACTGTTTTTAGCGAACAGTGACCAGTTGTGATTGCTCAACCGCCCTGCTCTCTGCTCTCTGCTCAATGCTCAGTGTTGTCTGCCCTTTGTTTTACAAGGAATTTCACGCTTGCAAAGCGATAATAAAACAATACAGAATATTACGTCAAATAAAAGTTAGTCTTTTAATTAACGACCAATTTTATTTTATTAGAACTAATAATTAAAGGCCTAGTTGTTTTATTTTATTAATTGATTACAGTTTCAGTTGTTTAAACAATTATTTAAAAAATAGTATTTATACGAGGTGTGTTGAGAAAGTAACGAGAATTTCTAAATTTCGCGGGCTTCGAGAGTCCGTTTGTCAAACATTTTTTTTCTAATGTTGGTATACATGCCCTTGAAGTATGATAAAACTTTCAGCTGTTTTCATTGTTGACTTTGTCTGTGACAGCCACTAAGGTTAGACGTGTTTTTATGAGCTCGGCGATTTTCGTTTTTTAAAAGAAATAGATCGAAGAATGTGTATCAAATTTTGCGTAAAAAATGGAAAAAAGTGTAACAAAGTGTGTGAAATGTCAACAAAGGCCTATGGTGAGTCTGCGATGTGTAAAGCAAGAGTTTACGAGTGGAATAAGTGTTTCCAAGAAGGCTGTGAAGACGTTGAAGATGACGCACTCCCTGGACGCCCCAGCACATCAACAACCTGTGAAAACGTTGAAACAGTGAAAGAAATGGTTATGAACAATCGCCGAATCACAATAAGAGGGGTCGCTGATGATGTTGGCATATCGGCTGGATCATGTCATGACATTGTTTCCAGTGTTTTGTGCATGAAAAGCGTGGAAGCCAAATTCGTTCCAAAATTGTTGAATTTTGAACAAAAACAGCGGCGAATGGAAGTTGTTCAGGAGTCACTAAATGAAGTCAAAGATGATGCAGAATTACTGAAACGTATTATAACAGGTGACGAAACATTGGTTTACGGATATGACGTCGAAACTAGGGCTCAATCATCCCCGTGGAGGCATTCTGGCTCGCCAAGACCGATGAAGGCTCGACAAGTGCGGTCGAACGTGAAGGTTATGCTCACTGTGTTCTTCGATATTAACGACATAGTGCATCATGAATTCCTGCCACCAGATGAAACGGTCAATAAGGAGTACTACCTACAAGTTCAACGCCGTTTGCGTGAATCAATCCGAAAAAAAAACGCCCAGATATGTGGAAAAACAATTCATGGCTTTTGCACCACGATAATGCACCAGCTTACACTTCATCGCTTGTTCGTAAATTTTTGGCCAAGAACAGTACTGTAACGATGCCCCAGCCTCCATATTCGCCAGACATGGCTGCGTGTGACTTTTTCCTATTTCCAAAAATAAAGAGAACCTTAAAGGGCCGTTGTTTTACAGCCGTTGATGACATTAAAAGCGCATTGCTGAAAGAACTAAAGGCTATCTCAAAGATCGAGTTTGAGAAGTGTTTCGAGGATTGGAAGAAGCGCTGGCACAAGTGCATAATCTCCAATGGGGACTATTTTGAAGGCGACAACATCAACGTATAAGAATAAATAAATATTTTGTTCAAAAAATTAAAATTCTCGTTACTTTCTGAACACACCTCGTATTCCTTATTTTATGAATTCAAAGGTTTTAATTTGTTAAATTTTGTATTAATTTCTGCTTCACACAGACCACTGTGAAAACATTTTTTCCTATTATTTTGGTCAGACACTTAATTCACTTTTTTTGTAATTATAACAATATTTATTTTGAACAAAATAATGTCTAGTCATTTTGGTTCATACAGATGCGTGATTATTTTATACGGTAACTTAAAATTTTATACATATTTTTACAAAATAATAAATTACCCACACTTATTTAAGTAATTTTATAACATACCTGTATTTTTATTTTAAAATTGTGTAATAACAAGTATTTGTAATTAGAAATTTACTAGCGCAATAAACAGCAGTGATCAGTGAGCAGTTAGCGCACGGCAGCACGCTGTCTTATTAGTAACAGTGATCAAACTGCTACTGTTCACTGCTAACAGGAAAACACTGTTAAGCCCACCACTAGCAACAGCAAGGGATAGTATGCTGGTATTAGAGGTGGGCGTTTCTGCTATTTTTACAAAACGTCAACAAACTGTTCGTTGAGGGAAAAAAACAGCTTTTTAAAACAGTTGGAAAAAAACAGGTTTAGAAAACTTAATTTCAAAGTTGTATTAGCAGCTAAAACATAAGCACAAACGTTCAGTTTTCTAAAACTACTTTTTCATTTTCATTACCACCTTAAATTGTTTTTGGGTATAAAGCATTTAGAAAGGATAAAAATAATCCTTATAAGTGTAGCAGTAATTAAATTACATTCTCAAAACGTAATAATTATGTATGCCATTTTATATTTACAAAATGCAATGAATTTCTAATAGAAGCATTCTTTTTTACTTAAAAATTAAATAGTCCTTTGCATATTTACCAAAATGCAAACTATTTAAAATATTTTTAGTTGATTAAAAAATATCGATGATTGATAATAAATAAAAAAAAATATGTTTAAATAAAATTAGGCTCTGTATCTACAATATGTGAGAGGTTGTTACTACAACTCGCAACAAAATAGAGATAAACGTTGACATTGACCAAACAGTTTTTACTTCACTACAAGCAACAAGCAACTTTGGAATAAAGAAAAAAAAGCATAAAAGCAGGTAGAAGAAAAGCAGTTAGCAGGAAAACAATTTTAGCGCTTGCGGCAACGTTCGAATAGAACAGTCCGTTCCTTGTTTAACAAATCATAAACCAGTCCAAATCAAACTGCTTGTTTCCGTTTGAAAAAGCAGTTTCTTTGTCGTTTATAGAAAAGCAGTTTTTTTAACAGTTTGGTGTTTTCTGCCCCACCACTAGCTGGTATTAGTTGCAATGCGTGTAACGGCACGGAACGCAATCGTTATCGTTACAGTTTTCGCCGTTCTCGCTACGGAAACAGCGAAATGAATACAGCTCCAGTTTGTTAATTCATACGGAGTTTTATTAACAGCTGCCTAACAGCGGCTAACATTATCTGTCATTATTTCATACACTTATTAGAAAATACACGCGTACTTGTATCATTATAGTCGTTCCTAAAACCTGCTTGTATTTTTTTTTTTTTTTGTGTTTAACGTCCGACTATTGTGCACACTTTGGCTAATGCAGACGATGGAGATGATTTATAGCGTATGAAAATGCCAAGCCCTGGCCGGGAATCGAACCCGGGTCCTCGGGGTGAAAGCCTAGTACGCTATCAACTAGGCCACCGACGCGGCTCAAATAGTTGATAGCAGTTTTGTATATCACTCAAAACCTGCTTGTAAAAGTGATATACAATATTTATTTTATTAATTTCAATGGATTTTTAGAAAATTTTACACACTAATTTACACAGATTGTTCACGTTGATTAGAATAAAGAAATTCCAACATAAATTCCAACAGAAATTCTAACAGAAATTCCAACAGAAATTCCAACAGAAATTCCAACAGAAATTCTAACAGAAATTCCAACAGAAAATGAGCTGTTGGAATTACCATCTTAGTAAGATCCAGCATACCTGCGACCTTGAAATTGGTTCGATTTTATTACTCAGCAAAATCCGTTCAACAGTTTTAAAATGGCGGGCATTTTAAACCTTTAAAAAATCATTACTTTTTTACCTTACATTTTTTTGTTACTTACTTTTGCAATCGTTTAGTAACTTATCAATCATATGTATCACAGTTGTTGGGTTATAACCCAGCGGCTAGTCCCAAAAAACAAACAAAATGTGTATTGAACTAAGTCAATCGGTTTTTGTTCTTTTCAATCTTCGCACTATTCCGGCCTCAACTCGACACTGTCATGCTGCTGCAGTTTGTGCAAACGCTTCACCTTACTGTTTCTTATCTCATCTCTGACATATGCCATCTTCAGGTCACTGTGCAAGTCAGCTCACCACCATGGCGCGTTTACTATACACCGAAGTAATTTATTTTTAAATTTCCGAACAATGTTTATATTTGCCTTCTTTGTGCAGCCCCAGAGCTATATCTATAAGTGTTATTTTGTATTGTTTATTTGTTTTTGTTATTATAGTTTGTTGTTTGTTTCCGTATTAAACTTAAATTTTTGTTTTATTTTATTCGTTCTTTTGTATTTTTATTCTGAGTATCGGTGATGATAACCACATAGGTTTTTCGCCGGGAAAAAAATCTTCAAAAAAATTCCAGAGCTGTACACCGTACATCCATAAAGGTTTTACAATTTGCCGATACAAAGCAGTTTATTACGTATTGAAACCTCAGCATTTCTTCCTAAAAGCCAACACGTTTCTAAATCTGATATTTAATCCTTTTTTTCTTTTTCACTGCACTTTCCGTTTAAGTTTAGCATCCAAGGTCGTGCCTAGTATTTTGCTGTATTCGCATTGGAAGTTTTCTTCAAGTTGATTTTTATTCGTAAATTTTTTTTTAATTTCTCCACCATTTTTTCCACAAAAAAAATTGATTTACGCTGTTGTCAAAAATCATTTGCTTCGCGTTTGAACAGCGGCAAGTTAAAGTTTGTAAAAAAATGAGGATGAATGAATGTTTAAAAAAAACGTAATAAAATGTATAAAAAGAGAGGATATTCAGTTACAATTCGTAGTCGGCTACGAATGCAGCTGGAACGACAGCGGAACGAATCGTGAAGCAGAAACGATTTTTATGGATGGAGCTTTGGAACGAATCTGAAGGTTGGATCGTTGGAAATGTTCTTTCGTTGGCGCGGCGACACGTTTCTGTACAAGCGCGCACGGGGGACGAGCTTTTGGCGTAACAAGGATTTTTGGTGTGCTCCGCTTTGCAATACAAGGGAAAACAAATTAAGCTATTTATGAAAAGAAGCGTCAAGAATTTTAAGAAATAATGTAATGCCCTCGAGAACGCGTCACAGAAATTCTTGGCGCGTAGAAGTTTGAGAAAGTAGACAGTACTATTATCTATTTAACTGTAGTTGAACACTCTGCCGCAAGATGCCGCTAGCAATGAGCACTCGCATGTCATTCCAGTACGTTTATACTGAATGCCTAGTGTCACTAGTTCTACACACAACCCTCACAGGTGTTAATCGCAGTACACTATTGACGTTTCCACGATTTTAACGCTAAAACCATTGATTTTGTATTCTTCCCAGCAAAATAAATGAAAAACAAGGACTAGTAAATCTGGAGATTTAAAGTGGATTATAGTGATTTCGTAGCGAGTTAGAATAATAATTAATTTAATAAAACAGTAATATTGCGATAATAAAAGTACCGTATTGAATCCTTTTAGTGTAGTTCAGTCACTAAGTCAGATATCTGCGAGCAGTAAGTCACACAGTGTCATTAAAATTTATAAAATTTGCCAGTATGTGCAGAGCACTTTTGTATCAAAGAAAATAAGCCTCGGAGAATAGAAACGTGCCAGGCAAGGTGAACGTGATTCTCTTTCACCACTCTTCGTCAAAGTGGACGTGAGGCGTGAGACGTGAGACGGTATGTTTCAATCAGTGAATCTGGAAGATGTTTGTCCTCCATGTGGAAATAGGTTACTTTAATATATTTTTCTAATCTATAGAGACACGATACGTTTCATTTTAAATCAACGGCATAATATACTGAAACAACAAGTAGAGAATATTCATACTTTTATGACTGTGTAGTGACACGTCAATAGATTTCGTTGTTAGTACTTCACACAGAACTCTCTAGCTACGTTCTAGTATTTATGACATAAATTTGTACTCTTTCAGTAAATACCCATATTTTCGTATTAACCCCGCAGGGGGTGCAGACTAGCTGCACCTATTGAGAGGATTTAGACGTCCCTCGCGGTACCCGAGTGTAACACACTTACACTTACGACTTTAACACTTTACACTCACACTTACATTTAGGGAGGCGACAATAGCCTCAATGTACTTATCGCCTTAAAATAACAACAACAAATTCGTATTAACAATTTTACGTTTAAAAGTTACAGATTTTTTAATTGCTATCAAAAAAATACTAAAATTATTGTAGTCTTCTTAGTATATAGTTGGTTCTGAAACTAAAAAAAGAGCACTGAATACCTTGGGGTATAACGAAGTGCTAAAAATAAAAACAAAAACTTTGAAAATCGATGAAGTCAAACATAGACCTATAATGTTTTCATATTCAACACTGACGCGTCTACTGAATCGATTTTAATCAACGATGTTCGTTTTATGCGTCCTGATTGCAGATTGTTTATTTTGTACAAAAACTCCAAAAATTCGTTCGATTACGATTGTAAAATTGCAAAAAAAACACAAAAAAAAGGTGGCAGTCGCATGACTGCCGACAAAAGTGACTACTTCTTATCACGGGTTATGGCTATATATTTTATACCACAAAATACGATATATAGTCGATTTTCAAAAACATGAGTACGTTCATTTCAGTTTAATATATTTCTAAATAAAATATTATATGATTTTATGGTCTTTTGCCAAGACATAGATTTTTGTTACTCGACACTAGAATAGGATATAACTGACCATGGGAGAAGCACGGAGTCCCAAATGTATTCCTGCTACACTTAATATCTCACCCTGTGACTTATTAATTGTCACTGTAAATGCCAACTTCAATGGAAACTGTAATATTTTAATTTGGAAAGGCAGGTTGTTTGGAATTAAAAATTGTTGCACAGTTAACACTTGTCGTAAAACTAAATACTAAATAAAGTTGGACTGGGTAAGTAGTTTAAGGGTGGTATAAGCGTTTCCAAGAAGGACGTGAAGACGTTGAAGATAACGACGTCCTGGATGCCCTAGCACATCAACAACCGATGAAAACGTGGAAAAAGTGAAAGAAATGGTTATGAACAATCGCCGAATTAGAATTAGAGAGGTTGCTGATGATGTTGGCATATCGATTGGATCATGTCATGACATTGTTTCCAATGTTTTGTGTACGAAACGCGTGGCAGCAAAATTCGTTCCAAAATTGTTGAATTTTGAACAAAAACAGCGGCGAACGGAAGTTGTTCAGGAGTCACTAAATGAAGTCAACGACGATGCAAAATTACTGAAACGTATTATAACAGGTGACGAAACATGGGTTTACGGATATGACGTCGAAACTAAGGCTCAATAATCCCAGTGGAGGCATTCTGGCTCGCCAAGACCGAAAAAGGCTCGATAAGTGCGGTCGAACGTTAAGGTTATGCTCACTGTGTTCTTCGATATTAATGGCATAGTGCATCATGAATTCCTGCCACCAGGTGAAACGGTCAATAAGGAGTATTACCTACAAGTTCAACGCCGTTTGTGTGAAGCAATCTGAAAAAAACGCCCGGATCTATGGAAAAACAATTCATGGGTTTTGCACCACGATAATGCACCAGCTCACACTTCATCGCTTGTTCGTAAATTTTTGGCCAAAAACAGTACTGTAACGATGCCCCAGCCTCCATATTCGCCAGACATGACTCCGTGTGACTTTTTTCTATTTCCAAAAATAAAGAGAACCTTAAAGGGCCGTCGTTTTACAGCAGTATATGACATTAAAAGTGCATCGCTGAAAGAACTAAAGGCTATCTCAAAGATAGAGTTTGAGAAGTGTTTCGAGGATTGGAAGAAGCGCTGGCACAAGTGCATAATCTCCAATGGGGACTATTTTAAAGGCGACAACATCAATATAGAAGAATAAATAAATATTTTGTTCAAAAAATTCTCGTTAATTTCTGAACACACCTCGTATTTACCAAATGTATCCGCGACTGAAATCAGGCAGCTATTTTGACGGCAAAAAGCACGGTTGAAGATGGACACTGTTTAAGCAGGTGGCTGGTTCTTGGCTGAATTCAATACTGATTACTATCTACACACCCTTATTACAAAGTTAAATTCTAAAACAATATGTTTACCAAACTGAATGCAACAACAAAACACATTTCCATGCTAGCTGTTATATTTTAATAGAAATGTTTTGGCTTAGAAACACAAACACAACCTTTGCACACAAGCAAAAAGTATTCTTTTAGAATTCCAGTTATCGGAGACAAATCTTAGAAAATTTTTTAAAAAAGAATAATCTTATCAGGTGGTCCCAATTTAAGATCAACAAATTTTACTCAAATTGAAATCACGTATAACAAAAAATATTATGTGAATGGAAATCGGTATTTAAATTCGTGTATTCTACATTTTCTATGAATGAAAATGTAAAATGAATGAAAAATGTGAATCAGTCTTATTCACATTATGACTGATATAACCTATTATCAAAATGTAAAAAATATTCTAAAAACCCGAGAAAATAACTCAAATAGCTGAGATTACTCACTGGTAACCGGAATTTATCGGGAAAATAGCAACTAATACCGATACCAACTATACACATTCCGCATGGTTGTGGATTTCCAGGAAAGTTTATAGGTTTGCTGTAGCTTTTATCCGTTGTTATGGGCATCAATGCAAATGTACACATATCTGTCTGTTATACACCGGTAGCTGTTTCTCATACGTCATAAAAATTACTTCCCAAAAAATAATAGCACTGAATAACATCATATAAACTTTTGCAAACAAAACTATTTTAACTAATCTTCTTTTCGCCTTAAAACGTTCTCCAACGTCTTCCGATTCCTAGCTTACATTTTCCTCTGTCATCCAATACCCTCTCTTATTTCTTTAACAAAAACAAAATAAACAATATATAATACAATTATAAAAAGTATAATCTCATATGGAAGCGAAGTATGGCCTTCACTTCAATTAAGTCTCGGTCTTCCACTTTTTTGCGACCATGTTTTTATTGTAAAATCTGTTTTGGAAGTTGATTTTCGTCCAACCTTTGGACACGGCCAAACCATCGAAGTTGTTTTGTCTTAATATAATCTAAAATGTTATTAAAAAAAATTTCACATCCACGATTTCACGGATTCTTACACTTTTTATGTTTTCCTGTTCGAACCGACCTGCTGTTTGTTTTTTTATTTCAGTGACCACATTTCGCTTCCATATGAGATTATACTATTTATAATTGTATTATATATTCTACGTTTATATATTTCTGATATGATGATCCCATATGATGCTGTTATCCATCCCAAGGTGTTCCGTTCTTTTAAAACTGTGTCATCGCCAGTAATTGTCATTCCCAAGTAAGTTGTACACCTCTTGATGTTTGTGTGTTCCAACAGAAGGTGCCTGCTCTGCCGTCTGATGCACGCGGACTCCGTTTCGTTTAGGTTTACCGGATTTTTACAATAATACGTAGCTTAAAGGAGTGTGTTGCAAAAACCGTTTATCCACTTCAAAATGCTTATTCGAAATGTTAAAAAAATCTTAACTCTTCTTACAGTTTCGATATGGCTTCATCGTCATACTTAGAGCAGAAATCAAAGTTAAATTTTAAACTATGAACACAAAATGAACCCTGAACCTTGTGTTCATTTTTGAATTTCCAAATTTAATAATTTTAAATGTAAATTTATACAAATTTTAACACTGATTACGATAGTAAGACAGTTTTTAAAAAAATATATAAAAAAGTTTATAATACAATTTTGATTCCACATCAGGAATGAAACTCTTTACCAAAAAACTGAAACACTATCAGGCACAATAAGAAAAAGGAGAATTGTTTTTTATGGGCACATCCTCCGAATGGACAAAAATATACTAACCAAAAAAATATTTGACTACTTTCGCAATAGAAGAACCAAACCACTTTGGTTTAGAAAAACAGAGAAAGATATAACAGAACTACAAATCACTGACACTATGCTCATGGACAGAACAGCCAAAACAATAACCAAGGATAAAAAACAAAGGTTCCAAGGCAAAGTCAAATCCAAGCAAACGATCCAAATCTCTGACGAAGAAAGAAAAGCAAGATCTCAACGAATGAAGCAATACTGGGCTAGGAGAAAGGCACAGAACATTAAAAAGTGATTGATTTCGTGTACCCCGAAGTTAGGTGAAACAAATAAAGAGACAATTTTGATACTCTTAGGTGAATTTCAAACAGATCATGTGGTGGTTAAAAGGAAATTCAATAAAGAAATACAAAATATTAAAGTACTTAGAGGTGCAAACTTAAATTCCGATTATTACCTTTCTAAAATAAAACTCAAAATTATCCCCAATAGGAAAATACGCACAAACAGACTAAAATATAGGAATTATGATCCAGAAAAGATAATTAACTCAAAAGAGTTTCACATTGCCACTGCTGATTTACAAAATCAAGACTGGGTTCAAATAAAAGAAAGTCTAATAACTAAAGCCGAACAACTTGCTCCACTAACTAAAATAAAAAAAACATGCGTGGTGGACGGAAGAATGTGACAGTCTCATTGAACTAAGAAGAAAAGTATGGCACCAGTGGCAATCACAGAAAAATGAACATAACAGACAAAACTTCTTTAATATTAGAAAATTTGTGACTAAAAACTTGAAAGAATCAAAAAAGCTAAAGATGATCAATTACTTATGCAGATTGATGAAGACTTCTCCAAAAACAATGTAAGAAATTTTTATAAGAATTTTAAGAAGAAATTGGCTAAGTACAATCCACCAAATTTCAGGACAAAGATGGGAATGTTGCCCATAACAACAAGGATATTTGTAGAATATTAGTAGAATATTTCGAAAATCTTCTTAATTGTGAGGAACCATCAGTAAAGATGGACTTTCATATGTCTCCATCAACTAAACCTGACTCAGAACCTTCAACGGTCGAGGAACTTCAATCAATAATATCGAATCTCAAGAATTATAAGGCTTCGGGAGAAAATCAAATCACAGCTGAACTTTGGAAAAATGTCAACGAAAGTGCTATACAGTCTCTCAGAAGCATCCTTGAAGAAATTTGGATAAGTGAAAGAATCCCCCATGATTGGAAGACAGCCCTCATATATCCACTTCATAAGAAAGGATCCAAATCTGACCCTAACAACTACAGAGGGATATCTCTCCTTGACGTGACATACAAGATATTCTCAACAGTCCTACTACATAGGGCAATACCTCAATTGGACAATTAGACCAACAATAACCAAGGACAAGAAACAACGGTTCCAAGGCAAAGTCAAATCCAGGCGAACGATCCAAATCTCTGACGATTTTTTTTTGCGGCGAAAAACCGTTAAGGTTATCATCGCCGCCACGCAAAATGAAAGTATATAAAAAAAATTAACAAAATTTACGTAAATAAGAAAAAAAACAACAACAAACTATAATAGTAAAAATAAATTAAACACAATTTTAAATAACAGGTATAACTATATTACAATAACGAATACTTAAGAACTAACTAACAATGAATAATGAATAAAATTCAATAACAATTCGTAAAAGTATATATAAACATAACAAATATAAAGTTATTTTGAGAAAATAAATAAATAAAATAACACAAGCAATAACAAATATATAAATTAAATTTTCTTTAAAAATTTCAGACGATGAAGGAAGTCTAGGACCCGGTCAACGGCCGAGGCACTATCTCCCAACATCGTCTGCAAACAGTTGCTCAGACCACACATAACACGCAAATTTTGGAAACCATCACAATTGAGCAATACAGGTTTTATTGTGATGGTTTCCCCAAATCTCTGACGAAGAAAGAAAAGCAAGATCACAACGAATGAAGCAATATTGAGCTACGAGGAAGGCACAGAACATTGAAAAGTGATTGATTTGGTGTACCCCAAAGTTGGGTGAAACAAATAGAGAAGACAATTTTGGTACAGATGAACTGTTTACTTGCCGAAACTTAATCAAATTGTACAGAAATTGCGAACGCTGATATCGCGCGCAAACAAACAATTTAAATAAATAAATAATCTCTTAAAACATGTACCGAGCATGACCGGAGCTCCAGAATCCAACTTTTCCATAGAAAAACTTAGCGGAAAACCTAATTAGAGTTTCTTTGACGAAACTTATTCTTTCCTCGCAGTGTAGCAGACTTCCACCCGCATTCTCTCGTATTAAAAAGTTACTGCGCCATAAACACGCCCCGAAGTAACGGTTCTAACATTTTTTTTTTTTTTTAGCTACTGATTTTAGACTTTTCCTTTTTTTTAATTTAAGCACACACTGGAGCACACACTGGAGCACACACAGTCAATTTAATTAAGTCTTTTGGTTTTTCTGCGTTTTTCCCAGTATTTTTTTAATCTTATTGATCTCTGAAGTCTGAGATCTTTCGAATATACTACGTTTCGTGGACGTTTTTCCTTAAACTATAACTGGGTTTCCTGACTTTTTAAGATCGCTTTTTCCCTTCTTCCTGCCAATTGCTCCTTGGTTATTACTAGTTCCTCCAAGTCCTGTTCCACCTCCTTCAACCAGTTGTTCTTAACTTTACACTTCAGTTGGTAGTCCAATAATCTCCTCGTAAGTCTACTCTCCGGTAATCGAGTTAGGTGTCCAAAGAAGGCCAATCTTCTTTTCCTAAAATGTTAGTGAGCTGCTCGTTGTACCGATACAAGACCGCATTCGGCAATAGTCTGTACTGTCCCCCCACCAAATGTTTCTTATTAATAATTGTTCGGAGTACTCTCCTTTCCATTCTCTGGAGCTCCTCCGTTCTATTTTGGCTCTTTAGATTAAATAGGGTCTCCGAGGCGTAAGTTACGTTTGCCCTTATGACCGTGTTATAATGCCTAAGTTTAGATTTTATAGAAAGCGATTTTTTTTTAGGTGTTCTGGGTCAAATAGAAGACAGATCTTAATTTAGCTACTCTGTTAAGTATTGCTGGTTTTTCTCTGAGGTCTCCGGTAATAGTTTCTCCCAAGTACTTAAATTTATCGGTAATCTTTAAGCGGTCGTTACCGATTTTCACGAACTTTTGTTCTGTCTTTCTTACTGGCATTATCTCTGTTTTCTTTACCTTCATATCACAAAACTTCTAGAAATTTTTAATTTATCAATGCAAATTAATTATAAATTCAAGCTACATTTGTTTATTATCACTGAATACGTACACTTTTTCATAAGATAAAAAAATGTAGAAATAAAGGAATAAAGAAGGAAACAAAGAGCGTTGATTAATGCCTGGCTTCACAGATGCCGCTAAGAACCATCAACTAATCCTCTTTCCGTGTTAACGCTGACACCAGACTAATGATACCGACTGGTGCGCTGAAGGATTGCTTCTCTATCATAACACGTAGCGAAAACAACGGCGAAAACAAACGTAGCTTTTCCTACTTCACTCGCATTGCATGTTTCGTTAAAAAACAAACACGTTTAAATGTTCTACAATGATATTTTCGGTCTGAACCTGCGTCCTTTTACGAAATATCACTAAGTCTACTGAACGGCAGTGTTAAAGGTTATTAAACGTGTATAATAAACCGTAAAATAAAAAAAATTATTAAAAAAAATTTAAAAAAAAAAATTATAGGAACAAAATTTCAGGATAATAAGGTAGTATATATAAGAAATGAAGCTCTCTATAAGAAAATTGAAAAACTGTCAGATACTATGAGAAAAAGGAGAATAAATTTTTACGGCCATCTTCTTAGAATGAACTCCAATAGATTGACGAAACAGGTGTTTGATTTTTTCCATAATCGTAAAACAAAACCGAACTGGTTTAAAGAAATTGAAAAAGACCTAATAAGACTTAAAAATTACAGAAAATTCACTGCTTGACCAAACTGCTAAGATAAGTACCAAGGACGAAAGAATAAGATTCCAAGATAAAACCAAAATAAGACCTAAACCTGTCATTTCGGAAGAGGAGAGGAAGAGAAGATCGGAAAGAATGAAGAGCTACTGGGAACAAAGAAAAGTACAGCGCGCAAGAAATGATTGATTCAGCGTACCCGGTGAAACGAAAAGAAGAAACAGCAAATTCAATTTTAAAAAACTTGTTTTCTTTCAAATGAAGCAAATAATGTTCCTCTATAGAAGCAAAAGGGGTTTGCCACAAAAAGAAGAGAAATGAATTAAAATGAACAGAATAAATATCAAACTGTAGTTAGTCCGTCCTATCATTTCACTTGGGTTAGCCGAAATTATAGTCCAGCCGCTTAGTAAAAGGCCTGTGCGAGAATTTCTCGCGCATGTAGGAGAATTCCTTCCAGCCCCCACCAACATTCCAATAACAGAGTCTGCCAATCTGAGTCTACACTAGTGTGGGGCAGAAAACACCAAACTGTTAAAAAAACTGCTTTTCTATAAACGACAAACAAACTGCTTTTTCAAACGGAAACAAGCAGTTTCATTTGGACTGGTTTATGATTTGTTAAACAAGGAACGGACTATTCTATTCGAACGTTGCCGCAAGCGCTAAAACTGTTTTCCTGCTAACTGCTTTTATTCTACCTGCTTTTCTGCTTTTTTCCTTTATTCCAAAGTTGCTTGTTGCTTGTAGTGAAGTAAAAACTGTTCGGTCAATGTCAATTTTATCTCTATTTTGTTGCGAGTTATAGTAACAACTTCTCTCACTTTGTAGATACAGAGCCTAATTTTATTTAAACATATTTTTATATTTATTATCAATCATCAATATTTTTTAATCAACTAAAAATATTCTAATCGTTTGCATTTTGGTAAATATGCAAAGGACTATTTAATTTTTAAGTAAAAAAAAGAATGCTTCTATTAGAAATTTATCGTATTTTGTACATAAAATGGCTTACATAATTATTACGTTTTGAGAATGTAATTTAATTATTACTACACTTGTAAGGATTATTTTTATCCTTTCTAAATGCTTTATACCCAAAAACAGTTAAGGACAAGTTGGCAGTGGAAATGAAAAAGTAGTCTTAGAAAACTGAACGTATGTGCTTTATGTTTTAGCTGCTAATACAACTTTGAGTTTAAGTTTTCTAAACCTGTTTTTTTCCAAATGTTTTAAAAAGCAGCTTTTTTCCTCAACAAACTGTTTGTTGACGTTTTGTAAAAATAGCAGAAACGCCCACCCCTACTGCATTTTGACCTTAGCAGGCCGTTTTCTGAGCGGCTGACCTATAGTCGCACTGCCCGACTATCAGACGGATAGGATAAACAAATACAATCGATTTTCCAAAATGGAAATATAATGAAACTCTATTTACTAAGCTATCAGTAATCTGATAAATATGATTTTTAATAGAAATTACTTATTAAAATACTTATTAAAAGCAATTTTAACTTTAATTTTCATGCAGATTTAAAAAAAAAGAAGTTTGCAGATGAAACCACTCGTTGTGAGTCCAATGCTGCGAGCGGTAGATCCAACGCGTGCTTCCATAATACATCGAGTGCAGCCAGCGTTGCCAGACGGTGACAATTTTGAATGAAAAGTTAGAAAGGACCAACTATACTTACCCAGATGTACATTTCAGGTGAATACCAAAACAGATGTAATCCAAAAATTGTTACTTATGTTTGGTATCCCTCTGAAGATGGTAGCTAAGTTATCGAAATGTGCATAAGGGTAAAGTAGTAAGTTTGCTAGTTTGTTATAAATTCGGATCACACCTAATTACATAGTTTCTACTCATTCTGGGGCAAATGGGTTTCGTTTTTCCATGTGTACATTACGCTTGTAAAGCGCTTTTTGCTCGTTAAACAGTTCGAATTTCCTTTCTATTATTACTCAATTTTTCTCTCGATAGCGCTCTACTCACATTACAGTACTAATAACGAAAACAGATCACCATTGTCTGGAGGTTTTCTTCTATTTGACTTGGGACCGTAGATTACTTTTATTACAATTTTTTACCTTGTGTTGTTAAGTTTGAAATACTAATAGGCCTACGGTGAGGTGTTTTTGAGAAATGTATTTTAATTTCCTTTAGGTAGGGGCCTAATTGTGAAGTTATTCAATTTACCCGTAAGGGCCTATTTGTTAAAACTTCATCAATTTTTGAAGTGAAATAGATCTTCAATAGATACGCCAGACCCGCCATAGAATAGAATGTTTTGTTTGTTTAAAATTATTTACAGAAATAAGTTGAATAACCACTACAACACAGTCATAAAACCGGAGGTATTATATGCAAGCGCTAGCACTCTACACAAAAGCTACTATGGATGGTATTTTGAAGGAAGAACGCAAAATCTTGAGGACGATCCTTGGTCCGAGATTAACAGAAGATGGATACAGGTTGCACTCCCGGAAGACCACAGAGAAGATATCGAATCTGGCAGCAGATATCAGAAGGAGGCTTCGGTTCTATGGACACATCAGTAGACTCCCAACAACGAGACTTGCCAACAGAATCCTTAAGTATACACAAGGTGTCAAATCAACAACGTCGTGGATCGCACAAGTCAGAATAGACCTACATGACGCAGAACTAGACTCAACAGACGTTGAAGACAGGAATGCATACAGGAGAAAGATGCTCGGTTGGAAGGTCCCAGAGAATGAAATCCCAAAGAGAACAGGGGTAAAATGGACGGAGGAGCAGAAGAGGATCCATGGGGGCAGGATGAGGGAGGTGTGGAGGATTAGAAGGAACAAGACATGAGTCGGAGTGCTTTGCGTGATCCAACAGGGTCTATACGCAGATAATAAATAATAATATATATATATATATATATATATATATATATATATATATATATATATATATATATATATACATTCATTATTTAAATTATTAATGAAAACCAATGAACTACACGCCAGCCTGCAAGAACTGGATCCCATGGGATTACAATTACTTAAGTGTTCACTTCTGTCGTTCACTTCCACAACTGCCACATTTTGTCTTAAATTGTCTAAGTTATCCTAAAGTACTGTAAAACAAAACTAACGGTTCGGTGTAGTAAACAAAATTATGTTTACTGCCTTTGGAGGTAAGGGAAAAGCTGGGCCAAGCCATTTGACGTTTCATAGAATTTGGTTAATTTTACTGACCAATGGATATAAGTACTGTAGTGTTAAAACATTAAAAAATCTGTCTAATAATATTTTTTCCTTTTTTAATATTATTTCCCCTTTTTAACATTATTTTCCCCTTTCTAACATTACTTTTTCCTCTTTTTAACATTATTTTCCCCTTTCTAACATTACTTTTCCCCCTTTTCTAACAATACTTTTTCCCTTTCTAACATTATTTTTCCCTTTCTAACATTATTTTTCCCTTTCTAACATTACTTTTCCCCTTTCTAACATTACTTTTCCCCCTTTATAACATTACTTTTTCCCTTTCTAACATTATTTTTCCCTTTCTAACATTACTTTTCCGCTTTCTAACATTACTTTTCCCCTTTCTAACATTACGTTTTCCCCTTTTTACCATTATTTCCCCCTTTTTAACATTATTTTCCCCCTTACATTACTTTTCCCCCTTTTTAACATTATTTTTCCCCTTTCTAACATTACTTTTTCCCCTTTCTAACATTACTTTTTCCCTTTCTAACATTACTTTTCCCCTTTTTAACATTATTTTCCCCTTTTTAACATTATTTTTCCCCTTTCTAACATTAATTTTTCCCCTTTTTAACATTACTTTTTTCCCTTTCTAACATTACTTTTCCCCTTTTTAACATTATTTTCCCCTTTCTAACATTACTTTTCCCCCTTTTTAACATTATTTTCCCCTTTCTAACATTACTTTTTCCCCTTTCTAACATTACTTTTTCCCTTTCTAACATTACTTTTCTACTTTCTAACATTACTTTTCCCCTTTTTAACATTATTTTCCCCTTTCTAACATTACTTTTTCCCCTTTCTAACATTACTTTTCCTCTTTCTAACAATACTTTTTCCCCTTTCAACATTACTTTTCCCCCTTTCCAACATTACTTTTTCCCCTTTCCAACAATACTTTTTCCCCTTTCTAACCGGTTCGGAAGCTACCAAACTCCGAAAATCAGCTCAAATTTCCAAATTCGGTGTATTAAATGCTGCTCAAATATTAGTCAAAGAACATAGTGTCCGAATGTAAAGCAATAGAAAGTTTCAGTTCGAGAGTAGCCTACGTCGTAAACAAATAGATTGTCAGTGTTTATTTTATTTATTTATCTGTCCATTTGCTTGAGAATAATAAAATCCTTTCACTTCACATTTGCCACGCTAACTGTAATTACGCACCTTATTATCGAAATCTGATAATCGATTTTGACATTTTAGTTCTACTTTTGTAGTTATTTTCTCGATAGTTACAAAAACAGATTTTTTTTTGTGAAACAGACAAATATGTTTTGTTTGGCTTAGCCTATAATGTTGAACAAAACTCTGTTATACAAGTCTTTTTGCTCTTTCTGAAAGTTTTATTTTATTTAAAAAATCTCCATATATGGGCAAAACAGCCATGCAAGTAAATGTCTAAATAGTTTAGTTTATAACGATATGTACATTTTTTTTTTTTTTTTTTTTTGGTGTTTAACGTCTGACTATTGTGCACACTTGGGCTAATGCAGACGGTGGGATGATTTTATAGCGTATGAAAATGCCAAGCCCTCGCCGGGAATCGAACCCGGGTCCTCGGGGGTGAAAGCCTAGTACGCTATCCACTAGACCACCGAGGCGGCTACGATATGTACAGACAACAGACAGACAGACAAGTAAAACTACTAATTTATAAGCGGAAGACTTGAGGGTAAATCAATCACCCTCAAAATCGATTGTTAATTGTTCGAAATGTTAATTTTTAGGTTACGTTTGTAAATTTACAGCTTACTCGTGATGAGCTGATAGCAAATAGCAAAGGACGTGTGTGTGTGTGAGTGAGAGAGAGAGAGAGAGAGTTTTTTTGGTGTTTAACGTCCAACTATTGTGCACACTTGGGCTAACGCAGACGATGGGATGATTTATAGCGTATGAAAATGCCAAGCCCTTGCCGGGAATCGAACCCGGATCCTCGGGGTGAAAGCCTAGTACGCTATCCACTAGGCCACCGAGGCGGCGAGAGAGAGAGAGAGAGAGGTGGGAGGGGGAGGGAGGGAGGGAGGGAGGGAGGGAGAGAGAGAGAGGGGGAGAGGGAGAGAGAGAGAGTGTTTAGATTTTGGTTAAAGACAAATTTTCAAATGTGCCATTGGCGAATGTCCAGTCGCACAAGGAAGCCTTTTACAGTAAACTAAAAACGAAACCAAAATAAACATGTGTAGGAAGTGTTGTGCTCGACTTCGGCACGTTCGGCTGTGCCAACATTTCTTCCGTTATTTGGTAGAAGTGATAAACAGGGATTTACAAAATTAAGTGGCATCGCAGCTGTTTCGTACGAGAATTTAGTTCACAATGTACATACAGTGTAGCGTGTAGCGTGTTCATGGAAGTCCGAGTGTTACTTAAGCCACTGCATATGTAAGCACTACTGGTACATCGAAAAAACTATTGATATGTTGAACAAAATTAAACTAAATGAAGGACCGTTGTTGCTTTTACACAAACCTTAGAATATGTTTTCAAACTCTGAAAAATGTTTGTCAATTTGCAATATATCAGCCAAATTTTAAATTTATTACGAGGGCACACATATTTATGATGTGTTCCGATTTTATACACAACTAGCACGCGACTTCGCTCGCTATACTTTTTTGTTAAAAAATATTATAAATATAGAAATTATATTACATAATCATTTGAATAAGTTGCAAGTTATCTATAAATATTTATAAATATAATATAACAATATTAATGTAATCAGTACTCTTAGTAAATAATATACAAGCGTTTTTATTAAACCGAATTCCCCGCAATGGGGTGCAGACCAGCTGCACCTATTGAGAGGATTTATACGTCCCTCGCGTACCCGAATCTAACACACAAGTACACTTACAACACTACAGTACTTTTTCCCTTTATTTATTACTACAACACTACAGTACTTTCGTGTATGGGCTCAGCTATACACTTACGACTTCAACACTTTACACTCACGCTTACATTTAGGGAGGCAATAATAGCCTCAATGGGCTTTTCGCCTTAAATAACAAAAAAAAAAATATTGAACCTAATATTGCATGTCCGTTTAATTGAACGTACGTCAGAAACTGAAGGCAGAACTGTTGTTGTTATGGATATAAAAGGTTGTGAAGCTTTTCTTAATTGATTTCTAATCTGGAATGACGTGCACGTGATTCGTGTGATTACTAGTTCTGTGCTTATATTTGGTTTTATTTATAAAATAAAATGCAAAAATTATAAAATTCAAAAGTAAAAGAAAAATTTAAAAATTATTTAAATTAAATTATCTCAAAGTAAAAAGTAATTTTTTTTTATGTTTTTTAGTTTAGTTTTGACATCCAAATTTTTTTTCATTATTAATGGATGTTCATTAAACTATTCAAGCTTGTATATATACATTTATCTTAGTATCAAGATTTATGGCGTTAAAATAAATTATTTTCAAAATATTTTCTTAGTGCACCTCTATTGTTGTAAGAAGGTACCCTGAAAATTTCATAGCTATAATAGTCTCGGTTTTACGTTGATTATTAAAGTTGGACTGAGTAAGTAGTTTAACGGCGTTAAAATCAATTTTTTGCAAAATCCTTTCTTAATGCACACGTAAACGATGAAACGAAGGTTCTCTCAAAATTTAAAGTCTGTAGCTTGCATAGTTTGGGTCGTGCGTTCATTATGAATCAGGACATCGTCATTTTATTATTATTATTTGCGTATAGACCCTGTTGGATCACGCAAAGCACTCCGACTCATGTCTTGTCCCTTCTAAGCCTCCACACCTCCCTCATCCTGTCCCCATGGATACTCTTCCGCTCCTCCGTCCATTTTACCCCTGCTCTCTTTGGGATTTCATTCTCTGGGACCTTCCAACCGAGCATCTTTCTCCTGTATGCGTTCCTGTCTTCAATGTCTGTTGAGTCTATTTCTGCGTCATGTCTATTCTGACTTGTGCGATCCACGACGTTGTTGATTGGCTGGATTAGCGTATTGATGTTGAAAGTACCAATGTACGTGGGTGTTTTATGAGGAAGTTTGCCAGGACTTTGTAATCGTGTAAGTCCCGGGTCCCCAAAATCCGAATTCCTGGTTGCCGCCTGCAGACGGGCGGATTAGTTACCACCTGGAGTATTTTTATCATTACTTGCACGAATAATAGTTGCTTGTAATCTTGAAGGTCCAGTGTTTCCACTGGGATTTTTAGAACCAGGGATTGTTAGTTCCTGGAGCGTTACGTACAGCCGCATCCTCTGGATGAACAGACGCTGACCAGATTGCATCGTCATTTTATAATATATAGATTTTTATATACGTAGGAGTTTTATAAATATAGATTTTAAGGCTACATTATTATTGCTTTGAAAAAAAACGCGTTGAGGAAGCCTAAAGTTTCAAATACGAAAATTCTGGCAGCCATGTTCTAAAATGTAGTACAAAATTATCTGAGTAGCGGAATGGTAGTGTACAAGGGCGGCAAAGCCCTTGAAAAATACAGGTGCTTATAAGTAAAATAAATAATTAAACGAATTGAAGCTGCGAAAATCAAATTTCACGCTGATAACTGAGTCTGCAAGGCGAAATCCGTATTGAAAGGCATAAGTTTATGGAAATTGTGTTCGGAAGTTTACGTCCAAAATATAAATTACGCAGTAAAACCGATACTGTGGGGAGGTAAATATTTATCATTGATAAAGTACGCAAGTCTGGTCAATATTTGACGCATCTACATTTATTATTCATACCGTAAGCGGGCGTTTATCGATAGTGGTTTATTAAACACGGGCTCAGCTATCGAATATTTACTCACTGTTTTTACAGACTCCGTTTTTTAATTTTATCTTTAAACCAAACATTGTCCACGTTTTTTCGCAGTAATTTTAACAATGCTTATAAAAATCCACTCTATGTTTATCATTTCCTGGTAGCCTATTGTATGAAAAATGTTTTACCATCGCTAAACTATAAACGATCTTTCTTTCTAGGAAAATTAGAACACATCAAAAAATCGTTTCAATTCCGTGACTGTTTCGCCGTCAAGCATCTTCAGACTTAGTGAAATGAATAATTATAAAGTGTGCTTATATAGTAAAACAGTTAATGATAAAACTGGAAGGGAAAAGGTAGCGAAAAGAAGAATTGACATTGTAAGGTCAGTGAGCAGTAAATTAGGAAAACCGCTTAAGCAATAAGCTTGAGTAAGGGAGAGGTTTGAACAAACAAATGCCGCTATTACATTTTGAAAATATAAAATGTGTTTGTATCAGCTACGTTTTGCTAGCTTTGTGGTCTTTGAGCTCTGACACAAACTGCGTAACTTCCACCAACAGTTTAGGCAGAGGAGTTACGTTACTGACAGACAGCCACGTGCAAAAACATAAGTGTCATCCGAACTGGCGCCCTTATATGGTATAAACCTGCCTAGAGAGTAACTTCTACAGTCCTTGTATAGGTCCCAACTTAATGCCAGTAAATCTTGTAGAGGTCGCCTACGAATGGTTTTTGTTGTATAAGCTTCAGAGGGAAGTGCTGTACGAGGGCTATCCAGAAAGTCGGTTACGTTTTGCTTTGTAGACGCTAGGGGCGGGGATATCGCGGCCATCTTGGTGTCAGACCTTTCGTCTGTTCAGTGGCTATCCATCCTTGCTAATGAGAGGTTATTGTTGCTGCTTTTTCCCGTACAATACTAGTTTGAAATGTGCACTAGTGAAAATCCCACGACCTGTGAAGTGCGGTCGGTGATACGGCTTTTCTTGGCTAAGGACAATAAACCAATTGAGATTTATCTCCAACTCTGTGAAGTCTATGGGAACGATGTGATCACTGAAGACGGAGTGCATCAATGGTGCATTAGGTTTACAAATGGCCGAACTAATGTGCACGACGAAGAACGAAGTGGACGGCCAAGCATTGTGACCGATGAAATTGTCCCTAAAGTCGATGAGAAAATTAAAGAAGACCGTCGGTTCACAATAACAGAGTCATCGCTTAGTTTTCCACAAATTTCAAGAAGTTTGTTGCATGAAATCGTTGCGGCGTTTTGATGACGACGCGGAACTGCGGGAGGGCGTGACAACCTGGCTGAAGTCTCAGGCAGCAGAATTATACGACACTAGAATTTCAAAACTGGTTCAGCGCTATGATAAGTGTCTAAATTTATATAGCGATTATGTAAAAAATAGTATTTTTTTAGAGCCACTTTCAATTGTAGGCTATATAATACAAATTTTTTCTTGTAATTCGTTTTATATATATATTAAAACGTAACCGACTTTCTGGATAGCCCTCGTACATAGTTATATTAAAGGACCCGCAGAGGGTGAAGACTAGCTGCACCTATTGAGAGGGTTTATACGTTCCTCGCGGTACCCGAGTCTAACACACAGTCACACTTACAACACTACACTTACGACTTTAACACTTTACACTCACACTTACATTAGGGAGGCGATAATAGCCTCAATGTGCTTTTAGCCTTAAAATAAAATTTAAAAAACTAAAGGAGGGGTACTTATTGTATAGACGTACTTACGAAGGTCCTCGTTCAGATACTACCTATCTACATGGAGGGTCTCTGTTGTAAAGGCGTTATACAATCACTGTCTTTGTTGTATACCCTTAGGGACGGTAGCCCTTTAGGCCGGGCGGCCACCAAATACGCAGCGGAGTTGCGTTGAGCGGAGCGGACTACGCATTCAAAACCGAACCTATTGTTTTTATGTAAGTACGGCCACTGAAAGCGTAGCGGAGCTGAGCGGAGTGAAGCGGCGTCACCGAGCTCCGCTCCACTCAGCTGTCATTCTGTCCTGGTCGGTTTTCAAGCTGACTCCGCTTCCCCCCCCCACTACGTTGACCACGCTTCCAAACCTATTATTTCTCGTTGCCTATGTTACGGTTTTTAAACATAGTAGATTCCTTGAATCCTTTAAAGTAGGCTTAAATATTTAAAATTTAAAATACACAAACGCGTTCATTAAAACTGACTGAACTTCGCTTCCGGTTGCCGTTCCACTTCATTCAGCTCAGCTCCGCTACAATTGTCTCAGCTCAACAGCGCAGTTCAGCTCCGCTAATCTTGTCTCAGCTCAACAACGCAGCTCAGCTCCGCTACACTTGTCTCAGCTCAACAGCGCAGTTCAGCTCCGCTATTCTTGTCTCAGCTCAACAGCGCAGCTCTGCTCCGATACACTTGTCTCAGCTCAACAGCGCAGCTAAGCTCCGATACACTTGTCTCAGCGCGGCTCAGCTCCGCTACACTTGTCTCAGCTCAACAGCGCAGCTCCGCTCCGATACACTTGTCTCAGCTCAACAGCGCAGCTCCGCTCCGATACACTTGTCTCAGCTCAACAGCGCAGCTCAGCTCCGATACACTTGTCTCAGCTCAAAAGCGCAGCTCAGCTCCTCTACACTTGTCTCAGCTCAACAGCGCAGATCAGCTCCGCTACTCTTGTCTCAGCTCAACAGCGCAGCTCCGCTCCGTTACACTTGTCTCAGCTCAACAGCGCAGCTCAGCTCCGCTACTCTTGTCTCAGCTCAACAGCGCAGCTCCGCTCCGTTGCAATTGCCTCAGCTCAACAGCGAAGCTCAGCTCCGATACACTTGTCTCAGCTCAACAGCGCAGCTCAGCTCCTCTATACTTGTCTCAGCTCAACGGCGCAGCTCAGCTTCGCTACACTTGTCTCAGCTCAACAGCGCAGCGCAGCTCCGCTACACTTGTCTCAGCTCAACAGCGCAGCTCAGCTCCGCTACACTTGTCTCAGCTCAACAGCGCAGCTCCGCCCCGCTACACTTGTCTCAGCTCAACAGCGCAGCTCAGCTCCGCTACACTTGTCTCAGCTCAACAGCGCAGCTCAGCTCCGCTACACTTGTCTCAGCTCAACAGCGCAGCTCAGCTCCGCTACACTTGTCTCAGCTCAACAGCGCAGCTCAGCTCCGCTACACTTGTCTCAGCTCAACAGCGCAGCTCAGCTCCGCTACACTTGTGTCTCAGCTCAACAGCGCAGCTCAGCTCCGCTCCGCACTTGTCAGCTCAACAGCGCAGCTCAGCTCCGCTACACTTGTCTAAGCTCAGCAGCTCAGCTCCCCTACACTTGTCTCAGCTCTCAGCTCAAAGCGCAGTTCAGCTCCGCCGCACATGTCTCAGCTCAACAGCGCAGCTTCAGCTCCGCTACACATGTCTCAGCTCAAAGCGCAGTTCAGCTCCGCTATACATGTCTCAGCTCAACAGCGCAGCTCAGCTCCGCTACTCTTGTCTCAGCTCAACAGCGCAGCTCCGCCCCGCTACACTTGTCTCAGCTCAACAGCGCAGCTCCGCCCCGCTACACTTGTCTCAGCTCAACAGCGCAGCTCAGCTCCGCTACACATGTCTCGGCTCAACAGCGCAGCTCAGCTCCGCTACACTTGTCTCAGCTCGACAGCGTAGCTCAGCTCCGCTACACATGTCTCAGCTCAACAGCGCAGCTCAGCTCCGCTACACTTGTATCAGCTCAGCTCCGCTACACTTGTCTCAGCTCAAAGCGCAGTTCAGCTCCGCTATACATGTCTCAGCTCAACTGCGCAGCTTAGCTCCGCTACACATGTCTCAGCTCAAAGCGCAGTTCAGCTCCGCTATACATGTCTCAGCTCAACTGCGCAGCTCAGCTCCGCTACTCTTGTCTCAGCTCAACAGCGCAGCTCCGCCCCGCTACACTTGTCTCAGCTCAACAGCGCAGCTCAGCTCCGCTACTCTTGTCTCAGCTCAACAGCGCAGCTCAGCTCCGCTACACTTGTCTCAGCTCGACAGCGTAGCTCAGCTCCGCTACACTTGTCTCAGCTCAACAGCGCAGCTCAGTTCCGCTACACTTGTCTCAGCTCAACAGCGCAGCTCAGCTCCGCTACTCTTGTCTCAGCTCAACAGCGCAGCTCCGCCCCGCTACACTTGTCTCAGCTCAACAGCGCAGCTCAGCTCCGCTACTCTTGTCTCAGCTCAACAGCGCAGCTCAGCTCCGCTACACTTGTCTCAGCTCAACAGCGTAGCTCAGCTCCGCTACACTTGTCTCAGCTCAACAGCGCAGCTCAGCTCCGCTACTCTTGTCTCAGCTCAACAGCGCAGCTCAGCTCCGCTACACTTGTCTCAGCTCGACAGCGTAGCTCAGCTCCGCTACACTTGTCTCAGCTCAACAGCGCAGCTCAGTTCCGCTACACTTGTCTCAGCTCAACAGCGCAGCTTTTGGTGGCCGCCCGGCCTTAACTACAGAGAGGGTCCTTGTATAAGTATTCCTTCTGTATAAACAAGGAGGTTTATTCAGTCCTCGTTTTGCTGTATAAACCTGTCAAATGAGGCCTTGCCTAGAGCGCCTAAGGACCTAAAAACGTTAATGCAAAAATAAATATCGTATTTACTGATTTCAATGATAAATTTTAAGATGATTATATATTTTTCAAAACAGTTGATACTTGCCGAACTTTAATACTGTTTTGACATATTAACACGGTAAACAGATATAATAATAATGAACGCAACACCAGTAAAAAGTTCGATGTTCTTTTTAAATGTTCAGTGTGCCAAAGTTTAATTCAATTCAGATGTATATCTTCAAGTATTGACTGTTATGATTAACTGTTTTATCTACGTGGCTACGTTTGAATCACGACAAACTAATTAAAATTAATTACCGTATTTTTACAGGCCAATGAAAAACAATTACCAGAATACAGAGGTGACAAATGAGAGGACGTGCTCAGCCACTGACCTGCAACCAAATAAAGTGAGTTACAAACAAAATAAAACAATACAGTAATCTATATATATATATATATATATATATATATATATATATATATATATATATATATATATATATATATATATATATAAGGCAATGTAAAACCTGACTGACTGACTGATCAACGTACAGCCCAAACTATAAAACCTAGAGACTTGAAATTTTGAGGATACCTTCGTTTTAATATGTAAGCGCGTACTAAAAAAGGATTTTGCAAAAAATGATTTTAACTCCATTAAACTACTTACCCAGTCCAAATGTAATAAACAACGTACAGCCAATACTATTATAGCTAGAGACTTGAAATTTTCAAGGAACATTCTTACAACAATGTCAAGATGCTCTAATAAAGGATTTTTAAAAAATGTGATTTTAACGCCATTAAACTACTAACCCAGTCCAAATTTAATAATCAACGTACAGCCAATACTATTATAGCTAGAGACTTGCAATTTTCAGAGTACCTTCTTACAACATTGTCGAGATGCACTGAAAAAGGGGTGCACTGAAAAACGATTTTCCAGTATGCAACCAACCCCTAAAGAGGTAAACATGAGGTACAACAATTGTTATTGGAAAAAATATGTTTTTCATCTGACCTTCTTAAAACGTAACAAAGTCATTCTTAAGTACAAGTAATGAAATATATTTTTCACCTTTTCCCCAAAACGCATTCCCTAAAGAGATTGAAAGAAGGCATAAAATATAAAAAGGTGTACAATTTTGTATTGAAAAAATATATTTTTTATCTTATATTCAAGAAATATGCTATGAAACACATATTTCAACATTTTTCTGAATTCATCCACTAAAAGAATAAAAATGGAAAAAGAGTTATCACGGGAGAAAAAAGAGTGTTTGCATTGGAGAAAAACATTTTTTATCAAATTTTCTTAAAAGTAAACAAAATATTTTAACACACAAATTATGATACACTCAATTCAGTATTTTCCCCCGAATTCATCTCCTAAAATGACAAAAATATAGAATAGGTATAAATGTTTGTATTGGATAAAAATATTCTTGATCAGATTTTCTTAAATTCGAATGGAACACGTATGAAGACAATAAAACAACATATTCAGGTTATAATATTTTTTCATATTCACTAAAATAATCACGGGTTTAGATGATCACGCTTTTATTAATATATTTTTTTTATGTTTCTAAATTATTACATTACTGAAACAGTTTAAGTTTCGTTGGCGAAGCCGCCACGGGTTATGCTGGTTGTAAATAAACCTCAATGTTGTTTACACTGTATTTGTTTTAAAAATAGTAATTGTTATATTATTATAGATCTGTATATGCTAGTCTATTGCTGGTTCGTTGTAAATACTCGTTTTTTAAAAATGTTTATGTTAATACGATGTCAAGTGTAGTCATTATGCTAAAAAAAAACCTAGCTGCCGCTCTTCGTTAAAATGTTGTAACATTGTGTAATATGATTTTGTACTTTTGTTAATATAATCAAGAGTTCCTGGAAATTACTAAAAAAACCCGCAGTTTATAATTTTTATATTATTGTTACCATAATTATTGACAAATTCTAGAATGGTTATCTTTACTCGCCTAATGTAGGGGTTATTAACGCTGTCAACACTAATACCTCTAACTTCTAACTAGTTGCCTCGGTAGCCTAGTTGATAGCGTACTGGGCTTTCACCCCGAGGACCCAGGTTCGATTCCCGGCCAGGGCTTGGCATTTTTATACGCTATAAATCCTCCCATTGTCTGCATTAGCCCAAGTGTGCACAATAGTCGGACGTTAAACACAAAAAAAATTAACTTCTAACTAAAGACTGAAGAGGTTAGCCTTGTCACAGCATTATTATGTATTTTGGGTTTATAATACTACAAAATAATCTTATTTCAAAGTTGTTTTTTTTAAATTGTTCGATTTGTAAATTTCGTCTAATTAAAACGATTTAGGTTATTATCTTCACATACGCAGTAGTTAACCATTCTGTATGCTTAATTTGGTTAAACACCACACCGTACGTTTGAATCAATTAAAACCAAAATCGTTGAAACTGACGTTGATTTTATTGACATTTTGTCACGGGTTACATTCTGACTCTTTTAGTGCAAAAATTTTAACGATACTGGTCGACCCGTGTAGGAGATCATAATATACCACATTAAGACAATTCACAAAAATAATTTTCCCTAACCAAAGATACCGGAAACGGAAAGAACTAAAATCGCAAATTTTCTACTACCTTGTTACCATACTTTCTTTTTAACACAGCATGTTAGAAAATATGTCTAAATATTATTCACGAGGGTGGTCTGATAAGTTTCCGACCTCAACATGAAGATAGCAGCACTCGTCGGTGGCAGAACTCGAATTTCGTTGTTCATCTGTTGACAGTTACTCACCAAAGTTTCAGCCATTTTGGACGCGCAGTTGTTATGTAACAGTCGTTTGAGTGAGTTGATGTATTTTTATGAAAATGAACAAAATCGAGTATCGAGCTGTCATTAAATATTTGTTTTTGAAAGGCAATACGCCAACGCAAATCAAAGATGAGCTGGATTCTGTGTATGGGGACTCTGCACCATCATTTACCACAGTGAAATTTTGGGCAGCTGAATTTAAACGTGGCCGTAAGAGCCTGGGAAACGATGAACGTTCGGGACGTCCAAAAAATGCAACTACCGACGAAAACATCGCCAAAGTTCACCAAATAGTGCTAGATGACCGCCAAATTAAAGTGAGAGAGATAGCAGACTTTATGAACATGTCAAAAAATCGTGTTTGTCACATATTAAATCAACATTTAGACATGAGAAAGCTGTCCACGCGTTGGGTGCCGCATTTGTTCATGTTAGACCAAAAACGTGTTCGAATGAACATTTCCAATTCTCTGTTGGCGCAGTTTAGGCGCAATAAATCCCAGTTTTGGCGCCGATTAATTACTGTAGATGAAACTTGGATTTACCATTATACGCCCGAAACAAAAATACAGTCCAAACAGTGAACTGCAAAGGGGGAACCGGCTCCAAAAAAGCAAAAACTGTTTTTTCGGCTGGCAAAGTGATGGCGACAGTTTTTTGGGATAGTCATGGAGTTATTTTAATCGACTATCTTCAAAAAGGAAAAACCATTACAGGAGCATACTACGCATCATTACTTGACAAGCTGAAGTCAGAACTTGCGGAAAAACGGCCACATTTGCAGAAAAAGAAAATCCTGTTTCACCAAGCCAACTCACCGTCTCACACCTCAGCGGTTGCCATGGCGAAAATCCACGAATTACGGCTTGAACTGCTTGACCATCCGCCTTACTCACCAGATCTAGCCCCAAGCGACTTCTTTTTGTTCCCTCATCTAAAAATTGCGCTCGGAGGACAGAGATTTTCGTCAAATGAAGAGGCCATCATCTTCGTGAACAATTATTTTGCAGAGAAAAACGCCGAGTACTATTTGGACGGGTTACAGACATGGGAGCATCGCTGGTAGAAGTGTGTAGAAGTACAAGGAGACTATGTTGAGAAATAAAAAAAAAATCTGAAAAAATGTCTTGTATCTTTGTTAGGTCGGAAACTTTTCAGACAACCCTCATAAAATCAGTTAAAACCGATAGTCACTAAATTTATACGTTGCAAGACAAACAACAAAAGCAATTTATAAAATTATCATGACATTACGAAGTTGTAATTATAATGCACGACATTTAATTTACAATATAAATATTTAGATTTGGACAGTCAAATCGTCAACTAAGTTCAATATAATGTTCATTAAATATTTTTACAATTTATAATTCCACTTTTCGATGTTCTATTTCCTACCACTGCTAAGGCCGTATTACAATACAACATTTCTGTATCAAAGATCTTTGATAAAACTTAATTTAATAGTTAACGGTGTAGTAGGCATCTTTTATTAAATACTTCTATGACGTTATTATTTTATATAATGTGACAGTTTGGCGTTAACTTTTATAAGAGCTTTGACAAAGAAATATGATAGTGTAGCCTAACAGAACATAAACGTACTGCAGGTAGGTACTCCAGTAGGTACACTGCATCCAGCACGCATAACTTCAAACCTCTAGTGGTCTGTTATTGTTGCCAGAAACCTAATTTATATCAAGATCAATTATTAATTTAAATTCACATAGACCTACTTATAATATGACAGTTTGGCATTAACTTTTATAAGAGCTTTGACAAAGAAATATGATAGTGTAGCCTAACAGAACATAAACGTACTGCAGGTAGGTACTCCAGTAGGTTCACTGCATCCAGCACTCATAACTTCAAACCTCTAGTGGTCTGTTATTTGTTGCCAGAAACCTAATTTATATCAAGATCAATTATTAATTTAAATTCACATAGACCTACTTATAATATGACAGTTTGGCGTTAACTTTTATAAAAGAGCTTTGACAAAGAAATATGATAGTGTAGCCTGACAGAACATAAACGTACTGCAGGTAGGTACTCCAGTAGGTACACTGCATCCAGCACGCATAACTTCAAACCTCTAGTGGTCTGTTATTGTTGCCAGAAACCTAATTTATATCAAGATCAATTATTAATTTAAATTCACATAGACCTACTTATAATATGACAGTTTGGCGTTAACTTTTATAAGAGCTTTGACAAAGAAATATGATAGTGTAGCCTGACAGAACATAAACGTACTGCAGGTAGGTACTCCAGTAGGTACACTGCATCCAGCACTCATAACTTCAAACCTCTAGTGGTCTGTTATTGTTGCCAGAAACCTAATTTATATCAAGATCAATTATTAATTTAAATTCACATAGACCTACTTATAATATGACAGTTTGGCGTTAACTTTTATAAAAGAGCTTTAACAAAGAAATATGATAGTGTAGCCTAACAGAACATAAACGTACTGCAGGTAGGTACTCCAGTAGGTACACTGCATCCAGCACTCATAACTTCAAACCTCTAGTGGTCTGTTATTGTTGCCAGAAACCTAATTTATATCAGGATCAATTATTAATTTAAATTCACATAGACCTACTTATAATATGACAGTTTGGCATTAACTTTTATAAGAGCTTTGACAAAGAAATATGATAGTGTAGCCTGACAGAACATAAACGTACTGCAGGTAGGTACTCCAGTAGGTACACTGCATCCAGCACTCATAACTTCAAACCTCTAGTGGTCTGTTATTGTTGCCAGAAACCTAATTTATATCAAGATCAATTATTAATTTAAATTCACATAGACCTACTTATAATATGACAGTTTGGCGTTAACTTTTATAAGAGCTTTGACAAAGAAATATTATAGTGTAGCCTGACAGAACATAAACGTACTGCAGGTAGGTACTCCAGTAGGTACATCGGTACTTAGCCAAAGAGTGTACTAAAAGACAAGTAAAAGTACTTAGCTTCTGTACTCACACATTACAGTCCAGTTTACAGCGATAAAACTTCAAAGTCACCCCTGCTTACCCGGAACTAATACACTTTGATACATTTCAAGATTAATGTAAGTACAGCACTTGACTTACGCCATGCCCGGAGTGACTGATTATGAAGTACACAAGACGACGGAAGGTCAATATGAACTTTGACTGAACTGATCAGAACACGCCTATATGTTGTCATTTAAAGGAACGCGAGCATTTTAAATGAATAATTAATCAAACAATACTCTCACATTCAATTAAACTAAAAGAGAGCGAAATAAGCATTTAAGCGACTAAACTAAACGAATATGCAGGTACTTTTCAAAATTATACAGATTATTCAAGCAAGTCCAGGAAATTAATATTTTATAAAATTCATTCCATAAGATTTTGCTTAAATTTTTAGCACATCAAAGCCTAGAAATAATCACAGCTCATATCAATTGGATTAATAACATGTATCATGTTGTGATGTTTGATTTTGATTCGTTATGCGAGTACACAAATTTATACTGATAGTTATATTAAAATATTGTACGTTTTATATTAATTCCTAACGATCTGCTGATTTCACTGAACAGCTGATAGGCTAAAATACGTTTTATGTTATGTTGTTACGAACTAGCTGTGGTAGTTATAGTAAAAGATCAGTTGTTTTATATTAATTCCTAACGATCAACTGATTTCATTGAACAGCTGATAGGCTAAAATACGTTTTACGTTATGTTGTTACGAACTAGCTATGGTAGTTATAGTAAGAGATCAGTTGTTTTATATTAATTCCTGACGATCAGCTGATTTCACTGAACAGCTGATAGGCTAAAATACGTTTTACGTTATGTTGTTACGAACTAACTATGGTAGTTATAGTAAAATATCAGATGTTTTACATTAATTCCTAACGATCAGCTGATTTCACTGAACAGCTGATAGGCTAAAATACGTTTTATGTTATGTTGTTACGAACTAGCTGTGGTAGTTATAGTAAAAGATCAGTTGTTTTATATTAATTCCTAACGATCAACTGATTTCATTGAACAGCTGATAGGCTAAAATACGTTTTACGTTATGTTGTTACGAACTAGCTATGGTAGTTATAGTAAGAGATCAGTTGTTTTATATTAATTCCTGACGATCAGCTGATTTCACTGAACAGCTGATAGGCTAAAATACGTTTTACGTTATGTTGTTACGAACTAACTATGGTAGTTATAGTAAAATATCAGATGTTTTACATTAATTCCTAACGATCAGCTGATTTCACTGAACAGCTGATAGGCTAAAATACGTTATGTTGTTACGAACTAGCTATGATAGTTAGTAAAAGATTAGTTGTTTTATATTAATTCCAGCTGATTTCACTGAAAAGCTGATAGGCTAAAATACGTTTTACGTTATGTTGTTACGAACTAGCTGT
>CM040188.1:57114864-57142364 GCA_022606455.1 Callitettix versicolor | reverse complement strand
GAAGCTAAATCGAAAACCGACAACATTTTCATTTTCCGTTCCGATCCAATCATGGACAATGACTTTAAATTTAAATTTGATACACTGATTATAGTTATAAATCTTCTATCTGACATAATCCGAGCTCAATTATCTTAACAATAGCGACAAAAACATTTTGTTGATTACTTACGGACTGCAATTCAAGAACATTTTTATAAAAATGTGTTTTAAAAAAAACCGATCAAATTTAATTAAAGTTGGTAAATTAAAGTCATAAAGACGGACGTCGATTTTCAATTTTAATTTATATTGTTGCCGAGCTCAATATTCTTAACAATAGCGACAAAAACGTTTTGTTGATTACTTACGGACTGCAATTGAAGAACATTTTTATGAAAATGTGTTTCAAAAAAACCGATCAAATTTAATTAAAGTTGGTAAATTAAAGTCATAAAGACGGACGTCGATTTTCAATTTTAATTTCTATTGTTGCCGAGCTCAATATTCTTAACAATAGCGACAAAACATTTTGTTGATTACTTACTGACTGCAATTGAAGAACATTTTTATGAAAATGTGTTTCAAAAAAACCGATCAAATTTCATTAAAGTTGGTAAATTAAAGTCATAAAGACGGACGTCGATTTTCAATTTTAATTTCTATTGTTGCCGAGCTCAATATTCTTAACAATAGCGACAAAAACATTTTGTTGATTACTTATAGACTGCAATTCAAGAACTTTTTTATGAAAATGTGTTTCAAAAAAACCGATCAAATTTCATTAAAGTTGGTAAATTAAAGTCATAAAGACGGACGTCGATTTTCAATTTTAATTTCTATTGTTGCCGAGCTCAATATTCTTAACAATAGCGACAAAAACGTTTTTTTGATTACTTACGGACTGCAAATGAAGAACATTTTTATGAAAATGTGTTTCAAAAAAACCGATCAAATTTCATTAAAGTTGGTAAATTAAAGTCATAAAGACGGACGTCGATTTTCAATTTTAATTTCTATTGTTGCCGAGCTCAATATTCTTAACAATAGCGACAAAAACGTTTTGTTGATTACTTACGGACTGCAATACAAGAACATTTTTATGAAAATGTGTTTCAAAAAAACCGATCAAACAAATCATTAAAGTTGGTAAATTAAAGTCATAAAGACGGACGTCGATTTTCAATTTTAATTTCTATTGTTGCCGAGCTCAATATTCTTAACAATAGCGACAAAAACGTTTTGTTGATTACTTACGGACTGCAATACAAGAACATTTTTATGAAAATGTGTTTCAAAAAACCGATCAAACATTTCATTAAAGTTGGTAAATTAAAGTCATAAAGACGGACGTCGATTTTCAATTTTAATTTCTATTGTTGCCGAGCTCAATATTCTTAACAATAGCGACAAAAACGTTTTTTTGATTACTTACGGACTGCAAATGAAGAACATTTTTATGAAAATGTGTTTCAAAAAAACCGATCAAATTTCATTAAAGTTGGTAAATTAAAGTCATAAAGACGGACGTCGATTTTCAATTTTAATTTCTATTGTTGCCGAGCTCAATATTCTTAACAATAGCGACAAAAACGTTTTGTTGATTACTTACGGACTGCAATACAAGAACATTTTTATGAAAATGTGTTTCAAAACCGATCAAACAAATCATTAAAGTTGGTAAATTAAAGTCATAAAGACGGACGTCGATTTTCAATTTTAATTTCTATTGTTGCCGAGCTCAATATTCTTAACAATAGCGACAAAAACGTTTTGTTGATTACTTACGGGCTGCAATTGAAGAACATTTTTATGAAAATGTGTTTCAAAAAAACCGATCAAAATTTCATTAAAGTTGGTAAATTAAAGTCATAAAGACGGACGTCGATTTTCAATTTTAATTTCTATTGTTGCCGAGCTCAATATTCTTAACAATAGCGACAAAAACGTTTTGTTGATTACTTACGGACTGCAATACAAGAACATTTTTATGAAAATGTGTTTCAAAAAAACCGATCAAACAAATCATTAAAGTTGGTAAATTAAAGTCATAAAGACGGACGTCGATTTTCAATTTTAATTTCTATTGTTGCCGAGCTCAATATTCTTAACAATAGCGACAAAAACGTTTTGTTGATTACTTACGGGCTGCAATTGAAGAACATTTTTATGAAAATGTGTTTCAAAAAAACCGATCAAACAAATCATTAAAGTTGGTAAATTAAAGTCATAAAGACGGACGTCGATTTTCAATTTTAATTTCTATTGTTGCCGAGCTCAATATTCTTAACAATAGCGACAAAAACGTTTTGTTGATTACTTACGGACTGCAATACAAGAACATTTTTATGAAAATGTGTTTCAAAAAAACCGATCAAATTTCATTAAAGTTGGTAAATTAAAGTCATAAAGACGGACGTCGATTTTCAATTTTAATTTCTATTGTTGCCGAGCTCAATATTCTTAACAATAGCGACAAAAACGTTTTGTTGATTACTTACGGACTGCAATTGAAGAACATTTTTATGAAAATGTGTTTTAAAAAAACGGATCAAATTTCATTAAAGTTGGTATATTAAAGTCATGAAGAAGGACGTCGATTTTCAATTTTAATTTCTATTGTTGCCGAGCTCAATATTCTTAACTATTGTTAAGAATAAGCGACAAAAACGTTTTGTTGATTACTTACGGACTGCAATTCAAGAACATTTTTATGAAAATGTGTTTCAAAAAAACCGATCAAATTTCATTAAAGTTGGTATATTAAAGTCATAAAGACGGACGTCGATTTTCAATTTTAATTTCTATTGTTGCCGAGCTCAATATTCTTAACAATAGCGACAAAAACGTTTTGTTGATTACTTACGGACTGCAATACAAGAACATTTTTATGAAAATGTGTTTAAAAAAAACCGATCAAATTTCATTAAAGTTGGTAAATTAAAGTCATAAAGACGGACAAACTTTCAGGTAAAACTCACTTATTTTGACTCACAAAATCTGAAAACGGCTAGAGCCATTAAACCTCAAGATCGATTTTTTAACGACTACCCATACTGTCTGATATCCTCACTCCTCCGAGATAAATATATTTGTGTTAGTCTACATTTAGTTGTATATGAATGTTGTGTCACCAAAAAATACTTATTCATTTATCTGTAATAAAGTGTATAATCAGGAACTACTTCCAGCACGCGGTGAAGAATATACACACGTCTATTTTAATACACTTTGATGCACATCTCGCCGGACGTTTTCGTCCCATTCATCTTGCGATGTGCTCTATCATGCGAATCCGTACAAAGTTAGCAACTTCTCTTATCTGGAGGCTAACTTAAATTACCTAACTTTAGAAACAGACTTACTGAATGTTTTATTTATCAGGATCGCGAACATTTACCTAGCGCTCAAACGTTAATTCGGAAAGTTATGAAGCTTTGGTAGTTTCATATTTAGGCCAAATATAATGAAGTATACATGCTATCACTGAACAAAAGTACAGCCGCTATTAAGCGGCTAAAGTCCAAGGAACTGGAATATCGAACATTTACCTAGCGCTCAAACGTTAACTCGGAAAGTTGTGAAGCTTTGGTAGTTTCATAACTAGGCCAAATATAATGAAGTATACATGCTATCACTGAACAGAAGTACAGCCGCTATTAAGCGGCTAAAGTCCAAGGAACTGGAATATCGAACATTTAGCTAGCGCTCAAACGTTAACTCGGAAAGTTGTGAAGTTTTGGTAGTTTCATAACTAGGCCAAATATAATGAAGTATACATGCTATCACTGAACAGAAGTACAGCCGCTATTAAGCGGCTAAAGTTCAAGGAACTGGAATATTGAACATTTACCTAGCGCTCAAACGTTAACTCGGAAAGTTATGAAGCTTTGGTAGTTTCATAACTAGGCCAAATATAATGAAGTATACATGCTATCACTGAACAGAAGTACAACCGCTATTAAGCGGCTAAAGTCCAAGGAACTGGAATATTGAACATTTACCTAGCGCTCAAACGTTAACTCGGAAAGTTATGAAGCTTTGGTAGTTTCATAACTAGGCCAAATATAATGAAGTATACATGCTATCACTGAACAGAAGTACAGCCACTATTAAGCGGCTAAAGTCCAAGGAACTGGAATATTGAACATTTACCTAGCGCTCAAACGTTAACTCGGAAAGTTATGAAGCTTTGGTAGTTTCATAACTAGGCCAAATATAATGAAGTATACATGCTATCACTGAACAGAAGTACAGCCGCTATTAAGCGGCTAAAGTTCAAGGAACTGGAATATTGAACATTTACCTAGCGCTCAAACGTTAACTCGGAAAGTTATGAAGCTTTGGTAGTTTCATAACTAGGCCAAATATAATGAAGTATACATGCTATCACTGAACAGAAGTACAACCGCTATTAAGCGGCTAAAGTCCAAGGAACTGGAATATCGAACATTTACCTAGCGCTCAAACGTTAACTCGGAAAGTTATGAAGCTTTGGTAGTTTCATAACTAGGCCAAATATAATGAAGTATACATGCTATCACTGAACAGAAGTACAGCCGCTATTAAGCGGCTAAAGTCCAAGGAACTGGAATATCGAACATTTAGCTAGCGCTCAAACGTTAACTCGGAAAGTTATGAAGTTTTGGTAGTTTCATTACTAGGCCAAATATAATGAAGTATACATGCTATCACTGAATAGAAGTAAGCCGCTATTAAGCGGCTAAAGTTCAAGGAACTGAAATATCTACCTCTACAAACGCTGCAAGCTGCAAGGGCAGGGCTAAAGACGTTTGAGAAAATATACAGTACTATTATCTATTTGACCGTAGTTTAACGCTTTGCCGCAAGATGCCACCAGCAGCAAGCGCTCACATATATCTCATAAGGGTTATCATTCCAGAACGTTTATATTCAATGATATTATATTAGAAATTCATTTCACTTTCTCATTATTCTAAGTGTAAAGAAATTCGGTGATTGTGAAAAATCGATCTTGAGATATTAATGTATCCATTTTATTTTCGGATTTTTAGAATTCAAAAAGGTAGTGTTGTGCGTGCGTGCGCGCGCGTGTGTGTATGTGTGTGTGTGTGTGTGTGTGTGTGTGTGTGTGTGTGTGTGTGTGTGTGTGTGTGTGTGTGTGTGTGCGCGCGCGTGTGTGTGTGTGTGTGTGTGTGTGTGTGTGTGTGTGTGTGTGTGTGTGTGTGTGTGTGTGTGTGTGTGCATGTGTGTGTGTGTGTGTGTGTGCGGGTGTGTGTGTGTGTGTGTGCGCGCGCGTGTGTGTTTGTGTGTGTGCGCGCGCGTGTGTGTTTGTGTGTATGTATGTGTTTGTGTGTGTGTATGTGTGTGTTTGTGTGTGTTTGTGTGTATGTATGTGTATGTGTGTGTGTTTGTGTGTGTATGTAAACAAATTTTGTGTGTGTGTGCAAAATGTTTACTATTTACGCGCGTGTTTGTGTATGTTGTGTGTCGCTACTTGTGTGTGTGCGCGTGTGTGTTTGTGTGTGTGCAAAATGTGCGCGTGTGTGTTTGTAAATTATGTATGTGTTTGTGTGAAAAACCACAAATATGTGTGTTTGTGTGTATGTATGTGTATGTAAATGTCAAAATAATTGAATTTAAGAAAGTTTGTGTAATGTTTTGTTTTTTATTTATTTTTTTCAAAATATAAGTAAAAAGGAGAGAAAAAAGTAGAAAGAGGAAGACAAGTAAACTTATCTTAAGAAGATCCCTGTTTGTACTCGAACTAAAGAGACATGTTTTTAATCTTGATTTTAATATTATTATTATTAGTATTACTATTATTGTAACGTCTTTATGCCAGTTAGACTAATGATGACGGGACATCGATGGAAAAGTCCAACCGTAGTACTTACTAACCCCTATACAGAAACTGTTTTGTGCATCCTACCTAGTGGAACTACTAACGCTTTTTGAACACAATACTAACTGCAATTAGGTTTTTTTTAATAATCAGGTTCATACAGTCATTTTTAAGTAATTATGTACTGTAACCATTTATTTCAGTTTTTATAGGCTATGTCATTATTTTATATTTGTCAAATTTATAAGGCTATGTATTAAAAAATATCTAAAAATAAGTCTAATGAATTGTTTATGAATATTAGGCCAGAAGAAAAAGATTTGTCTAATCATTTGACATTTCAACCGTAGCAATTGATTTTCTTTATTAACAGGTTTAGGCCTACTGATCAACGTACAGCCCAAACTATAAAACCTAGAGAGGCAATGTCCTGACTGACTGACTGATCAACGTACAGCCCAAACTATAAAACCTAGAGAGGCAATGTCCTGACTGACTGACTGATCAACGTACAGCCCAAACTATAAAACCTAGAGAGGCAATGTCCTGACTGACTGACTGATCAACGTACAGCCCAAACTATAAAACCTAGAGAGGCAATGTCTGACTGACTGACTGATCAACGTACAGCCCAAACTATAAAACCTAGAGAGGCAATGTCCTGACTGACTGACTGATCAACGTACAGCCCAAACTATAAAACCTAGAGAGGCAATGTCCTGACTGACTGACTGATCAACGTACAGCCCAAACTATAAAACCTAGAGAGGCAATGTCCTGACTGACTGACTGATCAACGTACAGCCCAAACTATAAAACCTAGAGAGGCAATGTCCTGACTGACTGACTGATCAACGTACAGCCCAAACTATAAAACCTAGAGAGGCAATGTCCTGACTGACTGACTGATCAACGTACAGCCCAAACTATAAAACCTAGAGAGGCAATGTCCTGACTGACTGACTGATCAACGTACAGCCCAAACTATAAAACCTAGAGAGGCAATGTCCTGACTGACTGACTGATCAACGTACAGCCCAAACTATAAAACCTAGAGAGGCAATGTCCTGACTGACTGACTGATCAACGTACAGCCCAAACTATAAAACCTAGAGGCAATGTCCTGACTGACTGACTGATCAACGTACAGCCCAAACTATAAAACCTAGAGAGGCAATGTCCTGACTGACTGACTGATCAACGTACAGCCCAAACTATAAAACCTAGAGAGGCAATGTCCTGACTGACTGACTGATCAACGTACAGCCCAAACTATAAAACCTAGAGAGGCAATGTCCTGACTGACTGACTGATCAACGTACAGCCCAAACTATAAAACCTAGAGAGGCAATGTCCTGACTGACTGACTGATCAACGTACAGCCCAAACTATAAAACCTAGAGAGGCAATGTCCTGACTGACTGACTGATCAACGTACAGCCCAAACTATAAAACCTAGAGAGGCAATGTCCTGACTGACTGACTGATCAACGTACAGCCCAAACTATAAAACCTAGAGAGGCAATGTCCTGACTGACTGACTGATCAACGTACAGCCCAAACTATAAAACCTAGAGAGGCAATGTCCTGACTGACTGACTGATCAACGTACAGCCCAAACTATAAAACCTAGAGAGGCAATGTCCTGACTGACTGACTGATCAACGTACAGCCCAAACTATAAAACCTAGAGAGGCAATGTCCTGACTGACTGACTGATCAACGTACAGCCCAAACTATAAAACCTAGAGAGGCAATGTCCTGACTGACTGACTGATCAACGTACAGCCCAAACTATAAAACCTAGAGAGGCAATGTCCTGACTGACTGACTGATCAACGTACAGCCCAAACTATAAAACCTAGAGAGGCAATGTCCTGACTGACTGACTGATCAACGTACAGCCCAAACTATAAAACCTAGAGAGGCAATGTCCTGACTGACTGACTGATCAACGTACAGCCCAAACTATAAAACCTAGAGAGGCAATGTCCTGACTGACTGACTGATCAACGTACAGCCCAAACTATAAAACCTAGAGAGGCAATGTCCTGACTGACTGACTGATCAACGTACAGCCCAAACTATAAAACCTAGAGAGGCAATGTCCTGACTGACTGACTGATCAACGTACAGCCCAAACTATAAAACCTAGAGAGGCAATGTCCTGACTGACTGACTGATCAACGTACAGCCCAAACTATAAAACCTAGAGAGGCAATGTCCTGACTGACTGACTGATCAACGTACAGCCCAAACTATAAAACCTAGAGAGGCAATGTCCTGACTGACTGACTGATCAACGTACAGCCCAAACTATAAAACCTAGAGAGGCAATGTCTGACTGACTGACTGATCAACGTACAGCCCAAACTATAAAACCTAGAGAGGCAATGTCCTGACTGACTGACTGATCAACGTACAGCCCAAACTATAAAACCTAGAGAGGCAATGTCCTGACTGACTGACTGATCAACGTACAGCCCAAACTATAAAACCTAGAGAGGCAATGTCCTGACTGACTGACTGATCAACGTACAGCCCAAACTATAAAACCTAGAGAGGCAATGTCCTGACTGACTGACTGATCAACGTACAGCCCAAACTATAAAACCTAGAGAGGCAATGTCCTGACTGACTGACTGATCAACGCAGCCCAAACTATAAAACCTAGAGAGGCAATGTCCTGACTGACTGACTGATCAACGTACAGCCCAAACTATAAAACCTAGAGAGGCAATGTCCTGACTGACTGACTGATCAACGTACAGCCCAAACTATAAAACCTAGAGAGGCAATGTCCTGACTGACTGACTGATCAACGTACAGCCCAAACTATAAAACCTAGAGAGGCAATGTCCTGACTGACTGACTGATCAACGTACAGCCCAAACTATAAAACCTAGAGAGGCAATGTCCTGACTGACTGACTGATCAACGTACAGCCCAAACTATAAAACCTAGAGAGGCAATGTCCTGACTGACTGACTGATCAACGTACAGCCCAAACTATAAAACCTAGAGAGGCAATGTCTGACTGACTGACTGATCAACGTACAGCCCAAACTATAAAACCTAGAGAGGCAATGTCCTGACTGACTGACTGATCAACGTACAGCCCAAACTATAAAACCTAGAGAGGCAATGTCCTGACTGACTGACTGATCAACGTACAGCCCAAACTATAAAACCTAGAGAGGCAATGTCCTGACTGACTGACTGATCAACGTACAGCCCAAACTATAAAACCTAGAGAGGCAATGTCCTGACTGACTGACTGATCAACGTACAGCCCAAACTATAAAACCTAGAGAGGCAATGTCCTGACTGACTGACTGATCAACGTACAGCCCAAACTATAAAACCTAGAGAGGCAATGTCCTGACTGACTGACTGATCAACGTACAGCCCAAACTATAAAACCTAGAGAGGCAATGTCCTGACTGACTGACTGATCAACGTACAGCCCAAACTATAAAACCTAGAGAGGCAATGTCCTGACTGACTGACTGATCAACGTACAGCCCAAACTATAAAACCTAGAGAGGCAATGTCCTGACTGACTGACTGATCAACGTACAGCCCAAACTATAAAACCTAGAGAGGCAATGTCCTGACTGACTGACTGATCAACGTACAGCCCAAACTATAAAACCTAGAGAGGCAATGTCCTGACTGACTGACTGATCAACGTACAGCCCAAACTATAAAACCTAGAGAGGCAATGTCCTGACTGACTGACTGATCAACGTACAGCCCAAACTATAAAACCTAGAGAGGCAATGTCCTGACTGACTGACTGATCAACGTACAGCCCAAACTATAAAACCTAGAGAGGCAATGTCCTGACTGACTGACTGATCAACGTACAGCCCAAACTATAAAACCTAGAGAGGCAATGTCCTGACTGACTGACTGATCAACGTACAGCCCAAACTATAAAACCTAGAGAGGCAATGTCCTGACTGACTGACTGATCAACGTACAGCCCAAACTATAAAACCTAGAGAGGCAATGTCTGACTGACTGACTGATCAACGTACAGCCCAAACTATAAAACCTAGAGAGGCAATGTCCTGACTGACTGACTGATCAACGTACAGCCCAAACTATAAAACCTAGAGAGGCAATGTGTCTGACTGACTGACTGATCAACGTACAGCCCAAACTATAAAACCTAGAGAGGCAATGTCCTGACTGACTGACTGATCAACGTACAGCCCAAACTATAAAACCTAGAGAGGCAATGTCCTGACTGACTGACTGATCAACGTACAGCCCAAACTATAAAACCTAGAGAGGCAATGTCCTGACTGACTGACTGATCAACGTACAGCCCAAACTATAAAACCTAGAGAGGCAATGTCCTGACTGACTGACTGATCAACGTACAGCCCAAACTATAAAACCTAGAGAGGCAATGTCCTGACTGACTGACTGATCAACGTACAGCCCAAACTATAAAACCTAGAGAGGCAATGTCCTGACTGACTGACTGATCAACGTACAGCCCAAACTATAAAACCTAGAGAGGCAATGTCCTGACTGACTGACTGATCAACGTACAGCCCAAACTATAAAACCTAGAGAGGCAATGTCCTGACTGACTGACTGATCAACGTACAGCCCAAACTATAAAACCTAGAGAGGCAATGTCCTGACTGACTGACTGATCAACGTACAGCCCAAACTATAAAACCTAGAGAGGCAATGTCCTGACTGACTGACTGATCAACGTACAGCCCAAACTATAAAACCTAGAGAGGCAATGTCCTGACTGACTGACTGATCAACGTACAGCCCAAACTATAAAACCTAGAGAGGCAATGTCCTGACTGACTGACTGATCAACGTACAGCCCAAACTATAAAACCTAGAGAGGCAATGTCCTGACTGACTGACTGATCAACGTACAGCCCAAACTATAAAACCTAGAGAGGCAATGTCCTGACTGACTGACTGATCAACGTACAGCCCAAACTATAAAACCTAGAGAGGCAATGTCCTGACTGACTGACTGATCAACGTACAGCCCAAACTATAAAACCTAGAGAGGCAATGTCCTGACTGACTGACTGATCAACGTACAGCCCAAACTATAAAACCTAGAGAGGCAATGTCTGACTGACTGACTGATCAACGTACAGCCCAAACTATAAAACCTAGAGAGGCAATGTCCTGACTGACTGACTGATCAACGTACAGCCCAAACTATAAAACCTAGAGAGGCAATGTCCTGACTGACTGACTGATCAACGTACAGCCCAAACTATAAAACCTAGAGAGGCAATGTCCTGACTGACTGACTGATCAACGTACAGCCCAAACTATAAAACCTAGAGAGGCAATGTCCTGACTGACTGACTGATCAACGTACAGCCCAAACTATAAAACCTAGAGAGGCAATGTCTGACTGACTGACTGACTGATCAACGTACAGCCCAAACTATAAAACCTAGAGAGGCAATGTCCTGACTGACTGACTGATCAACGTACAGCCCAAACTATAAAACCTAGAGAGGCAATGTCCTGACTGACTGACTGATCAACGTACAGCCCAAACTATAAAACCTAGAGAGGCAATGTCCTGACTGACTGACTGATCAACGTACAGCCCAAACTATAAAACCTAGAGAGGCAATGTCCTGACTGACTGACTGATCAACGTACAGCCCAAACTATAAAACCTAGAGAGGCAATGTCCTGACTGACTGACTGATCAACGTACAGCCCAAACTATAAAACCTAGAGAGGCAATGTCCTGACTGACTGACTGATCAACGTACAGCCCAAACTATAAAACCTAGAGAGGCAATGTCCTGACTGACTGACTGATCAACTGTACAGCCCAAACTATAAAACCTAGAGAGGCAATGTCCTGACTGACTGACTGATCAACGTACAGCCCAAACTATAAAACCTAGAGAGGCAATGTCCTGACTGACTGACTGATCAACGTACAGCCCAAACTATAAAACCTAGAGAGGCAATGTCCTGACTGACTGACTGATCAACGTACAGCCCAAACTATAAAACCTAGAGAGGCAATGTCCTGACTGACTGACTGATCAACGTACAGCCCAAACTATAAAACCTAGAGAGGCAATGTCCTGACTGACTGACTGATCAACGTACAGCCCAAACTATAAAACCTAGAGAGGCAATGTCCTGACTGACTGACTGATCAACGTACAGCCCAAACTATAAAACCTAGAGAGGCAATGTCCTGACTGACTGACTGATCAACGTACAGCCCAAACTATAAAACCTAGAGAGGCAATGTCCTGACTGACTGACTGATCAACGTACAGCCCAAACTATAAAACCTAGAGAGGCAATGTCCTGACTGACTGACTGATCAACGTACAGCCCAAACTATAAAACCTAGAGAGGCAATGTCCTGACTGACTGACTGATCAACGTACAGCCCAAACTATAAAACCTAGAGAGGCAATGACCTGACTGACTGACTGATCAACGTACAGCCCAAACTATAAAACCTAGAGAGGCAATGTCCTGATTGACTGACTGATCAACGTACAGCCCAAACTATAAAACCTAGAGAGGCCATTGCCAACCTGACTGACTGACTGATCAACGTACAGCCCAAACTATAAAATCTAGAGGCTTGAAATTTTGAGGATACCTTCGTTTTAATATGTAAGCGCGTACTAAAAAAGGATTTTGCAAGAAATTGATTTTAACTCCATTAAACTACTTACCCAGTCCAAATTTAATAAACAACGTACAGCCAATACTATTATAGCTAGAGACTTGAAATTTTCAAGGTACATTCTTACAACAATATCAAGGTGCACTAATAAAGGATTTTACGAAAATATGATTTTGTCGCCATTAAACTACTTACCTAGTCCAAATTTAATAATCAACGTACATCAATTACTATTACAGCTAGAGACTTGAAATTTTCAAGGTATATTCTTACAACAATGTCAAGGTGCATTAATAAAGGATTTTGCAAAAATATGATTATGACGCCATTAAACTACTAACCCAGTCCAAATTTAATAATCAACGTACAGCCAATACTATTACAGGTAGAGACTTGAAATTTTCAAGGTATATTCTTACAACAATGTCAAGGTGCACTAATAAAGGATTTTGCAAAAATATGATTATGACGCCATTAAACTACTAACCCAGTCCAAATTTAATAATCAACGTACAGCCAATACTATTATAGCTAGAGACTTAAAACTTTCAAGGTACATTCTTACAACAATTTCAAGGTGCATTAATAAAGGATTTTGTAAAAAATTGATTTTAACACCATTAAACTACTAACCCAGTCCAAATTTAATAATCAACGTACAGCCAATAATATTATAGCTAGAGACTTGAAATTTTCAGGGTACCTTCTTACAACATTGTCGAGATGCACTGAAAAAGGGGTGCACTGAAAAACGATTTTCCAATATGCAACCCCTAAAGAGGTAAACATTTTTATTGCAAAAAATATGTTTTTCATCTGACCTTCTTAAAACGTAACATAGTCACTCTTAAGTATAAATAATGAAATATATTTTTCAACTTTTCCCCAAAACGCATCCCCTAAGGAGATTGAAAGAAGGTATAAAATATAAAAAAGGGGTAAAATTTTTTATTGAAAAAATATTTTTTTTTATCTTCATAGCATAGAAATATGCTATGAAACACATATTTCAACATTTTTCTGAATTCATCCCCTAAAAGAATAAAAATGGAAAAAGATCGTGGGAGAAAAAAGAGTGTTTGCATTGGAGAAAAACATTTTTTATCAAATTTTCTTAAAAGTAAATAAAATATTTTAAAACACAAATTATGATACACGCAATTCAGTATTTTCCCCCGAATTCATCTCCTAAAAGGACAAAAATATAGAATAGGTATAAATGTTTGTATTGGACAAAAATATTCTTGATCAGATTTTCTTAAATTCGAATGGAACACGTTTGAAGACAATAAAACAACAAATTCAGGTTTAAATATTTTTTCATATTCACTGTAAAATAATCACGAGTTTAGATGATAACGCTTTTATTAATATATTTTTTTACGTGTCTAAATTATTATATTACTGAAACAGTTTAAGTTTCGTGGGCGAAGCCGTGACGGGTAATGCTAGTATTACTATATATTCTTGACATGCGGTTTCAGTTAATTCTAATTATACTATTTATTCATAAACATTATTAACAATGTTCATATATTAAAAATTGTGTGACCAATGAAAGATAGAACTAAAGAAACCCAGACTTAAAATAAAGCAGAACTGACAATAACGGATATCACTGATGACGAGATAACTAGCAACTCCGCCAGATGGCACCTGCTCCGTCTCATCACGTTCTAGTTTGCGCAGACGTAATGAGCAGTGACTTTTATTTTAAAAAAGCATTATTTAAACTTTCCATTATGAAAATGGACGTTACACGAACAAACATAAATGGGACATTTATAGCTAATGGCTTGTATAAAATTACCTTTTATTAGTCTATTTTATATGAAGAAAAGCTGAAAGCCCTGAAGCAAAATATTTCCACATGGTCGGTCAACTTCTGTACATTGTCGTTAATTCTATCGTCATTAATGCTTACAGTGAAAGTACCGAAGACATTATTATTAAACTTATTTGTAGGCTTCGAAAACAGGACAAACAAATTTGTAAATACAAACCTATTACTGTATTACTATATATAACTTTACGATTTGAAAGTGCAATAAGACGACGTTTTTAATAGACCTAATATACTCAAAACCTAAGAATAATTTTATCTGATCTGATTAATTCATTTTAACATTCTAAACATGAACGGACGAAGAAGGATAATGATAAATGATGAAAGTGGTATTTCGGATATCTGGGAATGGTATTCCTATAGAGCATCGATCAGATAGACATTGCGGATTGTGGTATGATATCCTGGAACTATAACACTAAAGGAACAATCAAATTTGTCTGTATTACACTACAATAAGAATAAGTAGTAATTGCAGATGGTGGTATGATATCCTAAAAGAACTAGAACACTAAAGGAACAAGCAAATTTTTCAGTATTACACTACAAAAAGAATACGAAGTTATTGCAGATGGTGGTATGATATCCTAACAGAACTAGAACACTAAAGAAACAAGTAGATTTGCCTGTATTACACCACAAGAAGAATAAGAAGTAATTGCAGATGGTGGTATGATATCCTAAAAGAACTAGAACTCTAAAGGAACAAGCAAATTTGTCAGTATTACACTACAAGAAGAATAAGAAGTAATTGCAGATAGTGGTATGATATTCCAACAGACTAGAACATTAAAGAAACAAGTAGATTTTCGTGTCTTACACCACGGGAAGAATAAGAAGTAATTGCAGATGGTGGTATGATATCCTAACAAAACTAGAACATTAAAGAAACAAGTAAATTTGCCTGTATTACACTACAGGAAGAATAAGAAGTAATTTCAGATTGTGGTATGATATCCTAACAGACTAGAACATTAAAGAAACAAGTAGATTTGCCTGTCTTACACCACAGGAAGAATAAGAAGTAATTGCAGATTGTGGTATGATATCCTAACAGACTAGAACACTAAAGAAACAAGTAGATTTGTCTGTATTACATCACGGGAAAAATAAGAAGTAATTTCAGATTGTGGTATGATATCCTAACAGACTAGAACATTAAAGAAACAAGTAGATTTGCCTTTCTTACACCACGGGAAAAATAAGAAGTAATTGCAGATGGTGATATGATATCCTAACAGAACTAGAACACTAAAGAAACAAGTAGATTTGTCTGTATTACATCACGGGAAAAATAAGAAGTAATTTCAGATTGTGGTATGATATCCTAACAGACTAAAACATTAAAGAAACAAGTAGATTTGCCTGTCTTACACCACAGGAAGAATAAGAAGTAATTGCAGATTGTGGTATGATATCCTAACAGACTAGAACATTAAAGAAACAAGTAGATTTGCCTGTCTTACACCACAGGAAGAATAAGAAGTAATTGCAGATTGTGGTATGATATCCTAACAGACTAGAACATTAAAGAAACAAGTAATTTCTTTACACCTGTTTTACACCACGGTTGCAAACGCAACTTACACATCACTCGCTTAGCACGCCCAGGCCTGTATCCTTGAAAATACGTTTTAGCTACAGAAAGTAGAGACGTCATGAAAAACCTAATATCTCAAAATCGGCCACAAATTCTCAAAAATGTTTTTTCTTGTTTGTTAATAATATAAGTTACGGATTTTTGGCGAGAAACAATTTTAAGAGAATTCTATTTTTCGTGACGTCAGGATTTGTAAAACGTTTTAACTAAAAAATAACATTTAAACAAAACTAGATCAATATATTATAACACAGTTACTGTATAGATCTTACTGAAAGTTATATGTGCAATGTTCTTGCGTCAATTAGTAACACGTCAACTGACAAGCTGTCATAACACTATCGTAACACAGTACACAACTGTCTCGCTAACGTGATAGAAGCGAATTTCAAACAAATTTCAAAATTTAATATCACGTTTCAATACGATAATATTTTTGTATCGTACAATAGAAATCTAAAAACGAACACATACAAGGTGTGCTAGCTACGACACACCATGTCGCCATCCAACTCTTTGTCCAGTCAACCCCAAAGTCACCCACAGTCCGTAATATCCTATTCAATAGATCCCTCCTTGTTGTTCCCGGTCCTCCTTTCTTCCTTTTCCTTTGAGACTTCCATCCGAGTAACATTCCGTCTTCTCAATAATACATAACTTCATCTTCACGAAGGGGATTCGGTGGTCGATGCGGTAAAACACCGGTCAGTTGGCTGCGTCTATGAACTACGATCACGTCTGCTGACAAACTTTGTCCGCTAGATCGCAGGCCACTCGCTCTAGGGGCAGATTTGCTGGTCGAACATTTCCCCTCCAGCCGCTTTGTGTTTCGTGGTACCCCTCCACGCTCCACACTTTCTTGATTCCTTCGGTAACTGTAGGCTTTACCAGCCCTTATTCTTACTCGAACATTTTATTTCAAGGCTGGCTATATGCTATGACATCTTTCCATGCGATTTACGAAACAGAACTTCACATTCATGCGTCATATTTGTCTGTTTTTGCAGAATGTCACTTTTTGACTTATATTATAGCACGCTACTCGCTGACGTGATGGAAGCAAATTTTCTAAATATGCTGTTTTTGTTTAAAATACAAACATTTTAAATTTATTAAATTTTTGTTCTACAATAAAAATACAAAAATGAAACGCCGTGAAATGTGTACGTTTTTTACGCAATACTTTCGATAAAAATTTGTTTTCACTGTCGTAATCGTTGTTAAAAACAGCATTTAAAACATTAAAATTGCATTAAATGAAAATAAAATGTAAAATTAAAATGCAAAAATGAACCGCGACGTCAGAATTTATGCATTTGTATGTACAGATAAATATGATTGGGAGTAATAACCCTTGAACATTGATGATGTAATAAAAGCTTCTAAAATTTAAGAACCTGCCGGGAATGCTGATCAGAACGATCACTATAAGTAAAAAGGCAATTTGGTGATATAAACTAAATTAATCAGCACGACGAAATAATTATATTGTGTATGATTCTTAATTGTAGTAGCAGTTACTCCCCTTGCTTTTCCATTACCGTTTACGCTGATCCCACGTCCCTTTGCTGATCCCACGTCCCTTTGCTGATCCCACGTCCCTTTGCTGATCCCACGGCCCTTTGCTGATCCCACGTCCCTTTGCTGATCCCACGTCCCTTTGCTGATCCCACGTCCCTTTGCTGATCCCACGTCCCTTTGCTGATCCCACGTCCCTTTGCTGATCCCACGTCCCTTTGCTGATCCCACGTCCCTTTGCTGATCCCACGTCCCTTTGCTGATCCCACGTCCTCATTAGTCTAACTGACAAAGTACGGACTTTAAGGGGAAAAAACATCTTTAGGAAGAGTGTGAACATTCCAGTTCCACTTTCTTCGTTTAATTTGCAGCGCATCCGGTTCCTCATTTCACTTCCTCAGGGCGTTTGATTCTTCGCAGATTTTGATCAAAAAACTGTAAGGATTCTTCTTAAACGGCGCTTTACAAAAATCTACAGCTTTTTCTTCAATCTCAGGTAAGACGGTTCGTAATTGCCCTACGAGATTCCGTCTGCTATACCAACTATAACAACAGATATGACATGGTAACCTAAAGTGCTCAGCCAAACATCACAGGGTATCAAATAGAGCTATTCAAGTCAATTTCGCGTATCATATAGCGAATATATCCAAAGGAAATTACTTGCTAACAGAGTTTATAATCATAAAAACTAAAAGGTTTTATTTTCACACTTAACACATGGTAATGGCAACCACGAAAACTCTAGTTTTAATATACATTTCGTCCTCTTTATTTGCTGTGTCTGTAATTGGCGATTAATTTAATATGCGATAAATATTTCACGGCTTAAACAAACACTGCTTACCAGATAACACCAAATTGCTTTCTATTATTTTTTAACGACGACCTACCGTCCATAACTTCACTTAATCCCCTAATATAATCCATAGCAGTTAATGGAACTTGCATAATGAAACAATGCACATAGTGACAATAGCGCTATCTCTAATATAATTCGCGAATTAAAAGATAAAACTAGTCCGTTTACTGCTTTACAAAAGGACGATTAATTTTAAAAAAACAGTGTTGGTGAATTTTTATACCACGAACGAAAATAAATATCTTCGATTACTTTGAACTTAAAATAACGCGCGCGCGCGCACACACACACACACACACACACACACGCATATGTTATTTTCCGTTTTGAAAATGAAAATTTTGTCTGCTGTCGCTGTATTTTTCGTACACTTAGATAATCTACCTTTGGTTTATTTTTTTCTCACCAAGTAAGTGCTACTGACCGACAGACACAGGGAACTCTGTCTGTAACATTCATTTGTGAACTCTAGAAACTGAGAAAAATACCTAATTTATTTATACTACCTAAATTTGTGCAATCAACTTTACGGTGCGTAAAATAATATACAGACAGCTATTTATTTATAAGCAGGGTTAACTATTTATTTTACATCTTTATATGCAGTCTTGTATGTAAATACTTTTATGTAAACACTTTTAAAACATCTAAGTGTGTCTCCACATTTTGGTGCGTTAAGCCTCCTCGGTGGCCTAGTGGATTCACCCCGAGGACCCGGGTTAGATTCCCGGCGAAGGCTTGGCATTTTCATACGCTGTACATCATCCCATCGTCTGCATTAGCCCAAGTGTGCACAATAGTCGGACGTTAAAAAAAAAAAAAAAAAAAAAAAAAAAAAAAAATTGCCTAAATATCTGTCTGCATGCCCTAAGAACAGATTAAAACACGCCAAAAATAAACAACCACTACCAACTACTCCGGATTGGTTTAAAATGTCTACAATAACTAAACGTTTCCATTTGGAAAATAAATTTATTTTATACCTAAAATTAATTCTAATATAAATTTCCAGCAATTAAAGTACATTAAACGCCACAGTACATGTATTCAGTAAACTCAGTTAGAATTTAATGGCCCTTAGGGAGGATTACGAACCCTTATCTCCCCTCTTCAGTCCCACTATTTAAAAGGGTTTCCTACCCCCTGGCAAAACACAACCCAGGCAGCAAAAATTGATATCTGATATCCATACGACGCTGACCATTCCTTGATGACTCGAAGCCTAAAACCTCGTTGCAAACATTTCCCAACAACGTTTATAAGAATTTGTTCGACAATCTGGTAAAAAATGTAAGTGCGGAAATGATTCTAAGGAATTACATTAAGGCAACGTTTATAAAAGACTGGAAGTAAATTCTCACTCGGGGTGGAAAAAACACGTTGAAACGACACAACTTGTAACCTTGGTGAATCTTTAAACTGGTTATCTTATGGTTTGTGTTTGTAATGTGTTATGTCAGTGTTCTTGTATATATCGACCGCATTTGTCGAGCCTTTTTCGGTCTTGCCGAGCCAGAATGCCTCCACTGGGATAACTGAGCCTTAGTTTCGACGTCATATCCGTAAACCCATGTTTCGTCACCTGTTATAATACGTTTCAGTAATACTGCATCGACGTTGACTTCATTTAGTGACTACTGAGCAACTTCCATTCGCCGCTGTTTTTGTTCAAAATTCAACAATTTTGGAACGAACTTCGCAGCCACGCGTTTCATACACAAAACGTTGGAAACAATGTCATGACATTATCCAATCGATATGCCAACATCATAAGCGACCTCTCTAATTGTGATTCGGCGATTGTTCATAACCATTTCTTTCACTTTGTCCACGTTTTCATCGGTTGTTGATGTGCTAGGGCGTCCAGGACGTCGTTATCTTCAACGTCTTCACGTCCTTCTTGGAAACGCTTATACCACTCGTAAACTCTTGATTTACTCATAGCAGACTCATCATAGGCCTTTGTTAACATTTCACACACTTTGTTACACTTTATTCCATTTTTACGCAAAATTTGATACAAATTCTTTGATCCATTTCCTTTAACAAACGAAAATCGCCGAGCTCATAAAAACACGTCTAACCTTAGTCGCTGTCACAAAGTCAACAATGAAAACAAATGAAAGTTTCATCATACTTTAAGGGCAAGTATACCAACATAATAAAAAAAAATGTTTGACAATCGGACTCTCCAAGCCCGCGAAATTTTTAAATTCTCGTTACTTTCTGAACACACCTCGTATGTTTAGTTCAACCAAAGCAAATAAATTTTGATCATAATATTTCTCAACATATGGTGATACAGCCAATGGCTATAAACCGTAGAGCTGCAGACAGCCGTTCATTCACAGTAATAAAAATCGTCTGTTTGTGTCCATCTGTTCAATAAATGATCACCTTATGCAGCAATTCATCGTAGGTTTTACTGTTCACTGTTAAAAGGTTTTTTAAATTATCTAGAGCAGTGACATGTATAGTAATGAAAAAATCTGGGACTGTTTTTGTACCATTCCTTCGCCAAATTTTTGTATGAAGAGAGCCTCATACAACTCGTTATGTTGTAGTATCCGGGAGAAATATCTGGTCGGCTGTGGGCTGGCTTGGCACTCTTCCGGTTAGGAATGGTGAGGTGTAAGAAGTCCGTATCTCCTTTAAAGTATGGCTGATTCTTCCAATTTCCTCACGACAAAATTGTGGTGTCTTGTAGAGTTGTCCGGGTGTTGACAGGCTGCCGTGTAGTTGTTCTGCAGTGGGTGGTCCTCCAAGATGTTCTACCGAACAACGATTTTCGTCCTGTATTTATACTCAAAATTATGGCGGAAACTATACTTCCTCATAAATCCAGAGAAAGAACGCACCAGTGAGGATGAAGACACATGTCTTTACGGGAGACATGGTAAGCCGGCAGTAATGCCTAGACAGAAATGTGATAATCTAGCGCACATTAGACCCGAGTTAGGCGAGTAATGTGGACCAATTAAAAGGGAGTATTGGTTGACAGGAAAATTGTGAACTCGGTTCGCAGGTGTAAGCTGTTTGAAAGTCGGGCGAGAAGTTCGGGAATTAAACGTGATGTTTTCCGATTTTAGTAAGCGGAACTTTTGTGTGTGTGTGTGTGTGTGTGCGCGCGCGCGCGCGTGTGTGTGTTTAATACTCTTTACATTCTGTTAATATTACTGAATAAAATTTGACGTAGTCACAAATTAAACTAATTTTTGTTTTCAAAAAACTTAACCAAAATCTTGTAATGGTCATTATTCAGACATGATATTTAAGGGGCTTTTTAGTAACATTAGTTTCAGAATATCATAATTAAAACACAATTCCCTGATCCAGTTAATAAGTAGAAAAGTGGTTTTAGTGGGCTGGACGATTTGCGAGATTCTAAAATTAGTTTGAAACTGAAAGTAGTGTACAGTAACAGGACAAATTGGTTCGCTGTGTCCTTGAAGAGTTGTTGAATAAGTGAAACAACTGATTCGCGTCACACAGGTTCTTGCAGCGAGAAACACAATGACTGGACTATGCGTGCAGGAGTGCATTTACATCAAAAACTGTTCGCTGGCAACTGCTGCATAAACGATTCTTAATTCAAGCCGCAGTTACTACCGTTGATCCCTCGCCCTCATTAGTCTAACTGGCATAAAGTACAGACAAAAATTACATAACTATATATACAGGAAATTCTTTTTATATTCTTCTTTTTCTTGGGGATTATTATCACTGTGTTCAGTATAATGATCTGCTTTCCCTAGCTTCGTCAATTCTACTTTCGTTGACGCGTTTCGAGGAACCTCCACCTTCAAAAACTATTCACTATCACTATTTGATAGATATAGTTTTTGAAGATGGAGGTTCTCCGAAACGCGTCAACAAAAGTAGAATTGACGAAGCTAGGGAAGGCAGATCATTATACTGAACACAGTGCTATATACAGAATGTTACGAAAAAACCTTCGCGTACTATACGGGATAGGATTCTGTAATATTTATTTATATAGAAAAAAATCCAGGACCTTTATTCGAATTCGGCTTAATTTAGTTTCAATTCGGCGTTTTTGTAAAACAAAAACGAAATATATAACGAACTGCGTTCAAATTCGATGTACGCCTTCAATACGTTAAGATTTTACAAGTGTACAAAACACAAATACTTTATTTTTTATAATTTCCAAAATGTTTTCTCCAAAGCAAAAACATTTTGTACCGATTTTTTACATTTTAATTTTTTTAAGGGATGATTTTAGAAAAACACTGAAATATGTGTTTTTATTTATAAACAAAATTAATAATAATATATAATATATATATATATATATATATATATATATATATATATATAGTATTATATTTATATAACTTTTAAAAAGTTTTAAAATGAGAATATAATTTTACACATTTATGTTAAACAACAGCAGATTTGAATTTTTAGATTGTTTAAAATTAACTGACATGATGCAACAGTCCAGAGATTTTACAATTTAAAAAAATCTTTTTGGAGAAAAAAGATATTCAAAGACAAAAAAATTAATGAAGTCGCAGAAAAAGATACCGTTCCGAAATTGACCGATAACAAATACAAAAACAGAATTACTGGTCTACAATTTGTCTTTATCAAACAGCTGATTAGCCTACAAATGTCATTCAATATTGTTTCCTTTGTTTTGCCGACTCTGAAGTCATATTCAAGATCCCATAAAGAGCGTAAATTAGACAAAAACCGAGGCCGTAGCCCGAGTGAAATGTAGCGAGACTGGTTTACATTAAACACAATCTTTACTTCAAAGTATTTCATGTAATAAAGTTGGAAAGTTTATGAATTTTTTTAAAAAATTGAAATATTTTTTCATCAGTAATATTGCGTGAGGAATATTATTAATATTCAAGGAATATTAATTCCATGGAGGAGCAGATTTTTTGGAGCACTTTTGCCAACAAAATTTGTTCACCGAAACAAATGATTTTGTACAGCGGATGTTGATTTATCGTGCTGTCAATCATGATTGTTTATTTCCACTGTTTAGGTTCCTGAACGGCGGAAATTCTATGTTCAAGCTGTGAATGAGCGTAGTTTGAGAGCAAACGAAGAACACCGGGTTGGCCCGCGAAACGGGCAGGAGTTTCCGCTTTAAACCGCTTTTCAAGTTCCAGAGTTGTACCGTTTTCCAGATACAATTAAGTTAAGACAGAATACAAGAGCGCAGGTCTTTACAGATATTGTGAACAGCAATTCATTTTTTAATTTTATTTTTACTTTTTATACGTCATAATTACGCTGCAACAAGATTACTACTGTGCACACTTGGACTAATGCAGACGATGGGATGACTTATAGCGTATGAAAATGCCAAACCCTGGCCGGGAATCGAACCCAGGTCCTCGGGGTGAAAGCTACGCCACCGAGGCGGCTAGTGTAAGAATAGTTATAACTCTATTAAACGACCAATATTTTGAAACTATTTAACTGATTCGTTTTTGCTGGAACTTGTTCAAGCTATTAACAGAATCGATTACCGTGCTAAGTGTAAATCAAAATAGGGTCGAAACCGCAAAATGACCTCTCAAAAAGCGATCTAAATGGGAACTTTGGGTCTGTGTTTTAGCATGATATCCGTTCTAGTAACACATTTTCAAAAGAAAACAGCTAAAAAAGTAAAATGTAACATGTCTTTATTCAATTGAAAACTAATTGCGTGATCTAACACGATGCACATGCGTTAAATGATAATGCTTATATTTTATCTTTTTTTACTTTATTATTGCAACTAGTTCCAAAAACTAACAATCAGCATGTATCTAACAACACAATGTAACAAAATATCACAATGTAAAAAACACACTTCAAAATATAGACTAGGTTGACCCATCGGTGCTCCAAGTAGGCTATGCTATGATGCCAGCTCAAAAGACTTGGTCCTCTTGAGTCTTCTACGAGTAGTGTATCGTTATGTAGTGCATCGTATGTAGTGCATCGTTATCGAGTAGTTTACACGCCTCATTAACGTGAATTTTTAGCCGTCTCTCGTGGCTTTGTGCACACTTTTTAACTTCTTCGGCAACAATGGTCACTCTTACGTCCTTATGCAGTGATTACCAACATACCATGGTGCATCAGCTGTCATTCTCAAGTTGTATTTTGGAAACGCTGAATAACTTGCCTGTTAGCATTTCTAGTACATCCCCATAACTTTATGCCTATAAATATACAGTTTTAAGATCTCCCGTGAAAGGCCTTGAAAGATGAAGATGACAGCATTGATGTTCTTTAGAAAGTAACATCAAGGATAACGGGAACTCTTACAATGTTGTTGTTGAAGTACCTACGTAAACACAGATCTTCCGTAAAAGCGAAACACTAGTTTAGTAGTGTAGTGTCATTATATATAAGATATAGCCTCACTGGAAAAGAAGAGGTCAATAATAATGTTACATTCTCGTATTATCCCTATACACCTACTTAGTATACACTGCCGAATCTGATCAAAGTTGTGAAAAGCTTATGAACAAAGAAACCTTACTTTCCTGAATAGCAAAGTGCAATGACAGTCTTATCGTATAGCTTATTAAACCTTCTACGATAGAGCTTATAAAACTATACTTATAGCTATAACACTACGATACTAAAGTACTGAATATAAACATATAGAACGATAATCCTGATATGGGAGCACTCACTGCTGGTGGCATCTTGCGGTAAAAAGTTCAATTACAGTTAATTAGATAATACTACTGTCTCCATCCCCTGTCCTTGCTAGAGGTGGGCGTTTCTACTATTTTTACAAAACGTCAACAAACTGTTTGTTGAGGAAAAAAAGCTGCTTTTTAAAACAGTTGGAAAAAACAGGTTAAGAAAACTGAAACTCAAAGTTGTATTAGCAGCTAAAACATAAAGCACATACGTTCAGTTTTCTAAGATAACTTTTTCATCCGCATTACCACCATGTCCTTAAATTGTTTTTGGGTATAAAGCATTTAGAAAGGATAAAAATAATCCTTATAAGTGTAGAAATAATTAAATTACATTCTCAAAACTTAATAATTGTGTAAGCCATTTTATGTACAAAATGCGATGAATTTCTAATAGAAGCATTCTTTTTTTTACTTAAAAATTAAATAGTCCTTTGCGTATTTACCAAAATACAAACGATTTAGAATATTTTTAGTTGATTTAAAAATATTGACGATTGATAATGAATATAAAAAATATGTTTAAATAAAATTAGGCTCTGTGTCTACAAAATGTGAGAGGTTGTTACTACAACTAGCAACAAAATAGAGATAAACGTTGACATTGACCAAACAGTTCTTACTTCACTAAAAGCAACAAACAACAAGCAACTTTGAAATAAAGGGAAAAAGCATAAAAGCGGGTAGAAGAAAATCAGTTAGCAGGAAAACAGTTTTAGCGCTTGCGGCAACGTTAAGTGTGGTAGTATGGAAAGCTATTCCCTCGCAACAAAATAGAGATAAACGTTGACATTGACCAAACAGTTCTAACTTCACTAAAAGCAACAAACAACAAGCAACTTTGGAATAAAGGGAAAAAGCATAAAAGCAGGTAGAAGAAAAGCAGTTAGCAGGAAAACAGTTTTAGCGCTTGCGGCAACGTTAAGTGTAGTAGTGCGGAAAGCCGTTCCTTGTTTAACAAATCATAAACCAGTCCAAATCCAACTGCTTGTTTCCGTTTGAAAAAGCAGTTTGTTTGTCGTTTATAGAAAAGCAGTTTTTTTTAACAGTTTGGTGTTTTCTGACCCACCACTAGTCCTTGCAGTGTCCGTACCGGCAGATAGTCCAATTAATTGGACTAATATCGAGCCCACTTTATATAATGGTGGCTGTATTTCTAGTCCGTTCATTCAATGACTGAAGTACAGTTACAGGCTCTGTAAATCTAATCGATTATCCCAAATTGTCGAATTCAAGGTATCGAGGCTAGTGACGAACTCTTTGTCCACTTAATGAATTTATTAGTTACCTTATCCAATTAGCATAAAGTAGAGAATTTGAATCACATAAAATCCAAATCTAGATCAATACGGATACTTAGGAACAGTTTTTTAGGAAGTACGTATGTTAAAATCAAAAATATTTACAAATTGTTTTAAAAAATCACAAAAATTCTATAAGGTAATATAGAATTTACCTTATAGAAAGAAAAAATATTCTATAAGGTAAAATTATAATAGTTTTATTGGTATAACAAAGACAACCGGTATTTTTGGTACAAACTATTTGCGTACAAAACAATCTTCTTTGTTGGTGCGTAGTATAACAGTCAAGTCGCGACCACCAAATGCGGAACGGAGAAAATGAATATAAACGGCAACAGGAAGTAGAGTTCAGTCAATTTAAAGAACGCGTTTGTATCTTTGAAATCTAACTAAATATGTAGGCCTACTGTAGCGGAATCTAGGAACCTGCTGTTTAAAAACCGTAACCTAGGTAACAAGAAATAATAAGTTTGGAGGCGTGGACAGAGTTAGCTTGAAAACCGAAGCTAAACGGACAAAGCCGAAGCTAGACGGAGCGAAGCACGGCGACACCACTTCGTTCAGCTTCGTTAGGCCAAATACGGAGCAGAGTTGCGTGCGTAACGGACTACGCATTCAAAACTTAACCTATTGTTTTTAATGTAAATGCGGCCACTGAATGCGTAACGGAGCGGAGCAGAGTCAAGCGGCGTCGCTGGGCTGCGCTCCGCGTAGCCTTGACTCTGTCTTGGTTCTGTTTTCAAACTGACTCCGCTTCTCACACCACGCCCGCCTCGATGGCCTAGTTGATAGCGTACTGGGCTTTCACCGCGAGGACCCGGGTTCGATTCCCGGCCAGGGCTTGGCATTTTCATACGCTATAAATCATCCCGATCGTCTGCATTAGCCTAAGTGTGCACAATAGTCGGACGTTAAAACACACAAAAAAATTCTCACACCACGTTAACCACATCTCTAAACTTATTATTTCTCGTTGCCTAGGTTACGGTTTTTAAAAATAGTAGTTTCTTAGAATCCGTTACAGTAGGCCTAAATATTTAGATTTAAAAGATACAAACACGTTCTTTAAACTGACTGAACTGAACTCCGCTTCCGGTTGCCTTTCAACTCCATTCAGCCACGCTCGTCTCAGCTCAGCACTGCTCCGCTCACATTTGGTGGCTGTCCAGACTTAAAGTATAGTAAATTAATTTTTTTATGTTTAA
>CM040188.1:57087364-57109864 GCA_022606455.1 Callitettix versicolor | reverse complement strand
TGAGATCCTAAAATATATAAAAGTAAAAGAATTATGTTGCATACATATCATATTATAAAGATTGATTAAAAATTATGTTCTCAGACTTTTGGAAATTATTCCTTGAGTCAAAATTTAAAAAAACCTACCAGTAATCATATTTATGAAATTTTTTTCTTTTTTTCGATTGTCTGGTCTGTCTATAAAATTCTCTAAAGAAAAAACAAAAAAAAACTTTTATTTTATTTAAGTCAAACATAAACACCAGGATAACCTACTGTTGAAAACAAATATCGGAATTAAAATCCGCATAAATTAGCCTGGATTTATTTTTCGTTTTTTCCGGTTTAATTCGGAACCGTGAATTTGTTTAGTAAACATTTGCTCACTGACTTCAATTATTAACCTACGAAATCTGATGAGTAGTTTTCTTAAAGCTCCAGAACCTGGTATTTGGGCTGTAAGTACGGATTATATGGGTTATATTTTTGTGCACAATCATCAACCTGATTTTTAAAAAATCTAATTTTAACATTTTCCTGGAGAATTATTTCAAAAACCGTTTTTTGAACCGAACGCTTTCAGAGCGCCTGACTAAAAAAAATAATAATTTCTGTTATTGAACCAAAAATAAAAATCATATATCATTGTTTTCTCTTCCTTTTTATTTTAATTGCGATAATTTGTTCGAAACACGACACATGATTTTTATTTTTTGTTCAGTAACAGAAATTGCTCTAGATTTGGTATTTTTTTTCTTAAAACTTATAATTATATGTATTGAATTTTTTAAATAATATTTTTTTTAATATTAATATAACATTTATTTGTTATTGTTTATATAATTTCAGTAATATTAATTTTATTTTCATTACTTATGGAAATAATATGAGACTTGTGACGCGCAAAATACATACGCTATTTAGTATCAATATAAATTTGTGCACTCGAATCACGCGATGCGCACAACCTGCCCATCACAACGTGCCCTAAAACATGATACATGTTAATTTTGATAGAGAAAATACTTTGAAATCGTATCAGGTAAAAATTATCACGCGGTTTTCTGCTTATGTAACTAAAGGATTTCAGTTCAAAACGCGCTACTGACTAACTTTTTTGATTGATCCATGTTTATTTGTATAAAATTATGTATATGAATAACAATTATTGCAATTATAAATTATGCCATTATACCATATACAGGCCTGTTTACCACACAAAAGTTTGTATAGCGTGTACAGTTAAATACGAGGGTTGATCAAATATAAACGAGACTGATTTTTTAAAAAATTTATTGCTTACTTACAAATTATTCTTGATACAACTTATTTTTCTACATAGTCTCCCGCACGAGTAACACATTTTCCCCACCGGATTGGAAGTTTTTTAATTCCATCTTCGTAAAAAGTTCTCGGGCGTTCATTGAGCCATTGGAGCACGAAGGTCTCCACCGCAGAATCGTCTTCGAAACGCTGGCCTCCAAGCGCCTCTTTGAGTGGCCCAAACAGGTGATAGTCGCAGGGTGATAAGTCTGGACTGTATGGGGGATGTTCCATTGGTTCCCAGCCAATTTGATCGAGTTTAAGCCTCGTAGCGTTCGCCGAATGTGGTCGGGCATTATCGTGAAGAAGAATGACGTTTCTCGCCGGTTTAGATTTCCTTTTCCTACGAAAAGACTGTTTTGCGGCCTCTAAAACATCGCAATAATATTGTGCATTTATTGTGCGTCGTTGATGGAGGAAATCGACGTGAAAGGTGCCTTGATTGTCGAAAAATACAGTGGCCATTACCTTCCCGGCCGACGATCGTGATTTGGCCATCAGGTTTTCTACTGCTTCCCGTCCTTCAGCGAATTCCTTGTGCCAAGCAAAAACGCGAGCTCTTGACAGGGTCCTGTCCCCGTATTGAGCCGTCAATCTACGAAAGATTTCAGTCGGATTGACCCCCTCCTTAGCCAAAAACTTAATAATAATTCTCTGCTCCACGGAAACGTGCACTTCTTTCTCACTCATTGTATAGTTTTATACTGAAGGGTCCGAATGGAAATGTTGCCCGTCTATGCCCGTCCCAAACCTCCCAGGCTACCTGAAACCCCACACTTTAGAGTTCAATGTCCAACGGAAAAGTTTTTAGAAAGTCAGTCTCGTTTATATTTGATCAACCCTCGTATATATTGCATAATAAATTTAATATATATATATATATATATATATATATATATATATATATAACACAAATATATATATATATATATATATATATATATATATATATATATATATATATATGCCTACATGTCGCAGAAATAGATTCAACAGACATTGAAGACAGGAACGCATACAGGAGAAAGATGCTCGGTTGGAAGATCCCAGATAGATTCTGTATTCATTGGCTCGTACCTGCGTACAGGACCGAGTTACAGCGAACTGCCGACCGATGTCCTAGCAACTGTACTCAGGGCGCTCACAGACATAATTAAAAATATAAACTAATTTTTTTTCAAAACAACGTTTATTCTTTCAGTATTTAGTACAAACTTCTGATGTCTTGCGAACGAGTACCATTGGTCGAAAATATTAACAAATTGCCACGAATTCGTGTATCGAATAGAATTCATATTAAAAAAAAAACATTAATTCAAACATAAAGGATTGCAGATAGCGGTCGAAAGTGCTTCTTTTTCAAACATGAAATACTGACTAGCCTAAGACAATTTACAAGCTATATGTGAGGAAAATGCATATTACACACATAACACTATATTAACATTTGAAAAGGATTAAGATCATTTCAACATTGTCAATACCGTAATATACCCACTTACTAAAATACCTACTATCCAACAAATACCCAGCACAGTGACGTCATTAAAATAGTTTAACGGCTAACGTGTTTAACAAATTTATTTATATTCAGAAAGTTTTCTGAGATTAATAAATGACAGCCACCATGTCGCACACATTCCCGTTGTCCGTTTGTCGGGGGGTCCTCGGAAGATTTTATACAGTTTATGTAGATATTTAGGTTATTTTATTATTGTTAACCTATCAAAAGATTTTCAATTATGTGTCATTTAAGTCCTTGCCTTCGCATTGAATATCCTCAAGACCTAGAGGACATATAGGGTACGTACAGAAAATACAAATCTGTGACAGCAGCAGCGAAGAGGAAGTGGTCGAACACGTCAGATCAAAGAATTTTGTGACAGTGGCAGCGTAGAGGAAGTGGTGGAACACGTCAGATCAAAGAATTTTAAGACAGCGGGAGCGTAGAAGAAGTGATCGAACACGTCAGATCAAAGAATTTTGTGACAGTGGCAGCGTAGAGGAAGTGGTGGAACACGTCAGATCAAAGAATTTTAAGACAGCGGGAGCGTAGAGGAAGTGATCGAACACGTCAGATCAAAGAATTTTGTAACAGTGGCAGCGTAGAGGAAGTGATCGAACACGTCAGATCAAAGAATTTTGTGACAGTGGCAGTGTAGAGGAAGTGGTCGAACACGTTAAATCAAAGAATTTTGTGACAACGGGAGAGTAGAGGAAGTGATCGAACACGTCAGATCAAAGAATTTTGTGACAGCGGGAGCGTAGAGGAAGTGGTCGAACACGTCAGATTAAAGAATTTTGTGACAGCGGGAGCGTAGAGGAAGTGGTCGAACACGTCAGATCAAAGAATTTTGTGACAGCGGGAGCGTATAGAAAGGTTGTTACGACATTTGGGCTTTATGCAAGATATCTTCGTACCAAATTTAAAAACAATTGGTCAATGCGTTTGATTAAAGCTGTGTTTACTCGTCAGAGGCCGCCGTCTAGAAACGGAAGTAAATAGAAATGTTGTTACGTCATTTGGGCTTTATGCAAGATATCTTCGTACCAAATTTTAAAAAAATCGGTCAATGCGTTTGATTAAAGCTGTGTTTACTCGTCAGAGGCCGCAGTCTAGAAACGGAAGTAAATAGAAGTTTTATTACGACATTTGGGCTTTATGCAAGATATCTTCGTACCAAATTTTTAAAAAAATCGGTCAATGCGTTTGATTAAAGCTGTGTTTACTCGTTAGAGGCCGCCGTCTAGAAACGGAAGTAAATAGAAATGTTGTTACGTCATTTGGGCTTTATGCAAGATATCTTCGTACCAAATTTTTAAAAAAATCGGTCAATGCGTTTGATTAAAGCTGTGTTTACTCGTCAGAGGCCGCAGTCTAGAAACGGAAGTAAATAGAAGTTTTATTACGACATTTGGGCTTTATGCAAGATATCTTCGTACCAAATTTAAAAAACAATCGGTCAATGCGTTTGATTAAAGCTGTGTTTACTCGTCAGAGGCCGCCGTCTAGAAACGGAAGTAAATAGAAATGTTGTTACGTCATTTGGGCTTTATGCAAGATATCTTCGTACCAAATTTTTAAAAAAATCGGTCAATGCGTTTGATTAAAGCTGTGTTTACTCGTCAGAGGCCGCCGTCTAGAAACGGAAGTAAATAGAAATGTTATTACGACATTTGGGCTTTATGCAAGATATCTTCGTACCAAATTTTTAAAAAATCGGTCAATGCGTTTGATTAAAGCTGTGTTTACTCGTCAGAGGCCGCCGTCTAGAAACGGAAGTAAATAGAAAGGTTGTTACGACATTTGGGCTTTATGCAAGATATCTTCGTACCAAATTTTTAAAAAAATCGGTCAATGCGTTTGATTAAAGCTGTGTTTACTCGTCAGAGGCCGCCGTCTAGAAACGGAAGTAAATAGAAATGTTGTTACGACATTTGGGCTTTTTGCAAGATATCTTTGTACCAAATTTTAAAACAATCAGTCAATGCGTTTGATTAAAGCTGTGTTTACTCGTCAGAGGCCGCCGTCTAGAAACGGAATAGAAATGTTATTACGTCATTTGGGCTTTATGCAAGATATCTTCGTACCAAATTTTAAAAAAAATCGGTCAATGCGTTTGATTAAAGCTGTGTTTACTCGTCAGAGGCCGCCGTCTAGAAACGGAAGTAAATAGAAATGTTGTTACGACATTTGGGCTTTATGCAAGATATCTTCGTACCAAATTTAAAAAACAATCGGTCAATGCGTTTGATTAAAACTGTGTTTACTCGTCAGAGGCCGCCGTCTAGAAACGGAAGTAAATAGAAATGTTGTTACGTCATTTGGGCTTTATGCAAGATATCTTCGTACCAAATTTTTAAAAAAATCGGTCAATGCGTTTGATTAAAGCTGTGTTTACTCGTCAGAGGCCGCCGTCTAGAAACGGAAGTAAATAGAAATGTTATTACGACATTTGGGCTTTATGCAAGATATCTTCGTACCAAATTTAAAAAACAATCGGTCAATGCGTTTGATTAAAGCTGTGTTTACTCGTCAGAGGCCGCCGTCTAGAAACGGAAGTAAACAGAAATGTTATTACGTCATTTGGGCTTTATGCAAGATATCTTCGTACCAAATTTTTAAAAAATCGGTCAATGCGTTTGATTAAAACTGTGTTTACTCGTCAGAGGCCGCCGTCTAGAAACGGAAGTAAATAGAAATGTTATTACGACATTTGGGCTTTATGCAAGATATCTTCGTACCAAATTTTAAAACAATCGGTCAATGCGTTTGATTAAAACTGTGTTTACTCGTCAGAGGCCGCCGTCTAGAAACGGAAGTAAATAGAAATGTTGTTACGTCATTTGGGCTTTATGCAAGATATCTTCGTACCAAATTTTAAAACAATCGGTCAATGCGTTTGACCAAAACTGTATAAACACACACACACACACACACACACACACACACACACACACAAAACATGCCGAACGGACGATTGAAACAGAGACTTCGCTTTACTCGGCCAACAAATACTTTATTGTAAGAAAATCATAAGAAACCAAAACCTGACCACTGTCGGATTAACTTGGCTTTTTTCGGTTTAATCGGGAACAGTATATTTTGATACACTCATACTCTTTCTTCACAAGCCAATACCGAGCGAGGTACCACAATGGCGGTATTTCTTCACCTTAAATTACTTATTTCGGTCCCTTCACGTTTACGATTTGACTTCAAACGTAATCCCAAACATAATTTTATAATAACGATTAATTTGGGAAAGATAAAATAATCAAACTCCAAACCAATTCGACAACGAACACAGCCGACCGTAAATCAAATTTAAAACTAAATAACTTAATTCCTTAAAAATCATATTATTTGGATACTTCATGTCAGGATGTGTTTTCAAATCAACTTTTGTAGCAGCAATTATTATTGTTGAAAACGGAAGTACGTGTACCTATAAAAATAGAATATGCAAATACACTTCCGGTTTAGAGAATAATAAACAAAAGGATGTGGGTAGAGTTTATGAAACGTACATAATATCACTCAAAACTGAAGGATGTGGAACAAATGACAGTTACCGACATAGTACTGTTATTGTGGTCTAATTTAATTCAAATAAATTTGAAATTAGAAGAGAAATTTTAAAGTTTCTTCAAACAAACTGTACAAATACATTACACAAACTGTCAAATTTCCTGTTCGGAATTCGTTTCAACCGAATTACAAAAGGGCCACTTTTTGTTAATTTTCAAAGGATTTTTAATGAAAAAAAGGCATACAAATAATTTTTATACATAAAACTATCTCGAGGTACGGAAAAACTACACTAACTGAATATTATTGAAATAGGTCAATTCGTCTATAATCTTCAGCTATGTGCAAATCCCTCCCACACAAGCATCATCAAAGTAGAAACCTGTTTTTTGACTCAGTGCACCTGAAAACGGATATATTTATAAATTTATTAAAATATTTGTTTCCTATCACAGTGTTTTATCACTTTGTGGGCTAAACCCACGGAATATCTGTTTCTATATATTTAAATTTCGTTATTTAATCTGTTACCGCCGCCTCGGTGGCCTAGTTGATAGCGTACTGGGATTTCACCCCGAGGACCCGGTTCATTTCCCGGCCAGGGCTTGGCATTTTCATACGCTATAAATCATCCCATCGTCTGCATTAGCCCAATGTGTGCACAATAGTCGGACATTAAAAAAAAAAAAAAAAAAAAAAAAAAACTGTTACCATAGAGACCAGTATTACAACAATAATTATTTAAAATTTTGTTTTTATAGACATTACAATCGTGTTACTAAATAAACCAATATTATAATTGCATTACTATTTACAGCGAATAGCTACCATTCATTTCTTATGGAAACTTTCAGACCTCAGACCTTATTTACGAAACTGTACAGTTTTCCTTTAAATTTAAACGAGACTTTTAAAATAAGCCTAGTTATCTTTCTACAACTTACTAGTCTCAAAACATCGTTTTCAAAATTTTACCTCGACTAAATTACATATAATGCAATGCTGAAACAAAATTCTCCAGAAACAAATACAGCGCTACTTTTCACTAACTTACATTTTTTAAAATAATTAATAAAACAAGATGAGTTTTAAATGTACGACCCCCCTCGGAAACTTTTCGAATTTCTTTAGATACCATTATTGGGGCAGTCAATAAATAAATAGGCTTATTTTAAAATAGTTTGTCCGCCTCGATGGCCTAGTTGATAGCGTACTGGGATTTCACCCCGAGGACCCGGGTTCATTTCCCGGCCAGAGCTTAGCATTTTCATATGCTAAAAAAATCGGGCATTAGCCCAAGTGTGCACAATAGACGGACGTTTAAAAAAAATTAAAATGATTTGTATTTTCTTTTGATCGCTATTTTGAATGCGTCACGTTAAAATCAATTTATTTTTCCAAAATATAGTGCCAGACCTATTTTTTTCATAATTAACACAAAACCGTTGTGAAGATATCGGTATTTTTTAATATCTAATATGAAGTGAATTCTGCTTTGAACTCCCTCCCTACGTTTTCTTGCATTGTTTTAGTAACTGCTTGTTACTCGTTACTGGGTAGTCGATACTTAATTTGACAAAGATATTAACGTCAGTAACAGAGCTCGTACTTGCGTACAGGACCGAGTTGCAGCGAACTGCCGACCGATGTCCTAGCCAACTGAACTCAGGGCGCTCACACACATAATTTTGTTTCCAAAACAACGTTTGTTCTTTTAGTATTTCGTACAAACACCTGATGTCTTGCGAACGAGTACCATTTTACGAAAATATTAACAAATTGCCACGAATGTACGAGGGTGGTCTGAAAAGTTTCCGACCTAGCAATTTTTATATGAGGGAACAAAAAGAAGTCGCTTGGTGCTAGATCTGGTGAGTAAGGCGGATGGTCAAGCAGTTCAAACCGTAATTCGTGGATTTTCGCCATGGCAACCGCTGAGGTGTGAGACGGTGCGTTGTCTTGGTGAAACAGGATTTTCTTTTTCTGCAAATGTGGCCGTTTTTCCGCAAGTTCAGACTTCAGCTTGTCAAATAATGATGCGTAGTATGCTCCTGTAATGGTTTTTCCTTTTTGGAGATAGTCGATTAAAATAACTCCATGACTATCCCAAAAAACAGTCGCAATCACTTTCCCAACCGAAAAAAACAGTTTTTGCTTTTTTGGAGCCGGTTCCCCCTTTACAGTCCACTGTTTGGACTGTTATTTTTGTTTCGGGCGTATAATGGTGTATCCAAGTTTCATCTACAGTAATTAATCGGCGCAAAAACTGGGATTTATTGCGCCTAAACTGCGCCAACAGAGAATTGGAAATGTTCATTCGAACACGTTTTTGGTCTAACGTGAGCAAACGCGGCACCCAACGCGCGAATTTCAACAGATCCGTAATATACCCACTTACTAAGAACCTACTTTACCCAACACAGTGACGTCATTAAAATAGTTTAACGGCTAACGTGGAGCGAAAGTAGTGATTAATAAAGTGGTCGAACACGTCAGATCATAAGAATTTTTGTTAACCTATCAAAAGACAATTATGTGTCATTTAAGGAGCGTAGAGAGAAGTACGTCAGATCAAAGAACTGTCAGAAGTGGTCGAACACGTCAGATCAAGAATTTTGTGACAGCGGGAGCGTAGAGGAAGTGGTCGAACACGTCAGATCAAAGAATTTTGTGACAGCGGGAGCGTAGAGGAAGTGGTCGAACACGTCAGATCAAAGAATTTTGTGACAGTGGCAGCGTAGAGGAAGTGGTCGAACACGTCAGATCAAAGAATTTTGTGACAGCGGGAGCGTAGAGGAAGTGGTCGAACACGTCAGATCAAAGAATTTTGTGACAGCTGGAGCGTAGAGGAAGTGGTCGAACACGTCAGATCAAAGATTTTTGACAGCGGGAGCGTAGAGGAAGTGTGACAGCGGGAGAGGAAGTGGTCGAACACGTCAGATCAAAGAATTTTGTGACAGCTGGAGCGTAGAGGAAGTGGTCGAACACGTCAGATCAAAGAATTTTGTGACAGCGGGAGCGTAGAGGAAGTGGTCGAACACGTCAGATCAAAGAATTTTGTGACAGCGGGAGCGTAGAGAAGTGGTCGAACACGTCAGATCAAAGAATTTTGTGACAGTGGCAGTGTAGAGGAAGTGGTCGAACACGTCAGATCAAAGAATTTTGTGACAGCGGGAGCGTAGAAGAAGTGGTCGAACACGTCAGATCAAAGAATTTTGTGACAGCTGGAGCGTAGAAGAAGTGGTCGAACACGTCAGTTCAAAGAATTTTGTGACAGCGGGAGCGTAGAGGAAGTGGTCGAACACGTCAGATCAAAGAATTTTGTGACAGCGGGAGCGTAGAGGAAGTGGTCGAACACGTCAGATCAAAGAATTTTGTGACAGTGGCAGCGTAGAGGACGTTTACTCGATCCAATCAGTAATGTTTCATGACTACACCGACAGACCTAAAGAGCTTGTCTACTACACAGATTTGCCTTCCATTTACGTTTGAACGCATTTCTAAATCGTCTCTTTGGAACCGTATATATAAGTACGGTATTGTCTACACATATACTTATCGGACTTCAAACTAAATACGACCATAAATGGGAGCAACAGAGAGCTAAGGGCTGTTTTACACTGGACTGAAAGTTCGAGTCCAGCATCTGCCGTTTACGCTTGTCCACGAATAAATTTCATAAAGAAAGTTACAAAGTTTTGTCGCAAAGAAGAATACAGAGTCGTGTGGATTTAAATACAGTTATCTGTAGTTCTTATTTTCCAACACAGCTTTACAAAATGCATCCCACATTTTTTAACAAAAATATGCGGATACAATGACGATCAAGTTGTGCATTTGTATGGGACATGTACCCATAACGCTAAAATTATACGATTTTCATAAAATATAATGCGAAAGTTTACTTTGTCTCTGCCTTTAAAAGCGATTTTTTTGACAAAAAAGTCCAATTTTAGATCCAACTTTGGGAAATGTTCGATTGTGTTAGTGTTTGGGAATTAGCTTCCATCCCGTTAGCAAGACACGATGTTTTACGCCGTACCATTACAGTACATAAAACAGGAACGCGGCGTTCAGTAATTTGTTAAATAACGTACATCATCATTATAGCCTGACTGCAAACTGTTCTGTGTTGCTGAAGGTTGCGTTGGCTAGTCACCAGTAATATTACTATTGTTTTCTTAATATCCTTTACGTTTGTATAGCCAATATAAATATTTTACTGTTTTGCGTATAACTTACAGCTGATACGCACTAGCCATTATTCTTACTGCATCTAATTAACTCGCCTTATTCATGGTTTCCGTAATTTCAGCGTTGCTATTTATTACGTGCATTTATTCTTAGAGAGGAATAGTGAAACTATCGAGCATTATATACGTTTCATGAATATTTAGTGGTATTTTAAAACAAGATGGCGCCGGCTACGTTTCCATTGGAATATAATCAAGTTACAACTGGTTTTAGGCCATTAAAGGAAATTTGGTATTTATGCGGTATTAGTTGTTTTTTTTTTCAAACAGTGATTTTTGAATATTTTTTTGTTTTACCTTATTATCTAATTAATACATATTCATCCGCGGAAAATAATTTTTTTAAAGATTACTCACGATTTTAGGCCGTATTTAAGGAAATACTGTAGCGTCATTCCTGTTTACATTGCATTACACTTATTAAATTTCGTACACGGATTTACCGGTTATGCACGTTATTATTAACTACATGTACTTACTGCTCATGCGCGTTACACATTCTGGTAGCCATTACTAATTGTTATGGTGTATACGTTTTTTCGATGGTTCGTTCTCATAATGAAAACTTTGTTAAAATGGCGTCGTGATTTGCCTCTTTTTGTGTTAGATTCACAACTTAACAACCGTGTCAGTTAGGTTTTGTTTTTTTTTAATAAAGTTTTTTATCGTTTCAGCGAACAAAACACGTTACCTTCAGGATAATCACTTTAATTAAATAGCTTTTTTACCCAACGCAGTGTCAGTTAGGTTAAAAGTGTTTTTATCACGCAACGACCGTGTTAGTTAATTTAGTTTTTTTTAATAGGAGTGTTTTTATCATCCAACAACCGTGTTAGTTATGTTGGTTTTTTTTAATAAAAGTGTTTTTATCACGCAACAACCGTGTTAGTTAGGTTAGTTTTTTTAATGAAAGTGTTTTTATCACTCAACAACTGTGTTAGGTTAGTTTTTTTAATAAAAGTGTTTTTATCGCTCAACAACTGTGTTAGTTAGGTTAGTTTTTTTTTAATAAAAGTGTTTTTATCACTCAACAACTGTGTTAGTTAGGTTAGTTTTTTTAATAAAAGTGTTTTATCACGCAGCAACCGTGTTAGTTAGGTTAGTTTTTTTAATAAAAGTGTTTTTATCACGCAACAACCGTGTTAGTTAGGTTAGTTTTTTTAATAAAAGTGTTTTTATCACTCAACAACTGTGTTAGTTAAGTTAGTTTTTTTAATAAAAGTGTTTTTATCACGCAACAACCGTGTTAGTTAGGTAAGTTTTTTTTAATAAAAGTGTTTTTATCACATAACAACCGTGTTAGTTAGGTAAGTTTTTTAATAAAAGTGTTTTTATCACGTAACAACCGTGTTAGTTAGGTTAGTTTTTTTTTTTAATAGGGGTGTTTTTATCATTCAACAACCGTGTTAGTTAGGTAGTTTTTTAATAAAAGTGTTTTTATTACATAACAACCGTGTTAGTTAGGTAAGTTTTTTTTTATAGAAGTGTTTTTATCACGAACAACCGTATTAAGTTAGTTTTTTTTATAAAAGTGTTTTTATCACGCAACAACCGTGTTAGTTAGGTAAGTTTTTTTAAATAAAAGTGTTTTTATCACATTACAACCGTGTTAGTTAGGTAAGTTTTTTTTATAAAAGTGTTTTTATCACGAACAACCGTATTAGTTAAGTTAGTTTTTTTTATAAAAGTGTTTTTATCACGCAACAACCGTGTTAGTTAGGTTAGTTTTTTTAATAAAAGTGTTTTTATCACGCAACAACCGTGTTAGGTTAGTTTTTTTTAATAGGGGTGTTTTCATCATCCAACAACCGTGTTAGGTTCACCACGCAACAACGTGTCAGTTAGACAGATTACTGAGTAATTTAAAAATTTAATAAAAGGTGTTTTATCGTTCTAAGGATCAAAAACACATTACATACTTTCGCGCGGTAGAAATTTTGAGGTTATGCGGTTAGACATTTTTATCATTCTTCCCGTGCTTTTATATTCTGTCTTAATGCTTTTGGGCATGTAATCATGTGTTTTAGTGAAAAAATTACCACGATATCGAAAACCCTACACTGAACATTTACCGTACATTTTCTATTTTCTTTCAAATACCGCAATTTAGTTTGACCACCGGAAGTGTATTTTTAGCGTTCAATTTGTAGCAGGCAAACGATATGATAGAAAGTATGAATATCTAGCTGTACATTGGCTAATGAACTGATAATTGAGTTCCCATATTAGTTTGGGATGACTGAAAAAGGGTGCAAAAAACACAAAGAATATATTTGCCAAAATATATAGAAAGGATATATTTGCCAAAATATCCTCTTCTGATGTCAATCGACAAAGTGAAAAAAAATCTAATTAATTTTTGAAATCGGATCGTCATACTTGAAGATGTTTCACTCACGCCAGTGTTAATAAAGTGCATTTAAGGCGACCTTCACATTGGTCGTATTAAATGAGTCTAGTTTGTTGCCTGAATCTTCTACCGGGTTATTAGTCAAGTAACCAGACTGACGTAAATACGTCTTCAAAGAAAACTTACTCAATGAACTTAAACAGTAAATTTAATTTTTTTAATTGTTTTTATACATAAACTTATTTTGGGATATATTCACAAAAAAAAGGACCGGAACACCGTATGAGGAAGTTATATGTGAAGCTTTAATTTTTGAAACAGCTGTTCTGGGATCAAGCGAATCGAGTTATTTGGATTTAGGTTTACATTATTCAAATTCTATGTAGGCCTACCTGCCTTCAAGTTTGAAAAACAAAAAAATTTTAAACATACTGAATTTCCACTAGAAAGCCTGAAGCTTTTAATGGCGTTGATGGTTTACATTTTAAAGTGGTTTATGGTTCAAGAATAAGTAGAAAATAATCAATATACCAACAGCATTTATATTCGTCAAACTCTGGAACCGGAAACGTATTCCATTTTATATTTGCTACGCTGACTTCAAATATGAAACATATTTTCCAGAAGTCAACATGATTTTCTTCTTTTTTCTGCAGCTCCCGAACCAAATTTTTTTAAGACGATTTTAATTTTTTATTCTAATTTCTAAATTTTTCTAATTTTTTAATTTCTAAATTCTAAATTTTTACAATTCTACGTTTTATTTACTTATTTTAAATTTTTAAATTAATATTAAGTTAATTAATCTATCATGTAAACGAAATCCGATACCACTCACTCACTCAATCATCACAAAATCTCCAAAACTATAAAGCACGTGTCCGTTAGAAACGGTTTTAAAAGATTCCACCCCCACCCCTAAAAGGTTTAAATGGGGTAAAAACGAACTTTACATTTTATCTCTGTATCTCCATATCCAAAAATAGCCGCCTCGGTGGCCTAGTTGATAGCGTACTGGGCTTTCACCCCGAGGACCCGGGTTCGATTCCCGGCCAGGGCTTGACATTTTCATACGCTATTAATCATCCCATCGTCTGCATTACCCCTAGTGTGCACAATAGTCGGACAGTAAACACAAAAAAAAAAAAAAAACAACAAAAATATCCAAAAATCGTAGAGGGCTGACAGTTAAGCTTTAAACAATATGTTTCCGAAAAAATTCAAACCGAAGGGTTGAAATGGAGTAGTTTTTATAATGGTTAACATTGGGCGTTATAACTTAATGAACGTTCTTGGTGGTTGGTAATTGCATGTTAACTGTATGCAGTATACCTACATAGAAATTAATATGATTAGCCGGGAAAATGTATATGTTAAGGGTTTTAGTATGACAGTTCTCGGATTTGAAAAAACAGAATGACATCTGTCCGCCAGTTTTGCTGAAAATGTGATTTTGTTCAGTACTTGGAGCAGCCCTATCACAACATATCACAAATTTAGCTCATGCGTACAACAATCACTTTCTTAGTTTGACTAACGAAACAAACGGGCAGCAGTGTCTGAGAAAATTCCGATTCGGGATTTGGCTCTTTTATTAAAAAAAAAAACTAAGATAAGTTTGCCACGAAAACATTGTCTAAAATTTATTAGTTTTGTTTGCATTTAGTCCAATATGAATATACATTTATAACTGAAGTTAATGTTCGTGGTTAAATTGAGAAGAAACTCAAAAATAAATCATAACTGAATCCAAATATCAACGAAACATACGGGCAGCATTGTCTGAGAAAATTCCGATTCGGGATTTGGCTCTTTTATTAAAAAAAAACTGACAAGTTCGCGACGAAAAAATCCTCTAAATTGCAAACTTTTTTTACTTTTTGTCCTACATGAATACATATTTATAACCAGTTACTTTCCATGAAGAGAAAACTCAAAATAAATCACAACCGAATCCAAATATAAAGGCTTTATTTTTTAAATTTCGAATTTGATACACTAGCTCGAGTAATGAATCCTTACTCAGGGGTAAAATAGGTACAGAAGACCTTTTTCATCGTCCACGATTTTTTCTACAGCTTGTTTTCGAACTTGTTTTCTAATTAATTTTCGAACTTTAAGTTCAAAAGTTAAAGACCTTTATTAAAAAAATCATTTATAACCTGCATATAATATTATTGCAGAACTGTATTCATTATTAATGCAGCATATTTCTGTTTTTATAATTATTATTAAATGATGAGACAATCACGTTAGGCTATTTTTTCGGCCATTAAACAATGTTCCTGTTCTTGGTGTTAGTGTATTTATGTTTATGTTCTTGTTTTTATGTAGGCTATCAAGTTTGGCACTAAAGAACGGGAGTCCATTTGCACTCTTGTAATGTCCATGCGATTGTTCCGCACACAAATATGATGGACAAATTTCAGATTAGATATTACATTTGATGTACTTTGACATTTACAGTATAAAATCACGTTATTGGTTAATTGTTACAGCAAAAGTTGAATTTACATCGAAACCTAACTATAACACAGTTAATTTGTAGGCCTATTTTGTAGATCTGTTTAAATTTACGATTAAAAAAATATATAAACAATACTTACTGTGTTTTTTTTATTTAGTGGTAAACGTAAACATGTACTAGTGGTATTCATATCGTAAACTTTGTTTTTTTTTAATTTTGTTAAAACCGGTTAAATGCAAAACAATGAAACAGCTGTTTCGTAATATATTTGTAATATTTTAAATTGTATGTCTATTATATTGTATTTTACTTTAAAGTGTAAAATTTAAATGTTATTTTTACGTTTTAAATATTTACATCTAGGGACATAATATATCGCCAGAGTAAAAAGACCTTTTACAATGTAGGCATTCCTAAACCTAAACAGTTAAGCTATTTGCACATATAGACTGTATGTTACCTTATAAAAAGAAATCTCCTATCATTCCAAATCCTCTTGACAGGCTGCAAGGTTATGTTTCACACACTAAATAGCATAAATAAAGTATTAAACCAACACTTGTTTACAATTCCGTACACTGACGATTTAGGTTAAGGTACGAGACAGGTCAATTTTCCGCTTTACTGAGAAAACGGTACACTATTGATTTTATACCACAACACATTCACACCCCAAGTATATCGAAATATTACTGCACTGTTACATTAAATCGATTTAATTTCAATAGAAATATTTAACCGACGTTTGACTACAACATTTCAATCTCTTCCCTCGCCCCAGACACACACTGCACTGGTAGTTGTTGCCAACTTAACGAGGCTAGCAGGCGGGGACCTAAATAAGTGTTGTAGTGGTGCCAATCTTTGAACAAAAAATACCGTAAGTTATACAACATAGGGCGAAAATATTTTATTAGACACTGCAATATGACATTTTTAAATTTACGTTTTTTAATTACGTAGTACTTTTGTGGAATGATGGATTTTATTTTTATAAAATCATTTACAATTTCGTTGTTTAACGATTATTTGTACCACTAATAGACATTTTGACTTTGTATTGACGTAAGCTTTACGTGAGACTACTTCAATTCGTTAACCTATTAGTAACTTATGTATCTCTGGTATAAACGGTTGATTTTAAATCGTAATTAGTTGGTAGTAGGTTCTCTGAATATTTAAGCTGTTATATTTGCAAGATCATACTGATTAACGTTTCTTTTATTTTGAATTTAAACAAAGTCTTTTTATAATAATTAAAGAAAATGTGTTTTTTTTTAATTACGATAATTTCTACTGTTAGAAACAAAATTTGTTTTGTCTTTGATTCTGTTGACGATGTGTACAAAATATTTATTTCGCAGATTCTATATAAACGAAAATGAAAAAATTATCTGTGAAATATACAAAACGTTTTGATTTACAGAGATCGTAAACAATTTGATCAGTGTCGTTTATAAATAGTGTATATTATATCATTTTTTACAATCGCTGTAATTTAATTATTGTTATTATTATTATTTATTATTATGTTATATTTAATTTTATATATATTATATAATTATTGGGATTTAATTTTAACATCTCTTCACATTTGAAGGTAATATTAAATTGGAGCATTTTGAATTAAATTAATTACTGTACTAACAATCAAAATTATAAATGTTTGGTTTACATGTGACAAAAAATTACATAGTTCCGATATGTTATCTAATTTAATGTTATGAGTATGATTTTAAAACGAAACATTAAGTTAATGCCTGTCTGTTAAAAACTACCCTACAAATTACTTGGATCAAGAAGTAGGATTAGTTACTGAGTAAATATCTCACTGGGAATCTCTTTTAAATGTGTTAGTGATACGCTGATTATAGTGCAGTAAAAGGTTACTCATTTGACTTTATTGTACCGCACATGTGGCACGATCTATTAGCGTTGGTGAAAACTATTACAAGCTATCTCGTATTATAAAGTAAATGCAGACGGGTAAAAAGTTGCGTAAAAATAAAGTTGTATTGTCAGTGTAAACCTTTTTAGTTTAGGCCTACATACTAGTTAGATTAATTTATTACCAAACAGAATTAACGGACTGATATCTACCACAAAATTTTGATTCGGCATTTCAGGATTACCTCATTGTAAAACAGAAACGGTGAAAAACATTTTCATTGACGGTAAAACATGTTTTACTCGGATTTCGTGTATGCAAAGATTACTAAAATTAAAATCGTACTGAATTTTAAATTTTTAAAATCATAGTTCGAATGAAAATTAATGATTTTCTTAAAATAAACATCTTTTAATTAATTATACTTATTTATATTCTTGTAAGACAAAAATAAGCGGTCTATTCAGTGTTATAAAAGTAGTAGCCTACTAATTATTTATCTACTTTTTTTTACATTATTTTGAAAATATGATTTAACTAACATAATTCTGCATAAATTAACACTTAATAATTAGAAAATTTCATTAGCAATACGAAAAGGATCGGTTTCTTGATTATTGATCGATTCTTGATCGATTCTTGATTTCAAATGTATACAATAATAAACTTATAAATTTTTAAGAATTGGAATGGCCGCCATTTTTGAAACTGTCGGACGGATTTTTATCGGTAACAAACTTTTCAAAGCAATTACCAAAATATCAATTTTCGTTCCAAATCTGAATTGGATAGGATTAAAATTTAAAACGAGTGAGTGCTAAACACACACACACACACACACACACACACACACACACACACACACACACACACACACACACACACACACACACACACACACACACACACACACACACACACACACACACACACACACACACACACACACACACACACACACACACACACACACACACACACACACACACACACACACACACACACACACACACACACACACACACACACACACACACACACACACACACACACACACACACACACACACACACACACACACACACACACACACACACACACACACACACACACACACACATGGACGGAGAGCGGAAGAGGACCCATGGGGACAGGATGAGGGAGGTGTGGAGGATTAGAAGGAACAAGACATGAGTCGGAGTGCTTTGCGTGATCCAACAGGGTCTATACGCAAATAATAATAATAGTATTAATAATAATAATATATAATATATATATATTTATATAACTTTTAAAATTTTTTTAAATGAGAATATAATTTCACACATTTATGTTAAACAGCAGCAGATATGAATTTTTAGATTGTTTAAAATTAACTGACATGATGCAACAGTCCAGAGATTTTACAATTTAAAAAAATCTTTTTGGAGAAAAAAGATATTTAAAGACAAAAAATTAATGAAGTCGCAGAAAAAGATACCGTTCCGAAATCGACCGATAACAAATGCAAAAACAGAATTACTGGTCTACAAGTTGTCTTTATCAAACAGCTGATTAACCTACAAATGTCATTCAATATTGTTTCCTTTGTTTTGCCGACTCTGAAGTCATATTCAAGATCCCATAAAGAGCGTAATTAGACAAAAACCGAGGCCGTAGCCCGAGTGAAACGTAGCGAGACTGGTTTACATTAAACACAATCTTTACTTCAAAGTATTTCATGTAATAAAGTCGGAAAGTTTATGAATTTTTTTAAAAAAGTGAAATATTTTTTCATCAGTAATATTGCGTGAGGAATATTATTAATATTCAAGGAATATTAATTCCATGGAGGAGCAGATTTTTTGGAGCACTTTTGCCAACAAAATTTGTTCACCGAAACAAATGATTTTGTACAGCGGATGTTGATTTATCGTGCTGTCAATCATGATTGTTTGTTTCCACTCTTTTAGGTTCCTAAACGGCGGGAATTCTATCTTCAAGCTGTGAATGAGCGTAGTTCGAGAGCAAACGAAGAGCAAACGGGTTGGCCCGCGAAACGGGCAGGAGTTTCCGCTTTAAACCGCTTTTCAAGTTCCAGACTTGTACTGTTTTCCAGATACAATTAAGTTAAGACAGAATGCAAGAGCGCAGATCGATTTGTTAATTACGTTTTTAATTAAGTGTTTTTTAACCTACCCGTGTTTAACTTAACCAAGGTTGCATTACGATCCGACGTTTTTAATTTCAAACGCCCTCCATTTTGCGAACAAGTTTTATCTCATATCAACTGAATGTATTACAAGAAGATTGCGTTGTATTTACAATAAAATTCTAAAAGAAAAATCGATTTGTACTTCTTGTATTTAAAAAGAAATGTGATTCGAATTAAAACTGTAACGAAAATAGGTTAAGTCCCAAAAGTGATTCCAATAATCGATACTATTGTCCAGTGCTCGACTGAAAGGCTGAAAAGTGCACTTGAAATGCACTTCAATCCAAATGCAAACAGTTCTTACAAAGAAATATATTTTATTCAGTTGAAACTTTGTTCGTTATTTGCACTCGGTAAACAGGAGTCATGCGGGTGAATTTAAACAGTGTCAGGAAATGTAGGAAGGAAAGGGGAGCAGAAGAGTTTAATGAATCGATGATGAACAGTCGGAAGAACCGTATCGAAGCGTGTCACCTGTCACAGTTCACTTCGATGAAGGTCTGCAAAATAGCGTTTAGAACTTTAGCTGTCAACTGCCATTCTTCGGACAGCTGAAAGATAACAATATTTTTGACGTGTACGTATATTCCTTAATGTCTTTGCTTTATGAAAGTTAGACTAATGAGTACGGGAATCAGAGTTAACGGTAAGAGAAAAGCTTACAACAGCAATTCCAGACTTGAACCTATGACTTTGACGTGCGCAAGGTCGGAGACAGCAGAGCCGGTCTTTTAACACCGCGGAAACGTCGGCCGCCATTGCAATGAATGAGAAAACATAGTTTTCTGTGTTTTTAGCTCTAGGATGAGTATCACCACCTGATTGATTTTCAAAAATGAGTAAAAGATGAGCCCGAATGAAAAATGCAGGTTCGACATTTGGTCGGTGTGTTTGTTGCTTATTACTGAGTAGCAATAAGCTGGTCAAACGCATTGACAGCTTCCTTTTAAATTTGTTACGAAAGTACATTGTATGAAACCCGAATGATACGAGGGCGGTTTGATAAGTCAGTGACTTTTTGAATTTCCCGCGCAGTTACTCCAAATGCAACAGTGCTGCCGTCAACTGTAATCTATCAGTGGGCAACTTTCTAATTTTGAGCAAGCTACGTCGTGCAGTTGGTGTTTGATAGCCGTTCAAAGCAGACAACCTCGTGAATTTTTACGAAAATGGAAAAAAGTGAATTTCGTGTGCTGATTAAGCATTACTTTTTACGTAAAAAATCCATCACTGAAACTAAAGAAAGACTTGATAAATACTACGGGGACTCGGCACCATCAATTTCAATGGTTAAGAAGTGGTTTACAGAGTTCCGTTGTGGTCGTACCCAGCACTAGTGACCCCGAACGTTCTGGTCGCCCAAAAGAAGTGATCACGCCGGAAATCGTCGATAAAATCCATGAAATATTTGATGATCGGGGATTTTTGTGATGCACGCGGTGTCATTCACATCGATTACCTCGAGAAAGGTAAAACGATCACCGGCGAATATTATTCAAAGCTTTTGAACAGATTCGACGTTGATTTGAAGCAAAAACGGCCGCATTTGGCGAAGAAGAAAGTGCTGTTCTATCAAGACAATGCACGTGTGCACACTTGTCTAGTCACGATGGCCAAAATCCACGAATTGGGATACGAACTGCTACCCCATCCAGCATATTCTCCAGATTTAGCCCCCTGCGACTATTTTCTGTTTCCAAACCTAAAGAAATGGCTGGGCGGTAAGAGATTTGAGTCGAATGAAGAAGTCATTACCGAAACAAACGCGTATTTTGAGAGCTTTGAGGAAACCTATTATTTGGAGGGAATAAAAAAATTAGAAAAACGCTGGACTAAATGTATCGAGCTAAAAGGTGATTATGTAGAAAAATAAAATGTTTATTTGCCGAAAAAAATTTGTTTTATTCAAAAAGTCACAGACTTATCAAACCGCCCTCGTATATGTGTAAGGTTTTCCCATTTATTTCAGTTTCAAGATGGCGGCCACTGATTTAACGATGACGAGTGCACGCTGGATAAACGCTTCAACTGACAGTCTTGTAATTCGGTACGAAGATACCATGTATAAAGCCCAAAATTACATATGTGTACCATTTTCTCTTATTCACTTCCGTTCCAAGACGGTGAGCTCTGAATCAACGTTGAGACTACAGTCGCTGATTATTACCTGTAATACTGGCTGTACGGCAAAACCTATCATCATTTTGACCGATTCATGAAGAAAAAGCATAAAATTTCCAATAAAGTTGGTCCAGTAACATTTTTCGAATATTACGATTACTTCTTAAGTATATTAAAAAGACTATTGCGAAGTCTAATGTTTGAGCTACTAGTTCATACGTTTCTTCTCACGTCTTCCCATTTTACGGGTTTAGCTACAACATATCTGATACCAGAACTATACCTAACAGCAATTACTGTGTAAATTTGATTCATTTTTTAGATAAGCACAATTCTACGTTTATCGTGGTGACTAGATGTCCTCGACTGTTCTCGCAGCCACCAAACCAGGCGGGTGAGGGACACTGCGCTGTTGCCATTTGGAGCAGTAGGCCTAGTTAGGCTACTTGTGTCAAGCGAAGGTTTAGTGGTAGTGTGCCTCTCCAAGTTACAATATTAACAATAGGATATTGTTTAAAAAAAATAATAAAACTGTCTTCAGAAAATGTTACCGATTTCAATAGAGTGTTTTTTAATTTTTTAAACGGCAGTAAATTTAATTCGTACTTGCCATTTATTGAATATTTCAGTAAGCGACATTTTTGTTTGTCTTTGATCAGAAAAATGTCGTCTTTGTGTGTGTGTGAGTGTGTGTGTGTGTGTGTTTGTGTGTGTGTGTGTGTGTGCGCGCGCGCGCGCGTGTATATATATATATATATGTGTGTGTGTGTGTGTGTGTGAGAGAGAGAGAGAGAGAGAGAGATAAAGGGGGTTTAGGGGGAGGAGAGAGAATGCAGATCGATTAGGAGCGTAAAGAAATACCAAAATAATGTTAAATTAATAAGAATCAAA
>CM040188.1:57064864-57082364 GCA_022606455.1 Callitettix versicolor | reverse complement strand
TCCTTCTAATCCTCCACACCTCCCTCATCCTGTCCCCATGGATCCTCTTCCGCTCCTCCGTCCATTTTATCCCTGCTCTCTTTGCGATTTCATTCTCTGGGACCTTCCAACCGAGCATCTTTCTCCTGTATGCGTTCCTGTCTTCAACGTCTGTTGAGTCTATTCCTGCGTCATGTAGGTCTATTCTGACTTGTGCGATCCACGACGTTGTTGATTTGACACCTTGTATATACTTAAGGATTCTGTTGGCAAGTCTCGTTGTTGGGAGTCTACTGATGTGTCCATAGAACCGAAGCCTCCTTCTTCTGATATCTGCTGCCAGGTTCGATATCTTCTCTGTGGTCTTCCGGGAGTGCAACCTGTATCCATCTTCTGTTAATCTCGGGCCAAGGACCTTCCTCAAGATTTTGCGTTCTTCCTTCAAAATACCCTCCATGGTAGCTTTTGTGTGGAGTGCTAGCGTCTCGCTTGCATATAATACCTCCGGTTTTATGACTGTGTTGTATAGGCTATATATATATATATATATATATATATATATATATATATATATATATATATATATATATATATAATTTTATATTATTATTATTAAATATTAACAATTAGTATTCAAATGGTATATATTTGTTAAGATTTTTATTTTCAATATGAGCTACTGTATCAGTCATGGAAAGATCTTGAGTGACGTCCATGACCTTGAAATCGTAAACACCATTCAAACACGAGGATTTCGTACATCAGCATTTCAAATGCAAGAAGTTGTAATAGTATAAGTAAAATAGCATTTCAATTTTTCAAAATTAACCTGCGGAGGTCATTGTTTATTTTTTATAATTATAAAGTTTTAAATGTCAATACAATTTTAAAGCTCATTTCAATGGTCAAATTATATTTTCAAAAAAAACTAATATAAAATCGTCACTGTCGGGATTTCGCTTTAATTTCGTCAGCGAGATACTGTGCGCCACAACTACTGCAATCAAATTAACATAAATAACAATAATTTAAGTTTTTTTATAATTTGCTTTTACACAATGTAATGGTCAGTTAAAACTAATTTAATTGATTACTTGAAATATTATCCACGAAATACCAAATACTTTGTTCGTCTGCACTTTGGAGTATTATACAAATCAAATTACCTTGTAGACTAGGCATGGTCAAATTCGGACTAGTTGAAATCTCACGTCAGCAGCTCGATGTAAGTTACATAAATGCTGTAGGCTATGTAGGTTCAAAGTTTAACTAATATCTTCATCAGATGTTAACAAGATAGAGTTTAAATAACAAATGGTTGAACGTTTATTAGCGAATTCAATAAACATATGGAATTCAAACATATCTTGTGGTCTCAGTTATTCCTGACAAGAACAACTGATAATCTTAATTAACAGTCATAAATGTTGGACTGAAAAGAAATATGTTTAAAATCCTGATTTACAATTTGTGTAAAATCACTGATCCACTGTTCTTGTATAATTCGTGTAGATCTTTCAATTCTAGCGACATTCAGCTGTGTAGATCCTTCAATTCTAGCGGCATACAACTGTGTAGATCTTTCAATTCTAGCTGCATTCAGCTATGTAGATCTTTTAATTCTAGCGGCACTCAGCTGTGTAGATCTTTCAATTCTAGTGGCATTCAGCTGTGTAGATCTTTCAATTCTAGCGGCACTCAGCTGTGTAGATCTTTCAATTCTAGCGGCACTCAGCTGTGTAGATCCTTCAATTCTAGCGGCATTCAGCTGTGTAGATCTTTCAATTCTAGCGGCACTCAGCTGTGTAGATCCTTCAATTCTAGCGGCATTCAGCTGTGTAGATCTTTCAATTCTAGCGGCACTCAGCTGTGTAGATCTTTCAATTCTAGCGGCTCTCAGCTGTGTAGATCTTTCAATTCTAGCGGCACTCAGCTGCGTAGATCTTTCAATTCTAGCGGCACTCAGCTGTGTAGATCTTTCAATTCTAGCGGCTCTCAGCTGTGTAGATCTTTCAATTCTAGCGGCACTCAGCTGTGTAGATCTTTCAATTCTAGCGGCAGTCAACTGTGCATATATTTCAATTCTAGCTGCATTCAGCTGTGTAGAGATTTCAATTCTAGCGGCAATCAGCTGTATAGATACTTCAATTCTAGCGGCATTCAGCTGTATACAGTTTTCAATTCTAGCGGCGCTCAGCTGTGTAGATCTTTCAATTCTAGCGGCACTCACCTGTGTAGATCCTTCAATTCTAGCGACACTCAGCTGTGTAGATCTTTCAATTCTAGCGGCACTCACCTGTGTAGATCCTTCAATTCTAGCGACACTCAGCTGTGTAGATCTTTCAATTCTAGCGACACTCACCTGTGTAGATCTTTCAATTCTAGCGGCACTTAACTGTCTCACTGATGTGATAGAAAAGAACTTCTCAAATTAATATATTATTATACCTTGGTAATCAGTATAATAATATGCATAAAGTAGCATTATTTAATATTTAACGTACCAGAATGATAACCCTTATGCGAGACATGTGAGCACTCGCTGCTGGTGGCGTCTTGCGGCAGAGTATTCAATTACAGTTGGATTATAGCTCTGTCTATTTTCTCAAACGTCTTCCCCCTGTACCTGTAGATAATCCAATTACTTGGACCTCATCTAGCACGCCTTTTGTAACTGTAGCTGTACTTCTGATCCGTTTATATGCAATGGTAACATTTTAAACCATAAAATTACTCTGAAAATATAACACAAACCTTGGTCAAATTTACTTTCTCAATTGCAATGGATTTTGAAAATTTTAGATTGTATTTTATGCGAAAAATTTAAACGCTGATTAAAATGTTTGAGATACGATTTTCAAAACAGTGCAAGATTAAAAAGTTATTTTTTTATGATTTTTAATGAACGCCATTTTGAAACTTTTGAACAGATTTTATGGGCTACTAACTTGTCCTAGTTGTTAGCGAAATTATCGATTTTTGTGCAAATTTTTGAACAAAGCGGATAAACATTAAAACACACGCGCGCGCGCGCGCGCGCACACACACACACACACACACACACACACACACACACACACACACACACACATTCCTAGGTTCCGGGTTTAGTACTTACGCCGATGTCAGCTCCAATTGTTACTTTCCCTAAGGATATTATTTAAAAATACAACTTTTTTTCTCGCATCCGTGAAATAAGAATTTTATTAGAAATTTTTACTTCAGTAAAACTTTGAAAAGAAACTCATTCTTAACTGACGACGGTAATTTCGAAAATGTTTGTGCAATTTAATTAAACAATAACGCAAGCGAATTCCGACGAGTCATAGAGGGTGGTTAACAAACTCTCATGTCAGGTTAGGTAACAACCCTCTCCTTCCAAGGCTGTACTCTGTACAAATACTGTATATATTAAACCGTACTTTCAGTAAACATTAGAAATTTTTCAAGCACTAATATGGTAAGTAAACTGGTCACATTGCTTGTACACGTTCCGCTTAAATTAGTTTTCTGTTAATTTGAAACGTAAATATTAATCTATGCTATTGTATTTCTAAGTATATTTTCATGTTGGTGTTTTTCAAAATATCCAATTCTAGTCGAAATTTAGGGGAAATTTTAGGGGAAGGAAGGGTAATACCGCTCACATAAGGAAATAATAAATTTAAGTACAATAATATATTTAAATTGAAGCTTTATTTGTGTAATGAAAACTTCAAAATGTACTTAACAAAATTTGTGGTAAAGAAATAGTAAAACTTAAAAATATTATAAAAAATGTTCATTGAGCGGCAATGCCCGACATGGTAGGGTATTACCGCTTGCTGAGTTGGGTAATGGCGCTCTAATAATGATGTAGCTACTAGCCTATTACATACTAATACATACTAATATTAATAATACTAGCTAATACGCTTTTTTTGCTAATACTAATATTTGTTACATCTAATCACAATTTTTTACCACAAAATAATAACTGCTATTTTAGAACACAATAATCACACTTGTAGTTGACTGCACTATCCACATCACTACAATCTTTATGACACCAACTCGCACACGACACAGCGAAAACATCTAGATTTGATAGCGATGAATCTGATGGCGTTGAAATAAGGTTTAGGTCTACAGTGTTATTGCTTAGTGTTATTTATTAGAATTCGTCAATTGATCTGTACATCCGGTTCGTGTTTTTTTCTGTTCTACAATTGTTGGGAGGTCTCCTTCAGCAGATCTACACAAGTTATCTGCAGCAATAAAATCATCTTGTGTATGCATTAGGATTTAACGGCCAAATGCCACTCCTTTCGAGTTCTTTAGTTGCCTTTTCCAAAGAAGACAATCTACTATAGGCTTTATTGAAAAGATCTGTCATATTATAAGGAGTTATTTTTTGAGATCCACGAGTTTTCATAAAAATATCACATTCTTTATTAAGACCTGTTTTTAAAGGCCCGTAAAACGTAAGGTCGAGAGGAATAGAAACAACGCGGATTCCTTTTTCTCGGCAAAAACAATGCCGCTCAGAAAGCGGGCATTGGCGCTCACTTGAGCGTGATTACCCGACGTTGCCATCTTGAATTTATTAGGTTATGGTTTCATTGTTAAAATAGTAAATAAAATCATGAATTCAAGGCTAAAAACATGCTGTTTATGATTATATTAACAATTATATTTGTAATAAGTTATATTCCTACTTAACTTGATTTTAGATGTTGAAGATTTTATAAGAAACGAACACTAAACTGAATATCATTCACAGATACCAAACACTATCTCTGGCGTCATTCACTCGACTGGTATATATTTACAACTGGGTCCATTAGGCAGCAACACTATTCAAACTACCCTTAACAAATATCAGTTTGGAATTATTTAGGTGAGCGGCATTACCTTCTGCGCGGTATTACCCTTCTTTCCCCTACACTTTAAGCTACGGTCTACCTGCCTAACACATTTCCGTTTCTAAGTTTTCACATTCTCCGAAATAACCTTATTTTTGGTCCAAAAAAATATTTGAGACAAAAATTTATTATTTACTATTTTGTGTTTTTTATATACCTGCAAAGCAAATCTACATTCTGACTGTAACATAGATGTTTTCATGTTGGGGTTTTAAAAATAGCCCCATTTTAGGCTCCCAACTTTAATTTCGGAAGAAAGATATGTGAGCACAATTTTTGATAAATCCTATTTTTTAGTCATTTACAGTCATTGAGGTTAATATCCCTTTAACCCGAAATACTAAACATTATGAATTTCGTAGCGGTGAAGGTTCAATTTTGTCATTTTATTTTAAAACAAAAACGTCCACAGATAAAAAGTTTATGTGTGACTTTGTTCAGTGCTGTCCCGTCAACAAGACAGCTGCGTGCTATGGTTTTTAAAACAAAAACGTCCACAGTTTGTGTGTGACTTTGTTCAGTGATGTCCCGTCAACAAGGCAGCTGCGTGCTATGGTTTTTAAAACAAAAACGTCCACAGTTTGTGTGTGACTTTGTTCAGTGATGTCCCGTCAACAAGGCAGCTGCGTGCTATGGTTTTTAAAACAAAAACGTCCACAGTTTGTGTGTGACTTTGTTCAGTGATGTCCCGTCAACAAGGCAGCTGCGTGCTATGGTTTTTAAAACAAAAACGTCCACAGTTTGTGTGTGACTTTGTTCAGTGATGTCCCGTCAACAAGGCAGCTGCGTGTTATGGTTTTTAAAACAAAAACGTCCACAGTTTGTGTGTGACTTTGTTCAGTGCTGTCCCGTCAACAAGACAGCTGCGTGTTATGGTTTTAAAACAAAAACGTCCACAGTTTGTATGTGACTTTGTTCAGTGCTGTCCCGTCAACAAGACAGCTGCGTGCTATGGTTTTTAAAACAAAAACGTCCAAAGTTTGTGTGTGACTTTGTTCAGTGCTGTCCCGTCAACAAGGCAGCTGCGTGTTATGGTTTTTAAAACAAAAACGTCCACAGTTTGTGTGTGACTTTGTTCAGTGATGTCCCGTCAACAAGGCAGCTGCGTGTTATGGTTTTTAAAACAAAAACGTCCACAGTTTGTGTGTGACTTTGTTCAGTGCTGTCCCGTCAACAAGACAGCTGCGTGTTATGGTTTTTAAAACAAAAACGTCCACAGTTTGTATGTGACTTTGTTCAGTGCTGTCCCGTCAACAAGACAGCTGCGTGCTATGGTTTTTAAAACAAAAACGTCCAAAGTTTGTGTGTGACTTTGTTCAGTGCTGTCCCGTCAACAAGGCAGCTGCGTGTTATGGTTTTTAAAACAAAAACGTCCACAGTTTGTGTGTGACTTTGTTCAGTGATGTCCCGTCAACAAGGCAGCTGCGTGTTATGGTTTTTAAAACAAAAACGTCCACAGTTTGTGTGTAACTTTATTCAGTGCTGTCCCGTCAACAAGACAGCTGCGTGCTATGGTTTTTAAAACAAAAACGTCCACAGTTTGTGTGTGACTTTGTTCAGTGATGTCCCGTCAACAAGACAGCTGCGTGCTATGGTTTTTAAAACAAAAACGTCCACAGTTTGTGTGTGACTTTGTTCAGTGCTTCCCGTCAACAAGGCAGCTGCGTGCTATGGTTTTTAAAACAAAAACGTCCACAGTTTGTGTGTAACTTTATTCAGTGCTGTCCCGTCAACAAGACAGCTGCGTGCTATGGTTTTTAAAACAAAAACGTCCACAGTTTGTGTGTGACTTTGTTCAGTGCTGTCCCGTCAACAAGACAGCTGCGTGCTATGGTTTTTAAAACAAAAACGTCCACAGTTTGTATGTGACTTTGTTCAGTGCTGTCCCGTCAACAAGACAGATGCGTGCTATGGCTTTTTGAATACCATTAAATATTTAATTTTTAAATAACACATATGTGTGTTACTGTCGTTTTTACTACATAAATTTTTACTTATTAATTATAACTTAGTGTCATAATTACATAAGGGTGTATGTTTTGGTCATGTTGAATCTTTAGTTTCAATACTGTAATTGCATTTGTAATCAAGAATATATCTCCTTTAAAACTGTTCTAACCACTAACATTCCTTGAAATGATTAGTTGTGTTAAAACCCGTAATATAAACTAACTGTTCAGTTAGACCTCGCAATATTCTTAATTAATATACAGAACGCTCCACGACAGCTTTCGTAACCATTTCCGCAAATTTAACCGTTAACCTTAAAAATCGTTACTGGACCAAAACTCTATTGGGAATTTCACACTCTACCTTCGCGAAGCTGTCAAAATTACGATAGGTTTTGCCGTTCAGCCAGTATTAGAGGAAATAACTACCAACTAAATTCTAAGCGTTAAATCAGAGCGTTAAACCATTTTGAAACAGAAGAGAATGGAAAACATCTTACGCGTACGTCTTTCGGACATTACGTAAGGTGCCGAAATTCAAAACAATCGGTCAATGCTTTTGGTCAAAACCGCTTACATTCTTAATTGTTAAATCAGAGGCCGCCATCTTGAAATGACAGTAAATAGTAAACATTCTTACACATACAAGGCTTTGCACAAAATTTCAAAACGATCGGTTAACGCGTTTGGCCGAAATTGCGTAAATATCTATTGTAAATCAGACGCCGCCATTTTGAAACGCTAGTAAATGAAAAAAATCTTACACACAGGCTACGTCGATTCGGGTTTTATACATTATTTTCGTATCAAATTTCAAAACGATCGATTGATGCATTTGGCCGAAATTGCGTAAATATCTACTGTAAATCAGAGGCCGCCATTTTGAAACGCAAGTAAACGAGAAAAAATCTTACGCACAGGCTACGTCGGTTCGGGTTTTATACATTATTTTCGTATCAAATTGCACAACGATCGATTAATGCATTTGGCCAAATACATCTTTATTGTAAATCAGATGCCGCCATTTTGAAACGGAAGTGAACGCGAACAAATTTGACACATACTTCGGTTCGGGCTTTATGCAATCCTTATTGAATTTCAAAATAGTTTGGCAAAAACTGCGTAACAGACAAACAAACGTACAACACAAAACACATACCGAACGGTCGAGTTAAAACAGAATTAATTGCTTCGCTTCTCTCGGTCAATTGGTTCTGATGTTGTTATAAACATGCCAATGTTGAATGTAGATTGGCATGTTCAACTAACTACTCTTTTCTATTGAAGGCCTTTCTGAACTCTCTTCAAGTCTTGTTTATTTAAAAAATCCTGTACCTATAGGCCTACATACATGTAAATCGAAATTACACCGTTTTTTGTGGTTTTCTTTCTCCGCTCCTCATTTCTCTACCAATTTCATGAAGCATAATATCCTACAGGATCGTTACGCAGCACATTTCCTTAATGTAATTCTTATAAACAACCAGCCTTGTAAACAAACAAGCAAAATCTTACACTATCCACATAAGTTAGCAGTTAGCATAATATACTATTAAGCAATCTTTCAAATTGTACAATTAAAAGATTAATTAATTTTATTTGAACACAAATAGTTACGAACTATTTTGTTTGTTTTGTAGTACCAATAACCTCTTATACATATTTGTTAATAGTAATAGAAATATGTTTGTAATCTATGATTTTATTTATAAATTCATAAAAAATTAAGACAATAACACTTCCTTATAACGTTAATAGAAATAACGAAATTATTGAAATCAATTTTTTGAAGGGAAAACTTTTACGGCCGCGGTTGACAAAACATTTGCTTTCGCGTCACGCTTGATTCCGTAACACATACCTCACAGCATATTATTTTTCTTGTGTGTATACTTACACATTTAGAAGTGACTACTTCTAAACAGCTGATTTCGCACAACAGCTGTTGCTTCAATATCATTTCAATTGAGGTTATGTTTATTTTTCTTGTTAATTTTAAAAACGTGTATTTTCTAAACTTGTGTTAAGTATGTAATGAATACGACAAATTTTTTGAATCTCAGAATCACAAGTATTATATTTATTAGACCACTAAATCCCTTTCTACATGCATGCAATATTTTTTTATAAAAATAATTAAATCATAATAGTAAAAAGGTACATTCAAAGATGCCAAAATAATTATTCTGTCGGCCAGTCTCGCGACTGTCTACTTTTTTTAAATATATTGCAAATTAAGAAAAAGAAAAAAAATTAATTTTGTCTGTTTTTGGATTTTATTTTCCAACGGTAGCACCAGAAGTTACACAAATGAACAAATATTTTAAGCAAAAATATAGAACAGCTGTTTTTGAAAATACTAATATTTAAATAACAGCTGTTATCCAAAGTACAGATATTTAACGCAGCTGATTGACACCAATCATATTTCTTCTGGAAACCATTGCTTTTATTGCCCTTCGTAAAGATTTAAATAAGGAGAGTGTATTGTTTCCCTCAAATTCGAGATGAAGACCTTTAAAACAAGCCCTGAAACGCTTTTCTACGACTTACCAGTTTCTAAAATTTTGTTTTACTTTATGGAATTACAAATATATACAAAACAGACATTTCGCTTTTCAAGTGAAACAAATCCTATCTAGCAAATGGCACAGACATTTTTCTCAAAATCAGCTTTGGTCAAATGTGGTCTATAAATACAAAACAATGATTTTACTATAGTAATTTCGGTTATAATGCTTCATATATTTGCAAAATTTGTTCAACTGATTTTGTGAAATTAGTCAGTAACTCACAAAACCGGATTTTTTTTACTAAATAATAAAAAAATTTGTATTTACAACCATTTTTTACAAATGTACATGTTTACATGTCACGCACAAACATTTTTTTGTTTACAATTTGAAAACATAAATATATTTTTCATTACGTTTTTGTGATATAAAGTTCGTACATATTTGTATGCAGACTGAAAGAAATGCTTACTAATGCAAAACTAAAAAAAAAAATTCATAAGTTTCATACAGTATATTTCCTTGTCCATATTGAAAATCACAAAAGTTTTTGGTTTAAATAAAGCAAAGTCGAAACATGCATTGAGTTATATTCGGTACTTGGCCTATAACATGTCACGCAAACATGCATTCTTTTAAATTAACACTCTGTGTTTTCATTATTATGTTTTACTTTTATGTTATTATGTTTTTTAATTTTTTAAATTATATACAGAAACTAAACAAAAGCTACAAATTGTTGGTGTTTTATAAAATCAAAAAGTGGTTAAACAGGACTAAAACAAGTTAATTGAGGTTATTGATGAAGACGACGTAACTTTAATGAATATTTACAGTAAAACTAATAACAGAGTTCTTTTATATTAAATAATGAAGAGATGCTTATATATCTAGAAAATAAGTATTAATATTATTAAATTATTAAAGTGTTTTTAAAGTGATCTAATTGAAGCATTTCATTTTATGTTTCAGAGACTCAAATTGTTACTAGTTTTCCTCGGTATTATTCATTTGGGATATGTGTTCGGAGTCCCTCAGTTTAACCAAGGAGGGCAACAGGGTTTTGGAGGGGGAGGTTTTGGCGGAGGAGTGAATCAAGGATTTGGTCAGGGAGGAGGTTTCGGTGGAGGCCAAGGAGGTGGTTTCGGAGCTGGGCAGTTTGGAGGAGGAGGTTTTAATGGAATTGGAGGTGGAGGTTTTGGAGGAGGCCAGAGAGGAGGTTTCGGAGGTGGACAAGCAGGAGGCTTTGGAGGTGGCCAAGGTGGTTTTGGCGGAGCAGGTTTCGGAAGAGGCCAGGGAGGTGGTTTTGGCGGAGGAGGCCAAGGAGGTGGTTTTGGCGGAGGAGGTTTTGGAGGGGGCCAAGGAGGTGGTTTTGGTGGAGGTGGTTTTGGAGGAGGCCAAGGAGGTGGTTTTGGCGGAGGAGGTTTTGGAGGAGGTCAAGGAGGTGGTTTTGGTGGAGGTGGTCTTGGAGGAAACTTTGGAGGAGGAGGAGGGTTAGGAGGAGGAGGTTTTGGAGGAAATGGTGGTTTTGGAAATACCGGTGGAGGATTTGGAGGAAATGTTGGTGGAGGAGGTTTTGGAAGTGGCGGTTTCGGAGGAAATTCAGGCTTCGGAGGAGGTGTTACGGGTGGTTTTGGAGGAAACAGTGTTGGAGGTCGGTTCAATGGAGGAAATAGAAACGGGCAAGGTTTTCAACAAGGAGGATTCCGAAACGACAATCAAGCGTTTAGAGGGAGTACTCAACGTCGAAGACCTGCGTCAAGACAAGGGAAATCAAGGAAAAACATTAACGACTTGAAAAAATAAATGAACGGGAACGGAAACAGGATGGTTGTGCACGTTTTACTGTAAATGATATTTTATACGAGTAAAATTATATAATACTCAATTTTAAAAGTAAAATATACGATGGAAAATATGTCTTATGTAATAATTGTTAAACAAGTCGTAGTGTAAAGAAAATATTAATAAAAATGTAAATATTTATAAAGTCTTTTTCATATTTGTCTATATACCGAAAAATCCTTGCGTTTAAATAATTAGTATTAATTTTTATATATTTCTGATGTCGATGATTGTTGTTATTTTTGAAGTGTTACTCTCAAACTTAACAGAAAAATTCAGAAATTCTATTACTGGGTAGTAGGCTATATTTGAAATTTTACTTACGTAAATTATGGTATTTAACATACGAACTGTAAAGAACAATAGCTTCAAAGAGAACTGAAGAGAAAATATGATTTCTAGGTCACATAAATAAAATGTTTTTGAAAAAATTAAAAAATTAATTTATTCTTCTCCCTTAATTATTTATACATCTATTCAAAGAAATGATATATTGATTATAACTATAACCTATACAACAATGTTGGCAAACCACTCTAATGATGCTAACGTTTGTCACAACCACTTTAATAGATTTGGTTTTCCTTTTTTTAACGCTTTAGAAGCAAATGGTCAAGGTTGACTTAATTGTGAAAAATAATTCAATGTTTTTTCATTATTTTTGCGACTTGTAGGATTTGGAGAGGCCAATGAGGTGGATTTGCTGTAAGTGGTCTTAGAGGGAACTTCGGAGGAGCAGGTTTTGGAAGAGACCAAAGAGGTGGATTTTCTGTAATGGTCTTGGAGGGAACTTCGGAGGAGTAGGTTTTGGAAGAGACCAAGGAGGTGGATTTGCTGTAAGTGGTCTTGGAGAAAACTTCGGAGGAGCAGGTTTTGGAAGAGATGAAGAAGGTGGATTTGGTGTAAGTGGTCTTGGAGGGAATGTCGGAGGAGCAAGTTTTGGAAGAGACCAAGGAGGTAGATTTGCTGTAAGTGGTCTTGGAGGGAACTTCGGAGGAGGAGGTTTTGGAAGAGACCAAGGAGGTAGATTTGCTGTAAGTGGTCTTGGAGGGAACTTCGGAGGAGGAGGTTTTGGAAGAGACCAAGGAGGTGGATTTGCTGTAAGTGGTCTTGGAGAAAACTTCGGAGGAGCAGGTTTTGGAAGAGACGAAGAAGGTGGATTTGGTGTAAGTGGTATTGGAGGGAAATTCAGAAGAGCAGGTTTTGGAAGAGATGAAGAAGGTGGATTTGGTGTAAGTGGTCTTGGAGGGAACGTCGGAGGAGCAGATTTTGGAAGAGACCAAGGAGGTAGATTTGCTGTAAGTAGTCTTGGAGGGAACTTCGGAGGAGGAGGTTTTGGAAGAGACCAAGGAGGTAGATTTGCTGTAAGTGGTCTTGGAGGGAACTTCAGAGGAGCAGGTTTTGGAAGAGACGAAGAAGGTGGATTTGGTGTAAGTGGTATTGGAGGGAAATTCAGAAGAGCAGGTTTTGGAAGAGATGAAGAAGGTGGATTTGGTGTAAGTGGTCTTGGAGGGAACGTCGGAGGAGCAGGTTTTGGAAGAGACCAAGGAGGTAGATTTGCTGTAAGTGGTCTTGGAGGGAACTTCGGAGGAGGAGGTTTTGGAAGAGACCAAGGAGGTGGATTTGTTGTAAGTGGTATTGGAGGAACTTCGGAGGAGCAGGGTTTGGAAGAGACCAATTAGGTGGATTTGGTGTAAGTGGTCTTGGAGGGAACATCAGAGGAGCAGTTTTTGGAAGAGACGAAGAAGGCGGATTTGGTGTAAGTGGTTTTGGAGGAACTTCGGAGGAGTAGGGTTTAGAGCAAATGTATTTTAGTAATTTAAGTTCTATGACCAGTTACAAATGTGCAATTGTTTTATTTAAATAAATAGGTGTAAATATCTATGTGACTTTCTTTGCCATTTACTTTGTACTGAAGTACAAAAAACAGATCGTTTCTTTAAGACATTTATGTGTGGCTGACATACAAATACACACGCTCACAAGCAGTAATCACTACTTTATGTTGGCCGCGTTGAAATTGACTGTCTATAAGCACTTGCGCGTATTGATTGACACTGATATTTGTATCTGATATTGTAAGTGCGTGTTGCAACCAACTTAATGACAACCTACACTGAAAATGTATATGTAGCCACAACAGTATTTTATTACACAACACTATATCAGCTGTGGTTAAGTTTAATTCCATTCTTTGCGATTAAAATTTCATTATTATTGTATATTAATTGTTACGTTAATTAATTTTGAGTTATTTATTTGCATTGAAATATTTGAATGTTTGACTTCGAGTAATACAAATGCCTACAGTAATTATTTTAATTATTTTATTGCTTAAAAACTTTTTCAATTTCTACATTGTTTTATCTTTGTTTTAAATATTGTTTAAGACTAAACACTTCAACTATAACTGAAATAATAGCAGACAGAATTACATATATATATATATATACGCTACGAGGGTGGTCTGAAAAGTTTCCGACCTCAACATGAAGATAGCTTCACTCGTCGGTGGCAGCACTCGAATTTCGTTGTTCATCTGTTGACAGTTACTCACCAAAGTTTCAGCCATTTTGGACGCACAGTTGTTATGTAACAGTCGTTTGAGTGAGTTGATGTGAGTATTTTTATGAAAATGGACAAAATCGAGTATCGAGCTGTCATTAAATATTTATTTTTGAAAGGCAATACGCCTACGCAAATCAAAGATGAGTTGGATTCTGTGTATGGGGACTCTGCACCATCATTTACCACAGTGAAATTTTGGGCAACTGAATTTAAACGTGGCCGTAAGAGCTTGGGAGACGATGAACGTTCGGGACGTCCAAAAACTGCAACTACCGTCGAAAACATCGCCAAAGTTCATCAAATAGTGCTAGATGACCGCCGAATTAAAGAGAGACAGATAGCAGACGTTATGAACATGTCAAAAGAACGTGTTTATCACATATTAAATCAACATTTAGACATGAGAAAGCTGTCCGCGCGTTGGGTGCAGCGTTTGCTCACGTTAGACCAAAAACGTGTTCGAATGACATTTCCAATGCTCTGTTGGCGCAGTTTAGGCGCAATAAATCCCAGTTTTGGCACCAATTAATTACTGTAGATGAAACTTGGATACACCTTTATACACCCGAAACAAAAATACAGTCCAAGCGGGGACTGCAAAGGGGGAACCGGCCCCCAAAAAGCAAAAACTGTTTTTTCTGCTGGGAAAGTGATGGTGACTGTTTATTGGGATAGTCATGGAGTTATTTTAATCGACTATCTTCAAAAAGGAAAAACCATTACTGGAGCATACTACGCATCATTATTTGACAAGCTGAAGTCAGAACTTGCGGGAAAACGGCCACTTTTGCAGAAAAAGAAAATCCTGTTTCACCAAGACAAAGCACCGTCTCACACCTCAGCGGTTGCCATGGCGAAAATCCACGAATTATGGTTTGAACTGCTTGACCATCCGCCTTACTCACCAGATCTAGCCCCAAGCGACTTCTTTTTGTTCCCTCATCTAAAAATTGCGCTCAGAGGACAGAGATTTTCGTCAAATGAAGAGGCAATCACCTTAGTGAACAATTATTTTGCAGAGAAAAACGCCGAGTACTATTTGGACGGGTTACAGAGATGGGAGCATCGCTGGGAGAAGTGTGTAGAGGTATAAGGAGACTATGTTGAAAAATAAAAAAAACATTCTGAAAAATGTCTTGTATCTTTGTTAGGTCGGAAACTTTTCAGACCACCCTCGTATATATGATACCTGGCAATTTTAAATTAATCTGGTGTCGTTCATACAAGGTAATTAAATTTTTCTTCATAATAAAAATTCTGTATAGTAAATATATGCACGAAGCGTGCAAAAGTATCAGTAATATAACTGCAAATATCTACTGATAATTGTTTGTTTTTACTTACAGCCTACGTTCCTGTTAAAAAAGTCATTGTTGCCAACCTAAAGCATGACGTAACGAATATATTATAATGTTGAAATTAGTTACTGAGTCATGCACATTTCTATATTACACTGTATTTATTAAGAAATGTTTAGGGTTGAAACAGATCTTGTGTTTAATCTAGGTTTAAAGAGTGGTTTTATGCACGTGTGATAAACTGGAAATACAAGTTACTTTGAATTTAATGGAAAAAAGATAAGATAAAAGTTACTTCAAAGAGACAATTTGTAGTAAAGTAAAGAAGCTTTCACGAGGTTGTAAATAAATCAGACTTTCAGTTCATAATTTACTGTGAAAAGATATTTGTAGCTTGTACAGTTTATATCGTATTTATACTAGTATTGTACTTAGTTTAAAACTTACTAACATCAATAGTAGATACAAATAATAATAATAAAACAGAGACACGGTTGATAGAGAAACCATAGATAAATCAATACGTGAATTTGGAGTTAAAAATAAATTGGCAAACTTAATACGTGAAACACTTACTAACAAGATTTCAAAAGTAAAATTTATGGGTGAGATTTCAAAACCTATTAAGATAAATACAGGCGTACGGCAAGGTGATGGTTTATCACCTCTTCTGTTCAACTGTGTTCTAGAAAAAATTGTCAGAATATGGAATGTGAAGCTAAAAGAACATAACATTTCGCCAGTAACTTTGGGGAAGAAAAATAAAGGCATTGAAGTAAGTTGCCTGACATTTGCAGACGATTTTGCTATATTGTCGGACACCCTAAGAAATGCAACAATACAAATCAATCTCTCAAATGAAATAGCTAATAAAACAGGTTTGAGAATCTCCGTAGAAAAAACTAAATTTATTACAAACATAAAAAAACGCTCCAAATTTTTTGGTTACGGATATTGGTGCAGGGGAAAAAGTAAAGAAATTCAAATATTTGGGAGAAATGATCCAAGACAATGGCTTGGAGAAATCTGCTGTTGAAGAAAGGGTACGCAAAATGGAAAGAGCATATGGTATCACTAAAAATTATTATAACAAAAAGTGCTTATCTAAAAATCTTAAAATAAGGCACTACACTACAGTAGTGAAACCGGAATGCCTGTACGCAAGTGTACAAGTAAACTAAATTATAGTTTAGATAAACTGAAAATACTAGAAGGAGAATCATGAGAAAAATTTTAGGCCCAGTGAAGACTAAAGAAACATGGAAACTAAGATCTAATGATGAAATATACAAACATAGAGGACATGACAGAGACGATAAGGAAGAGAAGACTGCAATTTTTTTGACATATGCACAGGATGAATGATTCAAGACTAGCGAAAAGGATACTCAAGTACCTATGGGATAAAAAATCAACATCTAGTTGGATTCAAGAGGTAAGGAAAGATTTAGAAAGAAATAATGTAAAAGAAGAAGAAACGCTGAACAGAGAGATTTTTAGAAAGAGGATATTGAGTATGGAGGGATTCCAAGAAAGATTGCAGAAGAAACATGGTGCGAAGTGGTCCGAAGACAGAAAGAAGCTGCATAGTGAAAGGATGAGGGAATATTGGAGGGAACGGAAGAGAAAATAGCTAAGTGTGAAGAATTGAATTTGTCACGTGGTCCCTAGCAGGCCTGATCGAAAGAGGAAGAAGAAAACAGAGACAAAACTTAACGTATCCTTTTTCACGAAAGTACAAGTTTGCGACGAACAGGGAAATATTAATTTTGTTAAAAACTTTTTAAAAACGAAGTTGGGACGTGATTTTTCTCATATATTAAACTACAAAAAGTTCACAATTTTTTTAAAAATATCTCGTTTGTTGTTTTACTAAATGTACGTTTACTGCAAACTTAGATTAAAACTAGAAGAAGGGATTATACAGTTCCAGGCACTACGATCAACAGATCTATTGTACAACTAAACTTCTCGAGTACTAGTTCAGCAGATTTATGCCCTTAGTAAGTTCCAACAGTCCACTGACTAGCTCATTCACAATTACGGATTATGTATCCCGCAGTCTCTTCCTCTATCCTGCACAACCTACATACTATTTTTCCGTGGTACGTACCTATCTTGTTCATGTGCACCCTCAGACCACTGTGCCCAGTAATCAGCCCCATGATTTTCCCGAATTGTGCTTTGCCCAAGTTATTAAAACTTGCTAAAACTTTGAATTTACAACTTTGTAAATAACTTATTTGTCACCCAATGAAAATATTTTGTTGATCTCCGACATTAAAAAATGAACTACTATATAAAAATTATTACAAAATATAATTTTTTTAAACTCAATATTTATTTTACTACATACGCGTAAATTACTGTTTTTAAGATAACTTTACAAAAAGTGATGATTTTTTTAAAAATTTTTTAATTTATTCAGATTTTAGTGACAGTGA
>CM040188.1:56959864-57062364 GCA_022606455.1 Callitettix versicolor | reverse complement strand
GATGCTGAATCCCCTTCTTTCACGTCTCCAGTACAGGTTAGATAGGTCCACGTAGCGTCCTTACAGTCTGCAAGTGACTGTGGGTTCCATTGGGTTAGATACAGCCCAGTTTCAGCCCCTCCTTCTATTTTCACACACCCATGTCCACTTTTTCCATTTTTCTAGAGCAGCGGTTCCCAATCATTTTTGTCATAAGAGCCACCTTCAGCCTAATTTATTTTTCACGATCCACTCTGTACCTACATAGTGGGCACAACAAATTAAATGAAATAAAAATTCTTCTTATTTTGTTTGTTGTTGTACTTATCAGAAGAAAAGAGAAAATGTCGTAAAAGAGAGTTTTCTCTTCATGTATACTCCCTTTTTTTCTTTTCTTCTGATGAAATGTAATTATTATAAAAGAAATATGAACAGTTATTTACTTCATTTTATTTTTTAAACACATTCTTCCTAGCTAGATGCATATCATAGTTCCAGTAGTAGCGCGAGCCCAGAAACATGTAAATTTCTCCTCCTTCACCAGGTTCTCCAAGATCCAGACGGCCAGATAGAAGCGCGACACGGCGTGGCCACTTTGCTAGCACAGAAATAAATTCTTCTGCTGCATTGTCCCATCGTCCTGCTCACTTTATTTCAAAAATATCTGTTTGTAACTTTTCAGTTGGCAGTGAAGCAGTTTTGCGGAATTGTAGAACATATTTTTTGACATAATTAAATTTTCTGTTTTTTGCAGTAAGTTTTAAGTCGTCTCTCCTCTCACGACCCATAGTTTGGGAACCACTGCTTTAGAGTTCTTTGAGCTTTGAAGGTTTCCACGAAACCGCCTGGTATCTCGAGTCCGCATACTTAAACTAAAGGTCTCCGTTAACCACTAAATCTTTTGCTTACGTTGTAGAGCAGTGAATGTGTGTGTGTGTGTGTGTGTGTGTGTGTGTGTGTGTGTGTGTGTGTGTGTGTGTGTGTGTGTGTGTGTGTGTGTGTGTGTGTGTGTGTGTGTGTGTGTGTGTGTGTGTGTGTGTGTGTGTGTGTGTGTGTGTCTTGAGTAGATGAGTGAGAGTAGTATGATATAGAGGTTTGGAAGGATTGCTAACTTTTGTATAACTACAAAGCCTTATTAATTCCATGCCTTAAAACAAAACTCAATAAAAAGAAATAATACAGAGATTTGTAATTAAATTAATAAAAAATATACATTAAAATATCACATTGTATATTTTGCTGAACACCAATTGATCAAATTATATAAATGCTTAATATACACAAAACAGAATTCAAAAAGTGATTAAAACTATTCTTGTGTCTCAACCGTCCCTTCATTCTGTTCCGGCTTAACGGTCTCTTGCACCTTTGGCTGAACATCGCGACGTCGACTCCTCCTCCTTCTGGACCTCCTCGATCTACGGCGTCTATGGCGCCTCCTATAGGCTGACATTACAGCTTCGTCCATGTCACCAGCGATGTCGCCACGTCTTCTCGAACGTCTTCTACGCCTTCTAGATCGTCTTTTACGACGCCTGCGTGCTTCTTCTATTCCGACTACACCGCCGTGCCTCCTTGACCCTCTCCTGCGTCTCCTACTACGCCTTCGCCTTCTTCTTCTAGCCTCTATTATTCCATCATTTTCAGATACTCTATACTTCCTGCCGACCAGTTCCAAGAATCCTTTCCTTACACCGTGTTGCAAAGCTTTGCTCACTAAAGGTTTATCAACTTCTCCTTTATTCCCTGCTGCAATGAAGTTGTACACTTGTGTCTTCAGTGCACCCTTTGGCTCATTCAGCGCTAAAACTGCGTCAAGGACTAACTGTACATTTCTATTGTGCAACATTATCACTTAAAAATTTATTTACACTGCAGTTTTCTATTTTTACCTTACCGAGATTGCGAAATACTATAATATTTAATTACCATGGAATTTTTATAAATTTGGATTTTGTATAATGTTATTATTGAAACTCATTGTTGTTTTTTACGATATTTATGCAGTGTAAGTTATTTTTAAATAGTGATTTTTGAATTTTTTAAATTTTTTTACATGACTGCATACAATTAAAATACATCAGCGGAAAATATTTTCTTTTGAAGATTTTAGGCTGTATTTTCGGAACTATATTACGACGTTATTGCTGTTTACATTGCACGAAACATACTGGATTTCCTACACCGACTTACTGCTCATGCGCGTTATCACATTCTAATAGCATTACCTAATACGTATTACTTTGTTAGTTTATGTAGTGGAAACGTTGTTAAAATGGCGTCCGTTTAATTACATAGGTTTTTGACGCAACAACCGTGTCAAGTTCTTCACCCAACATGTAAGTTAGACCTTTAAGTATTTTTACTTTGGTACAGAAAGGTTTCTTTATCGTTTTAGCGATCAAAAACACGTTACTTACTTGCGCGTGGTAGCAATTTTGGGGTAATATGGGTCATTTTTACCTCCGATTTTCGTCGTACTTTCCTTATTTTCCTCGCTTTTGGGCATGTAATCGTATTAGCAAAAAATCGAAAGCTACCTTCAATGCAAATTTACTATTTTAATAATGTTTTATAGCAGAAGTTAATTAGTTTTAAAAGAACGACTAATTAGACTAATAAGATTAAATTTCTATGAAATTAAATGTTCCTGTAATACTATTGGTAACTGCAATAACCGTCATAAGTTATTAGTGGAAATAACTTACTATAATTTCTTTAAAAATACGTTATTGTAGCCGCCATCTTGAAAAGCCACATATCCAAGTGTTATAAAAGTGAAGAAATGAACTGACACTACTTGTGTATCAACTCCTAACATTGTGTATCAACGTGAGTTTTTTCGACTGACTAATTCATATCCATCTGCTAAACTTATTTTCACAGATGGTTCAAAGATGAATAACAATGTTGGGTGCGCGTTTTACTCACTGGACGAAACGTATGTATGGATTACCCTCAATTTGTAGTGTCTTTACGGCCGAACTCTTTGCCATCTTAAAGGCTCTGAACACTATTGAATTCGATAGTTTGCATTACGTTGTTTGTTCTGATTCAAAAAGTGCACTCCAGGCAATCCAGGATATGTATTCGGTAAACCCTCTGGTTCAAGATATTCTGTGTTCTGTCCATAGACTTGAACTACGAGGTGAAAGAGTATCATTTATCTGGATTCCTGGCCACTGTGGAATATTTGGAAACACTGTAGCGGATAATGCGGCAAAGGAAGCAACTTTTCTTCCGCCATGCACTCAACGTGTAATCGTGTCTGACTTCCTTTGTCACGTAAAACATTTAATTCATCTACAGTGGGAAAATGAATGGGCAGCTACAAGCAGTAATAAATTGAGGGTAATCAAAAGTACAGTTCGTCCTTGGGGGTCGTCAATACGTGCAAGTCGCAGAGAAGAGGTGGTGATCACCCGCCTTCGCATTGGTCACTCCATGTTAACGCATGGATTTCTGATGGAACGCGGGGACCCACCTGAATGTGAATTCTGTAGGGAAACCATCACAATTAAACATATACTGCTCGATTGTGATGGTTTTCAAAATGTGCGTGTTATGTGTGGTCTGAGCAACTGTTTGCAGACGATGTTGGGAGATAGTGCCTCGGCCGTTGACCGGGTTCTAAAATTCCTTCATCGTCTGAATGTTCTAAATAAAATTTAATTTATATAGTTGTTATTTCTTGTGTTATATTATTTATTTATTTTATCTATAAATTTATTTCTGTTATGTTTTTATATACCTTTACGAATTGTTATTAAATCTTATTCATTATTAATTGTTATTTAGTTCTTAAGTATTTATTATTAATATAGTTATACCTGCTACTTAAATTTTGTTAAATTTATGTTTACAAATATAGTTTGTTGTAGTTTTATTTCTATATATAAGTAAATTTTGTTAATTCCTTTTTTTATATATATTTTAATTTAGCATGACGGCGATGATAACCTTAACGGTTTTTCGCCGGGGAAAAAAACTTTTATAATTATCAATTATAAATAATTATTCAATAATAATTGAAATAAATATTTAACATTTTCTTTTGTGAAATGTATTGTATATCTTTCCAACTAATGGTATCATGCCTATTATATACATATAATTTTATTAATACAGTATTATTACAAGCGGAATGAAAACAGTATATCGGGAAAAATTTAATAACTGTGTGTAGAATCAAAATAAAGATTTGAAAAATTTCAGTTATATTCAGGACATCACGGATAACAATCACTGCAAAAGAGATTTTATCTCAAAAACTCTTGATCTGGTTTTAGTAAAAACAAAAGACTATGAAAATTTAGTTTTGTGACATTATTCTCAAACAAATTGTATATATTTTTTTTTTAAGAATTAAATGTGTAATTGTTCAGGAAAAACCAATAAAGGCAATAGTGTAACTAAATTTATCACATTATTGTTCGTTTACTTTAACAATGAATCAAAAATGAGTAGTTCAAAATGAGAAAAATCCAATAGTAGTGCAAAAGAGGCAATCGGACACTTAACAGTAGAAGGTTCTAGGAAAACAACTGGTTGACGAATGTAGCGAGTGACCAAGTGTGGGAATTGACAAGCCGATGGAGGAGAGGGAGCAAGAGAGAGCGCGACTGTTAGAAAGAGAACGAAGATTGCGGGTTGCATCTTTTCATTTGCAGGAGTAGGCCAATTTTTTTAAAACACCCCCACGGCTAAACTATTTCATCTAGAACAGATATTTTTTTGGAAAATAACCTTCAAACCTATCTTCACCTCGCTATGAAGTTTAAATTTTGATTAAATAAAAAATATATTTTTTACATTTTTTTTAAAAAAACAGTTTTTTTAAAAATGTCCGATATGGTAAAATGAGGGTAATTAAGGTATTGGTCATGTTTAGTAGCATATAAATCCAAAATTTGGTTTAAATTGCTTCTTCCGTTTACACGTGGGTGTGGATTGACTAAAACACAAAAAAGACCACTTAAAACCCCCCCCAATCGCTAAAAAATTTTTTTAAAAATTTATGTGTGAAAATAACATGTCTCCAAACATGTGTGAGTTACTTTAAGCCAAAGTATCCATAATTGTTTTTTTGATCGCACAACCTTAAGCTTTCAGTGGCCGCACTTACGGAACAATAGCTAAGGTTTTGATTGCCGTGGTTCGCTTCGCTTCGCATTTGGTGGCCAGCCTGTCTTAAATGATAACAACTACGTGAGATTTCTTTGATCCAAGTTCAACAAAGCGTTTAGATCGTGTATATAGTCCTTGGGTGTTCAATATTTGTAAGTTGCTAAGCATTTGGAACATCCAAACATACATAATTACGTTTTACGTATTAGTGTAGATGTAAGAAAACGTACAATTGCCTATATTAAATTAGATTTCTCAGATTTTAGTGTTTATATTTGAAAAACAAATTAAGATCTTTGAATATTATTACAACGGGTTTCAACAATTCAAATCTATGAGTTTCTTAATAAATCAATATTGGTTGCCAAATCTACTTCACTTTCCCTTAAACATTAAGACACAGCAAACAGATTAATTTGAATAAAATATTTTAATCACATTAGTAGCGGACAGTTCGGTAATGACTTAGCTGTTGTAATGTGTACACATTATTTGTTGCAAAACACTCCAAACTGTCGGTATATATGCGAGTGCTGTCACCTGTCACAAACAGCGACTCCGCCGACATGTTTGTGGTAAGTATGTTTCTGTTATATAGAGTATTGGATAATTTAACATGCCAACTGCGTAATACATATCTTGGAACCTAAAATTATGTCCTTGCTTCTTTAATATCAGTCCTCTAAAAGAGGATTTTAAAATAATCGAAAATTATTATTATCATTTAAGTTAATTACTTAGTATAATTTACAATAGTAATCGACTCCTGGTGCTGAAATCTTTCGTTCCTGTATATAACTGGATGTATATAACATCCCTGAAATGTTCAAGAATTTTGAACTTTGAAAATATATAATTAAATTCCCCCAATTTAATTTATTTAACAAATTAATAAGCAGATATAAAATGAAAACTTAAGCTGCCCTGTTGAAAATGCCAACTACTTCGGTCTATCCAGAAGGATATTCCCAAATAAATTATCCCAAAATATAAGAAAACTTGCTGAATTTAAATTCATAAATGTCTACCTTTGGTAATATGGACACGGTTTTATTTAAAAAAATAAAATTTATTCCTGCGAAAAAACTAGAATAAAGCCTAAATTCTTAAAATAAACTCACCAGATTTTTTTAAAATTTTCATAATATTAATTATTAATGATTAAGCAAAGATTATTTTAAGGAAACTAAAACAATTTTGACATCGGTCAAGGTTCATTTGATTTTTCTTTATTTAAAGTTAGCACGCAAGTAGGCCTATATGACATTTACTTTGAATCAAAATCCGTGCATTAATAGCCTTGTAAATTGTTTATGCAAATTGTACATTACAAATTGTAACAAAATGTAGAAATATGATAATAGCTCTACATTAGGCTCTTTTAAAGTTTTCATTTTCTAGAGTATTTTATGTTTATTTACTAAAAATCTATGAATGTAAAATGAATGCTAAAAATGTATATTTTCTGCAAGTCGTAGGGAACAGGCGGTGGTTATTTGTGCAAGTCGTAGGGAACAGGCGGTGGTTATTTGTGCAAGTCGTAGGGAAGAGGCGGTGGTTATTTGTGCAAGTCGTAGGGAACAGGCGGTGGTTATTTGTGCAAGTCGTAGGGAACAGGCGGTGGTTATTTGTGCAAGTCGTAGGGAACAGGCGGTGGTTATTTGTGCAAGTCGTAGGGAACAGGCGGTGGTTATTTGTGCAAGTCGTAGGAACAGGCGGTGGTTATTTGTGCAAGTCGTAGGGAAGAGGCGGTGGTTATTTGTGCAAGTCGTAGGGAACAGGCGGTGGTTATTTGTGCAAGTCGTAGGGAACAGGCGGTGGTTATTTGTGCAAGTCGTAGGGAACAGGCGGTGGTTATTTGTGCAAGTCGTAGAGGAACAGGCGGTGGTTATTTGTGCAAGTCGTGGGGAACAGGCGGTGGATATTTGTGCAAGTCGTAGGGAAGAGGCGGTGGTTATTTGTGCAAGTCGTAGGGAAGAGGCGGTGGTTATTTGTGCAAGTCGTAGGGAAGAGGCGGTGGTTATTTGTGCAAGTCGTAGGAACAGGCGGTGGTTATTTGTGCAAGTCGTAGGGAACAGGCGGTGGTTATTTGTGCAAGTCGTAGGGAACAGGCGGTGGTTATTTGTGCAAGTCGTAGGGAACAGGCGGTGGTTATTTGTGCAAGTCGTAGGGAAGAGGCGGTGGTTATTTGTGCAAGTCGTAGGGAACAGGCGGTGGTTATTTGTGCAAGTCGTAGGGAACAGGCGGTGGTTATTTCTGCAAGTCGTAGGGAACAGGCGGTGGTTATTTGTGCAAGTCGTAGGGAACAGGCGGTGGTTATTTGTGCAAGTCGTAGGGAACAGGCGGTGGTTATTTGTGCAAGTCGTAGGGAAGAGGCGGTGGTTATTTGTGCAAGTCGTAGGGAAGAGGCGGTGGATATTTGTGCAAGTCGTAGGGAAGAGGCGGTGGTTATTTGTGCAAGTCGTAGGGAACAGGCGGTGGTTATTTGTGCAAGTCGTAGGGAACAGGCGGTGGTTATTTGTGCAAGTCGTAGGGAAGAGGCGGTGGTTATTTGTGCAAGTCGTAGGGAACAGGCGGTGGTTATTTGTGCAAGTCGTAGGGAACAGGCGGTGGTTATTTGTGCAAGTCGTAGGGAAGAGGCGGTGGATATTTGTGCAAGTCGTAGGGAAGAGGCGGTGGTTATTTGTGCAAGTCGTAGGGAACAGGCGGTGGTTATTTGTGCAAGTCGTAGGGAACAGGCGGTGGTTATTTGTGCAAGTCGTAGGGAAGAGGCGGTGGTTATTTGTGCAAGTCGTAGGGAAGAGGCGGTGGATATTTGTGCAAGTCGTAGGGAAGAGGCGGTGGTTATTTGTGCAAGTCGTAGGGAACAGGCGGTGGTTATTTGTGCAAGTCGTAGGGAAGAGGCGGTGGTTATTTGTGCAAGTCGTAGGGAAGAGGCGGTGGATATTTGTGCAAGTCGTAGGGAAGAGGCGGTGGTTATTTGTGCAAGTCGTAGGGAAGAGGCGGTGGTTATTTGTGCAAGTCGTAGGGAACAGGCGGTGGTTATTTGTGCAAGTCGTAAGGAAGAGGCGGTGGTTATTTGTGCAAGTCGTAAGGAAGAGGCGGTGGTTATTTGTGCAAGTCGTAAGGAAGAGGCGGTGGTTATTTGTGCAAGTCGTAGGGAAGAGGCGGTGGTTATTTGTGCAAGTCGTAGGGAACAGGCGGTGGTTATTTGTGCAAGTCGTAAGGAAGAGGCGGTGGTTATTTGTGCAAGTCGTAAGGAAGAGGCGGTGGTTATTTGTGCAAGTCGTAAGGAAGAGGCGGTGGTTATTTGTGCAAGTCGTAACGAAGATTTTTTTTTTTGTGTTTAACGTCCGACTGTTACACTATCAACTAGGCCACCGAAGCGGCACTCGTAGGGAAGAGGCGGTGGTTATTTGTCTTTGGATTGGTCATTCCTTCCTAGCGCATGATTTTCTGATGGGAGGCGGGGAGCCTCTTGAATGCGAGTTTTTTTCAGAAGCCGTTACAGTGGGGCATATATTTATCAACTGTAATGGTTTCTGAGATATGTAACGTATATGTGGTTTGAGCAATTATTTACAGACGATGTGGAAGATAGTCTGTATATAATGGAAGATCGACCAGAATATATTTGTTATTGATGTAGGGTATCTTTACAGCCCTGCAACAAATTGCTTATATTTTGTTTTAAAGGATATATATATATATATATATATATATATATATATATGTGTGTGTGTGTGTGTGTGTGTGTGTGTGTGTATGTATATTTGATAATGAAAAGAATTTGTTTTTGTTTTTTTGTTAGCCGCCTCGGTGACCTAGTTGATAGCGTACTGAGCTTTCACCCCGAGGACCCGGGTTCGATTCCCGGCCAGGGCTTGGCCTTTTCATACGCTATAAATCATCCCATTGTCTGCATTAGCCCAAGTGTGCACAATAGTCGAGAAAGAATTAGTTTTTTTTAAATATATAGTTTAGAAAGTAAATGTTCAAAAGAGAATTACAAGAGAGCACAATATTTTTTTCCAAACTGTGCTGGCCCCTGATCAGCTGTTGATTGTGTTGTTATGTGAGGGACAGAGTTATTACAGCTGAAGTGTACACAATATTAATCGACTAAACAACTTACACTAATAAACAGTCCTTGGTTGTTACTTCGTAAGCCTACAACAATTGGCCTTTCCAAACATTTTCTTGTATTTGTAATGGTGTCTAAATTTCAAGGTTATAATGCTGGTTTTTTTCTTAATAATTTTGATTTTTCAGCGAATGTTCTGTCTTACTTTACTATCAGTCAACAGTTTTATATTCATAATAAATTTCAAATTTTTCGTTTTCATCAAAAAATAATTATAAAAAATAGTTTTTATAACATTGTATTCGCACCGACTGGTACGGCATTTTGCATGCACAAAGAAAATTAGACAATGTTTAGAAATAGAAGATTTGGTACAGTAAAAAAATTCTGGCTTGGTCGGAAGAAATTGAATATAAAAAATAATTAAATAAAGATTAATTAGTTATCATTTTTTTATCAGTACTGTATACATATAAACAAATGTTAACTTTATACAACGACAGCCAAATTATTATGAAAATAACATTTTGTAGCCAAATTAGTTATGAAAATTTAGGTTGTTTGTACGTAAGGATATCTTTTATAGGAAGAACTTATGTTTTGTGTACATACACATCTACTTCTAGCATTTGATACTGCAGAATTTTAACACCAACTTACATAATGCACGGAACATTACCCCCTGTTATTTAACGTCCGACTATTGTGCACACTTGGGCTAATGCAGACTATGGGATGATTTATAGCGTATGAAAATGCCAAGCCCTCGCCGGGAATCGAACCCGGGTCCTCGGGGTGAAAGCCCAGTACGCTATCCACTAGGCCACCGAGGCGGCTCAAACAAATATATATATATTTGTGTTTAACGTCCGACTATTGTGCACACTTGGGCTAATGCAGACGATGGGATGATTTATAGTGTATGAAAATGCCAAGCCCTCGCCGTGAATCGAACCCGGGTCCTCGGGGTGAAAGCCTAGTATGCTATCCACTAGGCCACCGAGGCGGCTCAAACAAATATATATATATATTTGTGTTTCACGTCCGACTATTGTGCACACTTGGGCTAATGCAGATGATGGGATGATTTATAGTGTATGAAAATGCCAAGCCCTCGCCGGGAATCGAACCCGGGTCCTCGGAGTGAAAGCCTAGTACGCTATCCACTAGGCCACCGAGGCGGCTCAAACAAAAATATATATATATATATATATATATATATATATATATATATATATTTGTGTTTAACGTCCGACTATTGTGCACACTTGGGCTAATGCAGACTATGGGATGATTTATAGCGTATGAAAATGCCGGGAATCGAACCCGGGTCCTCGGGGTGAAAGCCTAGTACGCTATCCACTAGGCCACCGAGGCGGCTCAAACAAATATATATATTTGTTTTTAACGTCCGACTATTGTGCACACTTGGGCTAATGCAGACTATGGGATGATTTATAGCGTATGAAAATGCCGGGAATCGAACCCGGGTCCTCGCGGTGAAAGCCTAGTACGCTATCCACTAGGCCACCGAGGCGGCTTCGATGCTGGCACACAAATGCTTATAACAACAAGTACTGAAATACTAAAAGTACGAGAAAATGTATATTAAAAAAACAACAAAATTTAAATTTAAAAAAAACGAATTATTACTAATTAAATTTAATTGCTGAGAATCACTATAAAAATAATTAATTGTAACACAATAAAATAAACATAGCATGCAATTAGCGTCGCTGACGTGAAGGGAGCACATTTCCGAAAAATTGTAAAATATAATAAAATTGCATAAACGAATTTTGTTTACGTAAATAAAAATACAAAAGCAAAGTTTGACCGATGTAAAATTCATAATTTTTTAATCTTAATTTTTTTAAATATCTGATTTCACTATTTTTAGGCGTTAGATTCTGTATTTTAAATTTACAATGAAAATATTCATTGTAAGTTAAAGAATGAAAATATTTAGCGTTTATTAGCTGCAAATTGAACTTTTAGAACGGGAGCCTGCAGATCCGGGTCTCTTCCACTAGTGATATATAAACCCACTACAAATATATTAATTAAATTCTTTACCGTCGTTGCGGATACATTCTTCCGTTATGCTATTCAAGATACGTTTAATTTAAACTAGGTCCTATACATAGAACAGTCTAAATAAGTACTTAAAAGTAGGATAGTTAAAAGTATCTAAATAAAATAAATTATATTTTGTTCGCAGCTGCTTTTCTTGTGTATAACAGCGTTCGTTCATGCACAGCAATTTAACCAAGGATCACAATTTGGCGGGAATGGCTTCGGAGGTAATCAAGGTGGTGGAGGTTTTGGAAATCAAGGCTTTGGCGGAAGAGGTGGAGGAGGAATAGGAAACCAAGGATTCGGAGGAGGTTTTGGAAACCAAGGAAATGGAGGAGTTGGTGGAGGAGGTTTTGGAAACCAAGGATTTGGTGGAGGCTTTGGAAACCAAGGATTTGGAGGAGGAGGAGGAGGAGGAGGAGGAGGAGGTTTAGGAAACCAAGGATTTGGAGGTGGGGGAGGTTTAGGAAACCAAGGATTTGGAGGTGGGGGAGGTTTAGGAAACCAAGGATTCGGAGGAGGGGGAGGTTTTGGAAACCAAGGATTCGGAGGAGGGGGAGGTTTTGGAAACCAAGGATTCGGAGGAGGGGGAAGTTTTGGAAACCAAGGAAATGGCGGAGCTGGAAATCAAGGCTTTGGAGCCAATGACGTTGGCTTTCAAAATCATCAAGAAATCCAAACTGATTCGAATAATCCACCTCGGAGACCACATAAGGAATATGGACCTCCTCCACCAGAAGAATATGGGCCACCATCAGAACCAGAGGAAGAATATGGAGTTCCCTTAAAGCCAGAAGACGAAGAACATGAACCAGTACTACATGAAGAGTATGGAGTTCCTCCTCCCCCTGAGGAGGAGTATGGTCCTCCTCCACCAGATGATGAATACGGTGTCCCTATACCAACAGAATATGGTGTACCACTCGAAGAACCATCAGCACCCGACGAACCATCAGATAAATACGGTTTACCACCAACAGCTCCAGATACTAAATATGGAGGAGCACCAATTCATAAATATGGACATTCGGACAATAAATATGGCATGAAGAAAACAAGAAAACAAGAAGACGATCCTGTTGAAAGTGTTCCTAAAATATCAAATGCACTTCTACCACCAATTAATGGACAAACAGCACTTTTTCTTGAAAAAGAATCTTTTCCATCTCAAGAGTCTAAACAAGGGGATGGCTCTTCTTATAACCATGACATGAAATACATTCCTGCTTCATATTATCTTATGCACACACCACCACCGCCACTACACACATATGAAGCTCTTCCACCTCACCCACCACCGCATACCTATGAAGCACCTCCATCTCACCCACCACCCCATACCTATGAAGCTCCACTATCTCACCCACCACTGCATACCTATGAAGCTCCTCCAACTCACCCACCATCCCATACCTATGTAGCTCCTCTACCTCACCCACCACTACATACCTATGAAGCTCCTCCACCTCCCCAACCACCATATATCTACAAAGTGCCACCACCCCAACCACCACCGCATATATATGAAGCACCACCACCTCACCCCCTACCACATACCTATGAAGTGCCTCCACCTCACCCACCACCACACACCTATGATCTTCCTCCACCTTTAACACATACTACGCCTCAGTCTATGCATCCTACATATTCAAAAGAAAACCCTATCGATTCTTCTCCACCAGATCAAGTCAATTCAGATGACCCTACACCTCCTGATGGTAAAAATAATGGTGATTCCACATCTGAAGAACCAAGAAGTTTACACAAAGAGAAGCATCAGCCTTTAAAAATTGAAGTGAATTCAATTCATTATGGATTACCTCAAAATTCACTTCTAGAAAAGCCTTATGGGCACAGACCTCCTGAATACCCTATACCTCCTTTAGTGAACTTTGAACCCTCCTTCAAACCACATTCATATCAAGGTCAACCGCCAACCATTTTCATTTTTGACCCTTTAAAGCATACATATTCACCATTGCCAAATGTACAATTTACTTCTGGATTTCAACCAAGTTTAATTCCTTCCTACTGAACTATATACATAAGAAAACATAATTAATATAAGAAAAAACAAAACATATAAGTAATTAAAATATGTCACATAACTGTAACATCCCCAAAAAAGTATATCATTTACTTTTGTTATTAATTATTTTATTATAAAATCATAAATTATATGATTATTAAACTATTTTTAAAACAATTAGTGTACCTTAACAACATGGTAATATTTATTATACTTTTTTTAGTGTTGCAACATTGGTAATAAAACGAATTTGTATTTTTATTAAGTACACTAAACCAATATGGTAATGTAAATACTTTAATACTGTATTTTCTTCTGGTGATAAGAATTGTTATTTTTAATTTGTAGAAATAAATAGTGTACTTTTTATAATTTAATAAAACAAATAAATGAATGCCTGTTTCTTTCACAAGTTAAACATGTGTAGAAATATTAAACTGTGTTTAATATCTCTGTTTTTATGATACAGTCTCTCGCGATAAAACAATAATGTCAGCATGAAGGTGTTTCACAGATATAGTGGAAAGGAATTTCCAACACTATATTTGTTTATCATAAATTATTTGGAAAACATGATTTCACCGTCGTAAAATCTGCATGTGTTAAAATATTACAGCGTTAGCATTTTAAATTACATTGAAAATATAAAACTTTGTTCACAGTTAGGTCATTTTAATTGAAAACGTTAATTGCTAACTTATGCAGACTTTATTACACATTATACTGTAATAGTAAAATCAGATTTTCAAAAAGTTGTAACATACAAAATTGTTTCCCGAAATCAATTTCAGAGCCAAGTTTGAATCAAACATGAAATTACTAAAACTCTCTCTCTCTCTCTCTCTCTCTCTCTCTCTCTCTCTCTCTCTCTCTCTCTCTCTCTCTCTCTCTCTCTCTCTATATATATATATATATATATATATATATATATATATATATGGACACATCAGTAGACTCCCAACAACGAGACTTGCCAACAGAATCCTTAAGTATATACAAGGAGTCAAATCAACAACGTTGTGGATCAGAATAGACCTATATGACGCAGAAATAGACTCAACAGACGTTGAAGACAGGTTCGCATACAGGAGAAAGATGCTCGGTTGGAAGGTCCCAGAGAATGAAATCCCTAAGAGAGCTGGGGTAAAATGGACGGAGGAGCAGAAGAGGATCCATGGGAACAGGATGAGGGAGGTGTGGAGGATTAGAAGAAACAAGACATGAGTCAGAGTGCTTTGGGTGATCCAACAGGGTCTATACACAAATAATAATAATAATAATAATAATATATATATATATATATATATATATATATATATAAATTGAGTGAGTCGCTTCGGTGGCCTAGTTGATAGCGTATTGGGCTTTCACCCCGATGACCCGGGTTCGTTTTCCGGCCAGGGCTTGGCATTTTCATACGCTATAAATCATCCCATCGTCTGCATTAGCCCAAGTGTGCACAATAGTCGGACGTTAAACACAAAAAAAATATATAAATTGAGTTTGTATCCTTATAAAATCCAAATGAAGTTCTAACTTGAAGGTATGACTTAAAAGCATACTACTAAGCCTTAAGGTACTACTCAAAGGTCTAAGAGACTTAGGGTGGCTTCATAAAATCTAATGGACCAATGGAGAACACTTTCATTTTAATGGTTGTATAAACACTCACAATTGCAGAATATAATCTGTTACTAGCTCTTTCAAAGCAGTGAACTGATTCAACTGATTCAGTTCTGATTCTGCTGATTCAAATTTTGATTCAACTGATTCAAAATTACAGTATGTATATTATTTCGAATGAGTTCAAAATGGAATCTCCAACACAGTTACAATCTCGGGTCAATGTTACTTAGATATGCTACTTAATAAAGTGATTTCAAAACTAAAGAACACGGTAAAGGGAACACTTTGGAAACTGTGTATTTGAAACATAATATGTGGTGTTTATGCCTCTGAGGTCCTGAGACTCTCAGAAGCTCTATGGACACTTCTAGCTCTGGGGCTAACTGAAAAACAAAGTTTACTGTTTAAAACCAATGACTATTCAAGGATTTGAGGTTTCATTGTTGGAGAACTAGCAGCAATCAATCTCCATAACTTAGATGATGCTGCATAAACTGTGCAGAACTTGTGGTGAACTTTTCCAGGAGCAGAACGGCAGCAATATTGAACGCTTAGGTTAAATGTTAAATAGGTTTGATTTTCTTAGAATTTGATATTAAATATCAAATCCAGCTTGTTGTAAGTAGTGTATGTAGATCAAAGCTTATAATTAAAAAAAAGCATAGTCTATAATGAAATGAAATAGTAATTTACTTTTGAAAGACTTAGTGTATTTAAAATCATGAAGTATAACATGTAATGTAAAAGTTATTGTGCTATGATAAACCTAGAGTGGAAGTAATGTTCTCCTAAACAGCTGATTTTGAATTCAGTTGTTTTTCAACAATACTATTTCCACTGAGGTTATGTTTACTACCATTTTTCACTATCATTAAAAATAAGGTGTATATCATTATTATTAATACTAAAATTTTTGTATTATATACTTGAACATTTATATACGATAAATAAATACAATTTGTTAGTTTTACCTTACATATGTAAAGTTATATTGTCTTTTAAATATTGATTAATAGACACAATTACTAATATTATTTTTAGTTTATGCTCTGTACTTTTTTTTACATTTTTATGAATAATATTTTGTTACAAGTGATTGTGATTTTAACGTTTATTTTGTAGAATTTTATGAAATAGAAGAAGAAGTTTTGTATAACTTTGTTTCACTTTTTTTTAACGTAAAAATTACAAAGGCTGTTTTAACCTTTTATATAAACTTTTTCAATTTTCTGGTCTGTAATAAAGTTAAACAGAAGGAAGTTGTAGTGCATCTGCTTGTGTTCCTAACTAGATAATTTCATAACAACTGCACGTGTAAACTAATTTAAATCAGATCTGCTAACCCATTCCTGATAGTGTAGGCAGTAACTTCCATTCCCATTCCTGATATAACTGCAGTAACTTTGTTATATATTCACTATGTTAATTTATAAAATAAACATGTTGCAGTCGTGGAAACAGGCTGATAGAAACGAAAACTTTACTTTAAGCACTATAATAATAAATTAGTCCGTACACAAAAAAGCATAGTAAAAGTATAATTTTTACAACAACTTTATTTGTGTACATAAAAGTAGGTTATAAAAACCGAACATAAACTGAAAAGATGTTATACAACCAAAGATATAAAAAGTAGGTTATATAATACTGCATGTTTCAAAGACACATGAATTAATTATAAACTGTTTATTATTCTCTTTATTTGTTTCACCCAACTTTGGGGTACACCAAATCAATCATTTTTTAATGTTCTGTGCCTTTCTCGTAGCCCAGTATTGCTTCATTCGTTGTGATCTTGCTTTTCTATCTTCGTCAGAGATTTGGATCGTTCGCTTGGATTTGACTTTGCCTTGGAACCGTCGCTTCTTGTCCTTGGTTATTGTTTTGGCTGTTCTGTCCATGAGCATAGTGTCAGTGATCTGCAGTCTGTTATGTCTTTCTCTGTTTCTCTAAACCAAAGTGGTTTGGCTCTTTTATTGCGAAAGTAGTCAAATATTTTTTTGGTTAGTCTATTTTTGTCCATTCGGAGGATGTGCCCATAAAAATCAATTCTCCTTTTTCTTATTGTATCTGATAGTGTTTCAGTTTTTTTGTAAAGAGTTTCATTCCTGATGTGGAGTTACGGAATTTGGGGCCTAAGATTTTTCGTAATATCTTTCGTTCTTTGATCTCCAGCCTTTCAAGTGGGCCCTGGGTTGTGAGAGATAATGTTTCAGCTGCATATAAGGCTTCTGGTTTAATTACCATCTGATAATGCCTTATATTTGTACTCCAGGAGAGGGACTTCTTGTTTTATGTGTCTTTGGTAAGTTGGAAGGTTATTATTATTTTTTTTTTTTTTTTTAGATCGTGTTTCTAAACAAGAAGTCGAGAATCAGTTTATCTATTTCCTTAAAAGAAAAATATGTAGTCACAACCCTTAGGGGAGGGTCAGATTTTCAGTTTATATTAGAAGAATGCAATGGTTAGTATGCATTTTGGTTGACAAAAATTATTACACGATAATAACAAACATACTGATTTTTAGCACAATATCATTATAACGTTAATGAATAATAATCATAACAAAAGATTCTATTATTGGTTTTTTTAAGAGACAGCATTATTGAATCAAGTTATATTGTAGGAAGCCATGATTATCTTGCAATTTTCTCCAACTCGAAGCCCCCCCCCCACCCAGATAGAAACTCCCAAAACTATTTTGGTTATGCCTATGGTAAAATCAGTCTTTGTGTTAAAATATTTTTGGCATGTTTATCAAGCTTTGCAGTGTAATAACCAAGACCCTGACAATCTTTAACCTACATTTAGGTATATGTTCATTGTTAAGATTTGAAACAAGTATACGGTTACTATATTTTCAGTGGATGAAACTGGGTTATTTCTGTATGGGACAGTAGCTATGAACTCCTCCACAAAGAGGAGGGTGCTCTTAGGGCCCTTCCACAAATATTAAAAATATCATCAATTGAAAAAACTTTCTTTAAATACTTACCAAATTAAAATAATTGCAGTGTTACTGAACAGCTCCAGTAACAGGTTAAATATATTCACTTTGAGTATCACTCACATTTTTCAGACAGCTTTGCATCTTTTAATTGTTTAATTTACAACTTTTTAATCTGGTTGATTTTTCACACAATTTTAAAACTCAGTATAGGTTTTATTTAAGTTACACTGATAAAATAATAAGGTTTGAGCTGTTTCCATTAAAAGGTGGTTGCATTCATCAGTTATTGTGTAACTTTCTACACATCTGCATTGTAAACTGGTATTGAAAACTTATACTGGCATATTTTCAGCTAGTGAGTATATTGATACTTAAACGTAATCTTAAAGCACCTACTCCATTTTGTAAATCTTTGTAAATTGTAACCATGCTCAATTGACAAACAAATTGATCAAAAACCATACTTTCTGGAATTGAAAAGTTCTTTGAGGTAAAATAAGCCAGAGTATTTTCTACTTGGTCTGAATCAGGGATTACCTTATGCATCATCCAGTTGAAGATGGGTAAGTGTGTTGAAGGGACTCGTTCCACTTATTCAAGTAACCATAAGGTGTCTGGAAAAATCCTTACAGTTTCTTTATTACTTTCTTTCTCTTTAGCAATTACTTGCATAGTTTAAACCTAATAAAGTAAGATTGTTCACATTCTTTAAGAGCTTTCAAAGTTTTTCTAAGACTAGTCTAACCTTAATGACTAAAATATTTGAAGATTTGATTTTTTAAATTATTTGTTAAAAGAAAGGCAGCTAGTTATTACGATAGGCCTCACTCAGTGTGGTCAAAATATATTTTATGGGATTTTTCCTGACTGAAGAAGTATGACTAAAGCTATCTACGAATTTAAATTGTGTTCAGATGCAAGCAAAACAATACCCATCTTGTTTGATAACATAAACAATATTGTTTTTCTATTCTTATATGGTAAAGCAACTGTTTGTATGTTATGTCAACAAACTCAAAATCAACAAAGCTCAAAGTTTTATTCCTGGACTTTTACAACATTTACTGAACTGGGACAATTTGATGTTCTGAAAAGCCTTCTCAAAATACTGCAGCATGGCGTGCAAAACTGTTGAAAGTACGAAAAAACAGTATGCATGGTAACTATACGCAAACATTAAATATATGTCTAAGAAGCATAACTCCTTTTCTAGATAATTCCTTAAGAACTCTTTCTGAGATTATCTCTTTTAAGTGTTTTATTAGGACTGATGACATTATCAATTTTTGTATAATAACAGAAATTTTACAATATCATAGAAAAACTAACCTACTTCTTATTAGAGTCAATATATAAATTGTTTATAAATTTTTATCAATGTGGTGTTAGATATACTAAAGTTAAAACAATTGATGTAAAAGATACACAAATGTTTCATCATACGAAACATCTATTTACTAAACTCATCAAGATAAATAAATAAATGAAATAACACATAGACCATTTTTTTTTAAATTCCTTAATTTGTAAATACTTACACAGAAAAACTCAACATCAGACTTACATAGCCTGAAGCAAAAATACAAAGTTATACAGCAGTTACTAAATAATTGTAATACAGTAACATGTACTTAACTGATGTCACAATTAAAACCAATGGACTATTTATTGTTTTTATTAAATAGCTAATGTAAAATTTATATTTTAAAAATCATAGTTATATAAATATGTATGTTATACTGTATTAATGAAAATAACAAATATTTAAATAACAACTGTCACTTTAAAAATCAGCAGTCTTTATTTACAGCTGATTTCATTATTAATTGCATAAGAAATGATTTGTTAAGGATTAATTAAAATAACAAATTGTATTTGTAATAATTACATATCTTATATTATAGTAATAATCTGTCATCAAATTTACTATACAGTCTGTATTATAAATTACAGGCTGTATTATGTTATGCAGGATTTAATTATACTATAGTAAGTTGAAGTTAAGATTAGAATTTTATATTTTTGTTATTTTTAAATTAACTAAAATTTTCTGTGTTTTATTGATTATTTTTAACCAGCCATTTTACCTCATTTAACCTTACTCTTGTAATTTTAGCATACAAGATTTCGACTTTTGTAACTCTAGTCCTTATTACGTCAATGATAAAAGGAATTATTTCAATATAATATTTTTATATTGAAATTTTAAAATTGTCAAAAGTGCTAAAACTGTGTATCTAATTTTAATTAAGAATCTGTAAGAAGTTCATAAAACATTTTTTTTAAATTAGCATTGTTCAACAATTATGTTTTTTTTAACCTACAAAATTTTATGCTATAAATAATAAATTGCATGGTTACAATTATTTGACCAAATCAAAATGTTAGCTGTATTTGTATTTGTAAAAACCTTTAATCTGATCCTCTATGAGATATTTATTGTTATTAAAAATTAATTGATTGTATATCAGTAAGTTAAAATTTTCAAAAATTCATACATTAAAAAAAACTGCGTTATTCAAAAGTACTAAAAACCAGTTTCTGAATTTGGAAAAAAATATGTATCATCGTTTAGGAATTTCCATTACTAATTATTCAAATTACAGGCGCAAATAACTTACCAACTTACGTATGTTCTGTTTGATGATCAACACATATTGATTTCTGAGAAAATTTTAAAGTTAAAATGCATACATCCTATTTATCATTATCAATTATCATAGTTTTGTTACTAACCTCTAGTTTAGGTACTTAAAAGGTGTTTTGCCGAAATACAAAGATGTTGATATGGCTACAAAGGGTTGATAGATGTTTGTACAAAAATACAAATCTGTTGTTGTTGTTGTTTTTGTTTCCTGTGGTTAGCCCGGACTCCAGTCCATCAGCCTCCTTGTCTCCCAATACAGCCGAGCAAAGCTCTTCTGTCGTCTCGAATCAGCATTCAATCCAGGGCATGTCAGCAAGGAACACTTGTTCCTTGTTCATATTTGAGTTCGTTTCTTGGCACAGAGGACACATTTCAGAGGAGTAGACTCCAATGTGCTTCAAGTGGGCGGCGAGGCAGTCATGACCCGTGTCATAACGGAACTGTGCCACTGACTGTCTCCTTGGTTTTTCCTTCAATCCATCCCATTCCTCATCTATATTTTCCCAGCGTTTGCCTTTTGCATCTGCTTTTCATTTTTTCCAGCGTTTCATTTTTTCCATCTGCTGTTTCTTCATTGTACTTTTGAGCATGGCTTTTGCCTTATTTGGATTAGGCAAATGTTTGGGTTAGGGTAGGAGTGAACCTTTCTTTGCCAGCTCATCTGCAGCCTCATTTCCTGGCACACCTGCATGAGAAGGAATCCATTGGAACACTATATTTCTGCTTAATTTTTTAAGCGTTCGTAACATTTTATGTATTTCTTTAAGATTATTGCCCGCTGATGATGATAGGGCCTGCACTGCTGCCTTGTAGTCTGTCAGTATTACACAGTTTTGGTGTTTATGTGAAGTGTTTAACAGAAAGAGAAGAGCCTTAGATATGGCCTCCATCTCGGCATCAAAATTTTACCTGTTCAGCCCAACCGGGTAGTGGAGGGAGAAATGAGGTGTGTACACTCCCGCTCCGGTGCTTCCGTCCTCATACTTGGATCCATCTATGTAGATTCTCAACCATTGGTCGGAGGGGTATCTTTCTTCTATTGTGGAGATGGCCAGTTGTCTGAGAAGCGATGGGGGGCATTCTCTCTTCTTAACTTCCTCAACCAAAGACAAATTTATGTCTATCTCCAGAAGATGAATTGGGTTAGTTGGTATGGTATATGGTTCTGTAATGGATATCTGTTTATTGCCATTGAGGTATTAAGGAAATGGAATTTTTATGGTTTTTTTAATGTGTTGCTTCTGGAGGCGGATTTGGTCCATGATGTCTGAGGCAGTCCTTGCAGCCTCAAGTATGTAACTGCCGCAAGTTGTTTGACTTCTTCTTCTATATGTTGGTTCCGCGTGTACATCTGCATTGCTGTTATAGGAGTGGTTTTAACGGCTCCACAAATAAGTCTCAGAGCATTCAAATCTTATTTCATGAAATATTTTAGAGATATCCTAGAAGTCCTTTATCTGCAGTAGAAAGTTTATTAACTTATTCTAGTAACCATTCCATTCTTAATTCCACTCCACATCTCTTTTTTATTCCTTTAGACTTTTATTTATTTATTACTGTATCTTTCATACTTTCATTTCAGAAATATTTTATTTTTACCATTATTTTTTCTGTTATTCAAAGCTGTCATTTATTCTCTTTGTTTGTTATTCTTCTAGTTCTTTTCCATTTATTTTCCTATCTTTTAATATACAGGCCGTTAGATATAGACTAAACCATGTCTTAGAGTAAAAGAAGTCTTGATAACACGTAATTTGAAAATTCTCTTACATTATAACTGAAATTTTATAATAAATAAATAAACTATGACATTTTTACAAAATTATAAGTAAATATTTTTCTAAGTTCAAATACTTTAAAAATGTTTAATGCATTACATAAAATTATTGCATTTACTTGTAATTTTACTTAATTATTAAAGAGTTTATTATCAATTTTTTGAAAGTTTAAAACAAATTATTTTATAACAAAAAAAAAATGTAAACATTTAGTTTGTATGCAACAAAGAATTAATATTGAGAGTCTGTTAAAACTTAAATGAAGTGTCTTAGATATTTATAAGAGGTGTTCATACTTTATATAGCATTAGAGAACATTATTCCTACATAATAATTGTAATCATATAAATTATTACTCGAGTCAACACATACTATTCGTACAGTCACAAATGTGGTATCTTTGTAAAGATGTTTTAACTGGCTTCTGAAATTGCAAAATGATTTTGCACTAAAACTTACTGTTTTTTGGAAAATGCTAAGATAAAAGACACTTTATACTGTCATAGGCAAAACAGCATCATGGATGCACATGCGCGGCATCACAAATCAGACAATATTTTGTATAATTTAAGAAGCTAATTTATTAATCATGAATAGACAATCCCATTACAACTGTCACTTTTTTGCATAACTTGTTCAGAGCAATTTCAATATTTAGTTAAAAGTCATTAAACTTTTAGATTATGTGACCCTACTGACAGTCCCCTATATTTGCCAATAGTACAAGCCGGGACAAGCATTTCGAATACCAAACACATGTTTTGGACACTATTTTTAGACAAATATATTTGTGATTTCTTCATCCACCATGCATTTATCTATTGTTAATATGGACATCATCACAATTGTATGTAGCCTTTTGAAGGGAAACTAAATCAACTAACATGTTGATTTCTATTATTATTATTGTAATGCCCTGTAATAATTTCTATCAAAAAACAATTACTTGTATTAAAATGTACATACTTCAGTGACTCATAAATTTGTGATTATTATTTCAAATCAATCACTTTTCGATTTATATTTTAAATATGTTTTTCCTTCCTTCCAACTATCGCCCTCACCCCAACAACTACTCTTATTCAAAAGGCTGTGTTTACTTAAAACTTTCACAGTGCAAAACTTCACACGGGCCCCTTGGTTAATTATAATTAATTAATTAGGTGAATAATTGAAAAAAATATTAAAGAATATTTTCAAAATTTCAAGAAAAGATACTATCACAGGAAGTGTCTTAAAAATTGATTTTAAAGTTTGAACTAAACATGTAAGTGTTATGAGTTATATTACGAGTAGTGCTTGTAAGTTTTGCTTTTTATACTTTGGTAAATTAAAAAGAACAAAATACTGCTTCTACTAACAAAAAATATTAACCTTTTAATTGCAGTCTGAATGCTTAAATTACTATATTTATAATAGTAAAGATGATGAAAACGCAGATGATAAACGATCTAGAGCAAAGAAAAAGATGTACAAAGGAGTTAAAGATTCTTTATCTACAATTACAACTGCTTAGAAATCAAAACCTACTTTTGAATAGAAGAAAGCGTCCAATAAATGATAACATACTTGTTAAAAATAAGCAGTTACAGGTACAGTGTGTTGTTAAAAAAATTGGAGTATTTTTAGGTTGAAACATATTTTGTAAAATAGAAATTTACATGAAAAAACACAGGTTTTTCTACTTGAAAAATTCAAAATATTTATTGAGACATATTAGTAGAGAAAAAACCAATGTACGAGGTTTGTCCAATAAATACGCGAACTAAGGTCATAAAAACTTTATTTTACAAAATTTCATCTACATTGATTTTGTCCCCTTCAAAATACTCTCCATTCACTGCTATGCACTTATCCCATCTTCTTTTCCACTCTTCAAAGCACCCTTGGAAGTCCTTGGAAGTCAGGCTTTTCAGTCTCCTAATCGTTTCTTGTTTTATTGTGTCCACATCTTCCCAATGCTGTCCCCTCATCACATTTTTGCATTTAGGGAATAGAAAAAAGTTGCAGGGGCGAGGTCCGTGAATAAGGGGATGATCAGGGATAGTGATTGAATTTTTAGCCAGAAACTGGCGAACAATCAAAGCCGAATGTGCGGGTGCATTGTCTTGATGAAGAATCCATCCATCGTTTTGAGTCAAATGTGGTCGCATTACCGACGCACTTGATCTCTCAAACGCTTGAGAACGTTAAGGTAGAACTCAGAATTTACCGTTTTTCCTCAGGAAGGAATTCATGATGAACAACACCTTTGATATCAAAGAAAACCAGGAGCATGACTTTGATTTTTGATCAGCTTTTCCTTGATTTTTTTGTTCGAGCTTCACCTGTTGCTTTCCACTCCATGCTTTGCGATTTCGATTCGGGGTCATACTCGAAAAACCACGATTCATCACCAGTGATAACCCTATTTAAGAATCCAACATCATTTTCCATGGAATTTTTCCAGTCAGTAACACATTCGACTCTTCTCAACTTTTGATGCGGAGTCAGCAGTTTTGGCACGATTTTTGCACAAACCTTTCTTAAGCCCAAATGCTCGGTTAAGATTGTGTGCACTGTTGATTTTCCTAAATTTAGTTCTTCAGCTATCATTCGGACAGTTTTTCGGCGATCAGTAAGGACAAGACGCCGCACACGATCAATGTTTTCATACACACAAGAGGTTGAAGGTCGTCCAATTCTTGCATCATCCGTGGCATCTTCTCGACCTTCTTTAAAGCGCTTAATCCACTTGAAAATAGCTGTTTTCTTCATAGCATTATCACCATAAACAACTCTCAACATTTCAGCAATTTCTTGGTAATTTTTACCAAGCTTTACCAAAAACTTGATGTTAATTCGTTGTTCAGTGAATTGGTCAATTTCCATATCGACGAACAAAAAAATAATGCAAAACTAAAAATAACTCTACTCGCAAGATCCGCACAGCGTAACGTTCTGCCAAGCACTGACGGCTCATTGGGTCCCAGGCAACACGTGAGGCCACCATGTGAGGCTTAACTCTCCGTAATGGCCACCATATTCGACCAGTTCGCGTATTTATTGGACAAACCTCGTATAACCCTTTGTAGCTAAAACTACTGAAGCTAAACCGTAAACTTTAAAATGACACAAACAAAACATATAGGTAGAGAGGGGAAAACTGCTTAAATTGCACACTGGTTGTGCTTAGACAACCATATTTATTAAGCGGGGGTTTAGGTTTGAACGCTGCACCAAGGCTGAAACAGTTGCTTCCTGTAACAGTTTTGAACAGGATGAGTTGCGCTTAGTAAACAACATTTAACTCAGATAGTTGTGTGTTGTAGCTGTAGGTTGAGTAGTTATTTACACAAACACATTAATTATACAACAGTAATAACAGTTTTTATTTCCAAACATAAAAGAAACTGAAACATACAGATTTATTAAATGGAAAATACATTATTTGTTAAATTTATTTTGTTGTGTACACTCACCTACCTTTCCTTCCTTTGTAACTTGTTTTGTTGATTCCTTTTAAGTGACCCCTGTCATGAAAAATTATTGTTGCCTGTTTCTCTGTTCTTACATTAGAGTACAACAATAACTTTTCATTAATTCATAGCTAATTCTTTATTTAAGAAACCATTATTAAGTTTGATCAAAACTTAATTTCTTAAAATAAAATTTAAAAAACTATATTTCCAGAAATTTAATAATTTTTGCCTTAAATATTTATGATTACAATAACATACAATGTCACCTATATTGTCATAATTAAACGTGGAGCAAGGGCAAGAGAATTAAATTTATTTTTACAAGTTATATTTTCTGATAAAATATGTTCTTATAATATTCTAATATTAGAATATTTTATTAAAAAAAGTTTAATCTTTAAACGATTAAAATATTGTTTAAAAAATAAACATTTATTATTACAGGAAGATACTCTGACTCCTTTTAATAATGTTGAACGTAACAAAATTATTGGCATATGTTTGTTTCGAATAAATCCCTCTAAAAAAAGAAATGATTACTGGTAATAACAATAAGTAATCTAATCTAAACATAACATATGCACTTTTCTCTATTTCGTGTAGAGTAATAAATTTTAATCAAACTTAATAGCTGTTTATTTCTTGACACATTTCGGATTATCAACATTATTGCTGTAGTCTTCTCAATTCTACTTATTCTATTGAAATTTAAGAATAAGTTTTAATAATAAGGGCAATCTGTAAGGAGTCAAAACATGAAACATTTTCAAACCTCATCTTCACACAGCATAATTATACGTGTAAGTTTACACCGGACCAAAACATACAGTATTAGGGAAAAGAAATTACACATACATTTAATGGGCTAAAAGAACAGGAATCAGAAATTGTATGTATTGTTGTTTGCAAAGTGCTACTAGCCTCCTGTTGACTCAAAGGAAAAACTGAAACTAAACAACCGACAACGATTTGGGGTATATCGACGTAGTGACACTAGAGGCAGCATCATAGCCTGTTACAACCATAGCATTGACAGTACAACCACAACTGTCTGTTTTACACAACCGTTGTTTTCGACAACAGTTGTCTCTCTACAACCGTTGCGTTGTTTTTGATCCATCCCTACATATAGAATTATCACATTTGTAATAACATCTATTATATATGTCGATATCTTAATCTAAATGAATTGATAGGAAGTGTTTTGGCCACTGACCACCTCCTACACCTGATATAATTGTGCCTGTTTAAACTGTTAAAATTGGTAATACCAGGATTTAAAGTTTGAAATTGATCCATCTTTTTTCAATGGTTGGTAGGTTGAGAAATCGGATGATGAACATTCTTTTAAATGTTTCAGCTCTTTTGTTAGAGATTTGGAAAATTTGCAAATAAAAATTGATGAATGCAGGCAGACACAGGGTTTGTTATATATAGCCTATTCACAAAGAAAAGATATTGTTAGATCAAGTATTGTATGAAGTACTGTCCAAAAGTTTGAGGAATTTTCCTATAAAAATGAAATTGCTTACCATAATGTCTAGTTCCACTGTATTTTTGGAAGCCAAGAAATTCCAAACGACTAGTGATGTGTGCACAGGTGCATTGTCGTGGTGGGGAATCTAGCTCTCGTTCTCCCACTGTTCTGAACATTTGCACATTATACTAGTAGCTATGTTGCACACAGTTGCTTCAAACTTAACAATAAAACTCTTGACATTCTTTTTATATTCTTCTTCTTTTCTGCTAGGATTATTGTCACTATGTTCAGTATAATGATCTGCCTTCCCTAGCTTTGTCAATTCTACTTTTGTTGACGCGTTTCGGAGAACCTCCATCTTCAAAAACTATATATATACTGGTCACCAATATTATGAAATTGGTGAAAATGAACAGATATCGTCGCAAGCAGATATTATGTTTAAAAATCTAAACAAATTTTTAAAAACTAACAGGAGGGACGACCGTTGAAGAGAAAGTTTGAAAAGAGCCAATCAGAAGCGAGCGAAAACGTATGATTTTTAAGAGCCAGTCAGAAGCAAACATGTCAGGTTTAATGTACACGTGTTGAATAGAGGAGGGGTACGAGGTGGAGATAGAAAATTATAAATAGGACGGGCCATAATATTGGTGACCGTATAGATATAGTTTTTGAAGATGGAGGTTCTCCGAAATGTTTCAACAAAAGTAGAATTGACGAAGCTAGGGAAGTCAGATCATTATACTCAACATTGTAATAAAACTCTTCATTGACAGTTTGACCGCAGGGTCAAATTCCTTGTAGTTAATGTCTTTGATGTAAAAAAAAAACAATATACATGAATTTTTTAGTTCTTGCAAACTTTTAGTTCATGCTTTTTTGGCTGTGATGAAAATGACAACTTTCACTGCGATGACTGCTGTTTACTTTCAGGATCGTAACTATAAACCCGTTTCTCATGACCAGTTACAACATTAGATATGAAGTTGGAGTCATCCCTTGCTGTAATGTATCATTATGCAACTGAGTGCAGACAGTTACTGCTGCACTCTATGCTATATCTTGGTAACTGCTCAGCTATCTTGGTACAAATTTTGCAGCAATGCGTTGCATGCCCAAATTGTCTATCAAGATGTCTTATACGGACCTGTACGACATAACAATCATCACAAAAACATAATGGATTGTTTGTCTATGATCTGCAACAATAATCCACTGTTGTGCTTGTCAATGGTCATCCTGAACGCTCATCATTGTTGGCAGACAGTCATCCATCCTTGAAGCGTTTGTACAATAAAAGTTTTACTTTGACTCTTAGAACTGTCACCAAATGCTTCCACAAGCATGTGATGGGTTTCTGCAGCAGTTTTTAAGTTTGAAGCAAAATTTGATACGGGTTCTTTGCTCCTTAAATCTACCACTTATACAAGTTCAAAAATTTTCTGCAATGCTAAAACACATTACACAGAATGCACAAAACTCAAGAACACAGCTTCTCACCATCACAGCTGTTGGCACAATAATTCACAAAGAGTGCTGTTCACCGACTTTACTGGCATCAGGTCATACCACAAATGGTTAGTATGTTAAAATCAAATATCCCGAACTTTTGGGTAGCATCTCGTTTTGATTTTGGTTAAAATCTTGAGACACTGAACAATTTCTTAAAGCTTTTAATATTGTGATGTTTCATAATAAATATGTCATACAATACTGTTTCTTTTGAAAAATGTTTTGAGCATATATTTCAGTATGTTTCTCATTTCATAAAATATCTCATGAACAAGTGAAATTGAAAGCAATTATTTTACATAAGATAAACACTCTGCATTCTGATTTTAAACTCCTTCTTAAACCAGACAGTATAACTTGAAGGACTCACAAGTTTTACATTGAATTAAAGTGCATAGTCATTATTTAGTTGACTTTTCATGTATGTACTCTTATTTATATCTAAGAATGTAAAAACGTCTACGGGAAAAAGATATAATTTTCTAGTCTTATTCAGACTATGTTTTAAAACCAAAGTGGTAAGTTTTGAACATCATATTCAAGTTTTTAAATGTTGATCAATACTGTTTACAGTGAATTAAAATGTCCTAAATAGTTTGGAGGTAAGATTTAGCTTAAATGTGAAAATTTAGCCTATTTGTCAAATAGTCTTAATATGTCCTAAATTTAATAATTAATTATAATTAATGAATTTCCAACTTAGGTTATGATAAAAGCAAAAATGAAGGCTGTATATGCAATTATTATGAAGATAAATGAAAAGAAAACAGAGATACAGTGTTCTAAGGTAAAATATTTTATATTAATATCAAAATTAATTTTTATTTTGAAAACTGAAAAAATGTAATTTACTTCTTATTTATTTATTGTTAATTAGTATTCTTATAGATCTGTTTTTCTACATACATTTAAAAATCATCCATATATTAACCAATGTACTGTGTGTAAATATCCTAAAAATAAATAAAAACTGAAAAAACATTTAAGCCTAATGTATTTCATAGATGTACATTTAGATTATTTTAAAGACAACCTTATGATGGTGATGACAGGAATCATAAAATTTCTTTTATGATTATTGAAAAGATCAGCTGATCCATTGTTGACACTTAAAACTTAAAACTTTAAAACATAACTTCCAATTAGCCAGCTTTGAATGCACAAGAGAAAACACAGAGTATTGAGTGGTATTCAAACCAAACATGATACTGTAGTGCTAAGGAGATTTGATATAATTGACCCTCCCTCAATCAAGGAATAGTATTCGAGCTTGTGCGATACTTTTGTGACTACTGGAAGCTTTTTTTCCCTTGGCGAAACACCATAATGGTCATCCTTGCTATAAAGCATAGAACATTTAAAATGTTATTGTAATTAATAAAGAAAACATGTTGCAAAAAATCAATGACAGAGGTTGATGTTCTAAAGCATCGGTCAGTCTTTTGTGTCTCTGAACTGCGTTCCTTCTTAGTTCTAGCCACATTTACTCCCATTGTTTTCCCTTACTGTTAATGCTGATCCTTCATACTCATTAGTCTAAACTGGCATAAAGTATAGACATTAAGTGACAAAAATAAATAAATAATATCATATATTAAGTTTAAGTTTTTTTTTTCTTTGGTGTTTAACGTCCGACTATTGTGCACACTTGGGTTAATGAAGACGATGGGATGATTTATAGCGTATGAAAATGCCAAGCTCTGGCCGGGAATTGAACCCGGGACCTCGGGGTGAAAGCCCAGTATGCTATCAACTAGGCCACCGAGGCGGCTTAAGTTTAAGTGGATTATTATTCATAGAGGCAGTAACTCTTGCCTTCAAACCTGTAATTGTAATCCTCAAAAAATTAGAGTTTAATTTTTCATATTCATTAAAATATTACATATGTAACAAAAGTCCTAATTTATTTTTGTTTTATTTTAGATTAGTGATTCCAATATACCATCAACATCTACGGCAGAAAAACATACACTCCGAAAAAGTGATTGTTCAAACGATTGTTTACAAAACTCTGCACTTATTCAGTTAACTCTAGGTCCTGATTCATCTGATAGTCTTATTAATGAACCTCAACCAGGAATTCAAAACATGAAATCACAAGTAAAAAACAAATATGTGCAAACAAACATGCAAGGTGGCAACACGGAAGCGAATGGACATCTAAATCTAAACGTAAAAAATACATACTATTGGTATTTTATATATACTAGCTGTACACTAATGTTTTACTATGTCTTTTCACAATTTTTAACTTTATAATCATGGTTATTTCTACCTATAATATAAGTTACAGGTTTTGTCAGCTTTTATAATACCTAAACAAAACTCTATGCTTTTAATAATTTATTTAACTCTTAATTTCATCCCTTTTTTATCATTCTAAAGAATAATTCTAAACATACACAATGATCATTCAGTTAGTTATTCAATGATATTTGGATTTTATGTAATATTAAGCGGATGTGTCAGCAATTAAAATTTTTTAAAATATATTATACTCAAAGGATGATATTTAATATTTTAAAAACTATTGAAGAAAATTGTTTTTTTTCTAAACAAAACACTTCAATGGTTTGCTTATGAAAACTATAATGAAAACACTGGTGTGAATAGGTGCCAGAACTTGCCAAGATCGTGAGAGATCCTTTACGCATCCAAGGAGTTTTACATAAATAAATATTTTTTGTATTTTATTTTAATAATAATAGTAACATTGCCTGCATCTTGCTTAGTTGTTGGAACTATCATAAATTAATTTAGTTTCCAAAAGATGATCAGCTGATATTTATTTCACAATCAGATTTATTCACTATTAGAATATGAATTTAGTATTTCACTAATCACAGAGTTGGTTAATTTGTTAGTTAACTTAAAAATTTTATTTCAATGTAAGTTACAGTAAGATTAGAGTCATTAAGATGATCTACTGTTATGTATTTATTGTCAAAGACACCAGTTATTATAGAAATTATGGTGTGTTGGTTGTGTGCCTTAAGAGAGCAATTCTTAAGACTTATGCAAACAAAATACATGTCTTACTGGCGCAAAATACAACTCGTATGTTGTTGTTGTTTTCCAATGGCTTCCGCTGGTTCACGCCATCTTTGATCTTGCTTCCCAGTAGAGGCCAGGGAGGTCTCCTCTTCTCTGCTTCTCTTCATCTAATTTTCTGCAGACCAGGAGATGGTCCTTGTTCATGATGGTGTTTGGGCATTCACACAATGTGCAGTTGTCATAGTTTAATATCTTAATTTTCTTCAGGTGTTCATTCAGACAGTCGTGTCCAGTTGTCAGCTGAAAAACCGCGACAGATGTCCTCCTCTGGAGGTCCTTGACCTTCCCATACAAGTCGAATACATTCTCATAAGGCTTGTTCTTTATGTATTCCTTGACTTTGTTTGTAAACTCAAGATAAGATGTTCGCTTCAGTGCACTAATCCTAGCCTCCAGTGTGAGCATTCTTTTTGGTTTCTGCACTATAAGGGTTCCTTTTTTGGCCAGCTTGTCTGCCTGCTCATTCCCTTGTACGCCTACATGTGACGGGATCCACTACAGTACCAATTCCTTGGTAATGTGTTTAACTATTTTGTATTTCTTCTGGATCGATTCTATCATAGAGCCTGCAGATGTGTTGTCAGCAATTGCTTGTAATGCCGATTTAGAGTCAACTAATATCACTATGTTATTATTCAACCATGGCCTCGTTATTATTTACCTCAACGCCTCATCGATTGCAAATAACTCCGCCTCAAAAACAGTTGCGTCTGAGCTTAATGCAAAGTAGTGAGAAAAATGCTCATAGAATATTCCCGCTCCTGTTTCACCTTTGATTTTAGATCCATCAGTGTATATTTGCAACCAGTCTTCTGATGGGTATAGGTTGTTTATAGTTTCCAAAGTTATTTGTGCAACTGTGACTGGGTTGTCCTTGGCTTTATTTATTGGTTCCACAAGTTGAGTGGTTATGTTGTACCTGTCGTAGTCCAGAGGACTCTTCAGCTGTGTAGGCTCCTCGATCACCACACCACTTGATCTCCATTTAAGCAACAGGTGTTTGACTTGTTTGTGTTTTTAATGTTTGTTCTGCTGGTGGTTCAAGGATCCATGGGTTATTGTACTTCCTGTGAAGAATCTTCTCATATGTTATCATAGCTTTGCACCTGTATTCATTATGCAATGGTTTGGTGTCATTATAACGTTTTGGGGAGATTGTTTATGTATATGTTAAATAACAATGAACTAAGAACTGCGCCCTGCGGGAGGCCCACCTGTGTTTGTTTATACTTGGATGTTGCCGTTTTCCATTTGGTGCATATCCACCTTTGACTTAGGAAGTGTTTCAGCCAATAGAACATATTGCCAGTTATATGTAAGTCTTTGATCTTTTTTAAAAGTTGGGATCTCCATACCGTATTGAAGACACCCTTAAAATCAACAAAGATGGCCAGAACCAACTCTCCTCTGTTGACTTCAGAACTTTGTGTTAACTTCAGCACTTGGTTCATAGGTGTATATATAGTGAGGCCTGAATCCGGCTTGGTTATTGCAGATTAATTTGTTGTCTTACAAATAGTACTGTAGCCTCGCAGCAACCATTCTTTCCATTGTTTTGCAATTATTGAAGTAAGTGAGATTGGCCTGAAGTTGTGCACTCCATCACCTGATGTTTTTGGTTTTTTAATGGAGATAATGATTGCTTTCTTCCACATAGCCATTTCAGATTATCCAGACCACACCTCATTAAATATCTTCATCAGTAGTTCCTTAGCTTCTTCACCCAAGTTTTTGATGAATTCTGAATGGATCTTATCAGGGCCAGGGGATTTATTTATTTTGAGTTTCGCTATGTCCAATTCAGCAATGGTGTACTCCTTCGAGAAGATATCAAGGCCTTGTTTGGCAGTGTTTTTGAGCTGTTTTTTAACCACTCTGTCGTATTTCTTATTTTGTTGAGACAGCTTATGTTCTTCTTTATAAAAGGTGTTGAATTTCTTGGCGATTTCATAGTCGCAATATAGCGATTTGGGTGTACTTTTTATTGGGGCAGTTGGTTTGTCCTCCCACTTGTCCGTTAGGGTGATTATGTATCTATGGACTCTATTGCTGTTTGTTCTATAATTCAACTGTCCAATGAACTTGGAGAAGTTGTTTCTTTTTGCCACTTGTATGTGCCTGGTATATAGTGCATTTACTCTTCGCCACTCTTGCACATCGCTTTTGTCATTGTATTTGTCTGCTCTGTCTCTTAGTACGTCTCTCTCATTACTCAATGCTTCCAATTCCTTGTTCCAAAAAGGTGTATTGGTACAAAATATACAAACATTAAGTACACTTCCATTATTTTGTAATAATGTGGACGGAGATAGTGTTTGAGTGAAAAAAATATGTTACAAAAACTAACAAATAAATAAGTTATTTTAAAAATATTAAATGATGTGAAATAGGAATACTATAGTAAAATTTATTACTTTAAACAAACAGACAATTTCTCTCTGAGGACATTACTCTGTGAAACTTGTTTATAAATATTATACATGGAATTTAGTTAGCGATATTTGAAAAAAATCACAAGAATTTTACACTATACCTGTCTAGATCTGAAAATAAATTAGAGAACTCTTAGATTTAGCCACTTCTGATTTATTGGATGGATTCAAAACCATCTTTATTTTTTATCCTCATTTTCCTCCTCCTCAGACAGTAACGCCGCTTTTACAAACACTACTTCATCTGAGATGCACAGTTCCTTTGCTTGCTACAAACTGAATTAATTTTTATACTTCCTACATTCTGTAAATGTGATTATGCTACGTGTGCAGATGGTCATAAATTTTGATGGTAAGATCATGAAATGTGTGTTGCAGCTTGCTTGATCCTGGATCGTGCTGTGCAGTGTACACAAACTTTAAAAACTAACACATCACCATTTACAGCATTAACAGCAAAAATGTTTTCATATCTATATATATATATATGTATATGTGTGTGTGTGTGTGTGTCTAGGTATGTCTACACACAAAATACAAGGTATGTCTAGGAAATAACTAGACTGACTTTTCACCTGTAATTTCGTGTGGTTGACAATGGTAAGGTATTGACCTTGAATGCTCCCTCTACTTAATCCACCATTTTGATCTTTGTGCAATATCTAGTGTGTTCACAGCAGTCATTAGAACAGTACCGTGTATTTGCAAAAATGTTTAATGCTACTGTGGAGCAACGTGTTATCGTGAAATTTCTCGTTAAACTTGGATAATCCGCCACAAAAATATTAATTTTGTTGCAAAAAGTTTATGGTGGACAGATGTTTATCATGAACTCGAGGGATTTAAAGAGAGGAGGGAGGACATTACAGATGATCCACATCTTGGTTGACCATGAACAGCAAGAACTGATAAAAACATTGAAAAAGTCAGAAAAGTTATTTGAGAAAATCGTCATTTGAGTATAACAGCAGTTAATGTGTTAACAAACATTGACAAAGAAACTGTTCAGCAAATTTTACATGAAATTTTCAACATGAACAAGGTTTGCTTAAAGTTGGTACCAAAAAACTTCACGGCTGACCAAAAGGAAGCTCGAATTACCATCTGTGCTGACATTATAAAAAACATTGAAACTGACCCTACCTTTTTAGAGAAGATAATATCATGTGATGAATCATGGTTTTTTAAGTACGACCCTGAAACCAAGCGCCAATCCATGCACTGGAAAAACTCTAGCTCACCAAGGTAAAAAAAAGCATGGATGAGCAAGTCGAAATTTAAAGTCATGATGATTGTGTTTTTTTTGACATCTGAGGGATCGTTTACATGGAATGGGTGTCTGAAGGTCAAACTATTAACCAAATTTACTACAAAGAGGTTTTGACAACTCTTTGTGAACACATACGAAGAAAAAGACCTGACAACTAAAAAAATCATTCATGGATCCTTCATCAAGACCATGTGAAGACCTTTGTGTTTGCACTGGCGCAACAAAGCATTATCAATCAAAACGTTTTTGTCAAAACATTTAATTCCTGTGTTGGAGCATCCGCTCTACTTGACTGACCTTGCTCCATGTGATTTTTTGTTTCCTAAGGTAAAGAGTGCGTTGAAAGGAACACGTTTTTGAGTCTGCAGATGCAGTAAAGAAAAAAACAACAGACAAGATCATGACCATATCAGAAGACGATATGCAGCGTTGCTTCCAACAATGGAAAATTCGTTTTGAGTTGTGAATTTTTTTTGTTTTTTTGTTTTTTTTTTTGGTGTTTAACGTCCGACTACTGTGCACACTTGGGCTAATGCAGACAATGGGATGTATTTATAGTGTATGAAAATGCCAAGCCCTTGCCGGGAATCGAACTTGGGTCCTCGGGGTGAAAGCCTAGTATGCTATCCACTAGGCCACCGAGGCGGTGGAGTTGTGTAGGGATCGAGGAGGGGTGTATATTGAAGGTGATAAAGTTTCCAATGTAAACGATGTTAAATAAATAAAAAGTTTTAAAAATTCAGTCCGGTTATTTTCTATCCACACCTTGTGTATACATGTTGCATATATATATATATATATATATATATATATATATATATATATATATATATATATATATATATATAACATTGTACAAGACCGAGTCAAAATATATACTACAGAAAGGTATGGATTGAACTGAATTGAAATGAAACGTGATCATTACAAAATAAATTCTAGTTATTGGTTAAAAAATTAAATACTTATTCCATTAATCTAGGTTCAGTTTTAAATTATAAGCCATCACTAACAAACTAAATTGTTAATGCAGCGAAACCAAAATTGTTTAATTATTATAAAACACAGAAACAAATTTGAGAAATAGACATACAATAAAAAAGATGAACAAAATAAAAAAGTTCAAAACAAAACCAACCATTCACCAATATAATGTTGCAAACATAGTACATGTTGTTAAGTGTAGATTATTTTTGAATAGATTTCTGTGCTAACATTAGTTTATAAAAAACCATGTTGTACCTAGTCTAGAATAATATACAAAATAAATTCATTGTACAAAGTACATGATGAAACCACGTTGTATTAAAATTATTGTTTATACATTTCTTCTTTTTTAGATTAGCAGTTCTGATAAATTGCCTACAGATTTGCCAGCAAATATATCTCAAACAAATATTTTTACACCTTTCTACAGAATTAATACTTATACTGATGAATGTATAAAAAACTCTGTATTTATTCAAATAACACCAGATCCTGATTCAACTGGTCGTGCATCAATATCAAACCAAGAACAACCAAAGATACAAAACAAAAAACCAGAAGTAGAATATAAAGATGCACAAACAAATACACAAGGTGACATAATGAAAATGAACACACATAAAATAAATGAAATAACAAATAAACCAAAACATTCTCTTGTATATTATGATTCTGAAATTCATTGGTGTCAGGTATGCAATGTTTTCCCCAAAACGTTAGAAGAATACCTAAAGCATTTACATACTACAGAACATATAAAGTTAGTTTTGGTAAGTCAACATTTTTTTTATACTGTGTACATTATATGTTTGTTTAAAGTTATTATTTTTGAGTTTTAAGTTTTCAGCATTAGATAATGTAGTTCAGAGGTTCTCAACTTGGAGAACATGCTCCTCTGGGTGGATGTAGGAGAATTTAAGGATGGTTGTTTACAAATGCCTATTATCAAACAATTCTCCTATAAACATGTGTATATATAAAATAGGATAAAAAACAATTTTAAACCCAAGTAATAAATAAAGAAGAAGTGTATTTTTTAATAAAATAAAATAAACAATTACATTTACTATGAACTCAATAATTTTATTTAATAAACTTTTGATAAGCGGAAGTTCTGTAAGTTAAAATTATTTTTGGTATAATTAATCTAAGCTCGTGACCGTGGACAGCTGGAACTAGACTAGGAGAAAAGAGAAGTGTATCATCTTTACTGATTGCATTTGCCAAGCTAATCATTGTCTGCGTACCATTTTCTGTTATAACACACTCTAAGAAGCTAAAACAGTTAATAGCAGCAAAGTCATAAATTGTTATGAGCCCACACTAATTGTGCCAACAGTACACATATAAAAAGGTACTTCATTATTAAACAAAAAACTACAAGCCCAAATTTTCTCGTGTTCACATTTAGCTGTAGTACAAGATCAGACACTACAGAGAGACTAGAAGAAGGGATTATAAATCCGAGGCACTGTGACTGACATATCTGTAGTACGACCATAATAATTCTCCTTACTACTGCTAGATCTCTCTGCGGTAATGTTAGAATTTAAATTAGGAAGTATGTGGTGGTTGGCCTATTCCTTTTTAGTCACCTTTGATTTCTTATGAACATTGATTATCATAAACTTTATTTAATAGTGAACATGAGTGTTGTGTAAACTAATGTTAAATCAATAAAAAAAAGGCTATACAGTAGTGACTAGGTTAGGTTTGGTTTTACATTTATCATGAAAAATAGTAGCCATTTACATCAATGTGTTATCTGTCGCACTGATTTTAATAATGATGCAATATACAACTGGAACGTTTCAAACACTATTTGATAACAAGCCACTCTGGTTTCAAAGAGAAATGAACCAAATAGTTTTTTTATGAGAGAATAATTTGCTCAAATGAATAAACGCTCAGCTGAAACTTTTCATGTGGAGAAAAGACACTTCTTACAAGATTACCTTGCTGATAGCTGAAGACAAAAAAATACATTTGATGAGTCACTTAAACAACCATGTTTGCTAATAGTTTGCAGGCCTATTGCACAGTAATACATAGGAATGGTGAATTTATCAAGATAATAAAAATGAAGTAATTAGAAAATTAAAATAGTGTCTTTTTTTAATGTGATGATACAACTTATATTAAGAGCATTCCCTCTTGTTTTAGTATTATATATTATTGATAAAAGACAGTTTATCAAAAAAATATTGTTTTCACAAACTCTCCAAAGAACAATAATTGTTGATATTATAGTCTGATCTAGTTTAATAGTGGTCTTCTATGGAATAATCTTGTTAGATTATGCACTAATAGTGCACAAGCAACCTGGAACAGTTAACAACAAACTCTTTTGTATCAAACTGTAGTTTTTTGGCTTTCCAAGGGCAACATGCAATATACTTTCTAGGTTATATAAACTGAAAGCAGTAGTTCATTTCAATTTATCATATTTTTTTGTGTCTTATATATATATATATATATATATATATATATATATATATATATATATATATATATATATATACACACACACACACACACACACACACACACACACACACACACACACACACACATATATATATATATTATTATTATTATTATTATTATTATTTGCGTAAAAGACAACATCCCCCCCCCAACAACAGTGCTACTCATTTATTTATCTCACTCATTTAATAATTTTCACGATTTACTGAATTTTTTAAATTAAATTTCATAAAACACATTTTAATTTCAATTTTTTAGTTATTCAATGATGCTTACTTTTGTACTTCAATAAAATTTTATATGAAGATGTCATAGGTGTTGCAGAGTTTTTGCTTAAGAGATTATCAGCTGCATCCAGATGATTTCAAGTGTCATGATTTCTATGCAATTCAGTCTGGATCTAGAGCTAAAGGCAACAATAAAAATTTGGAAAACAAAAAAATGAAAAAAATTGCCTCTATCAAAAACTTTTGATTGGTTGGAATGGCTTTCCAAGCACAACAGTGGAGTTGATCTTTTTCTAATCTAAACTTCTTATTGTAAAATTTAATACAATTCCTGCTAAAAGCTACACTTTTGAGAGAAACTTTCTTAGTTTAACTTTGTATAATAAAACTCTGATACGGTAATTAAACCAGGAGCCTTATATGCAGCTGAAACATTATCTCTCACAACCCAGGGCCCACTTGAAAGGCTGGAGATCAAAGAAAGATCTCCTAATATATTTTTTGTAAGATATTACAAAAAATCTTAGGCCCCAAATTCCGTAACAATCAATTACTTCACATCAGTAATGAAACTCTTTACCAAAAAACTGAAACACTAACAGACACAATAAGAAAAAGGAGAATTGATTTTTATAGGCACATCTTCCAAATGGACAAAAATAGACTAACCAAAAAAATATCTGACTACTTTTGCAATAAAAGATCCACACAACTTTGGTTTAGAGAAACAGAGAAAGACATAACAGAACTACAAATCACTGACACTATGCTCATGGACAGAACAGCCACAACAATAACCAAGGACAAGAAGCAACGTTTCCAAGGCAAAGTCAAATCCAAGCGAACGATCCAAATCTCTGATGAAGAAAGAAAAGCAAGATCACAACTATTGAAGCAATACTGGGCTACGAGGAAGGCATAGAAAATTAAAATTGATTGATTTAGTGTACACCAAAGTTGGGTGAAACAAATAAAGAAGAAGAAAACTGTGATCAATTATGTTGCAAGACCGTTTGGAAGAACTCCTTGTTCTTGTTCCATTCATAGAGCAAGAGCTAGTTGTAAATTCTGATCTCGATAGAGTAATTTATGAATTTTAAAAAAATTGAGAAAGGAATGGTATTGTAGTAAAATATTTTGAATATGTGTTTGCTTTAATCATTTTTATATTTCTGTAATACCACGAAAAGCTTCAGCTATGAATATTTTTATAAATAAAATACTTTATTTAATATTCACTATACAAATTATTAAACCATTACCACACAGTACACTGAAGTAGACTAATTTTAAGGTTTAAAATTAATCATGAATAACACGTGGAGATGTGTTAGTCAAAAGGTACAATTTTCAGCCTCAGAACGAATACAAAGAAATTCTGTCCATGCCTATGGGACATGTAACCACATACAAGTGTTTCTTGGGCACAGTCTTAAAACACTTTAAGACCTGATGTTGACGATCTTATATCTCTTTGTCCTTGCTGCATTTGCCCACAATTCTAAGCTCCAAAAGACCCTTGACATATTTCCCTCTCCTTATTCGGCCTGGAGCACTAGAGGTTTCCTCTTCTCTTCCACCTACAATTTGAGTGTTGCTATAATATAACAAACAAGACGGTTGTAAATTATCTAGTAAGATCTGTTACTGCTGTAGAATGCAGAACCAGACAGCATTGGTTGAATTGTGTATTATTTATAATTACAGTTGTGAGGAAACTGAAAGTAATGTCATAATGTTACATAAATATGTAATTTTCGTTTAACTAATCACATAATTTCATATACGAGTGCTTGGATCACGCAAAGCACTCCGACTCATGTCTTATTCCTTCTAATCCTCCACACCTCCCTCATCCTGTCCCCATGGATCCTCTTCCACTCCTCTGTCCATTATACACCTGCTCTCTTTGGGATTTCATTCTCTGGGGCCTTCCAACCGAGCATCTTTCTCCTGTATGCGTTCCTGTCTTCAACGTCTGTTGAGTCTATTTCTGCGTCATGTAGGTCTATTCTGACTTGTGTGATCCACGACGTTGTTGATTTGACACCTTGTATATACTTAAGGATTCTGTTGGCAAGTCTCGTTGTTGGGAGTCTACTGATGTGTCCATAGAACCGAAGCCTCCTTCTTCTGATATTTGCTGCCAGGTTCGATCTCTGTGGTTTTCCGGGAGTGCAACCTGTATCCATCTTCTGTTAATCTCGGGCCAAGGATCTTCCTCAAGATTTTGCGTTCTTCCTTCAAAATATCCTCCATGGTAGCTTTTGTGTGGAGTGCTAGCATCTCGCTTGCATATAATACCTCCGGTTTTATGACTGTGTTGTAGTGTCTGATTTTTGTGTGCGTCGACATACATTGTGTTGTAGTGTCTGATTTTTGTGTGCGTCGACATACATCTCTTATTGTAGATATCACGCGTTATACCAAGAGCCCTCTTCATTCTCAGTAGCCGAACCTTTTGCGCAGCCTTCTCGCCACCCATGACGAGAATTTCTCCCAGATTCTTGACTCTGTTTATCTTACCATACTTTGTGTTTAGTTTTTGAATATTTAATTTTGAACAGAAGAATTCGGTTTTTTTAAACGAGACCGACTCTCTCTGCACATTCCTTTAGGACTTCTATCTGTTTAATCGCTGTTGTTTCGTTATCTGTGAGTATGGCTAGGTCATCTGCAAAGCTAGGCACGCGATTTCTGTGTTGTCCTTAGGTCTTCCTTTGAAAATTTTATATGTAAATCAATTTGTGTTTTGTGTTAAACTTAATAATACAAAAAGCAACAAAAAGAAACAAAGCAACCATTTATTGTGTGCTTTGTGACAACCACAATTCATACCAGTTGTCAACACTTTCAAGACAAATTTTGAATAAATAAAATATAAATATGTAGAATATGTATTTTATAAAATTGAATATTTTGTCTTTTGAACTTCTACCATGCCTAATAATAATATTTTTTAACAGGAAAAGAATTTAATGAAATTGCCTTCTTCTAAAAACGACACTAATGAAATTGTTCAACCGGATGTTAAAGGAATTACCACTACCCGGATACCTATTCGAGGTTAGTCAGTTTAGTGATCAGTTAATTGCTATTGTTGTTTCAGTTTTATTAGTTCTTAAAGATATTTGATTTGAACTTTAGAACATGTGAACACGTGTTTCTTTACTTTCTCCCAAACGGGGTTTTAGAATTAGCAATGTAGCTGTAAAATGAATACAAATATAAATTTTTCGTAAGTTGTTAATTTTTTTTATCAAAATCTGTTCAAACGAGAGGTTAGTGATTCAATAATATGAACCAAATAATTCCGATATGGAAGATATAAAGGATGAAACGAGAGGTTAGTGATTCAACAAATAATATGAACCAAATAATTCCGATATGGAAGATATAAGCAAAGGAAAAACTGACATAATGCAAATCTAGAACACAAACATTTTCAGACATATTTTGTTCTAATTTGTGTTGGTAGTTCGCGATATATCTTTCTCAAATCTCGGGTAATTTTTTTTAATGTTTTGTAATTCAAAATTTAGTAGTAGAGTCCATCAGAAGATTACTTAAAGTATAAGTTTAAACAAAGAGCTTTTAAGATATTGAAAAGGGAATTTTTTTGTGCCTATAGAAATAGGTCTTAACTGTTCTGGTAGCAGTGAATTTCAATTGGTATGACTGCAGAGAGGTGATGCTACAGCTCAGACATAATTTTGCACTAAGTTTTGGTTTCGCCCGAATCGCTTATTGCTATAGCATTTTTCTCTTGCTACAAAAATCCTTCGGATAATGACAAATTTTTTTAATTCAATACTTTCTGACAGAGTCTTTGAAAAGTCTGGTTTGTGAAACAGGAAAATCAACTCGGTATATCGCATTTTTCTAAAACCTTTGTTAGCCTGTATATCTTAATGCATAATTCTAGCCATTGCACTTGAATGACTCGGTGGCCTAGTTGACAGCGTACTAGGCTTTCACCCCGAGGACCCGGGTTCGATTCCCGGCGAGGGCATGGCATTTTCATATACGCTATAAATCATCCCATCGTCTGCATTAACCCAAGTGTGCACAATAGTCGGACGTTAAAAAAAAAAAAAATGCACTTGAATTTTAACAAATAAAAAAGTATTTTGATTTATATAAAGTTCGGTGGTATATCGATAAACCGAAAATAAACCCTGACTGCCTTTGAGTTTCTTTCTCCTTGATATACTCTAAAACTTTTATTGATTTCACCCCTGACTGCCTTTGAGTTTCTTTCTCCTTGAACTCTAAAACTTTTATTGATTTCACCCCTGACTGCCTTTGAGTTTCTTTCTCCTTGATATACTCTAAAACTTTTATTGATTTCACCCCTGACTGCCTTTGAGTTTCTTTCTCCTTGATATACTCTAAAACTTTTATTGATTTCACCCCTGACTGCCTTTGAGTTTCTTTCTCCTTGATATACTCTAAAACTTGTATTGATTTCACCCCTGACTGCCTTTGAGTTTCTTTCTCCTTGATATACTCTAAAACTTTTATTGATTTCACCCCTGACTGCCTTTGAGTTTCTTTCTCCTTGATATACTCTAAAACTTTTATTGATTTCAAATTTGATGCACTGATTTGTACTTTCATGAATAATTATATACGAACAGAATCTAATGAAATTATTTTCCTATTTTTCGGTCGATACTTTCTGAAAAGAATTTTCGGAGAAATATCAACACATACATTATTTTGAATGCTTAAATGCTCCGTATGAATTTATTTTAAATAATTTAATTGAATATAAGAAAGTGTCATTATTTATCTCTATAGTGATGAAAACTTACTTTTTTGTGTAAAATATTTCCTTTTTTAATGTCGGTGCCGGTTCTGACAGGTGCGCAATTCTTGGTTACATCTACTGTTTGGTACTGCGAGTTGTGTTCAGAGTGGATCAGCGACCTCAGTCAGGCATCCATGCACCTTACATCTGGTTCACACGTCCAGCTACATTCAGTAAGTGCGAAACGTTACCCTTGCACATTGTCAACGGTCATCATGTATTAATAATTCATGTAATAGCGTTTTTAGTGAATTTACATTGGACAGTGGATCGATGGTAGACCAGTTAGTGGTCGTGGTTTTAGTCTGGTTAGATTCAAATGTGACGCAAACACTGGTTTTACAAGATATCGGCGATAATGGAAAGGGTAGTTTACAGTAGTAACTGTAGTCTCGAACCTAAGACATATTTAACCTCTACCACACCGATCAATGTATCTTGGTTAAATGAAAGGTTTCATTAAAAAACGGTTGAAAAGCATAATGTTTTTATGTAAAAACATTATCGAACAAATTCTGTTCAGCAGTAATAAATTAGCGGTCAGTATTTTTTTAAAAATGTTAATTTTTCTGTTACACAATTTCGAAAATCCGGTTTACCAACATTAAATTTTGCTAAGATTTGCGTTTTTATTTAGAATCCTAAAATAATTCCAGAGCTACATTCACTGTTTTTAATATGAGCCGCTTTGGTGGCCTAGTTGATAGCGTACTAGGCTTTCACCCCGAGGACCCGGGTTCGATTCCCGGCCAGGGCTTGGCATTTTCATACGCTACAAATCATCCCATCGTCTGCATTAGCCCAAGTGTGCACAGTAGTCGGACGTTAAACACACCAAAAAAATGTTCTTAATTTGTATGATGCAATTCCGATTTTCATTTTGGTGAAATTTAATTTGATTTACAAAAAAGAAGAAGATTTTTAAGACATCTATTTTACAAATACGTTAGTTTATCAGGGCAACTTGATGGCTTATGGTTTCATTTTTCCAAAATTTTTTTTTTTGGAAAGCGAAAACGTTTTGTATGGTTTTACGTAAAGAAATTTTTCGCTATGCCTTGTGTATTTCGGATTAAAATTTTAAAACACTGTACATTATCTACTTCTGAAACGTGTGCGGACAAAACAAAAAGTTCTGAAAACCGTTAATTTTATGAAAAAGATGTTGGAAAATAAATGCTGCACCTCGATAATTATTGTTGCAATCAAAGTTGAAATCTGTATGAATTGAATTTGCAAATCCCGTTAAAAATACGGAAACGAAATTTTATTTTCAATGAGTCTCACTTCGGTGCAGTTTTGAAAGCCGATTATAACAGTAAAACCAGATTTTCAGTAAAGTGAAAAAATTCGCTCCCATCATGTCACGAGACGGTCGGTTTCGTGCAAGATTATTTTAAAAATGTATTCAACTTTAGATACTCCAGATGCAGCTTGTTTGTTTTCTGCAATTCATTTCCAAACTCTTGTTGCTTGACGGGACGCCTTCGGTGGCTAACAAAGATAACCCCAGTAGCATTTTCTGTTGGCCCATTGTTGGTATTTTGTTTTCACACACGGTTGGGCAACGGTTAAAATTGGCACAAATGCCTACCAATTAATAACCAACCAAATCCCAACATAGGGCCAACAATCACAAAAACCAACAAAGAAATTGTTGGCCCAACTTACTCGGAACAGTTACCCAACTAACTTTCAATGGTATCACTACTAATTAATATGTTTAAAGTATTATATTTCAATTGATTAGTGAACTTAATAGTAATCATAACTTCTCTATACATATTTGAATACCTTTTATTATCAAATGTAGAATATTCTTACTCGAAGTAATATATAATATGTAGCCTACTTTAGCTTTTTAATTACATATTATAATGTACATATTATTTTGAGTAAGAATACATATTGAATTTGATAAGAAAAGGTATTCAAACGTGTTCCCGAATGTAGAGAAGTTATGATTATTATTAAGTTCACTAATCAATTAAATAAAATATAACACTTTAAACATATTGGTAATTAGTAAGGTTAGGCCTACTATTGAAAGTTAGTTGAGTAGCATATTTGAGTAGCATATTGAAAGGAACATAGCATATTTCGTTACTGAAACAAGGTTATTTTACAAAAAGAGACAAAATTCACACAAACAAAATTTATTTAAATGGCAATTGTGAAAAGCCAAATCAAAAAAGCACTATAGCACCAGATTAAAACTATAACTGTACACATGTAGGATCGTGCAACTACGCTTGGTCAGTGACAAAGACGTAAACCAGTAACGGACAAACTTTCACTTTTCCACAGTGCCGGCAATATTTCAAATAATAAGTACATCATAAAATCATCCATAGTAAATGATTATAAAAGTAGAAATAAAATAAGATTTTTTAAAATTTGTAATCATCGTAACATTATTGTTAGTATAGTAATTAAAGATATATAAAAAAAAAATGTTCTGTTGTTGGCAATTCTGTGTGTCATCACGTGCGCTTGCACTTTGCAGTAAATTTTACAACATCGATAAAATACTATTATACTAACAAATAAGACACTATTTTTAAACTTTTGGAATAATTATACTGTATTTAATTTACGAGATATTTATTTTAACAAAATATTTTTTATATTTTCTGCCAACTAAGAATTAATGTTGGGCCAACAGCAGAGGTTTTCATGAACGTAACAGTTGGCCTAGCAAACAAACAGCTCGTTGGCCCATTGAAGATAATTCGATGGCGTATTAACTAACCATTGCCCAACTTTGCCGACAAAATCCCAACATTGGGCCAACAATGTGTGCTACTGGGGAAGTTAAACTTACAAGAATTAATTTATAATGATCTTGTATTCCTTGTTCAACCGTTTAGCCTAAATACAGAGTTGGGAAATTAACTGCACGAAGCTACACTCGGCGGTATCAAGAGTTAGTTTGAAAAACATTTTTTTTTTTTGGATTAACGACTCTGCGGAATTTTTTTTACTGCAGAATATTTTTTGTAAAATTTGAATATTACTATCAGCTGTATAGTTTTTCAAAGAATTCTACTTTCAAAGGCACTCAGTATATTTAATATTTATTTTAACTTTTAAAGAAAACCACAAAAAAGTTGGTCAAAGTTTATAACGTAATAAATTTTACTTTTTGTTGCAAGCAATTCGCGAAAGAAAATCCTACTTGGGAAGTAAATTGGTTGTTAAAAAGAACACAAGCATACGAAAGATTAATTGGGAACGATTGTAAAACAGACACGAATAAAAGTGCCTCGATAACTCAAAGTTATTTATCGACATCAGTAAGAAACAAACTGACAGATTTTTTAAGTACGCTGATTGGTTCCACGAAAATAAAACAGGAAAAAGAAGAAAACGAGCAGAGTTTAGCCAGCACTTCTTGCAGTGAAAGTACTTTTAGCAAAGCAAGTGGAAGAGGAAGTAAAACATACCCCCGACCTGAATTACCCCCTGCAAGACACAATACAAATGATAACAAAAGGCAAAGAACATACTCAGATAGGAATCACGTGTACAAAAGAAGAGAGAGAAGTCCAAAAAGAAATGGCGGAATGTACGAGTCAAAATATCAAAATAGTAATCGAAGGTGTAATGCTAATTTAAAAATGTATCGTACTGTAAAATATGATGCAAGAGCAAGTAGGTGTAAATCGCTTCAAAATAGTGATATCGGCGAGCTGATAAGAAGTGAAGTGAACTCGAGAATACGAAGACAAGAGCCTCACATAGGCATAGGGAAACGCCAATATTTGTATTTTAAGAGTGACTTACATTCAAGAACAAAACAAACTGAACCAATGCAAACAAGGTGTAAGCAATATAATGTAAACGATTCAAGAAGTAACCGTTTACAATTTACTCGCAAAGACCGTAAAGTTAGACGAGTAAAACCAGTTGGTAAAACTTACGAAATTGGAAATGAGAAGAAATCTGACGGGGAGTGTAGTTCTACAAGTTTTGAATTATGAGACAATAATTAAAGCATCTCACAAATATTCATAGACCTACATCTTTCAAACAAAATATCACTTTTCTAAATATCTTGTATTGGTGAAACCTTAATATTCAAATTTGTGTGCTTCGGTAAAAAATAATTATTGTGTAACCGATTGGCCTTGTTACTAATTTTTTCTTAAATATATTTATACATTATTATGTTCTCATAAATAATTATTTTCCGTCCATTGCAATTTGTAATATTACGTAGCCTACTAGCTGTGGATACAATTTGTTACATTGTGTACTAGTTGTGAGTTAAATTCATTGAAGCGAAGCCTTTTAACGTTAGTTTTTGCGAGGAAAGTGAAGAGAAAAAAGTCTTCCGAACGGAAGAATGTAACGGAAATATGGAACGAGCAAACAAATTTCGTCTCTATTTCTGTATCTATCTCTAGCCGCCTTGGTGGCCCAGTTGATAGCGTACTGGGCTTTCACCCCGAGGACCCGGGTTCGATTCCCGGCCAGGGCTTGGCATTTTCATACGCTATAAATCATCCCATCGTCTGCATTACCCCAAGTGTGCACAATAGTCGGACGTTAAACACAAAAAAAAATTCTGTATCTTTCTTTTTCTTCTTCCTTTTCGGTAACAGTACACGCGTATTATATGAAAACGTTGTGTTGCTTTGGTTTCGGTATTTTTCCAGCATAACCTGAAACATAGTCTATCAGCTGTTCAATGAAATCAGCTGATCGTCACAAATTAGTATAAAATAATTTATTCTTACTACATCTACATTAAATAATATCTAAGCTAGGTTCACGTATTTACTTATTTAAACAAAACAAGATATTTGCAAACATATCATCAAACTAATTATGTATTCAGCAAAGATATCATTAACAAAAAGCTTCGCTTCTGTCGGTAACTCCCCGAGTTATTAATTACGTGTATTTTTTTATATTATGTACTATTTGCTTGGATCTAAATAAAAAAATACGAGTACATTTCTCCCCAAGCATTACTGCCGTCGCACCAACTCTCATCTACCATTTATAATGCCTTGATTCTGATTGGTGCGTTCTTTCTCTAGTTTTAACAATGGAATTCTGAGAAATTATGGTTCCCGCTATAATTTCGAGTGTAAGTACAGGTCGAAAATCGTTGTTCGGCAGAACATAGAGGAGGATCACCCACTGAAGAACAACTGCACGCAGCCTACCAACACCCGGACCAACCGTACAAGAGACCACAACTTGCTCGCGACCGGCCAACTCTCAACAAGAAGCCATTCTTTCCCCATTCCTCGCCAGCCCGCTGCCGACGAGGTAATCACCCGGACTTCTTCTATTTCTCCCGCAGACTACAACACGTTTTCCATATTTGTATTAACTCTCTCAAGTGTCTAACTTAAAATCTAACTTAAAACATGCAACGGGAACATAAGCCTGGATGCCTAGACCTGTATTCAAATACTAACAAAAATAATAAAAACATTTGTGGTAATGTTTTTCATGGTCATTTTTAAAAAATTGTTAAAAATGTCTAAATCAATTTAGAAATTCACTAACAATACGCGTAATGTCAGAACGACAAGTGTTTAGTAACAATTATGATTTCTTTCAACGCAACTTCACCTGTTTCATTGGGGATTCGGTGGACGATGTGGTAAAAGCACCGGTTAGTCTGCTGCGTCTCTGAACTGCGCACCTTAAGGTTCTTAGTTCTAGCCGCAGTTACTCCTGTTGCTTTTCCCTTACCGTTAACGCTGATCCCTCGTCATCATTAGTCTAAATAGCACAAGTATGGACGTTAAGCAAAAATAATCTTATTTCATTAATCACTAAAAATAAAACGACGCAGGTGAAGTGTACAAGATATTAAGTAAATCTTTGAATTAAAACTTGGGCTAAGTGTTTTCTAGAGGCACTTCGTAATTAGTAATATGTTTGTAATAAAGTGATTAATACGGTGAAATGACGTCGGCAGTAAGAAAAGAGAAAAAGATAGGATTAATTAGTGGTATGTTATTAAGAAATACAGTTCTACTGAGGTATTCTGTATGAGGGTGTTACTGATACTATTCACATACGGTAACAATAGCAAGTTCGTGACCATACCTAAAGTTGAAAAAATTTTATGGGTATTAGGAATCTTCATAGTAACAATACCAAGTTCGTGACCATACCTAAAGTTGAAAGACTTTTATGGATATTAGGAATATTTTGAATATTTTGAATAGGACTTATGAAATATTTTTTATTCCTATCTGTTAACAATTTATTTCTATAAAAGTCAATATATTCTGTTCAAATTAACCAGTGGTTATGAAATGTGTTCTGTACGGCAGTAGTAGTTTCTTATACAAGGTGTGTTCAGAAAGTAATGAGAATTTTAATTTTTTGAACAAAATATTTATTTATTCTTCTGCATTGATGTTGTCGCCTTCAAAACAGTGCCCATTGGAGATTATGCACTTGTGCCAGCGCTTATTCCAATCCTCGAAACACTTCTCAAACTCGATCTTTGAGACAGCCTTCAGTTCTTTCAGCGATGCGCTTTTAATGTCATCTACGGCTGTAAAACGACGGCCCTTTAAGGTTCTCTTTATTTTTGGAAATAGGAAAAAGTCACACGGAGCCATGTCTGGCGAATATGGAGACTGGGGCATCGTTACAGTACTGTTTTTGGCCAAAAATTCACCAACAAGCGATGACGTGTGAGCTGGTGCATTATCGTGGTGACGTCATATCCGTAAACCCACGTTTCGTGACCTGTAATAATACGTTTCAGTAATTCTGCATCGTCGTTGACTTCATCTAGTGACTCCTGGGCAACTTCCATTCGCCGCTGTTTTTGTTCAAAATTCAACATTGGAAACAATGTCATGACATGATCCAATCGATATGCCAACATCATCAGCGACCTCTCTTATTATGATTCGACGATTGTTCATGAACATTTCTTTCACTTTTTCTACGTTTTGATCGGTTGTTGATGTTTTGGGGCGTCCAGGGCGTTTGTCATCTTCAACGTCTTCACGGCCTTCTTGGAAACGCTTATACCACTCGTAAACTCTTGCTTTACTCATAGCAGACTCACCATAGGCCTTTGTTAACATTTCACACACTTTGTTACTCTTTATTCCATTTTTTACGCAAAATTTGATACAAATTCTTTGATCCATTTCTTTTAACAAACGAAAATCACCGAGCTTATAAAAACACGTCTAACCTTAGTGGCTGTCACAAAGTCAACAATGAAAACAGCTGAAAGTTTTATCATACTTCAAGGGCATGTATACCAACATAATAAAAAAAATGTTTGACAATCGGACTCTCCAAGCCCGCGAAATTTTAAAATTCTCGTTACTTTCTGAACTCACCTCGTACATTCGAGCTAAGTCGGTCCAAAAAGGCTGCGAAATTAAAATTGTTCACATTTGACTTATAAGCTCAGTCCGAAGCTTATTTTTTCTCTTACTTATTTCAGTGAAGGCACCGTGGAAGACGTTGAAGGCAATGAATTTGTAATAATCTTCCTAAATCAACTGAAGGTCACCTTCAGTACAAAATATGTTTCCTCCTTCTGTCCCAACTTTACCATCTTGAATTTCGAATTACGGTATATAATCGGTATTTTTCTCAAAATATTTAAACATGAAAATTGTGTACCGTTGCTGTAAGATCAAAACTGGGAGAAAAGCTACATATTACGTTTCCTACTGCAGTACCAATTTATTTAACTTAGACTTACCTGCCATCTAGCGGAATTTGTTCACACTATTGAGATGGTTGCAGATATTACTGAACACAGAACAATAACATTTCCTTATAAAATCGTAGGCCTAATACATAATCGGTAGTATTCAGTTATATTAAACACAGAATATGTTTTGTTGTTTTCCTAAACGGTTTAATACTGCAACGCATTTTGTTGATAAAAAAAGTTCTACAACTTATTGTTATGTTTCTAATTTCTTGTAGAAATCTGTTATTCTTTGAGCTCAAATAAAAATTTTAAAAAAATCGTTTTTCATGTCACTGACATTGAAACTAGTGATCAAGTTGGCACTTTTTTTAAGTAGACCTATTGTAGTATTTATTAGTATTAATTCAACAATACAAATTCACGGTTCAAACAAAGTTTGAGGTTATGTTTATCAAACTAATTAAATTATTTAGAAACAAAAGCATCGAGGTTTCACGGTAACTTAAAATTTAGAAAACTGAAACTCAAAGTTGTATTAGCAGCTAAAACATAAAGTACAAACGTTCAGTTTTCTAAGATAACTTTTTCATTCCCATTACCTCCATGTCCTTAAATTGTTTTTGGGTATAAAGCATTTACAAAGGATAAAAATAATCCTTATAAGTGTAGTAATAATTAAATTACATTCTCAAAACGTAATAATTATGTATGCCATTTTATGTACAAAATGCAATGAATTTCTAATAGAAGCTTTCTTTTTTTTACTTAAAAATTAAATAGTCATTTGCATATTTACCAAAATGCAAACGATTTAGAATATTTTTAGTTGATTAAAAAATATTGATGATTGATAATAAATATAAAAAATATGTTTAAATAAAATTAGGCTCTGTATCTACAAAATGTGAGAGGTTGTTACTACAACTCGCAAAAAAATAGAGATAAACGTTGACATTGACCAAACAGTTCTTACTTCACTACAAGCAACTAACAACTTTCGATTAAAGGGAAAAAGCATAAAAGCAGGTAGAAGAAAAGCAGTTAGCAGGAAAGCAGTTAGCAGGCAAACAGCAGGAAAACAGTTTTAGCGCTTGTGGCAACGTGGGTGTGGTAGTGGGGAAAGACCGTTCCTTTTATAACAAATCATAAACCAGTCCAAATCCAACTGGTTGTTTCAGTTTGAAAAAGCAGTTTGTTTGTCGTTTATAGAAAAGCAGTTTTTTTAACAGTTTTGTTTTTTCTGCCCCACCACTATTCAGAATGCAGTTAGTCTCGTTTGTGTAACCAACACTGTTTAGTCATAACCTTCATTTCAGTTAGTGTTGTTATTTTGTTTTGCCTGAAAAAAAATGGTTAGTGTAATAATAGAGCAACGAATTGTTGTTAAATTTCACTTCAAACTTAGAAAAACCGCTACTGAAACTTATAATTTACTGAAAGAAGTGTATGGCAGTGAATGTTTATCGCGGGCACGTGTTTTTGAATGGTTTAAGCGTTTTCAAGATGGCCGACAAGACGTTGAAGATGATTCGCGGCCAGGTCGCCCTTCAACGTCAAAAACGGATGACAATGTCGAAAAAGTTGCTAATTTGATTCGATCTGGCCGTCGATTAAGTATTCGTGCAATTGGTGAAACTGTAGGCATTGACAAAGAATGTGTACGGCAAATTTTGTGTGACAATTTGAACATGCGAAAAGTGTGTGCCAAAATGGTGCCAAAAATTTTCAAGTTTGAACAACAAGCAGCTCGCAAACATTTTTGTACTGACACTTTGGATGCCATTGAAATTGAGCCAAATTTATTGGAAAGGATAATAACATGGGATGAATCGTGTTTTTTTACGTATGATCCGGAAACAAAGCTTCAATCCATGCATTGGTGATTCTTCACCAAGAGCCAAAAAAGCAAGAATCAGCATGTCAAAATTTAAAGCAATGATTGTTTTTTTCTATATTCATGGGATTGTGTACCTTCACTGGGTTCCTGAAGGTCAAACAATTAATCAATATTACTACCTTGAGGTACTTGGTAATCTATGTGAAAGAGTAAGGAAAAAACGACCCGAAATATGGAAGGACAAATCATTGGTTTTTTCACCAAGACAATGCGCCAGCTCATTCCGCGTTATCTGTCAAGAGTCTCCTGGCCAAGTACAACATCCCGTTAGAACATCCACCTTACCAGATCCTGTACCATGTGACTTCTATCTGTTCCCTAAGGTGAAATCTGCATTAAAAGGGACGAGATTTGAGTCCGTGGATTCTGTAAAAGTGAAAACGGCACGAGTCCTGAAGGAGTTGACAGAAGATGACTTCCAGCACTGTTTCCAACAATGGAAAATTCGCATGGAGCGTTGTAGGGATAGAGAATGGGTGTATATTGAAGGTGATAATAAGTAAATATGTATTAAATGAAAATAAAATGTTTTACGTCAGTCTCGTTATTTAATAGCCACACTTCGTATACGTGTCTTTTCCCTAATAAAGTTTCCCTAACAGTTTGTGTAAGTTGGGCTTTTATTGGAACTTGCGAACTGTCTAACTTTGCTCAAATGTTTCTCATGGAATTTTCAGAACTTTTAGGCTTGAAATAACACTGTAACCGCTGTAAAAACAACTTAATTTTGACACTTCCAAAACATTTCCCTACGTCAACTGAACCTGAACGAACTACACACTATCTGAACAGATCATCAGTTACGGCATTCCGGTCAGAGAGTCTGGGGTTCGATCTTGACACCAGCCGGGTAGTTGGTGATATCCTCATCCTCACAATACGTGTTCAAAACTAGTTGTGCCTCAATACGTTGTGCGTGAGCAAAAAGTTAGTCTTGATTCGAATAAATGTGGACAAGGCAAAAGAATAGAAGGCAATGGACGAAGAACATGATTGAATCAATAATGAAAAAAATAAATATTAATTAATTTCACAGTTTATACAAATGAATGAAGCATTTTCCGCTCATTCACTTGTTATGTATCAGGAACCATTCATACAGGTTTTAAAAAAATTATAATAGTCCTCGAAATTTCATCGAGCGTCTAAGATAGTTCGATTGGAAAAATCAACTGTGCTTTAATAATTATTGTTTATCGTGTAAATTAATTTTAATATTTATTAATTGAAATGCCAATAACAAAAAGTTTCGTTGTAATGTTCAAATCACCAACCTTTATTGATTGTGGTAAAAATATCATTGCGAAATATTCGTATGCTGAACGAACTGCTTGCTATTCGTCACTCCGCTTCATTCAAGATCACAGAACTGATATGGAGGCCCTGCACGTGGCTTGATATCGGAACTCATGAGCAAATTTGAAGAGCAATTAATGTATTAGAGGATGTAGAATATAAAATTAAATTCTGTTAGAAGTTTTAATTTCAAGAATGCGCTTTGCGTATATTGTTAAAACAAAACTGTTATATTTTTTAAGAAGAATAATAGTTCCTTTCATCAAGATAGAACCGTGAAACACGAAGCATAGGTCAAATTGTCATTTCATTAATTAATTTTTAAGGTATAGCGTTGAAGGATTGTTTTCAAAGTCGTAAGTGTAAGTATTTGTTAGACTCGGGTACCGCGAGGGACGTCTAAATCCTCTCAATAGATGCAACTAGTCTGCACCCCCTGCGGTTCAAAATGAAATGACGATTTGACCTTTGCTTTGTGCTTCACAGTTTCATTTTTGCAAGGCAGAATCATTCATCTTGGTTGTTTAAATGTTTTGGGAAGCTCGATATGGTCAACGTACTAGAATTATAACCCTTGTGAGAGATATTTGTGCGCTTACTGTTGGTGGCATCTTGCGTCAGAGTATTCAACTACGCACACTTAAACAGATAATAGTTTTTTCTCGAACGTCTTTCCCCTGTCCTTGCTGTTTGTAGCGTTCGTAACGGCAGATAGTCCAATTACTTGGACTTTAGCCTCTTATTTCGAGCACGCTAACTGAAAGTACAAAGCTTATCACTTAGTCTTGTAATCACCTATCACCTACCCTACTATCGGAATCTACACAAGTAATAAAGATAACAGGCGCATTGTGTATTGGAGACGCAGAACTGACGTGGAGAATCAGAGACAGAAGCGAAGCTTTTGTTAAGATATCTTCGCTGAATATATAATTAGTTTGAAGAGATATTTACAGATATCTAGTTTTGTTTAAATAAAAATAAATATGTGAATCTAGCTTAGATATTATTTGCTGTCGTTATAGTAAAAGATCAGTGTTTTATATTAATTCGTAACGATCAGCTGATTTCATTGAACAGCTGATAGGCTATAACATGATTTAGGTTATGTTGTTAAGAACTAGCAACATTAACAATTATTATAAATGTTTATATTAATTTAGAATGTATTATAAACTGTTACAACGTGCACGTGTCTAAGGAAAAATATACACCAAAGCAACACGTTTTCATATAATTCGTGTGTATTGTTACCGAAAAGGAAGGAAAAAAAGAAAGATACAGAAATAGAGACTAAATTTGTTTTCGCGTTCGTTCCATATTTCCGTTACATTCTTCCGTTCGTCAGACATTTTTCTATTCTCTCCTCTCCCCAAAGATATCATTGAAAGCTTCGCTTCAAAAAAAAGTCACATTGTATAGGCCTAAACAAGGTCTGGTGAACCTCTACATCTTTGTTCTTGGGTAGGGTTGGAACAACATTACCGAACCCAATCTTCACTTTATTGGGGAACGTTTTTAACAAGTCAGTTGTATTATTTTCTGGCCATCCAGCGTTAGATTGGAAAAAATGTTTTCTGAGCTTGTTAGTTCCAAATAAAGCCGCAAGGGTCCGCTTTAACCCCAAATCTGTTAGTCAATCCGTAATTTGTGATGTATGAAGGCCTTGCAAGACACGTAGGCCTAGGTTCGTAAATTTTATCTCCGCACAGCGGTATAAAACATAAACAGGTCCTGGAAAAAGTTACAGGACATCTCTATTTCATGTTGGATATACAACATTTTTTGAAATACAAATTTGTTCTATTTCCAAATTAATATCAGTCCGTATAATTTTCTAAAGGGATGCTACAAACTCGTTCAATATTTTACAACACTCTTTCTTTTGTTATTTATAAAAGGTAAGTTTTTAATTGTTTTACGACAAAGATGGAGGACTTATGCTAGTTTCTAGCTGGCGGTAAAAAGTAATGTTTCAATTTGAAAGTTATTTAAAGTTTTCAATATAAAGACGAACATTTACATATATATATATATATATATATATATATATATATATATATATATATATATATATATATATATATATATATATGTATATATGTATGTATGTGTATATATATATATATATATATATATATATATATATATATATATATGTATATATATATATATATATATATATATATATATATATATATATATATAGAAAAATGCTCAGTTGGAAGGTCCTTGAGAATGAAATCCCAAAGAGAGCAGGGGTAAAATGGACGGAGGAGCGGAAGAGGATCCATGGGGACAGGAAGAGGGAGGTGTGGAGGATTAGAAGGAACAAGACATGAGTCGGAGTGCTTTGCGTGATCGAACAGGGTCTATACGCAAATAATAATAATAATAATATATATATATATATATATATATATATATATATATATATATATATGTATGTGTGTGTGTGTGTGTGTGTGTGTGTGTGTGTGTGTGTGTGTGTGTGTGTGTGTGTGTGTGTGTGTGTGTGTGTGTGTACCCATTTTCCAAAGGAGGAAATGACGTCGGGCTCAAATTTCGGTCTACAAAAGCTAATAATGACGCTTATACAAATTTTGTTATTTTTTATCGGTTTTGAAAAATAAAGTTTCATTTTGTTCATAAAGAAATGGTCAATATATTATCTAATCAAAGGAATTTTCATAAAATATAAGATTAAAAAGTTATTCACAATTTAATCGACAAATTAATGTTAATGGCCGCAATTTTGTAAATTTTCAAGATAAAATTTAGGTACAGTCGTCGATACAGGTACGTATTTCATGAAGCTACCTTGAAACGTTCTCAAAATGTAAATTGTTTCTTATAAAAAAAAGAAAATGGCGGCATGTAGAAAACGAGGCGTTTTTTGACCTACGTTTATTCGAACTTTTCATCTAATTTTGATGTGGGTAAATCAGGCGTGATTGAATACCTGGATCCCTTTTTTAAATTAAAACATCTACAACTCGTTTAGGATTTGCAAACGCTTGGGATTTTAAAAATTTGAAATTTTAGAGTATTTTCAAAAAGTAATTTAATAGGCAAAGCCAAGAACGTATATTAATGAAAGATTAAAATTTAAAAAAATACATTATTAATAATTTAATAGATCAGATAAAACCTGGTTCAAAGCTACTGTAATTATAAGAGTTAATGCAGACATTAAATCAGTGATTAAGTGTAATCAAGGATTGTAATGCAAGTTCGTTAAATTTTCGATATACCCGAAAGTTTTCGCGTAAAATTGCACCGGAAATATTAATTTTTAGATTGTTGAAAGATCATAACTGTTGTTAGTAAATCTGTTTGCAACTAAATAAGCCAGCGCCAGCTAGATAATAACTTGTCTAACATCTGATATTCATGAGTCTAGGCGGACATTTATGAATTACGTTTATTTACGTAATTTTCGTGAAAAATATTTTTTAAAAGAATTATTAAAAGTGCCTGTCGTGAAGCTGTTGTTCTTCTTCGCGTGTTATGGTGTTATGGTGAAGCAACTCAATTATGTTAAAAAAAAACGCCACAAATTATTTTAGGCGCTCAATGTGCGTTTAGGAAAGAAATGTTTTAGCTTCTGCGAGCCAAATGCAAAAATCCAGTTTTTCTACATCATTACCAGGTATGAAAACTTGATTTATGAGGCATGTAATCAGTACAATTGGTCTATACTTAGGAAATATTGTTTGCACAGGATTGAAAGATACTAAAATGACCCAGACAGGTGACGTAAATTCACCTAGATACACTGACGTAACTGTAGCAACCTTTGTGTTTTACCTTTTATTTCAAAAGACTCACTAGTTCTGATATTTTTGACAAGTTATTTGAAAAACGTAACATTCTGGTATCTCAGTATATTGTACTAGCATTACCCGTCACGGCTTCGCCCAAGAAACTTAAACTTTTTCAGTATTATAATAATTTAGAAACATAAAAAAAATATATTAATAAAAGCGTGATCATCTAAACTCGTCATTATTTTACAGTGAATATGAAAAAATATTATAACCTGAATATGTTGTTTTATTGTCTTCAAACGTGTTCCGTTCGAATTTAAGAAAATCTGATCAAGAATATTTTTGTTCAATACAAACATGTACACCTCTTTTATAATTTTGTCCTTTTAGGGGATGAATTCGGTGGGGGGGATGCTGAATTATTTGTATTATAATTTGTGTTTTAGAATATTTTGTTTACTTTTAAGAAAAGCAGATAAAAAATATTTTTCTCCAATGAAAACACTCTTTTTCTCCAACTATACTCTCTTTTCTACATTTTTATTCTATTAGGGGATGAATTCGGAAAAATGTTGAAATATGTGTTTCATTGTTTGTGTTTCATAGCATATTTCTAGAATATACGATCCAAAACAAATATTTTTTCAATGCAAAATTGTATACCCCTTTCTACATTTTCTACCACCTTTCAATCTCTTTACGGGATGAATTTTGGGAAATGGTGAAAAATATATTTCATTACTTATATTTAAGAGTGACTATGTTACGTTTTAAGAAGGTCAGACGAAAAACATATTTTTCCAATAAAAATTGTTGTACGTCATTTTTATCTCTTTATGGGGTGAATACTGAAAAATCGTTTTTCAGTGCACCGCTACATGTGGTGGTAACCCTAAAAATTTCAAATCTTTAGCTATTATAGTCTCGGTTATACTTTGATTATTAAAGTTGGACTGGGTAAGTAGTTTAATGGCGTAAAAATCAATTTTTTGCAAAATCCTTCCTTAATGCATCTTGACATTGTTGTAAGAAGATACCGTGAAAATGTCAAGTCTCTAACTATAATAGTACTGGCTGTACGTTGTTTATTAAATTTGTACTGGGTAAGTAGTTTAATGGCGTCAGAATCAATTTTTTGCAAAATCCTTCCTTAATGCACCTTGACATTGTTGTAAGAAGATATCGTGAAAATGTCAAGTCTCTAACTATAATAGTATTGGCTGTACGTTGTTTATTAAATTTGTACTGGGTAAGTAGTTTAATGACGTCAAAATCAAAATTTTGCAAAATCCTTTCTTAGTACGCGCTTACATATTAAAACGAAGGTATCCTCAAAATTTCAAGTCTCTAGGTTTTATAGTTTGGGCTATACGTTGATCAGTCAGTCAGTCAGGACATTGCCTTTTATTTTATATATATATATATATATATATATATATATATATATATATATATATATATAGATATAGATGTATTTGCTGACATAATGCAGTTCTTATGATGCATGAAATAAACTTCTAATAAATAAATAATAAATAAACAATAAATAATAATAATATATAAACGTTTGTTAAGTAAGTTTATATTAGACATATTTTTCATGCAAATTATAGTATTGTAGTTGTTTTTTAAGTGAATTTAAAAGTGTGAATCCTGTTTCAAGTGGTTTTGAATTAGAAACGTTTTTTACAAGTAAATGTATTGTCTGTGGTTTGCATTGTGCACGTTTGTATTGCGTTAGCCTTTGGTATTGTACATGATTTTATATTGTAATTATTAACTTTCTAAGTAAATCTACAATGTAATTATTTTGTATTTCTGAGGAATTTTATAATGTAGATAATTGTTGTAAATAAATTTAAATTGTTATTTGAATGAATTTTATTTTAAATTCAATTTGTCTTTTAGTGAATTTGTATTGTAGGCTATGTGTTTTCTGTAAATAAAAGGATAAGTTTAACCTAAGTGATTTTTCGCTATAAAAGTTTTGTTTATTAAGTGATTGGTATTATAGATTTTTTTTAAATGATTAAATAAATTTTAATTTTATATGTTAATTAAATTTGTACTGTAAATGTTATTTTAAGTAGATTTGTAATGTAGATATTTGTTTTAAGTACAGTTGACGTACTATTAATGTTTGTGTAGTTACCTTTCAATATAAATTTACCACAAATGCAACACATGCATCATGCAAGGACAGACAGATTTGAAGTTCGCTTAGTTATTTCACTTCTGCTCGTGCATTGGCTACTCCTCGGAACCTGTTGAATATCGAGCGGGAGCTGGTGGAACTCCTTGGCAACGCTTCCAGCCACAACAAAACCCTCTGTACACCTAGCCTATAACGACAAAACAGTTTGAATACTGCACATTCATCGACATGGAGGTCCACACTACATCCGAGGTAAGAGCTTAGTGTAATAGCCTACAATGCCCAGCATGCGTGAACAGGCAGTAAGGTCAATGGACTTCAAGGCAGACCAAATCGATAGACTTTCTTCGCCTTCTGCCGTGACAAGGGAGAGCTACAGTCCTGGCTTATTGTCACGAACGTGCTTACTTAATTATTCAGAAGCTACCTAATGTGACGCTAGGGAGGCAAAGTGTTAAATTATTATTTTAACTTGCTGCACAGATTTTGGCTGATTCGTTACTAGACTTGTGATATGACAACAGTTTTTAAAAGTTTTAAATACTTTGTGTACTAAAGAGTAAAACAGACATTAAAACGCCTTAGAATCTTTCATTCTGCCAACTTACGCAACGAAATGTCAAGTTTGTATATCTGTATACTGTATACATTATTTGATTTCATTTTTGGTTATGGTGTTCTTTCAGAGCTGTACATTTTAAATTAGAAGTCGATGTGTTGTTTCAGCCATTTTATTACATTAGAACTCGACGTGCTGTCCCTGTTGTGGTTTTATTATATTGGAACTCGACGTGCTGTCCCTGTTGTGGTTTTATTATATTGGAACTCCACGTGCTTTCCCTGTTGTGGTTTTATTATACTGGAACTCGACGTGTTGTCCCTGTTGTGGTTTTATTATATTTGAACTCCACGTGCTGTCCCTGTTGTGGTTTTATTATATTTGAACTCCACGTGCTTTCCCTGTTGTGGTTTTATTATACTGGAACTCGACGTGTTGTCCCTGTTGTGGTTTTATTATATTTGAACTCCACGTGCTGTCCCTGTTGTGGTTTTATTATACTGGAACTCGACGTGCTGTCCCTGTTGTGGTTTTATTATATTTGAACTCCACGTGTTGTCCCTGTTGTGGTTTTATTATATTTGAACTCCACGTGCTGTCCCTGTTGTGGTTTTATTATACTGGAACTCGACGTGCTGTCCCTGTTGTGGTTTTATTATATTTGAACTCCACATGTTGTCCCTGTTGTGGTTTTATTATATTTGAACTCCACGTGTTGTCCCTGTTGTGGTTTTATTATATTTGAACTCCACGTGCTTTCCCTGTTGTGGTTTTATTATACTGGAACTCGACGTGTTGTCCCTGTTGTGGTTTTATTATATTTGAACTCCACGTGTTGTCCCTGTTGTGGTTTTATTATATTTGAACTCCACGTGCTTTTCCTGTTGTGGTTTTATTATACTGGAACTCGACGTGTTGTCCCTGTTGTGGTTTTATTATATTTGAACTCCACGTGTTGTCCCTGTTGTGGTTTTATTATACTGGAACTCGACGTGCTGTCCCTGTTGTGGTTTTATTATATTTGAACTCCACGTGCTGTCTCTGTTGTGGTTTTATTATACTGGAAATCGACGTGCTGTCCCTGTTGTGGTTTTATTATATTTGAACTCCACGTGCTGTCCCTGTTGTGGTTTTATTATATTTGAACTCCACGTGCTGTCCCTGTTGTGGTTTTATTATACTGGAACTCGACGTGCTGTCCCTGTTGTGGTTTTATTATATTTGAACTCCACGTGCTGTCCCTATTGTGGTTTTATTATATTTGAACTCCACGTGTTGTCCCTGTTGTGCTTTTATTATACTGGAACTCGACGTGCTGTCCCTGTTGTGGTTTTATTATATTTGAACTCCACGTGCTGTCCCTGTTGTGGTTTTATTATACTGGAACTCGACGTGCTGTCCCTGTTGTGGTTTTATTATATTTGAACTCCACGTGCTGTCCCTGTTGTGGTTTTATTATACTGGAACTCGACGTGCTGTCCCTGTTGTGGTTTTATTATATTTGAACTCCACGTGTTTTCCCTGTTGTGGTTTTATTATACTGGAACTCGACGTGCTGTCCCTGTTGTGGTTTTATTATATTTGAACTCCACGTGCTGTCCCTGTTGTGGTTTTATTATACTGGAACTCCACGTGCTGTCCCTGTTGTGGTTTTATTATATTTGAACTCCACGTGTTGTCCCTGTTGTGGTTTTATTATACTGGAACTCGACGTGCTGTCCCTGTTGTGGTTTTATTATATTTGAACTCCACGTGCTGTCCCTGTTGTGGTTTTATTATATTTGAACTCCACGTGCTTTCCCTGTTGTGGTTTTATTATACTGGAACTCGACGTGTTGTCCCTGTTGTGGTTTTATTATATTTGAACTCCACGTGCTGTCCCTGTTGTGGTTTTATTATACTGGAACTCGACGTGCTGTCCCTGTTGTGGTTTTATTATATTTGAACTCCACGTGTTGTCCCTGTTGTGGTTTTATTATATTTGAACTCCACGTGCTGTCCCTGTTGTGGTTTTATTATACTGGAACTCGACGTGCTGTCCCTGTTGTGGTTTTATTATATTTGAACTCCACATGTTGTCCCTGTTGTGGTTTTATTATATTTGAACTCCACGTGTTGTCCCTGTTGTGGTTTTATTATATTTGAACTCCACGTGCTTTCCCTGTTGTGGTTTTATTATACTGGAACTCGACGTGTTGTCCCTGTTGTGGTTTTATTATATTTGAACTCCACGTGCTTTTCCTGTTGTGGTTTTATTATACTGGAACTCGACGTGTTGTCCCTGTTGTGGTTTTATTATATTTGAACTCCACGTGTTGTCCCTGTTGTGGTTTTATTATACTGGAACTCGACGTGCTGTCCCTGTTGTGGTTTTATTATATTTGAACTCCACGTGCTGTCTCTGTTGTGGTTTTATTATACTGGAAATCGACGTGCTGTCCCTGTTGTGGTTTTATTATATTTGAACTCCACGTGCTGTCCCTGTTGTGGTTTTATTATATTTGAACTCCACGTGCTGTCCCTGTTGTGGTTTTATTATACTGGAACTCGACGTGCTGTCCCTGTTGTGGTTTTATTATATTTGAACTCCACGTGCTGTCCCTATTGTGGTTTTATTATATTTGAACTCCACGTGTTGTCCCTGTTGTGCTTTTTTATTATACTGGAACTCGACGTGCTGTCCCTGTTGTGGTTTTATTATATTTGAACTCCACGTGCTGTCCCTGTTGTGGTTTTATTATACTGGAACTCGACGTGCTGTCCCTGTTGTGGTTTTATTATATTTGAACTCCACGTGCTGTCCCTGTTGTGGTTTTATTATACTGGAACTCGACGTGCTGTCCCTGTTGTGGTTTTATTATATTTGAACTCCACGTGTTGTCCCTGTTGTGGTTTTATTATACTGGAACTCGACGTGCTGTCCCTGTTGTGGTTTTATTATATTTGAACTCCACGTGCTGTCCCTGTTGTGGTTTTATTATACTGGAACTCCACGTGCTGTCCCTGTTGTGGTTTTATTATATTTGAACTCCACGTGTTGTCCCTGTTGTGGTTTTATTATACTGGAACTCGACGTGCTGTCCCTGTTGTGGTTTTATTATATTTGAACTCCACGTGCTGTCCCTGTTGTGGTTTTATTATACTGGAACTCGACGTGCTGTCCCTGTTGTGGTTTTATTATATTTGAACTCCACGTGTTGTCCCTGTTGTGGTTTTATTATATTTGAACTCCACGTGTTGTCCCTGTTGTGGTTTTATTATATTTGAACTCCACGTGCTTTTCCTGTTGTGGTTTTATTATACTGGAACTCGACGTGTTGTCCCTGTTGTGGTTTTATTATATTTGAACTCGACGTGTTGTCCCTGTTGTGGTTTTATTATATTTGAACTCCACGTGTTGTCCCTGTTGTGGTTTTATTATACTGGAACTCGACGTGCTGTCCCTGTTGTGGTTTTATTATATTTGAACTCCACGTGCTGTCCCTGTTGTGGTTTTATTATACTGGAACTCCACGTGCTTTCCCTGTTGTGGTTTTATTATACTGGAACTCGACGTGTTGTCCCTGTTGTGGTTTTATTATATTTGAACTCCACGTGTTGTCCCTGTTGTGGTTTTATTATATTTGAACTCCACGTGCTTTTCCTGTTGTGGTTTTATTATACTGGAACTCGACGTGTTGTCCCTGTTGTGGTTTTATTATATTTGAACTCCACGTGTTGTCCCTATTGTGGTTTTATTATACTGGAACTCGACGTGCTGTCCCTGTTGTGGTTTTATTATATTTGAACTCCACGTGCTGTCTCTGTTGTGGTTTTATTATACTGGAAATCGACGTGCTGTCCCTGTTGTGGTTTTATTATACTGGAACTCGACGTGCTGACCCTGTTGTGGTTTTATTATATTGGAACTCGATAAGATGTCCATGTCGTGGTTTTATTATACAGAAATCTTAGTATTCTTTTTAAAAAAATTAAAATTTCGCTGAACATTTCTCTTACTTACAGTATATAAAAGTATTAAAATTTCATAAAAAAAAATAGCCAATGCATTAAACTTTAGGGTTGAAATTTATTATTACTTGTTTTCTTTGTTGGTTCCATATCACATTTTTAAGGTAAGACCGGCAATAGTAGTTGTGTTCTTTTTAAACAGGTAATTACACTTTCTGCAGTTTTAAATAATATTTTTAACAAATATATTTTATCCAGAAAGCTGTATAAATAATTTAATGGTACATGTATATATATACAATTATTATTATTAATATTATTATCTGCGTATAGACCCTGTTGGATGAAGCAATGTACTCCGACTCATGTCTTGCTCCTTCTAATCCTCCACACCTCCCTCATCCTGTCCCTATGGATCCTCTTCCGCTCCTCCGTCCATTTTACCCCTGCTCTCTTTGGGATTTCATTCTCTGGGACCTTCCAACCGAGCATCTTTCCCCTGTATGCGTTCCTGTCTTCAACGTCTCTTGAGTATATTTCTACGTCATGTAGGTCTATTCTGACTTGTGCGATCCACGACGTTGTTGATTTGACACCTTGTATATACTTAAGGATTCTGTTGGCAAGTATCGTTGTTGGGAGTCTACTGATGTGTCCATAGAACCGAAGCCTCCTTCATCTGATATCTTCTCTGTGGTCTTCCGGGAGTGCAACCTGTATCCATCTTCTGTTAATCTCGGGCCAAGGATCTTCCTCAAGATTTTGCGTTCTTCCTTCAAAATATCCTCCATGGTAGCTTATGTGTGGAGTGCTAGCGTCTCGCTTGCATATAATACCTCCGGTTTTATGATTGTGTTGTAGTGTCTGGTTTTTGTGTGCGTCGACATACATCTCTTATTGTAGATATCACGCGTTATACCAAGAGCCCTCTTCATTCTCAGTAGCCGAACCCTTTGCGCAGTATATATATATATATATATATATATATATATATATATATATATATATATATATATATATATAATTGTAACTGTAATTTCACTACAACAATCAATTATTTTTTTGTTTCAGTGATTCCATGGATGGTCAAACCATAATTTTTATCGATAACAATGGTTACGTTCACGAATCCCACGAAGGACCTCCTTCGCCAATAGCCTCCTGTGTTATACTCAGCATCTTGTTTCTTCTGGGTTTCACTTTCAACTTCACTCTACTAGTGGCGATAGTGTTGAACAAAGATTTAAGAAGTGAAGTATTCAACATAATAGTTATTTTTATTACTTCCACATGCCTCTTAGATTGTCTCGTCAACGAAACGACAGCCTTTGTTTTCCTGTTGTCGTGGAGATCCCTTGCTTCCACGTGGTGGTGTGAGTGCTCTGCAGCCACCTTCTTACTCATCCTGATCCTCCAGACGTCGGGAATCTGTCTGATCTGTCTGGAGCGTTATCTCGCCCTGAAAGGAAAACCTCTCGATACCAAAGAAACGTTCTCCTGTATTGTTTCTTGCTGGATTTTCGGTGTCGTCTCCAGGATCTGGGCCGGAAGTGCGCCTGTCAGCTACTTCCCAAGCAGGTATGTTTCAGAAAAATTGAAAAGAATTTGCTTTCTGCTTAACTGAGACTTGCGTTAACCATTTATACTGTGCTAAACGTTTTCAAAGAAACGAAAACAATAAATTAAACGATTTTTGCTTACATTCTCGTAAAAATGTTTTAAATAACTAATGTCATGTACTTAACGCCATTTATGTAAAACCACATTTTCTGTATTCAATTTCTTAAACTTTGTAAAATATTTTTAGTGCTATTCACGTAGTGTAAAGAACTTTGTACAAATGAACGTACACAAATAAAAAAAAATTTGCTTTGAGATAATTAACTACATTATTAAAAGACGAATAAGTCTTTTGTAGTTAGAAATTTGTTTATTGTACGTACGAGGTCTGATAAGTTTCCAACCTCAACATGAAGATAGCAGCACTCGTCGGTGGCAGCATTCGAATTTCGTTGTTCATCTGTTGACAGTTACTCACCAAAGTTTCAGCCATTTTGGACGCGCAGTTGTTATGTAACAGTCGTTTGAGTGAGTTGATGTGAGTATTTTTATGAAAATGGACAAAATCGAGTATCGAGCTGTCATTAAATATTTGTTTTTTAAAGGCAATACGCCTACGCAAATCAAAGAAGAGTTGGATTCTGTGTATAGGGACTCTGCACCATCATTTACCACAGTGAAATTTTGGGCAGCTGAATTTAAACGTGGCCGTAAGAGCTTGGGAGACGATGAACGTTCGGGACGTCCAAAAACTGCAACTACCGACGAAAACATCGCCAAAGTTCACCAAATAGTGCTAGATGCGTTGGGTGCCGCGTTTGCTCACGTTAGACCAAAAACGTGTTCGAATGAACATTTCCAATGTTCTGTTGGCGCAGTTTAGGCGCAATAAATCCCAGTTTTGGCGCCGATTAATTACTGTAGATGAAACTTGGATACACCATTATACGCCCGAAACAAAAATACAGTCCAAACAGTGGACTGCAAAGGGGGAACCGGCTCTAAGAAAAGCAAAAACTGTTTTTTCGGCTGGGAAAGTGATGGCGACTGTTTATTGGAATAGTCATGGAGTTATTTTAATCGACTATCTTCAAAAAGGAAAAACCATTACTGGAGCATACTACGCATCATTACTTGACAAGCTGAAGTCAGAACTTGCGGAAAAACGGCCACATTTGCAGAAAAAGAAAATCCTGTTTCACCAAGACAACGCACCGTCTCACACCTCAGCGGTTGCCATGGCGAAAATCCACGAATTATGGTTTGAACTGCTTGACCATCCGCCTTACTCACCAGATCTAGCCCCAAGCGACTTCTTTTTGTTCCCTCATCTAAAAATTGCGCTCGGAGGACAGAGATTTTCGTCAAATGAAGAGGCAATCACCTTCATGAACAATTATTTTGCAGAGAAAAACGCCGAGTACTATTTGGACGGGTTACAGAGACGGCAGCATCGCTGGGAGAAGTGTGTAGTGGTACAAGGAGACTATTGAAAAATAAAAAAAAAATTCTGAAAAAATGTCTTGTATCTTTGTTAGGTTGGAAACTTTTCATACCATCCTTGTTTGTAAACATAAAAAAATAAAAAGGTTAAAAATGTCTTTATTTTTTAAATTTTCGGACAAACTTTAAGTGATGAGAAACGGGTGCTTTGAATTTCAAGCCGCATGAATGCTTGGCAATATGCGATGACCAAGTGCATTTATATTTAGTAATGTTATTGCTACATAAATTTATGTAGTTGCAAATTACACTTTTTGTGTATTTTTTTAATTTTTGCAATTGTATTTTTATTGATTTTTAGCTTGATCAGGATGTATGAGGTGAAAAAATATTAAAATAGCTTTCAAACTGATTTTTTTTTACATTTTCCACGTCTAATAAATTCAATTAAAAAAAAGAAAAACGAATATATTTTTTCAAGAAATAAACAGTTTATTGTGTTCAGTTTTATAATGCACATTTATAACATTAGTGTTTTTCTAGCGTTGAGTTCGTGCAATAATTATCCTTCAATTATTCCGACAATACCACCCAAATACCACACTCACACTAACAACACTGTTCCTGGTTTCAGAAGTGTCTGCGGAACAACTCAAGGCCACGAAGGTATCTCCGTAATTACTCTACTTTTTGGCTTTATTATTCCTTGGATCACAATGTCTGCACTAGTGTCTGCAAGTTTTGTACAATACTACGACAAAATAAAGTCAATACAAGAAGCACAGACAATAACGACTATCCAGAACCACTCGTCAACTGAATTACAAACGCCAACAACGGAAGTGAAACATTACAAAATCACTTTGAAACTTTTACTTTTCTACTGTGTTTTGATATTACCGCACGCCTTGACCGTACTGGTGTCACAAATAACGACCCCGCACTTCTTGCCGAATCACTGGGAGAATCCGAAAAATTCGACAAACAACGCCAGATTCGTTATAAGCGGAGTGCACGATTCAATTTTCACGTGGTGCCGGTATCAGTACAACATAGCAGTACCAGTCGTGGTGTTCGTCACGTACAAGCATCTACGAAAACACTGCAAACTGGTATTCTTGCATCGCCAGAGACAAAACTCCATAAACAGGCTCGAATCGAAATCGCCACCGCGTGTTCGAAACAATTTTGTGGAAACGTCGCACAATAAAACTGCGGAAGTAGTTTCGAACATGTTAACGCCAGTTCTGTTCGCGTCGTCAAGCGGTTTGCAACTGAGGACTGCCGGTGGTGAAAAACAAGACAGAAACTCTTCAATTCCTAATTCCAGTTTTAACGTTAGTGTTTGCGATTTAACTGTGGAAGACGTGAAAATATTTACCGTTAAAAATGCGAACGTCATGGCGCCTTTGGAAGAAATCGAAGAAGAAGAAGAAGAAACAGAGAAGAGACTGCATAACGAATGCGGAGCTAAGAAAAATGTTAGGTTTTGTTCTGTGGTGAATGAAATTCCGCTTCTAGAGAGCGGGGTGTATGGCTTGTCTGACGAAACGACAGACAAGGCAAACTTAACCCACACAGTTGAGGTACCGGTATTTGTGAAGCCTAGTGGTTCCACTTTTGTTAAAAATAGTGAAATGTGAAGCATCGTCACATAACAGTGATTCTATATAAATAAATGGATTGTAGTGTAGGTGTGTACGTAAAATTTAAAAATGTAACTTACATAGAATGTAACGTAATGAGAAATAGAGTCTGAGTGATAACGTCTAAATATGATTTTTGTGAAACAAGTTTTTGTTTTGAATATAAGTAAGATATAACATGTTGTGCTCGCAATCTTTTTAATAAAATTTGTATACAGTGTATTTTACTTTCTTTACGTATTAACCAGAAGCAGAGGTGTCAAAGTGGTACAAAATACGCAATTTGGGGGGTGAGGAATTTATTTGTAACACAATTCTTTTAAAAAGGGTTAAAATAAATATTGTTATAAAAAATCTTGTCATAACAATTGAAAATATTGAGAGAAGTCAATAACCTCCTTACCCTCGAGACATCGAGATCGAAACTTTTTAAAATAAAAAATAATTTTCAATCCACAGCGGCAGCCAAATTGAGGGGACTTAAAACGCACTAATTATTAAAGTTATTAAAGTTTCCTTTCGCTAATCTTTATTATCTATATTCCAACTTTAATCGGTATACAACTTTACAAAAAATTAAATACAAAAATTATTTTGTTCTTAAGTAAGGAAGTGTATTTAATATTTAATAGGATAAAAAAATAAAATGGGATATTTTGCTTATTTTTTTTTAAATCGGTCGAGCAAAAAATAAAAAAGATTTTTTGCCAGTGGAGGGTAGTATAGGAAGTTATCAAATTTTGAGGAGGAAACTGATTTGGGGGGGTTATGCGCCATAGCCGTTAGGTGGGCGTTGGCATCTCTGACCACAAGACCCTACTGTACACTTAACGAGGAGACTAAGTCAATCTGTTGCGTCTCTGATTTTGCACACCTCAGGGTCGTAGGATCGAGATTGCAGTTACTGCCGTCAGTGGGCGTTGGCACCACTGACCAGAAGACCCTACTGTACACTTAACGAGGGGACTAAGTCAATCTGTTGCGTCTCTGATCTTGCACACCTCAGGGTCGTAGGATCGAGATTGCAGTTACTGCCGTTAGTGGGCGTTGGCACCACTGACCAGAAGACCCTACTGTACACTTAACGAGGGGACTAAGTCAATCTGTTGCGTCTCTGATCTTGCACACCTCAGGGTCGTAGGATCGAGATTGCAGTTACTGCCGTTAGTGGGCGTTGGCACCACTGACCAGAAGACCCTACTGTACACTTAACGAGGGGACTAAGTCAATCTGTTGCGTCTCTGATCTTGCACACCTCAGGGTAGTAGGATCGAGATTGCAGTTACTGCCGTTAGTGGGCGTTGGCACCACTGACCAGAAGACCCTACTGTACACTTAACGAGGGGACTAAGTCAATCTGTTGCGTCTCTGATCTTGCACACCTCAGGGTCGTAGGATCGAGATTGCAGTTACTGCCGTTAGTGGGCGTTGGCACCACTGACCAGAAGACCCTACTGTACACTTAACGAGGGGACTAAGTCAATCTGTTGCGTCTCTGATCTTGCACACCTCAGGGTCGTAGGATCGAGATTGCAGTTACTGCCGTTAGTGGGCGTTGGCACCTCTGACCAGAAGACCCTACTGTACACTTAACGAGGGGACTAAGTCAATCTGTTGCGTCTCTGATCTTGCACACCTCAGGGTCGTAGGATCGAGATTGCAGTTACTGCCGTTAGTGGGCGTTGGCACCACTGACCAGAAGACCCTACTGTACACTTAACGAGGGACTAAGTCAATCTGTTGCGTCTCTGATTTTGCACACCTCAGGGTCGTAGGATCGAGATTGCAGTTACTGCCGTTAGTGGGCGTTGGCACCACTGACCAGAAGACCCTACTGTACACTTAACGAGGGGACTAAGTCAATCTGTTGCGTCTCTGATCTTGCACACCTCAGGGTCGTAGGATCGAGATTACAGTTACTGCCGTTAGTGGGCGTTGGCACCACTGACCAGAAGACCCTACTGTACACTTAACGAGGGACTAAGTCAATCTGTTGCGTCTCTGATCTTGCACACCTCAGGGTCGTAGGATCGAGATTGCAGTTACTGCCGTTAGTGGGCGTTGGCACCACTGACCAGAAGACCCTACTGTACACTTAACGAGGGGACTAAGTCAATCTGTTGCGTCTCTGATCTTGCACACCTCAGGGTCGTAGGATCGAGATTGCAGTTACTGCCGTTAGTGGGCGTTGGCACCACTGACCAGAAGACCCTACTGTACACTTAACGAGGGGACTAAGTCAATCTGTTGCGTCTCTGATCTTGCACACCTCAGGGTCGTAGGATCGAGATTGCAGTTACTGCCGTTAGTGGGCGTTGGCACCACTGACCAGAAGACCCTACTGTACACTTAACGAGGGGACTAAGTCAATCTGTTGCGTCTCTGATCTTGCACACCTCAGGGTCGTAGGATCGAGATTGCAGTTACTGCCGTTAGTGGGCGTTGGCACCACTGACCAGAAGACCCTACTGTACACTTAACGAGGGACTAAGTCAATCTGTTGCGTCTCTGATCTTGCACACCTCAGGGTCGTAGGATCGAGATTGCAGTTACTGCCGTTAGTGGGCGTTGGCACCACTGACCAGAAGACCCTACTGTACACTTAACGAGGGGACTAAGTCAATCTGTTGCGTCTCTGATCTTGCACACCTCAGGGTCGTAGGATCGAGATTGCAGTTACTGCCGTAAGCTTTATCCCAGACTAAATTCGTTCTGTTCCCAGCTAGGGTTGTTGCTTCGACCTTACCCGACTGCTTGCTACCTTATTTGTGTAATCGTTGTTATGCTCTCGTGGCGCTATCTAGCAGCACGCATACTGAAACAATAAATTTATTTATTTATTTATTACTTCATAAAATAAAATTATTACATAGAAAACATCACAATTGCAATTATAAAAAAAACAAGAATAATCATCAGTCAATAATTAATGTAACTACAAAAATACTACATAAATATATTAATTTACAATATTTCAATTACAATCAATCGTAGATTAATTTAATTAATTAATCGTTGATTGATTAATTTAATGTTAATTACCTACTAACATTAAATTAAATTTGTTTAAAACTATTTCCTGAAATGACCAAGCCTTCAATGCAGACAGTATAGGCCCCTACCACTATTCATCATTTACAGACTATAAACTCCTCCACAGAATAGCATCAATGCACAATAAAAGCTATTTTCCCTGTGATAGAGCCCCTGCCTAGGGTTACTAGGTGAAAACCGGCCAACGGTCTCAATGGCGGACGAGGAAATGAATTTCCCAACGGCGGAGAGAGCGGAAGAGCTACCTCCAGGATTTACAATCTTGGTTGTATCACTGTGACCTTTGGGTCACTCAAAATATAACTTTCATTATTCATGGAAATGTGTGATGTGAAATTTGCCCCAGGTGGACGATCCACCGTACATAAGTACGTCAGCAGACGCTCGGAGAGAAATGAAGCTCTCTATAAGAAAATTGAAAAACTGTCAGATACTATGAGAAAAAGGAGAATAAATTTTTACGGCCATCTTCTTAGAATGGACTCCAATAGATTGACGAAACGGGTGTTTGATTTTTTCCATAATCGTAAAACAAAACCGAACTGGTTTAAAGAAATTGAAAAAGACCTAATAGAATTAAAAATTACAGAAAATTCACTGCTTGACCAAACTGCTAAGATAAGTACCAAGGACGAAAGAATAAGATTCTAAGATAAAACCAAAATAAGACCTAAACCTGTCATTTCGGAAGAGGAGAGGAAAAGAAGATCGGAAAGAATGAAGAGCTACTGGGAACAAAGAAAAGTACAGCGCGCAAGAAATGATTGATTCAGCGTACCCCAAAGAGGGTGAAACGAAGAGAAGAAGAAAAGCTATTTTAAACGTTTCCTAAAACCGTCCTAATCCCGATTTTTTTTTACCTGGGAGATTATTTATTAACACCCCCCTCCCGGCTTGGGAAGGAGATTTTTTGTACTTATCTTCAAAATATCATTACATCGTGAGCAAAGTTCGCTATAATTTAATTGCAAAAATAAATTTCCTTGTTTTAAAACGGCCCCATGTCCGTTTACAAAATTTCAGTTCATGTCGTTTAAAAATACTTCAGTGCCATCTGCCGAGTAAATATAACACTCAACTGCTGTTCGGTAGACCTATTTTTTTAATAATAAAACAAAAAACAGCTGACAGGTTAATTTATTTTTTCAAACACACGCTATTTAATTATCATTTATAACAACAGAATAATGTATTCTTAGTAGTTAATCGTACTTTTACAGCCTCAAATTATTGAGTTTGAAACTTTTATACTTGTCTGTAACACGAAAAGTGCGTGTTTTACTCAACAATTACGAGATGTTAAAAATATCTTATCTTAAAATTAGTAACTAAATACGGTATTAAACGTATCATATTTTTCTGATTTATGAGTTCTATTGTTTTATAACAAAAACTGTCTAGTATTTTTTTTTTAAATTTATAACTTAATACCTACAATAACTTTGGCGTTACACTAGCAATAGTTGGTTCTTCAGCAAGTTCTTGTAATCCCATAAGGTAAGCATTCTTTTACAATTTCTATTCCTTACAATTACTTCAATAGAGCCCAAACAAGTTCAAACGAAATTTAAGTCACACGTTTAGTATGGTAGTTGGACTACCTGAATTAATTAACATTTTAAAATTGAATGAAATAAAACACTAAAGTATGGGTATTTTAACGCTTACTTCAATGACAAAATATGAACGTTATGGTTCTTAAGGTTTTCGTATGATCGCCTTTCAGGAACGTTTGAAGGATTTTTTATGGGTAACGAAACTGTCCAAGCTATGACCGAAGTGATTTTGTTATGCCAAGTTGGTTTTTTTCGCGTAGTAATTGTAAAAGTTCTTCAGGCCGTAATTTTTGCCGCCTCGAAGGCTAATTTTTTTAAATTTTATTTATTTTTTGGCCTTATGGGACCACTTTAGTCTAAATTTCAGTTCTTCCCAACATCGGGCTGTAATTTTTCTCTCCAATAATCCCTCATTCGATCAGATCGTTGCTTCCTGACGGCATCTGTAATCACTACCTTCTTGTGTCTCTTCGGTTTATCCACTTTAAATTTATTAGTCTTAAGAATGCGTGTTATTTTACATTTGTCTGTTGCATCATCCATTTTCAGTCCTATTTCACTGAAGTCCCTGAGGACTTGTGTGATGTGTATTCCCTGTGTTCTCCTGTTGATGCTTCTCATTACCAGTTGTCTCAAGATTCTGTCCTCCGGCATTCTTAATATGTGAAAGAAGTGGGAAATTCTTCGTTTTTTCATTACACTGAGAACTGGGTCGATATATTTGTATACTGTTTCATTGGTGGCTATTCTCCAGGTCCCGTCTTTCAGGTAGCTTTTGTTGAGACACGTTCTGATGATCCTTCTCTCTGTCTTAAGCAGCGGGTCCGTCTTGTTACTGTTTTTGATTTGGAAGAGAGTTTCACTGGCATATAATGTTTCTGGGAGTACCACTGATTTGTCGTGGCGTATTTTTGTTTTTATCGATAGGCATTTTTTCTTGTACGTTGGCCAAGTTAGTAGCTGGGCTTTTTTAATTTTTGCTGCCCAATTGAGTAGTGCAGATTCTTCGTCCAGATTGTATGTTATGGTTCCTCCTAGATATTTGAAACATTCCACGAGCTTTATGGTGTTTCCGTTAATGTTCACTTTATTTGCGCATAGCGGGTCCATGGCCGTGATCCGAAGGCTAATTATTTCAATTGTTTTAATAAATATTGTTTTCCTTGAAACAACGTGCACAGTTAATTTTATTAATTATGTACGGTTATCGGAAACCCTAAATATATAAAAAGTAGCTCCCAATTTATTATCTTTAGGTACCGAATATAAAGGTACTAAAAGTGCAATCACTATTATAAAAAACGTGCTCCATATTAGCAACTAAATTTCAAGTAATTAGACTATCTACCGCTATGATCGCTGCAACCTGTAAGGACACACGGTGGAGACGTTTGGAAAACAGACAGTACTATTATATACTTAAATTGTAGTTGAACATTCTGCCGCAAGATGGCAGCAGCGAGCGCTTACAAATCTCTCATAACATTAGTATGTTTACATCCAATGCTTTAGACTAAGCGAAGTATAAATAGCTCATAGTTCTGCATCGAGTTGTAATCAATAATAGAGTAAAATTAGAATACCTTTTAACCTATTGAAATGGACATCACATAGACATTATTTATTGGCTAGACACAATTCATAGGTACAAAATAAATCAGATAAAGGCTAAATAACTTACAACGTTGTGTTGGAACTGAGTTTTTAAATCACGGAAACATTGACGTTAAACAAAACATCTATACTGTACTGTATTATTAAACACATATTGTAAATACGTTTTTAATGTCTCTTAATGCGTGATTAACCCTGACATATGCGCAGATTCGAGTCTAGTTGTTACCGTTTACTTTTTTCGTGTTTTTTTTTAGGATTCTTCACTTTCATTGTTCTACTTGTAATTAATTAAAGAAAATAAAACAAATGTTTGTCAAATTCGACTTACAACAGTGAAATCAGTAATGTCACTGATTTTGTTTTTAGCGCTTTTAAAATGTTGAATAATCGCGTTACACAGCTACCTCGCTGACGTAATGGAAGCGTGATTCCGAAAAGTAACAAAATCACAATAATTTTGTTATTTTACATTTAATTTCAAATACGATTTCACCATAATAATTAGCGTTAAATCTAGAAAGTGTTTTAATTTGTTGAAAATGAACCTTGGCCTCCGTTTTTTTTTGTTCAGGTAAAAAAAAATGAGATTCATTTTTGTGTTTTCAATGAAATTTAAATTTTAATTTATGCAGATTTCATAGCTGAAATGTGTGTGTGTGTGTGTGTGTGTGTGTGTGTGTGTGTATGTGTGGACGAGAAAGAGAGAGAGAGAGAGAGAGAGAGAGAGAGAGAGAGAGAGAGAGAGAGAGAGAGAGAGAGAGAGTGTGTGTGAGAGAGAGAGAGAGAGAGAGAGAGAGTGAGTGAGAGAGAGAGTGAGAGAGAGAGAGTGAGAGAGAGAGTGAGAGAGAGAGAGAGAGAGAGAGAGAGAGAGAGAGAGAGAGAGAGAGAGAGAGAGAGAGAGAGAGAGAGAGAGAGAGAGAGAGAGATCATAACAGCACTTCAAAAAGTTATCTAGAGATTACGGATTGTCGCTCATTTAAATGACCCGGTTCTAGGTTCTATGAACATAACAGACAGAAAAATCTTAGTGTTTATTCCCATTTAAAAAATACAGATAAGGTCTTCGCAGTATTATATAATAGGTGCTGTAGGGAAGTTGTATATTTCTATTTAGCCGCCTCGGTGGTCTAGTGGATAGCGTACTAGGCTTTCACCCCGAGGACCCGGGTTCGATTCCCGGCGACGGCTTGGCATTTTCATACGCTATACATCATCCCAGCGTCTGCATTAGCCCAAGTGTGCACAATAGTAGGACGTTAAAAAAAAATATATATATATATATATATATATTTCTATTTACTGATTTCATATTTATTCAAGGTGGGGAACAAGATAGGTTTAAAGTGTAGCATATTCTATCCTTCTCACCCCTTATAGATCGTATTTCATAACAGTCCTTAAGAAGTGCTTACATCATAGAAGGATTACACTCCTCGAATATCATGTTTCTAGGTCAATGGGGTATTTCACGTTTGTATTTGTAAGAGAATTATTTGAAACCAATGAAACAGTACCGATTTTTCCCATGATCATGTAAAACATGTGTTTTTCTTGTTATTATTTTTGTTGTTTATTCAAAAATGGCTTGAAAAAAACTGCAATTTCAAAAATTTGTTAAACACTTTCTGAAATAAGGACCGGCAGTTTTTCAACTTAAAAAAGCTAGTCAAAAACGCAGATAATTAATTAAACAAAACAATATTCTATGGAAAATTGAGATCTATTGATTTGTATTTCGAAGTAATGCAGCTGTTTTAAATTTGAAGTTGGTATTTTCAAATCGTTTACAGATTTTAATTACTTAAGATGTATAAAGAAAAAATGCACTGGAAGGAGTTAACTTCAAAAATGTTTCTTGTACTTTGTTGTATGTTGTACTACTGTACTTGTATGTTTCTGATTGTAACAAAGTGCTAAATTGAAATAATTATTAAGTTTATAAAAAATAATAGGCACTAATCAAAATGTGAATTATTGCACTAAGAAAAGAATTAACTTTTTTATAAAACTTGCTCATCAAATATCTGATTTTTAAAAAATATAAAAAAATTTGCCCTGCCGTGACCAGGATTCGAACCTGGGTTATTGCGGCCACAACGCAATGTCCTAACCACTAGACGATCACGGCCGTTTCGGACGGAAGCTAAGGAAGCAAATTAATCTTGTTAAACGGTATTCAGACGAATTTTATTTTTATGCATTCAGTGATTTAATTTTAGATAATTCAGTCCTGTTGATTACCAAACAACGAATTCATGATTACACAAATCGTATAAATTTATGGGAAAAATATTAGTTATTTAGTATATTAATACTCCAGCACAGCATTAATGGAGTATTAAATTAATACAGTAATTAATTAATTAACAGTTTCCTTAATAACTGTTTAGGTTAACGCTAATTTACTAACAGAGTTAATTTACACAATAATTAATGAGGTGAAGTTTGTAATTTCCAACAATTAGGCTAAATGAATAGGTAATTTTTTTAACGGTTTGGCATTATAAAATTCTCTGAAATTTTGTTTAGCTTTATTTTTGAAAATCTTTGTAGGCCTGTCCTTTGTTTGTTTTTAATTTCCATTCTAAACTTTTAGTGTTGGTTTGAAAATAAGTTGCAAGGTAAAGTATTGATTTTATATATCATTTTATGAAATATTATTATCAAAATATAAAATATATAATAGTCTACTTCACCTACTAATGAATTAATTAGTGCATATGATTAAAATAAAGTCGGAAAAGTTATCAGATTACAGGCTACTACAATCTGTTTTACTGCAATATAAACTGTATTATTAAAATACAGAACTGTACGTTACTCGATTACAATGTACTCCTAAGTGAAGGACAACATAGTTTCTCTTGTCGCTCATAGATAGCGGAGTAATCAAGCAATGTGTTAAATTAGGAAGCCAATTTTTTTTTTAAGTTAAGAACTAATTTACATTAAATTTTAATATTAATAAATTATTGTTGATTTAACAATATTAACAAAAGATAAAAATCTTGAAGATTTAAACTTTGTAACTAGGTTTTTGCAAACTAGTCCTTTATAAATATTGTCTGTAAAGTTGTAAACAAAATATTATATAGACAGTATACAGATTCGAAGCTTTATAGCCTGAACTTAAACTTTCATTTGTAAGTGCTTGTTCAATTCTGATGACAGATGAAACGTGTTTTATTTAATGCAAAACTAAACTTATTAAATACTATCTTACACAATTGTGTTGACAAATTTAAACATTATTTGTTTCATTAAGCAGTCTACATAATTTGTTGGCATTTTTATTTTGCCCTTTCATTTAAAGTTCAACTTTAAATTAATGTTATCATGAAAACTGAAATTTGAAATTAATTTTAATTCAAATTCGAAAGTAAACTTGTGGCAATGAGGATTTCTGCTGTATGTGAGTATAATTTTTGCTGTATGTGATTCAAAATTAAAAGTTACCAGACCAAGAACTTAAAAATTGCAAAAAAACATTAAACTTAATTTTGTTTATAATAATTTTCCCCTGATATACATGTCCATAACATAGTTCTTAGAAATAAAACATTAAAGAGTCAAAATACAAGTGAAGTTTTACTATTACATAGTTTTTTAGAATAATTTATGGCTGAATTCTGAAAAGTGTAGCATTAGTAAAAGAAAATCTTTATAAGTTGCAATATTTATCTTGTAATAATAGTAAATAAGTAGGCCTATATTTTAAACCTAATTACAATAATTAGTTTCGGTTATGTTTTATAACAACAACTGTGTTTGACCAAATCCTAGAAATACCTGATTAAAAAAAAACTACCTGCTGTTAGCTGCTGTAGTTATTAATAACTTTTGCCTATTTGTGGAAATGGAGTTAAATAAACAAGATCGTTTATTTAATATCAGGTAAAGTTCGTAAACAGTTCATAAAGTTTAACGTACCAATAATACAAAACATAAAATTTATTTGTGGACCTCATTCAAACCACACAAATAATTTGGTTCCACATAGCAGTGTATTGATTCCTGACTGCACTAATTCAAACCACACAAATCATTTGGTTCCACATAGCAGTGTATTGATTCCTGACTGCACTCATTCAAACCACACAAATAATTTGGTTCCACATAGCAGTGTATTGATTCCTGACTGCACTCATTCAAACCACACAAATCATTTGGTTCCACATAGCAGTGTATTGATTCCTGACTGCACTCATTCAAACCACACAAATAATTTGGTTCCACATAGCAGTGTATTGATTCCTGACTGCACTCATTCAAACCACACAAATAATTTGGTTCCACATAGCAGTGTATTGATTCCTGACTGCACTCATTCAAACCACACAAATAATTTGGTTCCACATAGCAGTGTATTGATTCCTGACTGCACTCATTCAAACCACACAAATCATTTGGTTCCACATAGCAGTGTATTGATTCCTGACTGCACTAATTCAAACCACACAAATCATTTGGTTCCACATAGCAGTGTATTGATTCCTGACTGCACTCATTCAAACCACACAAATAATTTGGTTCCACATAGCAGTGTATTGATTCCTGACTGCACTTATTCAAACCACACAAATCATTTGGTTCCACATAGCAGTGTATTGATTCCTGACTGCACTCATTCAAACCACACAAATAATTTGGTTCCACATAGCAGTGTATTGATTCCTGACTGCACTCATTCAAACCACACAAATAATTTGGTTCCACATAGCAGTGTATTGATTCCTGACTGCACTCATTCAAACCACACAAATAATTTGGTTCCACATAGCAGTGTATTGATTCCTGACTGCACTCATTCAAACCACACAAATCATTTGGTTCCACATAGCAGTGTATTGATTCCTGACTGCACTCATTCAAACCACACAAATATTTGGTTCCACATAGCAGTGTATTGATTCCTGACTGCACTCATTCAAACCACACAAATAATTTGGTTCCACATAGCAGTGTATTGATTCCTGACTGCACTCATTCAAACCACACAAATAATTTGGTTCCACATAGCAGTGTATTGATTCCTGACTGCACTCATTCAAACCACACAAATAATTTGGTTCCACATAGCAGTGTATTGATTCCTGACTGCACTCATTCAAACCACACAAATAATTTGGTTCCACATAGCAGTGTATTGATTCCTGACTGCACTCATTCAAACCACACAAATAATTTGGTTCCACATAGCAGTGTATTGATTCCTGACTGTACTCATTCAAACCACACAAATAATTTGGTTCCACATAGCAGTGTATTGATTTCTGACTGCACTCATTCAAACCACACAAATCATTTGGTTCCACATAACACTGTATTGATTCCTGACTGCACTCATTCAAACCACACAAATAATTTCGATCCACATAGCAGTGTATTGATTCCTGACTGCACTCATTCAAACCACACAAATCATTTGGTTCCACATAGCAGTGTATTGATTCCTGACTGCACTCATTCAAACCACACAAATCATTTGGTTCCACATAGCAGTGTATTGATTCCTGACTGCACTCATTCAAACCACACAAATAATTTGGTTCCACATAGCAGTGTATTGATTCCTGACTGCACTCATTCATACCACACAAATAATTTGGTTCCACATAGCAGTGTATTGATTCCTGACTGCACTCATTCAAACCACACAAATAATTTGGTTCCACATAGCAGTGTATTGATTCCTGACTGCACTCATTCAAACCACACAAATAATTTGGTTCCACATAGCAGTGTATTGATTCCTGACTGCACTCATTCAAACCACACAAATCATTTGGTTCCACATAGCAGTGTATTGATTCCTGACTGCACTCATTCAAACCACACAAATAATTTGGTTCCACATAGCAGTGTATTGATTCCTGACTGCACTCATTCAAACCACACAAATATTTTGGTTCCACATAGCAGTGTATTGATTCCTGACTGCACTCATTCAAACCACACAAATAATTTGGTTCCACATAGCAGTGTATTGATTCCTGACTGCACTCATTTAAACCACACAAGTAATTTGGTTCCACATAGCAGTGTATTGATTCCTGACTGCACTCATTCAAACCACACAAAAAATTTGGTTCCACATAACAGTGTATTGATTCCTGACTGTACTCATTCAAACCACACAAATAATTTGGTTCCACATAGCAGTGTATTGATTCCTGACTGTACTCATTCAAACCACACAAATAATTTCGTTTCACATAGCAGTGTATTGATTCCTGACTGTATTCATACAAACCACACAAATAATTTGGTTCCACATAGCAGTGTATTGATTCTTGACTGTATTCATACAAACCACACAAATAATTTCGTTCCACATAGCAGTGTATTGATTCTTGACTGTATTCATACAAACCACACAAATAATTTGGTTCCACATGGCAGTGTATTGATTCCTGACTGTATTCATACAAACCCCACAAATAATTTGGTTCCACATGGCAGTGTATTGATTCCTGGCTGTACTCATTCAAACCACACAAATAATTTGGTTCCACATAGCAGTGTATTGGATTCTGACTGTACTCATTCAAACCACACAAATAATTTGGTTCGACATGGCCTTGTATTGATTCTTGACTGCACTTATTCAAACCACACAAATAATTTGGTTCCACATAGCAGTGTATTGATTCCTGACTGTACTCATTCAAACTACACAAATAATTTGGTTTGTCATGGTCTTGTATTGATTCTTGACTGCACTTATTCAAACCACACAAATCATTTGGTTCCACATAGCAGTGTATTGATTCCTGACTGCACTCATTCAAATCACACAAATAATTTGGTTCCACATAGCAGTGTATTGATTCCTGACTGCACTTATTCAAACCACACAAATCATTTGGTTCCACATAGCAGTGTATTGATTCCTCACTGTACTCATTCAAACCACACAAATAATTTGGTTCCACATGGCACTGTATTGAATCCTGCCTGTACTTGATTAATTTTTACTCTACTGACTTCCAAAAAGATATTTTCGGAGAAAAATATTAGAAGTTATAGATTATTAGATTGTTTAAGAATTTAGTATTTAAAACTCTTGTTATTTAAAGCTTTGCACAGTCTGCAATAAAGGACTCTAATTAGAAATTTAAACCAAACACTATTTTAATGAAAGCAACGCTGCGTTGCAAGAACTATGCAACTATTTTAATAATTTTAATAATAATGCACTATTTTAATAATTGCAAGAGCTATGCTCTGACAACGTCACAGAAATGTGGAAGTAGAAGAATTTTAACAGAAACACTTTGAATACTTATTATACAAATTGTATAATAAGTAAAACAAAATGTTAAAAGATGAGGTGTAGGCCTATCTAACAATCATAATAATAAATACCGTATATTAATCTGAAATTTCCCTTGTTGTGTCGTGTTTATTTTTTATAATGGCCATTTTTTTTAGTTTTAACTGTCGCACAATGTACAGTTTTATTTAATAATCACATTCCTTGTGACCCTGTGTTATGCACAGATTAACCAAATAAGAGCAAGAGATCTACGGTCGCGATGCATCTTCCTACAACCTAGTTCAGATGTGACGTACATATCAAACTCGAACAAATTGGTTATGCTGAGTTTTCTTTGAATGAATTACTTTCTAGGGATATTATTGCACTGCAACCTTTATAAATACATTGTACCATCTTTCTGTATTTCTGACTTGCTCAGTTACGACGCTTTTTCCAACTGTAGTCTCTTCGTTAAGTCTAGGATTTGCAGAGGATTCAATATGGGTAACTCCCCCCACTTAGTCCAATTCGTTATTGAAGTGCCTGCAGATGCTTGCTCTGCTGATTCCCTTTCTATTTCCCCCTTACTCTTGATCCTTATTACGAAGGTTGTGCTCCACTTGGTGTTTTTTGTTGTGCAGTGAGATTCTGCACATTTACATTCTTACTCATGTTGTTCCCATGAGTAACTAGAGAAATGATGTCCGCCCACACAGAGCCCAGCATGCATGGATAAAGCCTAAGTACACTGGGAGGTTGCCAGGTATCCAAAGCTCTGTTTGATACCCATTAGGTTGGTGTCATTTCTGCACAGGTCGCTTTACACTTTATATTTAACCACGTTATGTAAAGTACTGAATGTTTGTGTGTGTGTGTGTGTCGAGTAGATGAATGAGGTAGTATGAGCTAGAGGTACGGTGGGATCGCTAAACCCATCAGCTGCTCACTTCAGCTGCCTCCGCCGGCTCCACACAGCCGTAGCTAAATAAGCAGATAACAGAATTCCTCCCTTGTGAATGTAGAATTCGATTTAAATTAGGTCGGGCGGACACGAAATGCGAGCGGAACTGAGCCGAGCAGAACGGCAACCGGAAGCGGAGTTCTGTCAGTTTAAAGAACGCTTTTGTATCTTTTAATCTAAATATTTGAGCCTTACGGTTACTTAGACAACGAGAAGTAATTATTTTTGGAAATGTGGTCAGCGTGGTCAGCTTCAAAATTGAACCTAGACAGAGTCGAACCTATGCAAAGCGGAGCCAAGCGGACGCAAATGTTTCTGAATTGAGAAATTTTAAAACGCCTTCATTTTCTCCAGAACTATAAACTAAACCGACAGTTCTTCGCGCTTTACCAGTGTTCCACGAGGTTCTATTTCATCTGGATTGCTTAAGAAACTTTTGTAAAAATCATTATTTGACCCTTTTTTTGCTTGTATTATGTGTGATATCGTTTCCTTGAGGCGCGGAAGATGCATTTATTACAGTAAATACACAAGAAATTGCATTTTTACCTATTTGTTACCAACCTGTATTTCTAACCTATATTCTGACGTCACTGATGTTTGCTTTGCATGAATGTACTGCATGTTTACTTTACATGTTTTGGCTTGTATGTGTACTTTGTACGATAAATTTGCTTCATTAGATTAATAAGCACTTTATAATAAATCAGTTATTATCGTGAAAGTTTTTGTTCTGAAAACATCGTTCGGAAAAATGGCTGCCGTTAATTGTGAACTTTACGATTAGTTTTGTTGAATTTGTTATAAGTAAATGACATCTTTAATGGATCGTATTCGTATACAAATACAATCCTCCTGCTTGGTTTTAAGAAAAAAACAATTCGTGGGATATTTAGCCGAATTTAAACGTAAATACAGACATGGCAACTATAAGCAATGGATTTGTACAAAGCCGCAGCAGCTATATATCCGCCTGTTTGACGCTGTTTACAATATAAAGGTTAGTACTTGTGTAGGCCCCCTACGTAAGAACTGAGTTAAAAGCGGAACAGCCGAGTCGAGTTAGGTATGAATTTCTTTTTCTAAAAACAAGACAAAATTATATCGTATGTATGTGGTGTTTAACGTCCGACTATTGTGCACACTTGGGCTAATGCAGACGACGGGATGATTTATAGCGTATGAAAATGCCAAGCCCTGGCCGGGAATCGAACCCGGGTCCTCGGGGTGAAAGCTTAGTACGCTATCAACTAGGCCACCGAGGCGGCTAAGATTCATATATTTCGGCTGTTTGTTCTTTCATGTATTTGTTCTTTCATGCATTTGTTCTTTCATGTATTCTTTCATGTATTTCATTAAAAATAGCGTTTAAATGGTCTGAAGTTTATTCAGGCCGAATATATTAAATTAAATTTGGTTCATTAATCTTTCCGTTGTTTAATTACTGGGTCGTATCAGCCCGTAATAATACAAATTCTTTGAATATAAAAGTACACTGATTGATACAGCCCTGTAATTGTATATTGTTGCCACGTTGATAAATACGTATTTCTTTAAAACGTAACTCCTTTAGATGGCCAGAGTTATTAGGTTAATTACTTGTTATTTAAAAACAAATACGCTACAATGAAAATTATTTTTAAAATATTTTTAAAGCACTGTTCTTCATAAATGAATGTTATAATTTTAAAACATTAACATTTTAGTAGAATTATAAATAGCGTAAATGAAATCATTAAATTTGTATATTTTGTGTAAAAAGGGGTACGCCATAAAGTTTATATTTTTGCCATAGTTGGTGAACAATTATTGCCATAAAACAAATTCTTTAATATTTCACAAACCAATTTAAATATTTGTAAACGAAGTTATTTCTCGATGTTTTACAAATTTAGTCGTTTCATGTATAAAAATTTTAGGTTAAACATGTTGCATTAGTTCACAAACAAATTAGCGAAATATTTCTTATTCCAAACAGTAAGCAATTTGTGTGCCAAGTAGAAGTGGAAGGGCATCTTCCAGTAGAGCTTCCGCTGAACTTTGAATAGAAAGCCTTGAATGTGATGACACTCGTGATTGTGTTATGACGTTGTTACATATATGTGGGACATGTAATTAAGGGTACAAATAAATATTGTCGGGACGCGTGGTTGTAGGGTTTCGTCGATATAAAATGACAGGAGTTGACGAGGGATTCGTTACAAGAGTTTCTGGTCTCGCAACTCCTAGCTCCATCTACATCTCCAACTTAAAAACAGGTAAACTTGAAAAAGTGTGTTTTTTAACAAATATTACACTGATGTGGTATTATTTCATATTTATAAAAGAGCTGATTTTGTAGAATACCTTTTTCTTTATTTGTGATTGTGTTTATTATAATCGTTGGTGTAATAATGATGTTCGACTATTTAAAATACGTTAATTTTTATTTGTAAGGAGTTTTTCCAATTCTGATGAAAGATGGATTCTTCCGTCAAATTCTGACACAACGCTAAAATTTTTAAACATTTAAATTGAAAGCACAAATTTTAAATATTTTTTTATTTTTCTAACTTATATTTCATTAAAATACACCACAAATTTTTAAAGCAAAAGTTATGTTTGTAAAAACCATTCACAGTAAATGATTCACAAACTTGTATTGCTTAGTGGATTTTTGCTGTCATTGTTGGTGAATATTGTTTTTGACTAATTGATTCAAGACTGAAAGTCACCAAGCTAACAATTAGGACCAACAACTAAAACAAATTAAAAACTAGTCTCACTTATCGTTTTCCCTTGATGTACATATCGGTGTCTTTGTTTTAAAGGAATTCAGAATTAAAAATTGAAAGTACATGAGAAGTTTTCATAAATGCTAAGAACGATTTAAGGCCGAATTTTAAAAACTTTACAAGTTCACTTTTTTGTATTTTGTAAATAAATATATTTATTATATACATGTCGTTTTATAATGTTTGACCAATATTATTGGACAGCTTCATTTTAAATAACTGACTTAATATCAGCTGATCGAGTCTTAAGCAAGGTTCTATATGGAGGACTTAGGGGGCAGACGTCTTGGGCAGAACACAAATGAGGAAAATCATGGGGTTTATTACTGGGCACTGTGGTCTGAGGGTCCACATGAACAGGATAGGTATGTACCATGGAGAAGCCGTGTGTACGAAGAATTCATGATGCATTATGCATGATGCATGATGCATTCCATTAATATCGAAGAACACAGTGAGCATAACCTTCACGTTCGACCGCACTTGTCGAGCCTTTTTCGGTCTTGGCGAGCCAAAATGCCTCCACTGGGATTATTGAGCCTTAATTTCGACGTCATATCCGTAAACCCATGTTTCGTCACCTGTTATAATACGTTTCAGTAATTCTGCATCGTCGTTGACTTCATTTAGTGATTCCTGAGCAACTTCCATTCGCCGCTGTTTTTGTTCAAAATTCAACAATTTTTGAACGAATTTTGCTGCCACGCGTTTCATACACAAACAAGTTTAATTATTGTTTAAACCAGTAGGCTCGTGCGAAATTTCGCACTATGAAAGTTTTAAGTAAACACAGCCTTTTGAATAAGTATTTCATTTTCTTTAACGGATACAAACATATTAGTTGATTTAGTTACCCTTGAAAAGGCTACATACAATTGTCCGTGAGTAAAGACGACATTTTTTAAACACAATCCTGTTCTTTGTGTTTGTCCCTGCGATTTGTTTATAGTGATAGCAAACGCAATTTTATTATATAATTGTCTTCTAGTCAAATGAAAAGGCATGCTTGATAACCTCTAACTGTACATTTTTATTGTACTTCGTATTTTATGATGTCCGTATTAACAACAGATAAATGTACGATGGAAGGAGATATCACAAATATATTTGAGTAAAAACAGTGTCCAAAACATATGTTTGGTATTCGAAATGATTGTCCCGGCTTGTACGACGGGCAGGGATAGGGGACTGTCAGTAGGGCCACATAACCTATAACTTTAATGATTTTTAAGTAACTATTGAAATTGTTCTAAGCACGTTATGCAAAAAACAGGCATTTTAATGGAATTGTCTATTCGTGATCAATACGTTAGCTTCGTAAAATATATAAAATTTTGTGACGCCTCGGTGGCCTAGTTGATAGCGTACTTTCACCCCGAGGACCCGGGTTCGATTCCCGGCGAGGGCGTGGCATTTTCATACGCTATAAATCATCCCGTCGTCTGCCCAAGTATGCACAATAGTCGGACGTTAAAAAAAAAAAAAAATTGTGATCCCGCGCATGCGCATCCAAGATGCCGTTTTGCCTATGCCAGTTAAAAGTTTCTTTTATGTTAAAATTTTCCAAAAACAGTAAGTTTTAGCGCAAAATCGTTTTGCAATGTCAGAAGCCGATTAAAAAATCTTTCTAAAGATACGTCATTGAAGCCTGTACGAATAGTATGTGCTGAGAAAAAGGTATGTTGATTTGAGAAATAATATATGATTTTTTTAATGGCCGCTCTGCTTACTGTTACAGAATGTACAGACTACTGTCAGCCATATTCCTCACATTCCTCGTGGCTCTGTGCCACGCTCAGGTTAACTTTACACCAAATTGGGGCAAGAGATCTCTAAGCCACACTGACTGCAACGATGGATCTTCCGAAACCGTAAAGTACATTTACAATCTGATCCAGGTAACCTACTTAAACATATAACAGACTTAAACAAATTGGTTAAAATATGGTGCCTCTAATCTTAATAGATTTGCTTAAAAAGGTGACACATCAATCACTGTCAGAGAGAACGGCAAAACTGTGCCAGTTACTTTTAATTTCCAGACAACACGTTCAAGTGTTCTTAATTTTAAAATCTTATTTTCAGTCTGAAGCGCAGAACTTACTGACCTGCGGCAAATCTATGAACTAACAACGCATGGCTAGACTGCACGACTCAAAATGGCTTCCCTGGTTCTTCCACTGCTACCAAGATATGTGTTACTAAGGCCTAAACACTAACTTGTTAAATTTCTGTTTGTTAAAATATTAAATAAAAAGTTGCACGACTATGTGTTCGCTATTCTATCTCATTTCTTTCCTAAACATTTATAATCTAGGCAACATTTTTATATGATCTTTTAGGCTATTTGATAACAAACTCAAAAATATTTGTTTTTTTACATCATATGTAATAACAATAATAATTGCAACTTGTCACGTGACCATTCGAGCCCTAATAAACAAATTACCTAAACTTTATCAGTCAACATCACAATTTGTCCTTTAATTACAACCGGATCCTTTGAAGATTACAACTTTTTAACCCACAAACTGTCCACTACAAAAAATGTATGGTTACAAACAAGTATGGCTGACAAAATCGTCCGATAGTTTTTACCCAATTAAAGAACTAAGCAAATTGTTTTTGCAAGTACTAAACTACAAGTGGCAAAATATATTTTTTTAATGTTACAAAGTTATGAAAACAGCAATTTGAGTTCAAATAAATTCTTATAACTTGCTTCACTTTAAAAATAATTGTTAAATAAGTAATTTCGTAAAATTATATTAGTTTATTTTCTCTAATATTTTAAGTATATTAGTAGATATTACTTGCGAATTCTATACAGTACAGTAAAACAGTGTCACACATGGAATATTCCATCCAATATAACATATTTGCAGAACATATGATAAAAGCAAATACTCTGAATGTGTTCTTAAATCTTCACACCTTTCAATGCGCCACGTGTGGATGCAAAGACTATGCATTACTGTTGTACTTGTACGGTATGAAAGAAAAACCTTCGAAGTAAATATGAATTTACTTATCTATCAAACATTGTTTATATAAAAAAAAGTAAACTAGCATCACTAGAAACCACTGAAAATTTCTATTAGGACAGAAATTATTTTAGTATCCGCCTATATTTGTAACTATCTTTTTTTTTTTTTTAATGTCCGACTATTGTGCATACTTGGGCTAATGCAGACGATGGGATGATTTATAGCGTATGAAAATGCCAAGCCCTGGCCGGGAATCGAACCCGGGACCTCGGGATGAAAGCCCAGTACGCTATCAACTAGGCCACCGAGGCGGCAAGTAACTATTGTTAGTATACGAACTAATTATTTGCATGTATTAAAAGAAAGTTAAAATATCTTTATTTTCAATTCAATATATTAGTTATTAATTTTTAGTAAGCCATTTTAAACGTATTTTTTAATACGTTTATCATTCATAAAGATGCATAACTCAACACAGCGTATCAAATTTGAAATAAAATAAATTTATTATTTTTGTTTTATCCGTTTCCCCTAAACTTGTAATTATTATTAAATTTCAAATTTCTTACATTGATTTGAGTTGTGTCTTTAAAAAAATGACCAAAAATTGATGAACCGACTTTGCGAAATTAAGTGAATTTGTTGTACTTTTTTCCGATAACAAACGAACCAGATTTCCCAGTGAAATGGCGGTTCGTACTTTTTTTAATTTTACGCGAAATTTTATAAAAATCGTCAGAACAGATTTCGATAAAGTTTTAGATTTTTTTCAACAATAATTACTATTTAAAAACTGAATATTTTTTACTGTAATGTTTTCCGTCGAGGTTAGAAAAGAAGAAGAAATTTTTTCCTGAAATCGGTCACAACAAAACACATACGTCTTGTGTGATCACCTAGGACAGTGCTAAAAACGTTCTTTGAACAGAGCCTTGGTTTGGAGCCAATATGGAAAACTTTCCGGTAGATTCTCATAGACTGTGGATAATTTAGTCACTTGCCTGGCCGTACTACATAAAACGTTTTGTTTACTTAGGTTAAAAAAAAACTGGAATTATTATTGATAAAATTAAATAACACCTTTAATATTATCTTCAAAACGAAACAAAAAATGACATATTTTATCAAATGTTATTTAGGAATAGGTCCTACTTATTAATACCAATTAATTACTTGTCACATTATGTTATGTTAATATTGTCAGAACATTAAAAACTGAACTGATGCAATTGTGACGTAAACATACGGCCTACTTATTACTGATTGGTGAATTAAAGTATATTAATATGTTGTATTATAATAGTATTACTGATCTACATTTCCTTTCATGAACATCAAATATAATAACATGATTCAATATGTTTCTTAAAATGTTATTGAAATCGACACATTTTTATAAATATTTCGCCAATCTATATTTAAATATAATATAGAATTATATTATTACAAATTATTCATAATGAATAATTAATATTTTAATTAATTATAACCGACTGGCTTTAACAAAATAAAGTGTACGTGTGGGCCCGTGCGCCTTTTCGCAGTTAAAAAACAAATAATATACAACAATATACAGCAAGATGTTGAACAGTGTTGTAGCACATATTCTTCTTTTAAAATAGACATTATAGTTATATTTAATACTTGTACGGCATGTTAATAAAACAAAGTAATGCATTATATTTGAGTAATTTAATACAATAAACGTTACTTGTTCTACTTTCGTATTTAAAAACATAACCTATAAAATTAATGACTGAATTTTCACATTATATCTTCTTAAAATAATTACAAATGAAACCGGATTTGACACATTACTAAATTACTATTTACTACGTACTAAAATAAGAACCTTTTATTTAATGACATTTACTTAATAGAACCAATGAATACAGAATCTATATTCTATACAATCTATAGATTCTGTATTCATTGTTAGAACTGTCCTAGATTGTCTCACTCATTCTACCTTCAAAACATATTCGGTCAATAATTATTTTAAGTCTTGGATACAGTAATAATTTAAATATTACTTTCAACAACGTTTTTTTAGCAATCAGCTGTTTCGGTACTTATGCTTGCATTGTGCTGCTCTCTTACGGAAGCACTTTATATTGCTCCTGTTTACAGATCTTTTATCTGTTTTATTTTATTGTAAAACCTTAAAATGGAAAAATATGAAGCGTGAGAGTTCCTTAATTTTCTGACAAAAATGTAGGTAACCCTTATGTAGAGTTTCAATAAAGCAGTTCCTTACTTTTGGTACAAAACACATCGTTATGCTTAGAGTAATAATATGTGGAATAATAATAAATTAACAGTGATTTATACTGAGATATATAAAATCAAATTTTGCTGAAATATAATCAATAAGTGCCCACACAAAATGTATTCGTTGCTATTGGTTTGGCATCTATCGCGAAACAAATTGGTTGGAAGTCTATCGAAAAAAGTCAATAAAGCGGTTCCTTACTTTTGGTACAAAACATATCGTAATGCTTAGCGTAATAATAAGTGGAATAATAATAACTTAACAGTGATTTTTACTAAGGTACAAAAAATCAAATTTTGCTGAAATATAGTCAATAAGTGCCCAAACAAAATGTATGCGTTTCTATTGGTTTGATATCTATCGAAACAAATTGGTTGGAAGTCTATCGAAAAAAGTCAATAAAGCAGTTCCTTACTTTTGGTACAAAACATATCGTAATGCTTAGCGTAATAATAAGTGGAATAATAATAACTTAACAGTGATTTTTACTAAGGTACAAAAATCAAATTTTGCTGAAATATAGTCAATAAGTGCCCAAACAAAATGTATGCGTTTCTATTGGTTTGATATCTATCGCGAAACAAATTGGTTGGAAGTCTATCGAAAAAGTCAATAAAGCAGTTCCTTACTTTTGGTACAAAACATATCGTAATGCTTAGCGTAATAATAAGTGGAATAATAATAACTTAACAGTGATTTTTACTAAGGTACAAAAAATCAAATTTTGCTGAAATATAGTCAATAAGTGCCCAAACAAAATGTATGCGTTTCTATTGGTTTGATATCTATCGCGAAACAAATTGGTTGGAAGTCTATCGAAAAAAGTCAATAAAGCAGTTCCTTACTTTTGGTACAAAACATATCGTAATGCTTAGCGTAATAATAAGTGGAATAATAATAACTTAACAGTGATTTTTACTAAGGTACAAAAAATCAAATTTTGCTGAAATATAGTCAATAAGTGCCCAAACAAAATGTATGCGTTGCTATTGGTTTGATATCTATCGCGAAACAAATTGGTTGGAAGTCTATCGAAAAAAGTCAATAAAGCGGTTCCTTACTTTCGGTACAAAACATATCGTTATGCTTAGAGTAATAATATGTGGAATAATAATAACAACAGTGATTTTTACTGAGGTATACAAAAACAAATTTTGCTGAAATATAATCAATAAGTGCCCACACAAAATGTATGCGTTGCTATTGGTTTGGCATCTATCGCGAAACAAATTGGTTGGAAGTCTATCGAAAAAAGTCAATAAAGCGGTTCCTTACTTTTGGTACAAAACATATCGTAATGCTTAGCGTAATAATAAGTGGAATAATAATAACTTAACAGTGATTTTTACTGAGGTACAAAAAATCAAATTTTGCTGAAATATAGTCAATAAGTGCCCAAACAAAATGTATGCGTTTCTATTGGTTTGATATCTATCGCGAAACAAATTGGTTGGAAGTCTATCGAAAAAAGTCAATAAAGCGGTTCCTTACTTTCGGTACAAAACATATCGTTATGCTTAGCGTAATAATATGTGGAATAATAATAACTTAACAGTGATTTTTACTGAGGTATACAAAAACAAATTTTGCTGAAATATAATCAATAAGTGCCCACACAAAATGTATGCGTTGCTATTGGTTTGGCATCTATCGCGAAACAAATTGGTTGGAAGTCTATCGAAAAAAGTCAATAAAGCAGTTCCTTACTTTTGGTACAAAACATATCGTAATGCTTAGCGTAATAATAAGTGGAATAATAATAACTTAACAGTGATTTTTACTGAGGTACAAAAAATCAAATTTTGCTGAAATATAGTCAGTAAGTGCCCACACAAAATGTATGCGTTGCTATTGGTATGGCATCTATCGCGAAACAAATTGGTTGGAAGTCTATCGAAAAAGTAAAAAAACTGCCCATTTTTCAAAATCAGATGTTCTTAATTTGATCTCATAAATAAAGCTAGTGCTTCAAATTTGAAATTAAAAATGTACGGGTCGGGGTTAAATCGGGGAAAAATAAAATAATTCTTGTTGACGTGATTGGAATAAATTTCTAATATTATTTTCTATCTTAATAATTTGAATCCCTATTTAGTCATCATTAAATCTGCAAAACTAGCATTTTGAACTTTTAAATTACGGAAATTCACCCTGCCAACCATTAAATTAATAGTATTAATTTCAATTAATTTTGAAAATTTTAAATGCCAAATTTCATTGATTGGTGGATTTTTAAAGAAGTGTTTGATACAATTTGTGTTTCTTTAAGATTTAGAATGACCACAATTTTGAAACTATCAAAGGGATAACAAATTTGCCTTGAGTCGATTTCTTTGGTATTTTTTTAAAGTTTCAAAACCTTTAAAATGTGACAACGCGATTAATTTACTGTGTCTTTAATTATTTATGAATTAAATACGGAAAAATGTTTCAAATGGTATAATTTGATCTGTTAGAATATTTTATTTTGTTGAAACCCTCACTTTACGATGTGTGACCGCCTCGGTGGCCTAGTTGATAGCGTACTGAGCTTTCACCCCGAGGACCCAGGTTCGGTTCCCTGCCAGGGCTTGGTATTTTCATCCCATCGTCTGCATTAGCCCAAGTGTGCACAATAGTCGGACGTTAAAAAAAAAAAAAAAATGCACGCTCTTGATTAACGGGTGATTTGAAACAGCAGTGGTTCCCCACGCTAAAGGTTCACGAGCTGAATAACTAGACCAAATTGTAGCGTTCTTTTTACTCGGAAAATAGCGGCTTTAATTAACTGATACGAAATAAATGTTAAATAACGGTAAATGTGGAACAACAATGAACAATACGATGATGTTCGATGAGATTGATATACTTAGTTGAGAACTGATATTGGACGAGGTGATTAGTTTCGACAAGAACAGATCAATGGCGGCATCATCTTAAATGGGAAGAGATGTCTTCAGTGTGAGTTCAACGACTTATATCGCGTCATTTCTAACATATAGCAACTTATATTCATCTTAGGTGTGGAAAAATAATGCTTATTGTAAAAATAAGTTCGGTCAAGAAAACTTACGTTTTCCTCAAGCAACTGTCTGCCCGTTTAGCCTATTGGTAACATAAGATATGTTTATGTTAGACTTACCGCCTAGCGTCTAAACGGTCAGAAAATTATAACACTTACTATTTTTCTCTCGACTCCAAAGCTAGGATAGTATTATAACATACTTTTAATTAAAAAACTGAGAAATATAGAGATTTAAATATCTGTTAGTATAAGTAAACTAGCTAAAAATATTTGATGATAAAATATTTTATACGTGCATTTTTTGTTCGTACAAGAAAATAATTACATTTTGTGAAGGTTTAATAATATTTTTAATAATATTTTTAACAATATAAACATTACATCTTGAATATTAATATTAGTAATTAAATTATATATATATATAATATATATATATATATAAACAATTAAATTAATATATATATATATATATATATATAGATATGTTTAAATTTCGCGGGCTTTGAGAGTCCGTTTCTCAAACATTTTTTTTATTATGTTGGTATACATGCCCTTGAAGTATGATAAAACTTTTAGCTGTTTCATTGTTGACTTTGTCTTTGACAGCTACTAACGTTAGACGTGTTTTTATAAGCTCGGCGATTTTCGTTTAAGAAATGGATCAAAGAATTTGTATCAAATTTTGCGTAAAAAATGGAATAAAGTGTGTGAAATGTTAAAAAAGGCCTATGGTGAGTCTGATGTGAGTAAAGCAAGAGTTTACGAGTGGTATAAGCGTTTCCAAGAAGGCCGTGAAGACGTTGAAGATGACGAACGCCCTACCACACATCAACAACCGATGAAAACGTGGAAAAAGTGAAAGAAATGGTTATGAACAATCGCCGAATCACAATTAGAGAGGTCGCTGATGATGTTGGCATATCGATTGGATCATGTCATGACATTGTTTCCAATGTTTTGTGTATGAAACGCGTGGCAGCAAAATTCGTTCAAAATTGTTGAATTTTGAACAAAAACAGCGGCGAATGGAAGTTGCTCAGGAGTCACTAAATGAAGTCAACGACGATGCAGAATTACTGAAACGTATTATAACAGGTGACGAAACATGGGTTTACGGATATGACGTCGAAACTAAGGCTCAATCATCCCAGTGGAGGCATTCTGGCTCGCCAAGACCGAAAAAGGCTCGACAAGTGCGGTCGAACGTGAAGGTTATGCTCACTGTGTTTTTCGATATTAATGGCATAGTGCATCATGAATTCCTACCACCAGGTGAAACGGTCAATAAGGAGTGTCTACAATAAGTACTACCTACAAGTTCAACGCCGTTGCGTGAAACAATCCGGAAAAAAAACGCCCAGATCTGTGAAAAAACAATTCATGGTTTTTGCACTACGATAATGCACTAGCTCACACTTCATTGTTTGTTCGTGAATTTTTGGCCAAAAACAGTACTATAACGATGCCCCAGCCTCTTTATTCGCCAGACATGGTTCCATGTGACTTTTTCCTATTTCCAAAAATAGGATAAAGAGAATAGGTTCCACAAAAAAAAAAATAAAAATAATTTCCAAAAAGAGAACCTTGAAGGGCCGTCGTTTTACAGCAGTATATGACATTAAAAGCGCATCGCTGAAAGAAATAAAGGCTATCTCTAAGATCGAGTTTGAGAAGTGTTTCGAGGATTGGAAGAAGCGCTGGCACAACTGAATAATCTCCAATGGGGACTATTTTGAAGGCGACAACATCAATGTAGAAGAATAAATAAATATTTTGTTCAAAAAATTGAAATTCTCGTTACTTTCTGAACACACCTCATATACATATATATATATATATATATATATATATATATATATATATATATATATATATATTATAAGATATTGACGGTCACAATATCTTACAGAACAAACATAAAGTGTTTAATTAGTTTAGTATTCAGCTATATATTTCTTATAATGGAACTGTACAAAAGAGGAAATCCCGTTACTTAATCTTGTAACCAAAAAATTAAAATTCAATATACGTTTTATAGAATTTGCAAAAATACGCAAAGATTTCACTTCAATACGGAAAGCTGCCAACTGATTATAATGCAAAGTTTATTTGCTATAAAATTCTAGAAGAATTACTTAACGTGCATTATAGTACCAAAAACATGTATCAAGTTTTAGGGCTGGTTGTGATGGGACGCGTAATGCGAGGAACATGTTTATATTGATATATAACAGTATATTTGCGCGTTGCAAGTCTCATATTAAATTAATTGTAACTAAAATTACGTTTCCATCAAGGATCGAACTGGGTTTTTTTTTGGTGTTTAACGTCCGACTATTGTGCACACTTGGGCTAATGCAGACGATGGAATGATTTATAGCGTATGAAAATGCCAAGACCTGGCTGGGAATCGAACCCGGGTCCTCAGGGTGAAAGCCTAGTACGCTATCAACTAGGCCACCGAGGCGGCTATTGATCCATCACGGATCGAACTGGGAACCTTGTGTGAGTGAGGCGCGCTTGATAACCACTACACTACGGAAACGGAAACTTCAGACGTTTGACCGATAAGTTTATGAAATGAATCGTTAATTTAATTTTGGTAGTTATATTGAAGGAGCTGTTGTTTTATATTAATTCGTAAAGAACATTTCATTGAACAGCTGATAGGCCATAACAAGCTTTAGTTTATGTTGTTAAAACTAGCTATGTTAATTTGCCGTTTATATTAATTCGTAACGATCAGCTGACTTCATTGTACAGCTGATAGGCTATAATAACTTACAGGTTATGTTGTTAAAAACTAGATGTGTTGATTTGCCGTTTATATTAATTCGTAACTATCAGCTGACTTCATTGCACAGCTGATAGGCTATAATAACTTTCAGGTTATGTTGTTAAAAACTGTGTTAATTTGCCGTTTATATTAATTCGTAACGATCAGCTGACTTCATTGTACAGCTGATAGGCTATAATAACTTTCAGGTTATGTTGTTAAAAACTAGCAGTGTTAATTTTCCGTTTATATCAATTCGTAACTATCAGCTGACTTCATTGTACAGCTGATAGGCTATAATAACTTTCAGGTTATGTTGTTGAAAACTAGCTGTGTTAATTTGCCGTTTATATTAATTCGTAACGATCAGCTGACTTCATTGAACAGCTGATAGGCTATAATAACTTTAAGGTTATGTTGTTATAAACTAGCTGTGTTAATTTGTCGTGTTTTCAAACAAATTAATTTAAATAAAAAAATAAGTGCAAACATGATACATGATTTTTGTTTTTGGCTCAATAACATAAATTGTTTTTGTAATAAATAGCATGCACAAAATTGTCACAATATTTTAACACTAATTATAAATATTGAATCTTGCCGCTTTTCTTTCAGTTTACATTTTGATATTTTTTTTCTTTTCGCCAAATATTCAAAAGGCGAACAGTCCATAGAGTTTATTTTGTGACTTCTTCAAAAGTTATAACTGAGTTACAATACTTTTGACTCACCCCGTAGCCTATATTTCGGCAGAATGTTTTCGGAATATAAAGTAGGTATCGGTTGCTTTTTGCGTACTGAAATAAGAGTCTGTAAGCTCAATACAATTTTTAAAAATAAATTTTTAAGCGTAGTATTCATAGTTTATATTTTTTAGTTCATTTAGGTAGAGGGATCAAGGGACGATCATAAATCTTGAAGGTTTGTCTATGCCAGACACTCAAGATGTAACACCGTATTTGGTAGTGATATAAACATTAAATTTGCTTGTCGAGTGGACACCATTGACATTCGTGTCTAGAGTTGTGTCGACACCTAGTATACTAGAACAAACAGGCTTTAAATCTGCATAAATTATAATTTTACACTTTCAAATTCCGTTGAAAACTTTGATTACTGATATATGTAGATTTTAATACGTGTACTGATTATGACGTTAAAATCACGTTATTAGGCCTAATACTTGAGGCAGACGCGATAGAAGCAAATTTAAAAAAGTATTTCCCTTTATCTTATCTTTTTTGAAACGCTTATTTCACCAACATAATCAGCATTAAAATCTGCATACATTAGCACTTCGAACTTTCAAGGTGCGTTGAAAATACTGAATAGAACGCTTACCGCCGTCAAATTAAATTACTTAATTTCAACGGATTTCGAAAATTAAAATGCAAATTCATGCGTTTTTTATCGCTGATTACGATGGTGATGTTGTATTTTCAAAAAAAATTTAAACGAAAAGTTGCGATCGTCAAAGATTTTTAAATGGCCGCCATTATGAAACCGTTTAACGAATTTTCCTGGTTAACAAACTTGTCGAAGCTATTACCATACTCGATTTTTTCTGTCATGTTCAAATCAAATACGGACAAATTTTTGAACGTGAACGTGCTGAAACACCACACACACGCGCGCACACACGCACGCACGCGCGCACGCACGCACTGTGACGGGAAATTTCCTATGACTAAATTAATATTATAAAAAAGAACATTTCTTCTCAAATTGTAACAAAAATTATTTTAAAAATGAGCATATTACATGTTTAAAATCGATCTAGAGTTGCTTGAAGGTTGTGCATAGGCCCTGTGTACATATCGGTCGAAGGCAAACAAATTGCCTATTCAACGACCGCATAAGTAGCAAAAACAAATTGGTTTGAAGTGACCTCTAATCGAATCGTTCAGATTTATAAAGAGCTTAATAAAAGTTTAACATATACCAAACGAAACGTTTTAAGACGATTATCAAGAATAAACACACACACACACACACACACACACACACACACACACACACACACACACACACACCACACACACACACATACACACACACACACAGGCACGCACACACACACACATACACATACACATACACACACACACACACACACACACACACACACACACACACACACACACACACACACACACACACATACACACACACACACACACACACACACACACACACACACACACACACACACACACACACACACACACACACACACACACACACACACACACACACACACACAAACACACACATACACACACACACACATACACACACACACACAAACACACACACCATACACCACACACATACGCGCACACATACACATACACACACGTACACGCACACGCACACGCACGCACACGCACACGCACACACACGCGCGCGCGCGCACACACACACACACACACACACATTTCAGTTTCAAGAACGAATACAGTTTCCTACAACGCTGCATGCGTAGTGGCGGGCGAACCGCCAATGGAGCTGATGGCTGATGAAAGAGCGAGGCTGTACTGGCGTAAGCGAAATGCGGAGCCGCGGTATAGCCATACAATGGAAATTACAGAGGAGGGAAATCGAACGCTGGAGACATGGCAGCGACAGTGGGACGAATCAACAAATGGACGATGGACATACCAACTCATAGGTAACATCCAGGATTGGTGCAACAGGAATTATGGAGAGGTTGATTTCTATCTCACACAGATTCTCACTGGGCACGGTTACTTCCGAGCTTACTTGTTCCGTTTCGGGCTGGAACGGACACGGCTTGTCTCCTCTGTCTTCCAGCAGTGGAGGAAGATGCGGAGCATGTGTTTTTCCGGTGTCGGAGATTCGACGAGGAAAGGATGAGGCTGCAAACATATCTGCAAGGCAGCAGTGAACCGGAAAGTCTGGTTGCGACTATGATGGCTTCAGAGGCCAACTGGAGGGCCACTGCGGGATTCGCTGAAGAAGTTGAGGGCTGAGGATCGAGAAAGGAGAGCCAACGCTGTAGAATAGTAGGCATTCAGCCAGTCCACCTTCCCATAAAGTAATGCCTGGCGGCGGTTCCGTGGGGAGGTTAACAGAACAGTGGCTTTTGGTGTTTTTTTTTTAGTGGGTAACAATATATCTTCACTTGAGTTTGAACTCAATTTGAGTCCCACACTCTGGGGTAGTGCGTACCCTACCCCAGGTAGTCTATAAAATATGTTTTCCACCTTTTTGGCAACGCAAATAAGACACACAAACACACACACACACACACACACACACACACACACACACACATATATATATATATATATATATATAAAATGTGATCTAAATGTGAGAATCAATTCAGTTTCCGAGTCCCGGCCCTGGATCTTACCATGATGTCAGCTTACCAATAGCTCACTTCCCAATAAAAATTCGACAAGTAGAGAAACCGGCCAAAAATACGCCCACCATCGTAACGACGAGATATTTATGAACTTTTATAAAAAAAAAGATCTTCTTCGGATACTATTACTTACAAAGGTATACGAATGATTGTTTAGGATGAAGAACTTTAAAAATATTTTCCTGGGGTCATCCACTCCCCCAACGTACTTTTATGACAACACTTTTAAGCTTTGATATTATTTCCCTTTTTGTATTCAATGCGTTTGCACGGAAAGGTTTATATTTCGGCCTCCCGGGATTACAATCAAAACGTGTATTAAATGTTGTCCAACTTCTCATGGGATGCAAACGACATGTCTCACGTACATGCCTCACGTAAACTTCACTGCTCCATTATTATTAACTAACGTAAATTTATAACACGTCATGGCTTTCATTGTACACAAACTATACTAATAAAATACAATTATTATTTACTGTGTATGTTTTAAGTTTATACACTTATTAATTATATAGTATGCATAAAAAGATGTGTTTGTTTTATGGTGAACAATACAACAGTTAGTAGAAGAAATATTGTTCCGACTTTTCTACACAAACTAATTTCTTTTATTTAACCAATAAAAATCATGCATCATGTTTTCTCTTCCTTTATTTAAATTATGATAATTTGTTCGAAAAAAGGACAAATTAACATAGCTAATTTTGAACAACATAACCTGAAAAAAGCCTATCTGCTGTTTAATGAAATCAGCTGATCGTTACGAATTAATACAAAAAAGTTGATCTTTTACTATAACATAGTTTTAACAACATAATCTAAAAATTACAGCCTATCAGCTGATCGTTAACTGCTGAAGTATTTAAGCAGTTACTCCTT
>CM040188.1:56947364-56954864 GCA_022606455.1 Callitettix versicolor | reverse complement strand
TAATTACCGTGTGATAATGCCTTATCTTTGTATTCCAGGAGAGGGACTTTGTTGTGTCTTTGGTAAGTTGGAAGGCTAATTCAACTTTATTTCTCCTAGATTCCATAGCTTTTTTTCTCTAGAGCGTTCCAGCTGATCCATTCCCCAATATATTTCTTTGTTCTTCATTTAAAACTTTTTTTTAATAATTTTATTGGCCATTTTATTTAGAAATTGAATTTTTAACATAACCTCAATTGAAATGATATTGTTGCAATGATTTCGATTTTCAACATCTTGTTGTATTTAGTGTGAGTTTTAATATATTATCAATATTATTTAATCATCTATGTTAATAGTGAATGTTAATGTTGTTAATTATGTTAATCTATGTTAATGTTGAATGAGCTAGTCTCTAAAAGCAAAATTAGTGACTAATTTTGACGGTTGATTTTTTTTCAACCAATTCTACATTTTTGAAATTTCAAAACATTAAAATATTAAAACATTTGGCACAGCTAAATTGTCTACTTATGAACTAACTATTTTAGCCCAATATATAAACTCTATGTGTTGGTGTATCTGCACCATGTAGCTGGCCTGCTACTGAATTGCTACTCTGTTATAGTTTTGTTTAAAATCGCAACAAATTAATTTTACTCCAAAACCTTAACGTCTAATGATCGTTCTTACGGTCTGAAGCACAATTATTGAGCAATTATAAAGTCATAAGTTTCGGGTCCAAGGCATGGTTACAATTACTTAAATATTAATGTAACAAGTTAGGGTAAACTTTGCCCCGGCTCCTAATTAAAGCCGGGGTTCATTAAGAAGTGTTGTCGGTGTTCTTACAACAGTTGTCAATCAGCTGATGTGTCACGTGACTTGACTTTCGAAGACATATTATTTGCATGAGACTTTACTTGGTAAAGAATTTTTTTTAATCACTCTATTTAATTAATAGTATTTTTGTTAGTTTCTTGCGTTGTAATTATATCAATCAGTTTGTCTTAGACGAAACCAGTTTGCTGCTTTGAAAGATGTTTCATTTTTTTTTTTTAGCCGCCTCGGTGGCCTAGTTGATAGCGTACTAGGCGAGGACCCGGGTTCGATTCCCGGCCAGGGCTTGGCATTTTCATACGCTATAAATAATCCCATCGTCTGCATTAGCCCAAGTGTGCACAATTGTCGGACATTAAACACCAAAAAAAATCATTTTTTTTTTACATATAACCCAAAAATGGCGGGGAAATATTTTTGAAGCTCATACAATTTAAATTGTACTAATTTCAGTAAAAAGTGCGCTATTGGTCGGAAATAATTGTTTTCAGAACAATGCTTTTTTAATGTACTTCTTATGAGAGATATTTTTCGTTTTTCACACAAAAACAAATAAAAATGTTCGACTTTGATATTTTTTCCAAATGTACACAGTAAGTGATGTTCAGTATATCACGCCAAATTTTAAAATCGGTTAGGCGTAACTTTATATTTAGTTGTGCACAAAAATCTATTTGGCCTTAAGAGATTTATTAGAGCATTTTGACATTGTTGTAAGAATGTACCTTGAAAATTTCAAGTCTCAAGCTATAATAGAGACGGTACGTTGTTTATTAAATTTGGACTGGGTAAGTAGTTTAATGGAGTTAAAATATTTTTTTTGCAAAATCCTTTCTTAGTACGCGCTTACATATTAAAACGAAGGTATCCTCAAAATTTCAAGTCTCTAGGTTTTATAGTTTGGGCTGTACGTTGATCAGTCAGTCAGTCAGGACATTGCCTTATATATATATATATGTAGATTTCTATATTAAAAAAGTATATTTCTGAATAGTTTATTCCCATTAAAACATTTTGAACGAAATGATTTCTTTAAACGAAATTATTATAAGTTAGTGTGATTATTATAATTTCACTTTTTTCTCCTTCTGCCACCAAAAATGCGTCTGCTTTTGGCTTGGAATTACGTTTGTGATTAGCTTAATGTATGAGTCAAAGTTTAATATCCCGTAATGCTCAGCTCACTGTATTGTTAGCTCCTCTCAGATGGTCCATTGTTAGAGCTGACAACTGGAGTCTGTACACAAGCAAAACCAATCCCTCGTAGAACATTACCCACTATCAAAACACCCGTGAATATATAAAACTTCAGAATTTTAGAAGTTAATAATAAAGTGTACAGAAGCAATGAATAAACTTTCTCTCGTTTCGTATTAATATATTTAAAGTAACTTCAAATGAAAGCACCTAAACAAAACTATGTTTCACTTCGAATTTGTTATTCCGACTTGAATTACAAGTAATATAATTACTTGCGCAGGGGTGTGCAGACTAGCTGCACCTATTGAGAGGATTTAGACGTCCCTCGCGGTACCCGAGTACACTTACAACACTACACTTGCGACTTTAACACTTTACACTGATACATTAAGGGAGGCGATAATAATGTGCTTTTCGCCTTAAAGTAACAAGAAAAAATTACAAGTAATATGACCAAATTTTGAGCATTTTAACAAGAAATTTCTGCTTCACCTGTACATCTTAAAAGAAAAAAGAAAACCATCCATTTTTCAAAAATTGGTCAAAAAAACTTTTGAAGTCAATTTTTAAAAAAATCAGTTTTTGTTAATTTTTTAAAGACATTTTCTTATTTTGATTGAAACATGCTTTTGAGTAATTTTAAAACTAAGATGCATACTAAATTTAACAGAATAGATCGTATTACATCGACACAAACACAAACACGATGGATCACATTCAAGTAAAATTCATTAGTTAAAAAAACCAACCTGGCTTTTTGTAGAAAAAACTGTTAAAATTTCGGAATATTATTATTTAATTTAAATCTACATTTAGGGATTATTTCTTAAAATGATAAACTAAATACTCGTATAATGTTTTGAGCTATTAACATATACCGTGTGCATGGAGTGTTTGCTAAATAACGATTTTTTTTCAAAGCGTACATGTGCACACTTTATTGAAAGGGCTTTTATCCGGCAATTACGGCTTTTTAACGATGCAAATTTTCAACGATTTCTTTTCAAATGTCGCTTAGTTTAATACACTTAGTGCTGGAGAGGGAAAATATGAAATATTATTAATCTTTTCTTTATGAATTAGTGATTCCAAAAATAAAGTGGAATGATTCACGTATTAAATTAGAAAAATGTTAAGAAATTTTTTTTTTAAATTATTTTAAACATAATTCTCACTTCTTTAATTCGCAGAACATGAAATCAGATACTTTTACAAAAAATAACTTTTTCCCCCATTACCTTCATTTGTTCATGTGCTTCGCAAAATAAAAAAATAAAACGACTATTTGACCATTTAATGCAGTTCCCGCTGCATTAAACAAGGCGTAAATGTAAAAAGTGTACATAAACTGTAAAACTTAATCAAAAAAATTCAAACAACAATAAATATGATTTCAATTTTGTTAAAGTGAAACATTTAACAGAAATTAACTTACAATTCATTGCTATGTTGATTATAATGATCTGCCTTCCCTAGCTTCGTCAATTCTACTTTTTTTGACACGTTTCGGAGAACCTCTATTTTCAAAAACTGTATCTGTAGTGGTCACCAATATTATGGCCCGTCCTATTTATAATTTTCTTTCTCCACCTCGTACCCCTCCTCTATTCAACACGTGTACATTAAACCTGACGTGCTCGCTTCTGATTGGCTCTTCAAAATCATACGTTTTCGCTCGCTTCTGATTGGCTCCTTTCAAACTTTCTTTTTAACGGTCGTCCCTCCTGTTAATTTTTGAAACTTTTTAGATTTTTAAACGTAATATCTACTTGCGACGTTATCTGTTCATTTATTATGTTTTCTCCCTTTAATTTATATTTAAAAATTTCCAAGTTCTCTAAAATGTTCATACGTCTTCCTTTTTCTGCCATATGTAGTACTTTCATGGAATTTTCTATTTCTCTAGGTATGTGTCCCTCTTTTAAGATGCGAGCGAAAACGTATGATTTTGAAGAGCCAATCAGAAGCGAGCACGTCAGGTTTAATGTACACGTGTTGAATAGAAGAGGGGTACGAGATGGAGATACAAAATTATAAATAGGACGGGCCATAATATTGGTGACCAGTATAGATACAGTTTTTGAAGATGGAGGTTCTTCGAAACGCGTCAACAAAAGTAGAATTGATGAAGCTAGGGAAGGCAGATCATTATACTCAACATAGTGGCAATAATCCGAGCAGAAAAGAAGAGGAATATAAAAAGAATTACAGTTCATTGTTCCGTTTGGGGTAAATACAGAAACCATGGCTCTCCTATATTAGTTTGCCACCTTTTGACATTCTGAATTAGAAATATGGCATACAAAACTAATTTTTTTACAGAATCATTCAAAATGTCTTTAAATAATTTCAAAATGTACGACAGAATCGAAAACGTTATTTTCAATGGCGTTTTCACAAAAAAAAAAGAAAAGAATGGATATTCAACAAAAATCTCTCCAGTGAACTTTGCGAAGCACAGAACTTATGCACATTTTCCTCGGAATTAGGAACAATGAATTTACTAGGTACAAAATGACTCAACTGCATGTGTATTTAATAAATAATTTTATATTACATTACATCAGAGAATACGGCAATGTTCTATACAAAACTAAACGTAACAAATGAAATCAGGTGTGGCAAGGAGGAAACGACGGTTGGCCATTTTGAAACGGAAAGAATTTATCAGTTGGAGAATTTCTCACAATCCACTATTTTTTGAGCCTCTGACTGCAAACAATCAAAGCATATTAGTTACATGAATTAAATAACTTAAATTATATTTATATACTAAAACTGATTGTAGTCAAATGTATGGTTATAAGTACTCCGAACACTTTTTTCCTTTTTTTTGAAATTAAAGAAGTTAAACATTATTTAATACATACAGTCAGTTTATATGAACAATTGCTTATTTTTTATTATTAGGCCTACTATTATACTGCCTTTAGCTATTGAAGATCTGCAATACTAAATCTATTCGTCTGATTAACTTAGTTTTGTTTGTTGAAAATTTAATAATGCTAAGGTGTAAACACAATTCCAATACTCACACGGTCTTAAATATTTATTTAATTGCAACACTTAAAACAAAAAAACGTCACTGGTTATCTATCAGTGATTTTATAATTCCTTTTGCGTGTTTCGTGTTTCGAAAAATAACATATCCTTTAATTTTTCAAATGAACAAAAAGATTTGATTCTAATGAGTGTCGTCGCATTTTTTAGCGGACTTTTAAAGATAACGAGTGCAATAGTAACGGAAACAACTTTTTGATCATTTTAACTGATAGTAATATCCCAGCGTTATTGAAAACTTAGAGTTAAACATCTCACTCTTCCTGTTCTTCTGTTCTTCTTGCACAAATAAGTTAAAATTTTAAAATGATACAAAAACTTACAAACACTTTCCAAAAATAAGTACACGCGTGGAACTCGGGAAGTTACCACCAGAAGCGAAGTTATTGTTAATGATAACTTTGATGAATGTACGGGGTGTGTTCAGAAAGTAACGAGAATTTTAATTTTTTTAACAAAATATTTATTTATTCTTCTACATTGATGTTGTCGCCTTCAAAATAGTCCCATTGGAGATTATGCACTTGTGCCAGCGCTTCTTCCAATCCTCGAAACACTTCTCAAACTCGATCTTTCAGATAGCCTTTAGTTTTTTCAGCGATGCGCTTTTAATGTCATCTACGGCTGTAAAACGACGGCCCTTTAAGCTTCTCTTTATTTTTGTAAATTGGAAAAAGTCACACGGAGCCATGTCTGGCGAATATAGAAGCTGGGGCATCGTTATAGTACTGTTTTTGGCCAAAAATTCACGAACAAACAATGAAGTGTGAGCTAGTTTTTGCATTATCGTGGTGCAAAAACAATGAATTGTTTTTCCACAGATCCGGGCGTTTTTTTCGGATTACTTCACGCAAACGGCGTTGAACTTGTAGATAGTACTCCTTATTGACCGTTTCACCTGGTGGCAGGAATTCATGATGCACTATGCCATTAATATCGAAGAACACAGTGAGCATAACCTTCACGTTCGACCGCACTTGTCGAGCCTTTTTCGGTCTTGGCAAGCCAGAATGCCTCCACTGGGATGATTGAGCCTTAGTTTCGACGTCATATCCGTAAACTCATGTTTCGTCACCTGTTATAATACGTTTCAGTAATTCTGCATCGTCGTTAGCACCCTCGGTGGTCTAGTGGATAGCGTACTAGGCTTTCACCCCGAGGACCCGGGTTCGATTCCCGGCGAGGGCGTGGCATTTTCATTCGCTATACATCATCCCATCGTCTGCATTAGCCCAAGTGTGCACAATAGTCGAACGTTAAACACAAAAAAAAAAAAAAAAATGCATCGTCGTTGATTTCATTTAGTGACTCCTGAGCAACTTCCATTCGCCGCTATTTTTGTTCAAAATTCAATTATTTTGGAACGAATTTTGCTGCCACGCGTTTCATACACAAAGCATTGGAAACAATGTCATGACATGATCCAATCGATATGCCAACATCATCAGCGACCTCTCTAATTGTGATTCGGCGATTGTTCATAACCATTTCTTTCACTTTTTCCACGTTTTCATCGGTTGTTGATGTGCTGGGGCGTCCAGAGCGTTCGTCATTTTCAACGTCTTCACGGCCTTCTTGGAAACGCTTATACCACTCGTAAACTCTTGCTTTACTCATAGCAGACTCACCATAGGCCTTTGTTAACATTTTACACACTTTGTTACTCTTTATTCCATTTTTTACGCAAAATTTGATACAAATTCTTTGATCCATTTCTTTTAACAAACGAAAATCGCCGAGCTCATAAGAACACGTCTATCCTTAGTGGCTGTCACAGACAAAGTCAACAATGAAAACAGCTGAAAGTTTTATCATACTTCAAGGGCATGTATACCAACAAAATAAAAAAAATGTTTGACAATCGGACTCTCGAAGCCCGCGAAATTTTAAAATTCTCGTTACTTTCTGAAAACACCTCGTATAATTAGTTTGAAGATGTGTTTACAAATATCTTGTTTTGTTTAAATAAATAAATACGTGAACCTAACATAGATATTATTTGCTGTAGTTGTGGTAAAAGGTCAGTTGTTTTATATTAATTCGTAACGATCAGCTGATTTCATTGAACAGCTGATACGTTTCAGGTTATGTTGTTAAAAACTAAACAATTATTATAAAAGTTTGCATTAATTTCGAATGTATTGCAAACGGTTACAACGTGCACGCGTTCTTCAACTAAGGAAAAATACCGGAACCAAAGCAACACAACTTTTTCACATAATACGCGTGTACTGTTATCGAAAAGGAGAAAGAAAAAGAAAGAGACAGAAATAGAGAAACGAAATTCGTTTGCTCCTTCCGTCCATATTTCCGTTACATTCTTCCGTTCGGCAGACATTTTTCTATTCACTTCTCTCGCCAAAGCTAACATCGAAAGCTTCGCTTCAACAATTAATAATCGTATTAATTCTAACATGTCAT
>CM040188.1:56912364-56944864 GCA_022606455.1 Callitettix versicolor | reverse complement strand
CTTTTGTGTTTAACGTCCGACTATTGTGCACACTTAGGCTAATGCAGACGATGGGATGATTTATAGCGTATGAAAGTGCCAAGCCCTCGCCGGGAATCGAACCCGGGTCCTCGGGGTGAAAGCCCAGTACGCTATCAATTAGGCCACCGAGGCGGACTTCAACTATAGTTAAATTGTGGATAGTTAACTATAAAACTTAAAGCCGCCTCGGTGGCCTAGTGGATAGCGTACTGGGCTTTCACCCCAATGACCCGGGTTCGATTCCCGGCCAGGGCTTGGCATTTTCACAAGCTATAAATCATCCCATCGTCTGTATTAGCCCAAGTGTGCACAATAGTCGGACGTTAAACACCAAAAAAAAAAAAACTATAGTTAAGCAAGAAAATCCTGACAATATAATTGTAAAACATTTGAAGTAAATGTAGCAAAAGATAAGAAGCCTGCCTTGGATAGATAAACTTTTAAAACAGTAGGCATTATACTCATTTCATCAGTTGTATTTGTTCTGCCGAAGAGAGCGAAGCGACTGAGCGTATTAGAAGTAAAAGGTCTTAATCACTGTTTCAAGTATTATTTAAATAAAAGGTAATTTTCACTTAACAAAGAACAATCTTAAAACTCAAACATAAAACGAAAACACTCGAATTGTCAGTTCCGCCTTCGCGGAAGGAGTTGTTTATTCAGTCCTCTTGGAATAAAATTGGTTTGGTTATCGTTTTGATGGCATATAATTTCAAGACATGCTAGTTGCGCTGTATTAAAATTGGCTTTTCGAAAAAGGTCATTAAGATAATAAAGGTTCGTTAAGATAATAAAGTATTGAACAATACTTTATCAGTATATCGGAGTAGGTATTTCGTAAGCATAAATCTTTATAAAATGTTAGTAACTATGTAATATTTATAGGAGGCAGTCCAGTTGAAGAATGTTATATACCTTTCTGCAGACAAAACATTCTTAGACAAAAAATTTTTAAATTCGAACTTTAATTTTAAAAAATAATTTTCTTAAAATTTTGTCTAATTTAATACATGAATAATTCCACTTTATTTTTGGAATTACTAATTCATGAAGAAAAATTCATTAATAAAATTTCATATTTTCTCTCTCCAACACTAAGTGTATTAAACTAAGCGACATTTGAAAGGAAATCGTTAAAAATTTGTATCGTTAAAAAGCCGAAACGTGCCCTTTCAATAAAGTGTGCACATATAACGCTTTCAAAAAAAAAATCGTTATTTAGCAAACATTCCATGCACACGGTATATGTTAATAGCTGTTATTTAGTTTATCATTTTAAGAAATAATCCCTAAATGTAGGTTTAAATTAAATAATAAATTTTCTGAAATTTTAACAATTTTTTCTACAAAAAATCAGCTTGTTTTTTCTAACATCTGTTCGTTAAAAAGGCACAAGCTGGAATTAGTCACCTCAGAAAATACTTCACTGTGAAGCATTTCCAGTAACATATTCCTGAAATAAAGTTTAAAAAATTGTAATCAGTTACTGTTTTGCAAGTAAACAACTTAAAATGTGATTTGTCTGTAACACTTAACGAGGCAGGGAACCTAACAATTATCATTTTTACCCTAACTTTCATAATTACTAATAACTTACAGTAACTGTTAAAAATAACTAACTTAAACAGATTACAAAACGTTTAGGCTACTGTAAATTTATAATAAACCTAGTTTAATTTCGAAAAAGTTCAAATCAAAACTTTTAAATTTCTCGTATAAAATTATTATCACTTACTAATTCAAGTTGCACTAGAAAAAATTACTCTTTGTTTCACCCAACTTCGGGGTACACCAAATCAATTTCTTTCTTCGTCAGAGATTTGGATCGTTCGCTTGGATTTTACTTTGCCTTGGAACCGTTGCTTCTTGTCCTTGGTTATTGTTTTGGCTGTTCTGTCCATGAGCATAGTGTCAGTGATTTGTAGTTCTGTTATGTCTTTCTCTGTTTCTCTAAACCAAAGTGGTTTGGCTCTTTTATTGCGAAAGTAGTCAAATATTTTTTTTTTAGTTTATTTTTGTCCATTTGGAGGATGTGCTCATAAAAATCAATTCTCCTTTTTCTTATTTTGTCTGACAGTGTTTCAGTTTTTTGGTAAAGAGTTTCATTCCTGATGTGGAGTAATTGGTTGTTACGGAATTTGGGGCCTAAGATTTTTCGTAATATCTTTCTTTCTTTGATCTCCAGCCTTTCAAGTGGGCCCTGGGTAGTTAGAGATAATGTTTCAGCTGCATATAAGGCTTCTGGTTTAATTACCGTATGATAATGCCTTATCTTTGTATTCCAGGAGAGGGACTTCTTGTTGTATGTGTCTTTGGTAAGTTGGAAAAGAAAAAATTACATTATTGTACAATTTCTCAAACAAAAAACTGCAATATTCATTTTTCTATTGAAAATTTAAAAAAAGGAATGCTTAATCATCCAAGTGATCCCTTTTCATTCGAAACAGAAGTACTTTTTTTGGCTGTTTTGTTAGAAAAGTATAAATAAAAAGTGTTTTTTAAAATTAAAATTGTAATTAATTTAATAAATTTACTAACAAGTGAAAAAAATACCACAATTTACATAACTGTGTTGCAATAGCTCCTAAAAAAGAATCAGATCATACATTCGAAAAATAGGAAATACAATTCAATGGACAATTGACACATTTAGTAATTTACTTAATATGTGATCATTAAAATTGACCTGAAATAGCTCTATTTGCAAAAGAGGGTTGCGCGAGGGTCAATCGATCTAATGGATCTAAAAAGGCAGTCAGAATATATTTCAAGTCTCGAAATTTATTTTTAGAAACCTAATTCTTATTGTGACATTTTCTTGTTCCCAATTTTTGTTAAATAATGTACAAAAAATATTTCCTAACAATGTTTTAATCGGAAATAATTTACATTAAATAAGTTTGTATTAAATTTTGCATGACTTAAATTATTTACATTTTAAAGTCAATTTCATTTTAAAGTATTTATAATGGAAGAATTTCCCTTCAAATCTTGCTTATCCGGCCGATTTTTCCAATTATTTCTGTTAATAACCTTCAACATAGAACATCGCTTTACTTATTGCAGGACTTATGTACAAAGTTTTAAAAATAGATGTTTGTTACAAAGAGATGCAAATTAAAGTTTTATTGTAAGAGGTCTGTTCAGAAAGTAACGGGAATTTTTAAATTTCGCGGGCTTGGAGAGTCCGATTGTCAAACATTTTTTTTATTATGTTGATATATATGCCCTTGAAGTATGATAAAACTTTCAGCTGTTTTCATTGTTGACTTTGTCTGTGACAGCCACTAACGTTAGAGGTATTTTTATAAGATCGGCGATTTTCGTTTGTTAAAAGAAATGGATCAAAGATTTGTATCAAATTTCGCGTAAAAAATGGATAAAGTGTAACAAAGTGTGTAAAATGTTAACAAAGGCCTATGGTGAGTCTGTTATGAGTAAAGCAAACGTTAACGAGTGGTATAAGCGTTTCCAAGAAGGCCGTGAAGACGTTGAAGATGACGAACGCCCTGGACGCCCCAGCACATCAACAACCGATGAAAACGTGGAAAAAGTGAAAGAAATGGTTATGAACAATCGCCGAATCACAATTAGAGAGGTGGTTGATGATGTTGGCATATCGATTGGATCATGTCATGATATTGTTTCCAATGTTTTGTGTATGAAACGCGTGGCAGCAAAGTTCGTTCCAAAATTGTTGAATTTTGAACAAAAACAGCGGCGAATAGAATTCGCTCAGGAGTCACTAAATGAAGTCAAAGAAGATGCAGAATTACTGAAACGTATTATGACAGGTGACGAAACATGGGTTTAAGGATATGACGTCGAAACTAAGGCTCAATCATCCCAGTAGAGGCATTCTGGCTCGCCAAGACCGAAAAAGGCTCGACAAGTGCGGTCGAACGTAAAGGTTATGTTCACTGTGTTCTTCGATATTAATGGCATAATGCATCATTAATTCCTGCCACCATGTGAAACGGTCAATAAGGAGTACTACCTACAAGTTCATCGCCGTTTGCATGAAGCAATCCGAAAAAAACGCCCGGATCTGTGGAAAAATAATTAATGGCTTTTGCACCACGATAATGCACCAGCTCACACTTCATTGCTTATTCGTGCATTTTTGGCCAAAAACAGTACTATAACGATGCCCCAGCCTCCATATTCGCCAGACATGGCTCCGTGTGACTTTTTCCTATTTCCAAAAATAAAGAGAACCTTAAAAGGCCGTCGTTCTACAGCCGTAGATGACATTAAAAGCGCATCGCTGAAAGAACTAAAGGCTATCTCAAAGATCGAGTTTGAGAAGTGTTTCGAGGATTGGAAGAAGCGCTGGCACAAGTGCACAATCTCCAATGGGGACTATTTTGAAGGCGCAACATCGGTGTAGAAGAATAAATAAATATTTTGTTCAAAAAATTAAAATTCTCGTTACTTTCTGAACACACCTCGTACAACATGAAACAATTTTGAAATTTGTTTATAAAGGCAAAGAGACACTGCAGACTGAAAATTAAATTTTTGTTGAAAATATTTCTTGCTAAAATTTGTCACTAAGTTGGTTCATTTCTACCAGTTCCGGACGCTGGACATAAATTTCTACAAATCTACTTTATGGATGACGATGATGCACAAGTTGATCAACGATGCGATGTAATTCCAGGCACCAAACGCCACATAATATGCTATGTGATAAAATTATTAAAATCTTCAATTGACAACTTATCGGCTGATCATTAAGCAATTCAAATACCAGCCGACAAAACACCACCACTCGGACAGCATGCCTGGCGCTACAATGCACCTACCACAATGAAGTTGTGACTGTCACAGTTGACGAACAACGTGATATGCGTGATATTATTCAGTGACACTAAAACATCAAGCATACGATGCGCTGCAGAAGCCCATAATTTATGGAGAGGAACAAGACGGATATCACTTCAATATTATGCAAACTAATTATCAACAAGAAAATAAATACTATTTTCTTTTCTTTCTAATGTTTTATCTATCTTTATTTTTTCTGCGGCAGTAACGCGTTATCTACCAGTGAGAAAATAAATTTTATAATTTACGTTCCACACAATATCTTTCCTAATTAACTTTTTATTTTGAGTGATATTTGTATAACTTTCAGTGCATTGGCCTAAATAGTTACAGAACTTGCACAAGAAAGATTTTATACGAAATTATGATAAGACTTGCGAGGGGAGGTTATTGATGATAAAGTCAGAGGTACCTAGTCAAATATTACAACTATTTAAGTAAAGTTTAGGAAACAAAATTACATACTGGACTGTTGTGAAGGGATTTCTGTATTGGAACAAGCCTTGAATTTAATACATGTGAATAATAAGAAGTTTTATAAGACAGAGTATAAAAGAAATGCGCAATAACGGTCACATATGATCTTCATTGACAAAAACGGCGTAAAATATTTGAAAATCACCAGCAAACACTAAATTCTGCCAACGATGCTGTAAGTGCTCTTTATTACCTTTGAACTATAGTTAAATCAAACAACAGTATAATTATTTTTCTTCTCTTTATTTGTTTCACCCAATTTTTTGGGTACACTAGATCAATCACTTTTTAATGTTCTGTGCCTTCCTCATAGCCCAGTACTGCTTCATTCGTTGTGATCTTGCTTTTCTTTCTTCGTCAGAGATTTGGATCGTTCGCTTGGATTTGACTTTGCCTTGGAACCGTTGCTTCTTGTCCTTGGTTATTGTTTTGGCTGTTCTGTCCATGAGCATAGTGTCAGTGATTTGTAGTTCTGTTATGTCTTTCCCTGTTTCTCTAAACCAAAGTGGTTTGGCTCTTCTATTGCGAAAGTAGTCAAATATTTTTTTGGTTAGTCTATTTTTGTCCATTCGGAGGATGTGCCAATAAAAATCAATTCTTCTTTTTCTTATTGTGTCTGATAGTGTTTCAGTTTTTTGGTAAAGAGTTTCATTACTGATGTGGAGTAATTGGTTGTTACGGAATTTGGGGCCTAAGATTTTTCGTAATATCTTTCTTTCTTTGATCTCCAGCCTTTCAAGTGGGCCCTGGGTTGTGAGAGATAATGTTTCAGCTGCATATAAGACTTCCGGTTTAATTACCGTATGATAATGCCTTATCTTTGTATTCCAGGAGAGGGACTTCTTGTTGTATGTGTATTTGATAAGTTGGAAGGCTAATTCAACTTTATTTCTCCTAGATTCCATAGCTTTTTTCTCTAGGGCGTTCCAGCTGATCCATTTCCCAAGATATTTGAATTCATTGACATAAATATTTGTATTATAAGCACAATTAAAACAAAGTATTCTTAGATAAAAAGATAAACATTTTATAGACAAAAAATCAAGATGTGTTACTTTTATGAGTTGAGTGAATATAACGTATAAAAGTGCAACAAAATCCATCTCAAATCTGAAGGGAAGAATTAAATTAATACAGCATAAATTCTCAAGTCGACATATATCTTGACTTAACACCTGAAAGTCGTGTTTTAAGTTTTATATGCGTTCAAAATGGGCATTAAATCTGAGGTTATGTTCACTATGTAGTGTTATTAACTTTTTCATTACTTTGATGTTTTAAACTTTTCTCACTTCGGATGCAATAAGGGAGAGATTGCCTTTTTAAACATGCAGTGTGCACTGAATTCTTAAAATAAATTGTTACGTTAAAAAGAACACAGTTCAAAAATTAGAGTCGTATTTTATGAAAAGAATTCGTGAATATTATTATATTATTACTATTTATATTAACAAAGGCGCAAACTTCTTTAATTTTAAAGCACTCAATATTGTTCTCACTAAAGCACTCTGTAATTTTAAATGAAATCCAATCGTACCTAGGTCAAATTTAATATACTTTTTATTTGTTCACATTTTTTTTAATTTTTCAAATTAAATTAAAAGAGAAAGTGTTAAGAGATATAAACGTATCAACTTAAGTTTCTAAATTTAGGATTTTTTATATTAAAACGTTTAATGAAAAATATGTTTAAAACTTTTTTTATTTGAACCAGTTTGGCTAATACATTTGAGTGAAGACGCGAGAAAAAATAAATGGGCCTAAGATTAAAAAAAATCCTATTTTGGTGACACAAATAAAACCTTTTTTTTGAAAAACAAAACTATTGTGGATCAGGTTTTTATATGGTTAAAAAGTGTTACACGAAAAGGTCTATATATATATATATATATATATATATATATATATATATATATATATATATATATATATATATATATATATATATATATATATAGAGAGAGAGAGAGAGAGAGAGAGAGAGAGAGAGAGAGAGATGACTATTACATTGTTGAAAAAATATACGTAATCAAAACAATTGTTACGAAATAGAGTTTAAGTACGAAATAAACATTAAAAAAATACAAATTAATATAAAAAACAACAGCTAGAAAAATTTTAACAACTATAAGCGAAAGAAAAATTAAGTGTTTCTGGATGATGAATATTTAAATTTAACTAAAAATAAAACGGCAACAATTAATTATTTTAAGTTAATTCAGTACCCATTTCAAAACCTAAAAATATAAAAACTAAAACACTGTGACTGGGGTCAAGTTTTACAAGAACACAGATAATCTTAAAAATACTTAGTATTTTAATACGATATTTAAATTTAGTATTTATTATTTTAAATATATATTTATATTTAAAAATATGTAAACTATTATATATTAAATATATATTTTATATTTAAATTTAGTATTTAGTATTTTAAATTTAGATACGATATTTTCTATAAAAACTTGTAAAAAACTTTTATGGCCATCAATAAAACTATCATTTGAAACAAAGTAAAATAAGTTTGTAAGGATCAGCTGATCGACAGAATTGACAGTTTGCATGTTTGTGTACAGCTCACATGTGTGTAGATAAATTGACATTGGCGAAATTGACAAATTCTAAAAACAACAATATTGTTCGTCTGTTGACTTTAGGATACAAGAAAGGGTAAACAAGATATCTATTTGAAGAGAATCGATTTTCGGAAATAATGTACAAGTTTGCTTTTGAACAGTTCGAAGGCGTTGCATGTTTGTGTAAAAAGAAATTTATTTTTTAGCGGAAATAAACTCGAGATACTAATACCAAGCGCAGTTTACATGGTGACAAAACGTATACGTCAATCAATACGTCATTGATATATAATATTAAACCAATCTGTTTATCGGCATTATACACTTATTACAAAGGTAACATTATACAAACACCGTTAGGTGTAATAAACAGTTACTGTAAAACACTTTTACAGATAAATTTGTTTCTTCTAATCCTATTTTGTTATTTTCCACTTTATTTTGAAGTATATTGTCTTTTGTTTGTACCATTACAGGATATTTTATGAATATATATATATATATATATATATATATATATATATATATATATATATATAAAACGCAAAATCTTGAGGAAGATCCTTGGCCCGAGATTAACAGAAGATGGATACAGGTTGCACTCCCGGAAGACCACAGAGAAGATATCGAACCTGGCAGCAGATTTCAGAAGAAGGTGGTTTCGGTTCTATGGACACATCGGTAGACTCCCAACAACGAGACTTGCCAACAGAATCCTTAAGTATATACAAGGTGTCAAATCAACAACGTCGTGGATCGCACAAGTCAGAATAGACCTTCATGACGCAGAAATAGACTCAACAGACGTTGAAGACAGGAACGCATACAGGAGAAAGATGCTCGGTTGGAAGGTCCCAGAGAATGAAATCCCAAAGAGAGCAGGTGTAAAATGGACGGAGGAGCGGAGGAGGATCCATGAGGACAGGATGAGGGAGGTGTGGAGGATTAGAAGGAGCAAGACATGAGTCGGAGTGCTTTGTGTGATCCAACAGGGTCTATACGCAGAAAATAATAATAATATACATTTGTGCTTGTGTTTGTGTTACTGTTAATGTGTTACATTAATATAGAGGAGGGGTACGAGGTGGAGATAGAAAATTATAAATAGGACGGGCCATAATATTGGTGACCAGTAGTATAGTTTTTGAAGATGGAGGTACTCCGAAACGCGTCAACGATAGTAGAATTGACGAAGCTAGAGAAGGCAGATCATTATACTGAACATTGTTACATTAATGTTTAAATATCAGTTTAGGTTAATATGTGTATGACGGACTATGTAGCTCGATAATTCATATACAAAGAATATCACAAAACACCGAACGTACTCTACAGAATCTTATTTTAAACATCTAAATAAATAACAATGAGCAGTACCTTTTTTCGGATTCGCCTTAGTTTAGTCGCTGTCCGACATTTTGTTTTGCCCCAAAAATAGATAAAATATTCAGTTCAAATTTCGTACAATCTGGGTAACGATCTGCTTACACGAGACAATACGAGATGATTGGTCACTATTGCGAGACACAAGAACTTTATATTTATAATTTTCAAAATGGCAGCCGTTCGACATTTTTAAAACCAAACGTCTTTGACACCGTAAATTTTACAAAAGTATGTATAATAAACAAAATATACATCAGCTGGAAAGCCCCAGAAAAAAAAGCTGTGGAATCTAGAAGAAATAAAGTTGAATTAGCCTTCCAACTTACCAAGGACACATACAACAAGAAGTCCCTCTCCTGGAATACAAAGATAAGGCATTATCATACGGTAATTAAACCGGAAGCCTTATATGCAGCTGAAACATTATCTCTCACAACCCAGGGCCCACTTGAAAGGCTTAAGATCAAAGAAAGATATTACGAAAAATCTTAGGCCCCAAATTCCGTAACAACCAATTACTCCACATCAGTAATGAAACTCTTTACCAAAAAACTGAAACACTATCGGACACAATAAGAAAAAAGAGAATTGATTTTTATGGGCACATGCTCCGAATGGACAAAAATAGACTAAACAAAAAAATATTTGACTACTTTCGCAATAGAAGAGCCAAACCACTTTGGTTTAGAGAAACAGAGAAAGACATAACAAAACTACAGATCACTGACACTATGCTCATGGACGGAACAGCCAAAACAATAACCAAGGACAAGAAGCAACGGTTCCAAGGCAAAGTCAAATCCAAGCGAACGATCTAAATCTCTGACGAAGAAAGAAAAGCAAGATCACAACGAATGAAGCAATACTGGGCTACGAGGAAGGCACAGAACATTAAAAAGTGATTGATTTAGTGTACCCCAAAGTTGGGTGAAATAAATAAAGATAAACAAAATATATGGTATCTAAATGACAACAAAATAGTTTTTTAAATTTTTCTACAGCTCGAAAAATAACCTAGATAGATCGTCAAAAAACCTAAAACTAAAAAATTTCAAATCAGGTTTTACGCTTACTAATTACTTCAGTAAACTAACCTTAACTTTGGCAGATTGTTCAACACTACAGAAACGTAAATATTTCGACGACAAAATTTGTTAACTTATTTTAAGCACATTACGTTAGGCCTGAGCTAGTTTAGAGCCTAAATTCGTGAATAAAAATAGTAATTTGCTTAATTGCATTGACTAGTTAAAAGTGAATATTTTGTAAAAACATTGTCGTATCGTTAATAAAACTTATCACTTCCAGGTTTTATATTAATTTTTATAGCACAGATTAAATTCACTTTGAAAGGGTAATTAATTTTTTTTAGTAAATCTTGACATACAGATCACTTTTAACAATATTTTTGTTATTTTATCAGTTATTATGTAACGTTTTATATATATATATATATATATATATATATATATATATCAGTTTAAGTTGTTATTATCAGTTATTATATTGTATTGTTATTATTTAACGTTATTATATCAGTCTGTCACAACTTAATATTTTTTAGAGAATAAACATGTGTAAGAATATTTTAGAAACAGTTATAAAATTTATGTGTTGTGTCTAAAAACTTGATTTAACGTCTCGCAAATTAAGTTTTACTTATTAAAATGCCGTAAAACAATTTCAAAGTCTTTAGGCACTTAATTTTATACATAAATATTTAAATTTATTTTTGTTCATATATAACGTTAGCAATTAAAATTTCTGCCCGTTTAAAATGGCTTCTTTCAACTTACAGGTTGTTTAGATACGCGCATTTCTAAAAACATTTACTTTCAAAATTGCTTTGACAAAATTCAATTTTTAAAATAAATTTATTTATTTTCCGAAATTCCCTATCCCATATTTAAAGATTAAAAGCCACTAGTATAAAATGTACATTAGACCTACTCCGAGAATTCTAAACTAGCTGCAGACGTCAATAAGGGTCAGTGGGGAAATTATTTTAGAACAAAACGAAAGGGTTTATAAAAGAACTTTTATTCTTTGCGCTACTTATTGCAAAACCAATCAAGACAAATTGAATGTTAATTGTAACGAACACGGAATTGCTATCTGACAGCCGATGGTCGGACAATGGTCGCTTTATCGATTGGCAATGCGGAGTGATACATAACTTATATGAACCAATAAAGTCAAAGGGTTTACCTTCTCCAGGGTGTAACTTTGCTTTGTTTTAGTCATTACTCTATGTTTTGTCATTTTATCTTTCCGCTGTGAATATTGAGAGAACATAACAGAAATATTTTTATTTTAGTTTAGTGGATTTCTTATAATGCCCTAGATAAACACTGTGATTTTTATACTTGGTGTAAAAAATTTAATAATATAATAATACCTTTTTTTGGTTTTAATTCGTTTTACAAAAATATGTTTAAGTCCATTGTTTTATCGTACGAGTAGCCATTATAATATCATGATAATTGTAAAATAAACTACTCGAGTATTTAAATTAATGTTTTTGAAAAGAGACATTTAATTAATGTTAAATTAAACATTAATTTAAATTAATGTTTTTGAAAATGAAACATAAACATAACAAATTATGTTATGTTTTTAAATAATAACACAATACAAAAACTTGAATATAGATTTACATTCATGATTTGAAAATATGAGGTATCCTAAATTTTACCATTTAATTTTATATTTTGTTTTCCATAGTATCTTCAAGTAAATAATGCATCACAATTTTAGTTTTTGTCAAATCAGGTCACAATTTCAAACACAAATTTGTGTTTTAACATTCTGACAAGGTCAATAATAATTGTATCCTTTAAAACTCAAAGTGTTCAAAATTACTTGCGTTTAGTACCTCTTTTATTTATTTATTTTTTTATTTTTTTTTTTTAACGTCCGACTATTGTGCACACTTGGGCTAATGCAGACGATGGGATTATTTATAGCGTATGAAAATGCCAAGCCCTGGGCGGGAATCAAACCCGGGTCCTCGGGGTGAAAGCCCAGTACGCTATCAACTAGGCCACCGAGGCGGCCTTTTATTTTAAGGCGAAAAGCACATTGAGCCTATTATCGTCTCCCTAAATGTAAATGTGAGTGTAAAGTGTTAAAGTCGTAAGTCTGTGTGTTAGACTCGGGTACCGCGTGGGATGTTTAAATCCTCTCAATAGGTGCAGCTAAATTTTGACTTTATACCAAGTCAGGGTATTGGAGAATTAGTTCAAAATTTTATATTTGAACTCCTCATTCGATCTTTTTTATTTTAACGTATAGGAGAGCAGTAAATTGTTAACTTTCTTGTGCTCTCTTACAACTGTACTTATTATTATATTTTTATAAAAGTATTTCATTTCATCTCGCCCTCCTTTCCTTTCTATTTTGAACAGGAAAATGTTATAGTGTTTATATTTAAACTAAGTTTTATAAGTGTATAAAAGTCACAAAAATTTTAATTTATCAACAAATTATTATTTCAATTTTCTATTTTATTCAGCTGATTATTTAAAATCACGTATTTCTATAATAGCATTTCTGTTGCGTTTCACGTAAAATCAATTACGTGATAAAAAAATAATGTTTTGTAATAAAACAAATATTATACAGTAATATAATTGAAGGTAGAAGTAAAATAGGGACCTTAATATTTCATTTTCTTTAGGAACATTAAAATATGGCCCCGCTTGATCATATCGGTGAACCAAACCATTCGAGCGCGTTGGAAAATACAACAGACTACATTTCGATGAAAACAAGGTATTTGTGATTGTGGAGGCTGATTACGTTTTCCATTCAGCCCATACTTCTCACAAAAATACCAGATATTTACGTTGAAAACCGCATTTGTTTGTTGATTATAATATACAAATATTTTCTATTTCAAAAGGTTTTTCATTACTTAAAATATTCGAATAATGGTACGCTTCTAGCACGTTTTTAATACATTGACCGTGTTTTATTGTTTTATGACCGAAGTTACGTTTGCTGCTGTGTTCGTGTTTTATATAATTTTGTATGTGTTCGTGTATTATTTTCTTTGATCCTATGTTTTGATTTTGAAACGTGAAAAATAACAAAACTGTAATGTTTTATAAATTTAAATATTTTACAATAAAATACCCGGTTACAATAAGTACCCGGTTGGGCTGAATAGGTCGAAGTTCGACGCCGAGATGGAGGCCATATCTAAGGCTCTTCTCCTTCTGCTGAACACTTCACATAAACACCAAAACTGTGTAATACTGACAGATTCCAAGGCAGCAGTGCAGGGCAGCAATCTTAAAGAAATACATCAAATGTCACGAAAGCTTCAAAAATTAAGCAGAAATATAGTGTTCCAATGGATTCCTTCTCATGTAGGATTGCCAGGAAATGAGGCTGCAAATGAGCTGGCAAAGAAAGGTTCGCTCCTACCCCAACACAAACATTTGCCCAATCCAAATAAGGCAAAAGCCATGCTCAAAAGTACAATGAAGAAACAGCAGATGGAAAAAATGAAGAGCATAGTAAAAGACAAACGCTGGGAAATATAGACGAGGAATGGGACGGACTGAAAGAAAAACCAAGGAGACAGTCAGTGGCACAGTTCCGTCTTGACACAGGTCATGACTGCCTCGCCGCCCACTTGAAGCACATTGGAGTCTACTCTGAAATGTGCCCTCTGTACCAAGAGACGAACTCAAATATGAACAAGGAACACCTGCTGACATGCCCTGGATTGAATGCTGATTCGAGACGACAGAAGAGCTTCACTCGGCTGTATTGGGAGGCAAGGAGGCTGATGGACTGGAGTCCCGGCTAGCCATAGGAAACAACAACATATTTTACAATAAACTTAATATATTGACAAAACAACTAATTTTTGGTAACAAAAAACGATACAGTTTTCTAAATGGTTGGCAAAACACTGGTACAGCGTGACTATAATAATTTCTGATTGCTCAATTTTTTATGAAAGTACTAGTTTTTATGAATAATACTAATATTCGAAAATACAAGAATGAATTTTGAATTTTAAAGTTAAATTTTCTTTGTTGCAGCTGACTTTTTAGAAACATAATGCTAATTTATGCAATTTTTAACGCTGATTATGATGGCCGTTCAAGGCAAAAAAATGCATAAATGCTTGATGTATAAATGTATGTATATACTTGTATAAAATTTGAAATGGCCGCCATTTTTAAACTGTGTTGAACGATTTTGTAAACGTGAGAGCGTTAAAACACACACACACACACACACACACACACACACACACACACATATATATATATATATATATATATATATATATATAAAATAACGAAAAGCCACCTTGGTAGATAGCGTACTAGGTGGCTATTCTTTCACCCCGAGGACCCGGTTCGATTCCCGACGAGGGCTTGGCATTTTCATACGCTATAAATCATCCCATCGTCTGCATTAGCCCAAGTGAGCACAATAATCGGACGTTAAAAAAAAAAAAATATTATAACGAAATTTTAAAAAGTGATGTAAAAGTCAAGATAAATGTTCCGATTAATATTAACTTAATATTAATAATGTTAATAATTATATTATTAACATTAATATTATTAATATTAATATTATTAACATTAATATTAATATTATTAATAATAATAATGTATTATTAATATAATATTAATAATATTAACTTAACCTTTGACGATTAATATTAATATTATTTACGTATAATAACTGTAAACTTACTTTTATTAAAAATATTGATTAAAAAAAGAGTAATTACCAATAACTTATTATTTCTATAAGTGAAAGTTTAACTCGAAAATTGCTTCTCTTTTTTGTAATTAATTTCATTTTTACAATTAATTTTCTTAATTCACAATATTCAAAGTATTTACAAATGTCATTGAATTCTATTATTTTGTTCAATTTTCATAAAATTTCTGCATACACGATGGTAACTCTTCAAACAAATTACATATCTTTATTAAATAATTTATAAGCTAATGTAAGTTATGTTCTGAATAAATTTACAAATATTGATGTAATTATTTTTGAAACACAGTCGTCAAAAAAAAAACAAATTTGCTTTACTTTTTTATTTCTGCACGATCCGATTTGTTTTCTTTGTGGAAAATAAAATAAATATTTAATAAAATAACCTAAAAAATACGAATATTTGTTTTACTGTATTTCACTGAAACACTAATACTAAAACGCACAATAATAAGTGTAAATTAGTAGTCATTAAACATTAAAATTACACTTTAATTTCGTTAAAGTGTAGTGTAATTTTATAAGTAGTATTTACATTAACTGACATTAACATAACGATTTCTTTAAAAATGCATAAACTTTAATGAGCTAGTTCTGTCAAATATTTAGAATTAGGGCACATTGAACAGTCAATAGTAAGATTTAGGAGGCGGTTTGGCTAGCCTATGCAATAAGAACATTTATTTAATCCAAATTGTCCTCGTATTTCTTTCATGTGCTTTTACATAAGTATTTTACAATGGAGTATATACGAGCAAAAGATCGAAATAATAACATTTTATAAAATCTAATATTAAACATGATTTTCTGTTGGATTTCTTTTACGTTTAATAATTTTCTGTTGTTAAACTTTGAAATTTAAGATACAACTGACAACTCGTTTTGATAAAGTTAGGTTTTATAAAGACTGATAATTTAGGTAGAAAATTATAATAATTGAATTTGCCTTTATCTATTGCAAAATTTTATGAAATTTAACAAAATTATTTGTTAGTTAAAATTATTCAGAATACACACACACACACACACACACACACACACACACACACGCACACACACACACGCGCACACGCACACACACACACACACACACACACACACACACACACACACACACACACACACACACACACACACACACACACACACACACACACACACACACACATATATATATATATATATATATATATATATATATATATATATAATAAAATAGGCCGCCTCGGTGGCCTAGGCTTTCACCCCGAGGACCTCGGTTCGATTCCCGGCCAGGGCTTGGCATTTTCATACGCTATAAATCATCCCATCGTCTGCATTAGCCCAAATGTACACAATAGTCGGACGTTGTGCATTTATTTAAAAAAAATAAAATAAAAATAAAATAATTATTAATTACCTTACTTTATTATTTTGGCAAATATAAGTTCTCTTAAAAGTAACCTTTTATTATTCCAAATTTTTCATCAACAAACTCGATCGTATTTTCAACTACCTGTATTTTACTCGTCGATACTTTCTTTCCATCAGAAACTAACTATAAAGACAAAGTTCGTTTAAAGTTAACTCTTAGATAAGAAAAGTTTCAAGATAAGTGACTCACCTTTAAACTTGTACAAACTTCAAATAAGTTCAATTGAAATTAATAAAAACAAAAAAGTGATAGTTGTGGTTAATTGATATTTTATTTTATATGTTGTCAGTAATGTCACGTAAAATAAATTTTGAACTCTTAAAATATATTAAATCAGGTCCATAAGTAAATAGAATTGATATGTTATACTATCATTATTGTTGTGTAATCTGTATGTAGAAATCTGACATTAATTTTGTTTAGATTATTTTTTGATCTAAGTCCTGTCGCCGCCATCAAAGGACCTTGTGTAAATAAGTCTCAATTCTGTTAACCGGCGCTCTCAATGAGTTTTGGCATTCTACTGACCAGTTAATTCTGCTTGAGTTCTCAGGGTCTCGGAAGCCCCCTACAGGCAAGAGTCTCCCTATACATGGCCTGCAATTCCCTCTTCCTTCCTGCATGACCTATATATACCTTCCGGTAGATTCCTATCCTGCGTACAGTATAGTGCCCAGTAATGAGGCCCATTGTTTTCCTAAGTTGTCCTTTGCCTAGGATTTTAATGATCCTGTCTGACAGCTGTCCAGTTTTTACGGTTCCCCTCGGTCCTGTCATTGCATTCCATAAGGGTTATGTTTTTCACTCCAAATTTTGATTTCTGGGAGGTCTTCTGCTACTAAGTTTATTAGAAGCCCCTTTGTCACCTCCTCTTCTCTTCTCAGTTTTCGCTTTTCGGTTCTCCGTAGACGTTTACATATACAAACAGCTGTCTGATTTGAGATAGGCTACAGGAAACTAGATATAGATGCATCTGTCACTTCGTTCAATGCAGAGGTGGACCTAGGGTAAGTTTGTCTGACTTTTTGTGGGTCCCCAGTTTCCTCAACTTCCGTGATGTTTACATTCCGTAGATCCGTTTTTGCAAGTTCCCCATATTGTTCTGAGTTCTGAAGGTTTGTTTCAAGTCATCCAAATTCCGTAAGTAGCTAGGAAAATAACTATAGTGCACCCATACAGAGCCCCTCATGCACTAGGTAACTGGAAGTCGCCTGTTTTAAATACACATACTTAAGCTAATATATACCCAGGCACACCCACACCCACACAGCCTTCAGCACTGATGTTCACCTTGGCTTGGAATGAAGGTGTCTAGCTCAAAAAATCAAAATTTTCACAAATTAATTAGAACATATATTTTTCATTTTTTTTTCAAAATATAACTGCTTTAGTTGTTTTTTTAAACTAACTTTAAAAGAGTCAAGCCTTTGTCAGCTTTAATTTAACGAAGTGAAGACACAAGTTTGCTTTCTTCTAGTCACGTGACACATCAGCTGATTGACAACTGTTTTAAAGAAAACCAACACTTGCTTTAATTAGTCAAAACAAAGTTCACCTAAACTTGTTAAATTAATATTTAAGTGACTGCAACTAGTGTTTCATTACCGCGAAACTTGTGAGAGTCTTACAAAGAAAAAATTATAATCAACTACTGTATAACAATTTTATTAAGAAAGTTTTGCCTTCGAGAATTATTAAGTAGTGAATATGGATATTAACACGTGGATATGAATACAATTACTGTGTAATTCATTCTTTCTTAATTGTAATTGCGTTATAATTATTGTTTTATTTATTAAGTTATAATTATCTATTATTTTTTGAAGCGAAGCGTTTATGTTAGTTTTGGCGAGAGGAGTGGATAGAGAAAAGCGTCTACAGAACGGAAGAATGTAACGGAAATATGGAACGAACGATCAAAATAATTTCGTCTCTTTATTTCTGTCTCTTTCTTTTTCTACCTCATTTTTTATAACAGTATACGCATATTGTATGAAAAAGTTGTGTTGCTTTGGTTTTCGGTATTTTTCCTCAGTTAAAGAACACGTGCACGTTGTAACCGTTTATAATACATTCGAAATTAATGTAAACGTTCATAATAATTGTTGTTAATATTGCTAGTTTTTAACAACATAACCTGAAACGGGTTTTAGCCTATCAGCTGTTCAATGAAATCAGCTGATCGTCACGAATTAATATAAAACAACTGATCTCTCGTAACTACAGTAAATAATATCTAAGCTTGGTTCACTTATTAAATTTTTTTAAACAAAATAAGATATACATATCTTCAAACTAATTATATATCATCAACGAAAGCTTCACTTCTGCCGGTGACGTCCCAAGTTCTACCCGTGTATTTTGTTAATTTTATAATTCTGTTACTATTATTACCAGTTGGTAATTATTATGTCATTGATAAAGCAGGATAACAAATTCTATTGTTTACGCTTCTATGTTTGTGTATTTTGTTTTTTTATCTGAAACAAATTTTCCAGTCACAATAAATTGAATTGAAGGATAGTTTTGTAGAGTATAAAACAATTGTCTTGTGGGAAAGACAACAATTTGCTTTGAAATTAAAAAATCATTAAACCACTTAAATGGCACTGAAAAAACATCTGGTTTTGATCTAAAAAGTTTTTTTCAAGCCGGTGCATTAATCATGTTTCCAAGCAGGAAAAATCACGCCATTAAGCAATGCTAATTTGAACAACTAGTGTCTGTATTATAATTACTTGACCTATGTTTTTCTGGTTTAATGTTTAGAATAAAAATCGTTTTCAATAAACTTGGCCGATTGTAATTTAATTACATTTTAAATTCTTTCATATTGCATAATATTCAAGATCGAAAAATACTGTATTTCATACTTTTATTAAAAAAATATATAATTTGTGTATACGTCGTTTTGTGTTTTCAAACTGCACGGTATTGTATAAGCATACGCGATAAAAATATATTCTACTTTCAAAAAAAAATTAATTGAATTTATAATTTTACAACTCACTTAATTTACAATTTTTGACTTGATAAGCGCTTAATTCACTGATAAGGCCAGCACACTAGTAATAACGGGTTCTTTTGAAGACACGGTGTAAAAAAAATATTTTGTTTTAGCCCGACATGAAACAATGTCAGAAAAATAAAAATATAAAAGTTAAAGCAAAAACAAAACAAAAAAAAGCTCGACACACCGAGCTGCGGGGCGAGAGCTCGAGGCTACAATGTACTACGGCGATGTAAGTGCTATTGTAATTGTATTCGTTACGGCACATTAATTAATGCCATTTCATTAAATTAAAAGAAAACATTTTCCTGAATGAAATTCTTTTTTAAATACCGTGATTTTTTTATGAACCAGGACATGAGTTACGATGAACTATAAGAATATTAGATTTGAACTAAATTTATTATTTTTTCTAAATTAAATTCGTATAATTTTTTTCAAATCCCCTTATAACAATTAAAACATAACTAAAATACTGATTTGTTCATTGATTTTATTTAATCTTGTGATGAGGACTCGGTGGTCGATGCGGTCTTTGAATTGCGCACTAAAGGTTCTTGGTTCGAGCCCGTTGGTTTACGCAAATGACTCGTCCTCATTAATCTAACTGGTATAAAGTATGGGTATTAAGAAAAAAATTAATGAAAAATATTTTGTATGCATATGTTTGTTTGCCCTTATACATAGGCTAGCATTACCCGTCGCGGCTTCGCTCACGAAACTTAAACTGTTTCGGTAATGTAATAATTTAGAAACATAAAAAAATATATTAATATATTTCGTGATCATCTAAACTCGTGATTATTTTACAGTGAATATGAAAAAATATTATAACCTGAATATGTTGTTTTATTGTCTTGAAACGTGTTCCGTTCGAATTTAAGAAAATCTGATCAAGAATATTTTTGTCCAATACAAACATTTATACCTATTCTACATTTTTGTCCTTTTAGGGGATGAATTCGGGGGAAAATACTGAATTGCGTGTATCATAATTTGTGTTTTAAAATATTTTGTTTACTTTTATGAAAATTTGATAAAAAATATTTTCCTCCAATGCAAACACTCTTTTTTCTCCCGTGATAACTCTTTTTTCATTTTTATTCTTTTAGGGGATGAATTCAGAAAAATGTTGAAATGTGTTCCATAGCATATTTCTAAAATATATCAATACAAAATTGTACCCCTTTTTTATATTTTATACCTTCTTTCAATCTCTTTAGGTGATGCGTTTTGGGGAAAAGGTGAAACATATTTCATTACTTATACTTAAGAGTGACTATGTTACGTTTTAAGAAGGTCAGATGAAAAACATATTTTTTCCAATAAAAACTGTTGTACCTCATGTTTACCTCTTTAGGGGTTGCACACTGGAAAATCCTTTTTCAGTGCACCCCTTTTTCAGTGCATCTCGACAATGTTGTAAGAAGGTACCCTGAAAATTCCAAGTCTCTAGCTATAATACTGTAATTGGCTGTACGTTGATTATTAAATTTGGACTGGGTTAGTAGTTTAATGGCGTCAAAATCATATTTTTACAAAATCCTTTATTAGTGCACCTTGACATTGTTGTAAGAATGTACCTTGAAAATTTCAAGGCTCTAGCTATAATAGTATTGGCTGTACGTTGTTTATTAAATTTGTACTGGGTAAGTAGTTTAATGACGTCAAAATCAAAATTTTGCAAAATCCTTTCTTAGTACGCGCTTACATATTAAAACGAAGGTATCCTCAAAATTTCAAGTCTCTAGGTTTTATAGTTTGGGCTGTACGTTGATCAGTCAGTCAGTCAGGACATTGCCTTATATATATATATATATATATATATATAGATAGATAGATAGATAGATAGATAGATAGATAGATAGATAGATAGATAGATAGATAGATAGATAGATAGATAGATAGATAGATAGATAGATAGATAGATAGATAGATAGATAGATAGATGTCACATTTTGCACTCATTTACAAAGTTAGACGCAGTAAAAGTTCTCAGCTTTTAGCGAGTAAGGTTGATATATTGATTAGTTACTTCGTTTAACTAATCAAAATTTATTTATTTATTTAATATAAAAACTGACCATCTTACTTAATACATACTATGTACGTAATAAAACACATATTTTATACTTATGCGTGATGCAAGATAGTTTCATAAAGTGAAACGAAGTGGTTTGAACTCGTAGATTTGTTTTCCATGCAGAGGAGTAAAGGCGAGACTAAAGACGTTTTTAAAAATTTGAAACATTGTTGACCAAATGTTTCAGAACGTCACGTGATCACTATTGGTGGAATACGTGGAAGGATGCGAGAGATGTTTCATTCTGTCATCGGTTTGTTTCGAGGCACAAAGTTATAATTATATCTGCAAGACCAGTTATTTTAAAAATGTTTTCAACGATACCTTGCTTAAATACATAATTTGTGCAAGGTTTATTATTACCTTGCATTGTATAATGATGCACATTGCTTGTTGCATCATAATAATTGCTTGTTGCTACGTTGCAAAATAATACGATATTATCGCAATTATCGTATCTGAACACACACACTCGTATATTGCTCAATCGTGATGGTTTCCAAAATTTGCGTGTTATGTGTGGTCTGAGCAACTGTTTGCAGACGATGTTGGGAGATAGTGCCTCGGCCGTTGACCGGGTCCTAGACTTCCTTCATCGTCTGAATGTTTTAAATAAAATTTAATTTATATATTTGTTATTGCTTGTGTTATTTTATTTATTTATTTCTCTAAATAACTTTATCTCTGTTATGTTTATACTTTTACGAATCGTTATTAAATTTTATTCATTATTTATTGTTATTTAGTTCTTGTATTTATTATTGTAATATACCTGTTATTTAAATTTTTGTTTAATTTATTTTTACTATTACAGTTTGTTGTTTTTTTTTATTTAAGTAAATTTTGTTAATTTTTTTTATACTTTCATTTTGCGTGACGGCGATGTTCATTTTGTCGCAAAAAACAAAAAAAAAACGTATCGGAACACCCTGTATATACACACCTCATCTGCAGAATGCTGTGTTGATTCCAAAAAGAAAATCAAGTGTGAAAAGTAAATTTTGATTGTGTTCAGGAAAAAATCGATTGAAGCAAAAATCAATCAAGTAAACAGAAATATTGTGGTGAAAATGTAGTAGAAAAGCTGTATTGATTGAAAGCTTATGTACTAAATAGTTTAAAAAGATAATTATTGGTTTTAATCAAATAAATTTACTTTGAAAACAATTTGTTTTCAATCTGTTTTCAACAGAGTTTAAATCTGAAGAAAAATTTGTATTGAAGTCAACTCGGTTAATTGTACATCATAAAAACAGTTTTCTACAGCTATGTCTTCGATTCGTTAAAACGATTAATCTTAAAATGTTTATTTCTTTTTCAAGTGCAAGAAATATAAAAAGTTTAACTGCATATGATAGATATCATTTTAATAGATTTTTTTGTTTTACGTTTATAGATTATTTTGATTCAATTCGTTTTGAGATTTTATTTAAATAGACTAACCTGCACTTATAGGCTACAAGTTGAAAGTAAATTATATAAACAACGTTTGCAACCGTTTTGTCAGCTTCTACTGTGGTTTAAGAGAGTTCGTACTGGCATGATTAATTTTAATATGATTACTACCAAGTGGTCAATATGTGGGCTTATTCTTAAATCAATTGGTGGCCATCAACTTGTTGAGACAGGCGTAGGTGGTTGCAATCTTTTACTAAACGATAATCAATTTAAATTACTCCTAAATAGTAGTCCAATTACTGTTGGAAAAGTCTTTCGACCATACATCGTAAATTAAAATAAAATAATAATACAAGCTGACTGATATGATATTTACTGCAAGGCTATATGAAAGATGCCAATGTTTACGACTTTATTTTATTCTTTCTATTAAAATTGTTTTAGGGAACATTCAAATTTTGATATTTTTAAAGACCAAACCAGTTGAATTAGTTTAAAGTTTTGAAAGATTGAATACAATTTCGATTTATTTGTAAAGAACTAATATCACACAAATAACCAGCCATAAAAGCACGGCATAGACCGACTTAAATCTTCCAGGCGGTAATGACATGATATATGAAAACTAATTATTGTTAAATCCGTAAAGTCCGAGAAGATAATGGTGAGATAGGAAGATGGACACAGGAAGACAAAAAATAATGAAACAACAACAAAAAATAGCAATGAACAAAAAAATAAAAAGAAGAGTAAACAAGAGTAATTAAACTAGAATTAAGTGACTTGGCGAGATTGGGAGTGAGAGATGGAGGATGGTGAAGCTAAGGGATGAGATCGTACAGGTAGAAATTCGGGGGGTCGTTTAGAAGACCGCAGGATTGCAGTACCGATGAAGTATTGTGATAGTAACTATTATCTTGTGATAGTATTGTGATAATAACTATTATCTTGTGATAGTATTGTTATAGTAACTATTATCTTGTGATAGTATTGTGATAATAACTATTATCTTGTGATAATATTGTGATAGTAACTATTATCTTGTGATATTATTGTGATAATAACTATTATCTTGTGATAATATTGTGATAATAACTATTATCTTGTGATAGAATTACGATAGTGACTATTATATTGTGATAGTATTGTGATAGTAACTATTATCTTGTGATAGTATTGTGATAATAACTATTATCTTGTGATAGTATTGTGATAGTAACTATTATCTTGTGATAGCATTGTGATAGTAACTATTATCTTGTGATAGTAACTATCTTTGAACTATTACTATTTTATAACTAAAACAACTACTAAGTTCTGACCACTCAAGGTTGTCTTGGCTTTACCCTTCAAAACATAACTCTTTATTTTATAAAAATGCGGTTTAACAAAATTTCCAATGTTACCAAAATTTCATCAGTTTAAACGAAATTTTAGAAATGTTATATTTTTTCTAAGTGCAGTTTTAGGAGACCCATAAATACGCTAAATAGCTTGCCACTTCCAAGTAGGATGCTTCCCTAAATTTAGCTCATGTTTGCTGCCTCTACGTTACATGACTAGTGTCAAAATAGTGGTATTTAGGTCTACCACGTAGGGTTAGATAAGGTGCGGTCAGAAGTACGATGACTTTTTCAAGATAGGTTACAACTACATTAACTGTCTATTTGCTATTTAATATGGAACACTGTACATAGATTCCTTTAGAACTAAATTGAATTTTATTTAGAAAACATCAAAATTAGGCCAAATTCCTACTTCTTAAGCCGCGAATACACGAGGAACTAATTAAGGACCCTTATTGCGGAATAAACTTGCTTATTTGTTTACATCGAGACAATAGTGTTGCTTACGTTATTGATAACATTTTCTTCTGAAAGTATTTAATTAGCGCGTGTTTATTGCAAGGATCTACATGCGCTTGTAGCTTGTTGTAACACGCGCTTGTAGGTTGTTGTAACACGCGCTTGTAGCTTGTTGTAACACTCAAGAACGTCTTGCAGGTAGTCGATCCAATAAGCCAAGTTTGCTGCTGCTTTTAATCCCTTATCTTTATTTTCAAATTAAACTGTGCAATTTGATTGTAAAATATACAACTTCAAAAAACAAATACAACAATCAGCTTTTGGACGTCAATTTGTTTAGAGTTTTCAGTTTGTAATACTTTTACTATTTTATGGATTTTTAATTTAAAATAAAATGTAAGGTGCACCCCCCCATACTGTTTATGAACACAACTTTAAAATTAATTTAAAAATAAATCGTATTGTAAAAGTCAGGACTCTACAAATCGCAATTTAAAACAGAATAAAAATTATTGTATACAACAATTCACGCCTTATAATTATTGCCAACCTTGAGTAAAAAAACATTATGCACAATCGTTTTTATAACTATTATTTCGCTCTAATAATTGTGTCAAGTAAACTGTAATAAAAGTAGAATTTCCTGTGTAATATTACGTTGTCAATTAGGACAATGAATTATGAATTATGAAGAAATAATTCATTGACGGTGGTAATATAGGTCTACCTGGCAGCAAATTCTGGCAGAGAATTTTGCTTTTTAATTAATTCCTTTGCGGAATAATTTTTATTTGCCTTAGTTCCGGCGAAGGTTCCCCCTGCGACATTAAAGCAAATAATGCAAGGACGCTTTTATTCTTTTGTTTTTTGAAAAGGTCGTGTCGTATAAAAATTGGGGCACGTTTGGAAACTAAGAAGTACCCTCCTAGAGTAGCGAACTATTTAAACTGACACAAGACCTTGTCTCTGTACACGTCGTAACTACACTTCTCGTCTCTGCACACCTTGTCTTTGCACATCTCGTATCTGCACACCTCGTTTCTACAAACCACGTCTCTGCACATCTCTTCTCTGCAAACCACGTTTTGTCTCTGCACACCTCTTCTCTGCATACCTAGTCTTGCACACCTTGTCTTTGCACATCTCGTATCTGCACACCTCGTTTCTACAAACCACGTCTCTGCACATCTCTTCTCTGCAAACCACGTTTTGTCCCTGCACACCTCGTCTCTGCACACTTAGTCTTTGCACACCTCGTTTCTGCACACATCGTATCTGAACACTTTGTATCTGCACACCTCTTCTCTGCATACCTAGTCTTCGCACACCTTGTCTCTGTACACGTCTTAACTGCATTTCTCGTCTCTGCACACCTTGCCTTTGCACATCTCGTATCTGCACACCTCGTTTCTACAAACCACGTCTCTGCACATCTCTTCTCTGCAAACCACGTTTTGTCTCTGAACACTTAGTCTTTGCATACCTCGTTTCTGCACACATCGTATCTGAACCCTTTGTATCTGCACACCTCTTCTCTGCATACCTAATCCCTGCACACCTCGTCTCTGCACACTTAGTCTTTGAACACCTCGTTTCTGCACACATTATATCTGAACACCTTGTATCTGCACACCTCTTTTCTGCATACCTAGTCTCTGTACACCTCGTCTCTGCACACTTAGTCTTTGCACACCTCGTCTCTGCACACATCGTATTTGAACACTTTGTATCTGCACACCTCTCCTCTGCATATCTAGTCTTGCACACCTTGTCTCTGTATACGTCGTATCCGCACTCCTCGTCTCTGCATACCTTGTCTTTGCACATCTCGTATCAGTACAACTCTTTTCTGCAAACCACGTCCCTGCACACCTCATCTCTGCAAACCACGCCTTGTCTCTGCAATTCATGTCTCTGCGCACCTTATCTCTGTACACTTCATTTCTGCAAATGTTCTCTTTGCACACTACGCCTCTGCACACCAGCAATATGTCTCTTGCACACATAATACGCAATTCTTCAAAAGTGTAAGGTGTGCAGTCAGACTTGTTTACATTGCTTGTTTATTCGAGGCTTTGGAGTTGTTACTTTAGCCGCCTCAGTAGCCTAGGCTTTCACCCCGAGGACCTGGGTTTATTTCCCGGCCAGGGCTTGGCATTTTCATACGCTATAAATCATCCCATCGTCTGCATTAGCTCAAGTGTGCACAATAACGTGCACACAAAAGCGTTAACACAAAAAAAATAAGCGTTAAACACACACAAAAAAAAATGGAGTTGTTACTACATGTGTTCTATGTGGCTGCCATCCCCTTCCTGGAGTTAAAGTAATCTATCGAATATTTGTACCTCCTATGTTATGTTACCTCCTTAATGAGTTACTTCTGATTTAAAACTTATCGAAAACCTTTTCATGCATAGCTACAATGCACGGACCGCATCACAAACAGTTACGTAACTTTCTGAACAAGGAAGATGAATTTCGCTCACATTCATAATAACAATGTATCAATGCAACGTGTTTGTAAAGGTAGACGGAATAAAGAATCAATTACCTCTGAACTTATATATAGCCACTTCTCCTACAACGTTCACTACTTATTAAATTCCTACATTTGGAATACAACAGTGAGAAAACTCGTGCTACAACTGAATGAAACGTTTTTCTCGAAGTTTGTTTAGGAAATAACGAAATAACAGCCATCTAAAGTGACAACTTAGTTTCAAAAGCTTGGTACATTACTTCTTTAGGTTTCCTACTTTGGTCGAATCGGTCATTTCATTTTAAATCCGAATTAATTTCAAATACCACGGATAAGACGATTACCTGGAATCCTTTTATCGTGGATACCAATAAATTATTTTCGTTTAACAATTCCCCTATTTAAAATAAACGTTTCCTTACCGGGACTATAGTTTTCTACTTTACAAAACTCTTTAAGTTTTATAATTTTTCGACTTACCATTTTACCATTAAAAGTGTATTGACCGACTAATGAAATTTCACGTAAAAACACAAAATCGTGGCACTTAACTGTGAAGGATTTTGTATAACATTACGTGCATGCGAAACTCAAACTTAGTACTAAAATTAATTCAGAACTGTTCAAAAATATTATTCAATGTTTTCACATTCGCTCAAAACACGATTTCGTTTTAAATTGATTATCGAAAATTGTTCAAAAAACAAAACCAACAGACGGCGTACGATGTTCATTTTCCGTATTTGTTTATTTGTCGTAACACCTTTAATTTAAATTTTCTACCCTGACTTCATTACTTAATCTACCCACTTGAGTGTTTCTGCTTATTGAGTACATTTTAGCGCAGCGTGATCGAAACCGTTCTGACTAAAAACTTTGTTGACCAAAAAAAAAGTTTCAAAACTTTTTTTATAATCTAATTCATATTATATTTCTGAAAGTTTGTGTGTTTGTTTGTTTGTTATTCAATCACGCTTTAACCACTGGACCAATTGAGATGAAATTTGGTACGAATATGGTTTAAGTATCAGAGATACATATAGGCCTATTCCTGTTTTACAAAACGTCATTATACTACTTACCCAGCCCAAAATAATTATCAGTTTTTAGTTTTGTGTCATGTGTTAATTGTAGTTATTTACTGGACCTGTGATTTAGGTACCTGAGATAAACATAGATTCAATCCTATTTTAAGAATCTTAATCTGTGTTCTATTTATTGCAAAATTATTGCTTTTAATGTAACATTTTCAATATTTTAGTTGAAATTTTTTTCAAAACTGACTTTAATCTGTTACTTTGTGTTGAATTTTCAATATTAAATTAAAAAAATTCCTACACAGAGTGCCAATTGTAAGGTAGCATATATATTTGTGTAATTACATTATATGAAAAAATGGTAAATATACAGTGTAGCATATCCTTATTTTCCGATATTTTTGTTACTAAAATGCTTTATTATGTGCCCAAAAGCAAGAATCCAAAATATGAAAGCACGAGAAGTACGATAAAATCGAAAATAAAAGTGACCAACATAACCTCAAAATTGGTACCCGGCGAAAATCAGTAACGTGTTGTAAATCGGTAAAACAATAAAAATACGTCTAACACGGATTTGGGTGATAAGAAACCAATTTTTTAAAAGAATACTGCATAACCAAACTGACACGGTTGTTAGGCCTAACAAGGTGGTGCGTGAAAAAACCTTTATATTTTTTTAAAAAATAGCCTACTATATATCCTGACACGGTTGTTGGGCCTATCACGATGATACGTGAAAAAACCTTAATATTTTTTTAAAGAATACTACATATCCTAACTGACACGGTTGTTAGGCCTAACACGGTGATGCGTGAAAAACACTTTATATTTTTTTAAAGACTACTACGTAACCCAACTGATACGGGTGTTGGGCCTATCATAGTAATGTGTGAAAAAAAACTTTTTTTTTTAGAATAATACATAACCTAATTGACACGGTTGTTAGGCCTAACACGATGATGCGTGAAAAACCTTTGTATTTTTTTAAAGAATACTACATAACCTAATTGACACGGTTGTTAGGCCTAACACGGTGATCCATTAAAAACACCTTTATTAATTTTTTTTTAAAGAGTACTTATAACCTGACACGGTTTTTGGGCCTAATACGGTGATCCTGAAAAAAAACCTTTATATTTTTTTTAAAGAGTGCTCCATAACTTAACTAACACGGTGGTGCGTTAAAAAACCTTTATTTTAAAAAAGAAATACACCATAACCTAACTGACACGGTTGTTGGTCCTAACACGGTCATGCGTGATCTTTAATGTATATTACGATTGCGGGAAAAGCCGTGACGGGTAACAGGTAATCATATTATATTTCTGAAAGTTTGTTTTTGTTTATTTGTTTGTTATTCAATCACACTTTAAATACTGGACCAATTGAGATTAAATTTGGTATGAACACGGTTTAGGGACCGTATTGAGATAAACACAATACTATTCCAGTTTTAATTGAATAATAGTGATTTTTTAATAATACTGTATTTTATTAAAATATGACAGGACCCTGTTTTAGAGCATCGAGTAGCAAAAATGTATATTTTTGGCCGAAAACCATAAATCGTATAATATTGTAAATAGAAATATACTAAAATGAAATGACCTATTCTGATTTTGAAAATCGACTATAAATTTTATTGCCTACATTATAATTGCAGGCAAAGCCGCAACGGGTAACAGCTAGTTTAAAAAATATTCCCGACATAGGCAAAAACCAGACTTACGTGCCAAATGTAATTACAATTGTATAACTATTTTCGTATCCAGTGATGTACTGATAAGCAGCTGATAGAACGACAGACATCTAAATAAAAATTACTTTTTGGGATTGAGAAGACGTGTACAAGCACAGATCCGTCAAAAATATATTTTTCGCCATTTTCTTTTTACTTCGTATTCTAAAAAAGTAAAAATCAAAATTTTTAATTAAAACATTCAAAACTGTAAAATGATAACACAAAACTCCCGAAGATTACAGTTACTATTACAGTTTTGTGTTAGAATAACTATTTTGCGGTACTTCTATTATTTAACAACGCTTAAGGACATCTGATAGTGTATCTAGATGGCTTCAACGATAAAAACTTTTTTAATCGTGAAAACTCAACAAAGAAAAGTATTTTCAACTCATTTTGCATTCTCACGTAATCAGAAATGGGAAAATTACTTTAGCACAGTAAAATACATTGCGTCTTTCATAGTCTCAAAATACTGAACTTCGATTCAACTTAAAACCTCTTTATACCCTCAATAACAGTGTCATAAAAAAACAAAATTTTACTTAGTAATCTAAATAATCTATTCTTTAAAAGCGAATTGTCGAAAATTATGTAGACTGTGTACGGACATAAGGTCGTCAAGCTATGTATCTGTTTTACGTCGGCTTCACCAGCTTCACTGCATATACGAGTCACACCTATCTTTGTAACATTGTATGACGTTTTACAGTCATTGCAAGATAATTCACCTGAAATAATTATTTTAGAAAAGACTTAAATGATTTAAAATATGGCGGTATAGTGTAACACCGCTAAACATACCAGAATCGAACTGGAAAAGGTACCACGTCAAAAAGTATCATTTTCATAATCAACTTCATAATCAACAGATCTGTATTGATTACAGAGTATTGCAGCAGCTCACTGTATAGACTACAGTTTATCACAAGCATTTCACTATATTGGCAAGACGGACGTTAAACAAACAAAAAAAAATGTGTTGGCAAGGCACTGTATTACGAGGGTTGATCAAATATAAACGATACTGACTTTCTAAAAACTTTTCCGTTGGACATTGAACTCTAAAGGTGGGGTTTCAGGTAGCCTGGGAGGTTTGGGACGGGCGTAGATGGGCAACATTTCCGTTCGGACCCTTCAGTATAAAACTATACAATGAGTGAGAGTGAAGTGCACGTTTCCGTGGAGCAGAGAATTATTATTAAGTTTTTGGCCAAGGAGGGGGTCAATCCGACTGAAATCTTTCGTAGATTGACGGCTCAATACGGGGACAGGACCCTGTCAAGAGCTCGCGTTTTTGCTTGGCACAAGGAATTCGCCGAAGGACGGGAAGCAGTAGAAAACCTGAAGGCCAAATCACGATCGTCGGCCGGGAAGGTAATGGCCACTGTATTTTTCGACAATCAAGGCGCCTTTCACGTCGATTTCCTCCATCAACGACGCACAATATTATTGCGATGTTTTAGAGGCCGCAAAACAGTCTTTTCGTAGGAAAAGGAAATCTAAACCGGCGAGAAACGTCATTCTTCTTCACGATAATGCCCGACCACATTCGGCGAACGCTACGAGGCTTAAACTCGATCAAATTGGCTGGGAACCAATGGAACATCCCCCATACAGTCCAGACTTATCACCCTGCGACTATCACCTGTTTGGGCCACTCAAAGAGGCGCTTGGAGGCCAGCGTTTCGAAGACGATTCTGTGGTGGAGACCTTCGTGCTCCAATGGCTCAATGAACGCCCGAGAACTTTTTACGAAGATGGAAATAAAAAACTTCCAATCCGGTGGGAAAAATTTGTTACTCGTGCGGGAGAATATGTAGAAAAATAAGTTGTGTCAAGAATAATTTGTAAGTAAGCAATAAATTTTTTAAAAAATCAGTCTCGTTTATATTTGACAACCCTCGTAACAGCTTTCTGTATTTTTTGCAATAAATTAGAAGCAGGTGACTGTACTTACAGCTGTACTATTAGCGTTCAATGTACTGACAGTGTATTAATTGCTGACTGTACTATTGCTGTATTGACAGTGTATTACAACAACTGTTCTGATTGTGGTGCATTAAAACATCTCACCGTGTGGTTATTATTATTAATAATAACCAGCTCATTATTAATTATAGTGTATTAATTATAGTGTATTACAATTATCTCACTGTACTAATTACAGTGTATTAAAAAAACTCACTATATTGATTACACTGTATTAAAATTAGCTCACTGTACTAATTACAGTGTATTAAAAAAACTCACTATATTGATTACACTGTATTAAAATTAGCTCACTGTAATGATTACAGTGTATTAAAAAAACTCACTATATTGATTACACTGTATTAAAATTAGCTCACTGTAATGATTACAGTGTATTAAAAAAACTCACTATATTGATTACAGTGTATAAAAAATAGCTCATTGTACTGGTTACAGTGTATTATAAGCAGCTCAGTGTATAGCTCACTGTACTGAAACTGTTTTTT
>CM040188.1:56814864-56909864 GCA_022606455.1 Callitettix versicolor | reverse complement strand
ACTGTTAAAGTAGTAAACACCATCCCATATGCAGCATAGTTCTGGTTATTATGTGAGTACAGTTTATTAAGGTGTAAATATTTGACAATTTACCAATCGATTTCTTCAGTAAAATACTATTTCCCAGACGACAAACAATTATTATCTCTAACACCTTTGAACTTCTATATGAATTTACTGAAAACTTTAATTACAAGAATGAAGTAGTATTGTTACAGTGTAAAGTTAGTAAATACTTTAACTTTTGAACTTGTTTGCTTTATTTTGTTTTCCAGTATTAATTTAAGTATGCTTCTAAAAGCAAAAGTTAAAATAGTCAACATCAGTTTTTTTTTAATATTAATTTTCCCTGTACTTTTCTAATTGTCGTGTATGTTGTTTTTCGAATTAAAATAACAATATTTTCTATGAAAACCGAAATTTCATTTTTATTATAATTTAATAAAGTAATTTGGCGTACTATTGGCGTGCTAAAAAATAATTTTAAATTGTAAAACCGTAATATTTTAATTACTGATCTATCAGAAATAGTAGTTCTTATTTTTTACCATTATTTCAACAAAAAACGTCTAGAAGAAAAAATGTAGTCATTTTTCCGGACCTCGGATGTGAACGCAGGTGTGAATCCAGTTAATATTTTCAGATTTCTTCATGCCTTACTGGCATATTTAAAGACGTGTAAGTAAATAACAATAAAAAATTTGAAATTAAGTAATTCACCAAATATGCGAACACCAAAAAATTATCTAAAAAAACTCACATACTCGACCAAAGCTGAAACTAAACTTTCTTTATTTAAAGTTTTAAAATATTTTCTATCGTTTATCTTTATGTTCCATATTAAAAAAAATACTATATTTTATAAAAGTGTTCGTTTACGTTTTTGTAAATGTAATATTTGTTTTTATTTAAACAATTATTAAAATAACTTAATGTTCTTAAAATTTACTTGTTTATTATCAAAATTAAAATGAAACAACTAAACATACGTTTGTTTAAGGAATACTTTTCGACAACCTAAAATTGTATTATTAAAACTTTTTTGTGGTTAGTTTAAGTATTTTTTTTTATTTAGTTTTTATCTTAAAGTTCTGTTTTAATGTTTTTAACTAAAAATCCTTGAATTTAAAAAAAAATAAAAATAAAAATGTTAAAAAATCATTCTCAGTTATACAATAGTCCATGTTTATTTAATCAAATTTTTTTTGTAACTAACAAACAACTTTTCAACTAACTAAAAGCGAGTATTTCCTTCAGTAAAGTTTTGAAAAATTAAACTGTAAATTGTATAATTTAGATATTTGTTAAAGTTAGACGCATCTAATGAATTGCTGACTGACCTGCAATGTAACGTAGGAGGTGGTGTAACGATGTAACGTAGATCAGAGCTCGCTCCAAGTTTCTCTGAACGTAGCTTAGGGTAGTCTGGCAGCTACGGAGCGCGCCTTGCAACTTATACCCTCGGAAACCTTACTCGCTCATCCCTCTTCCCACCCTTACTTACAATATTTACTTATTTTCTAATTATACGATACAATCAAGAGTCCGCATACAATTGTCAGCGACGTGTCCTTTGCCAAAGTCAGGTCGCGTGGGAATCGAAACTTTGATCGAACGAAATGTTTCAAACGAGAGCCTGTGGGGAGTTCGATTTATTGTTTCGGACAAAATGTAAACTGTATTTCGCAGATTTACACTGTGAGACAAATTAAACTACCCTGACGAAAAGAACCGGGTTAAAAAAAACACGAGCGAATTCTACACGCTTGTCGTTCTAAAAAAAAATTGCTTTGTGTTGTTTAAAAATATATTATCCATTTAAGTTGAAGACGCAAACACAAAATAAAACGTTTTGAATATTGTTGTTGAATTCGGTAAATATTAATCCAAATAAAACAATTACAATTTACAGCCACCTGTTATAAATGTGAAGTAAGAAGTTGAACATTTTTAAATCGTTAGTCACAAAATTTTAAGAACTTTTTTGTTCGTTTTTGTTCGTTTTTGTGTTTTTGTGTTTAAATAACGTTTTGTGTTCGTACGTTATTTAGAATTATTGTTTATATTTCAAAGGATTCTGGTTAATTTGTCAATTAAAAAGTCTTAGTTTTTATAAAAAAAATAAAATATGACCCACACGTACGGGTAAACAAATTTACGTATCGTCAAAAAAAATCGAAGTTCCAGCGATGTGACTCACTATCACTCAGGAGAAGAGAGTGCCAGATAAAAACCACTTTTTTTAGACTCAAGAGACTTGAAATAAGACATATTCACCGAAATGTGTGTGTGTATGTGCGCGCGCGCGCGCGAGTGTGTGTTAGTGGGTTGTGTGTGTATGTGTGTGTGTGTGTGTGTGTGTGTGTGTGTGTGTGTGTGTGTGTGTGTGTGTGTGTGTGTGTGTGTGTGTGTGTGTGTGTGTGTGTGTGTGTGTGTGTGTGTGTGTGTGTGTGTGTGTGTGTGTGTGTGGGTGTGTGGGTGGGTGGGTGGGTGTGTGGGTGTGGGTGGGTGGGTGTGTGGGTGTGTGTAGGTGTGTGGGTGTGTGTAGGTGTGTGTGTGTGTGTGTGTGTGTGTGTATGTATGTGTGTATGTTTGTGGGTGTGTGTGTGTGTGTGTGTGTGTGTGTGTGTGTGTATGTGTGTGTGTGTTTGTGGGTGTGTGTTAGTGGGTGTGTGTGTGGGTGTGTGTTTGTTTGTTTGTTTTATCACCATACACTTACTTTACAAAATAAACAAACGGTGTGAATATATTTTACAGATTTTTTCACAATTCAATTTTTTCCTTAGAAATCTGGTTCAGAAGCAATTGAAATAACCAACAAAATCTGCTTACCTTCTCAACAATTATGTGCAATTGGATACATTTTATTCATTACGTTTTTTATCCTCCATGTATATATATATATATATATATATATATATATATATATATATATATATATATATATAGAGAGAGAGAGAGAGAGAGAGAGAGAGAGAGAGATTAATAAAAAAATGGTTGTAAGATGTAACTGGCATACCAAACTACTAAATTTAGGGATGTATTAAAATTAGTCGAGAGCGAGTGCACACGCACACGCGCTCTCTCTCTCTCACACACACACACACACACACACACACACACACACACACACACACACACACACACACACACACACACACACAAGTTTACTGAAGAAATAATTTTACAGTTTGACATAAGCTTTAAACGCAAATTACTTTAATTTCAAATTTAATACACTAAACTGTAAAAGTACATGACTGCTTCAGTACAAGTACTGCTTCATACATTACCGAACTCTCAGTAAACCGAGTTTAGAAATAAGCAGATTTCTTATTTTATTAGGCCTATCTACGATTCCCGAACATGAAATTTCTTGAAGATATTAATTTGTGTGTGTGTGTGTGTGTGTGTGTGTGTGTGTGTGTGTGTGTGTGTGTGTGTGTGTGAGTGAGAGATTTTTTTGTGTGTTTAACGTCCGACTATTGTGCACACTTGGGCTAATGCAGACGAGAGAGAGAGAGAGAGAGAGAGAGAGAGAGAGCCTTGTTTTGTGTGCATGTGCAAGGAGTTTGAGAGAAAGAAATTTAGCAGTTTCAATTAAATTGCTTAAGTATTTTTGTCAGTTTATCCAAAATATTAGATTTAATCTTTAAAACTGTCAAAAAAATCATATACTTACGTCTGAAACAGATCATAGCTACAGAAGCGACATGTTTATCAGTCAATAAAGCCAGCTCTAACAAAAAAAAATATAAATAATGTATTAGGTTTTTCTCGATTCCTCGTTTTTGTAATTAATTAGGTAATATTGCTCTTCAGTCATAACTGTTATATTAATTGTAACATTTTCATCGTTTATTTTATTTTCTAATCGCCGAAGTCTTTCTCGTTAATTTTTTTCTTAAACTTTGTTCTTCATTCAAAACATACTTTTTTAAATAATTTTATTTAGAATTGAATTTTTAACATAACCTCAATTGAAATTATATTGAAACAACAGCTGTTGTGCGAAATCAGCTGTTTATAAGTAGTTACAATTATATTTTTATATGTACAATAGCACACAACATGCTAAACATATGCGATATGACATTGGCACGCACTGCACAAAATTGAACATTACAACCAGCCCTAAAACATGAAATATGTTAAAATCGACAATCCAGTTTTGGCAAAAATCCGTGCATTAGAAATCACATAGGACATCGTTTGGTCTTTAGTACGTAGTACTTAGTCAGCTACCTTAAGGACTTCTATGAAGATATTAGCTGAATTGGTGCATCGAAATTTTACATATGAAAGGGAATTTACAGTTCAGAAATAACAGTTTCAATTTACACTTCAAAAATACCTATTTTTTCATGGCGACGCCATGATTTTTATTTAGAGCCAAACCGTTAATACTATTTTTTTTTCATTTCAATATCGCTTTACTACCTTTTGAGGTATGAATCTTCATGACCAAAACGTGAATGAAATCGGACGAGCCGACACTGAGAATTGGATTTTGGAGATCTTCCACACCTTTTTCATCAATTTTTCCAAACTGAATTTTTCGAAGAACATACACCTTTAAAACCTTAATGACTGTACTTAAACACTCGCACAGTGTTTTTTTTTATTTAATAATGTCACTTTTAACTTTTTGATCTGAAAATAATAGACATTCGATTTAGTTTTTTTTTTTTTTTTTTTTTTTTTTTTTTGGTGTTTAACGTCCGACTATTATGCACACTTGGGCTAATGCAGACGATGGGATGATTTATAGCGTGTGAAAATGCCAAGCCCTGGCCGGGAATCGAACCCGGGTCCTCGGGGTGAAAGTCCAGTACGCTAGGCCACCGAGGCGGCTTTTAGTAATGATTAGTATTATGATAGAAATAAGGGCAGAACTAGTTGAATTTAAAGTAGCCATTAAAAAATTTTTTAAATATGCAAATAACACTTTAGCCCGTTATAGAAACACAAAAAGGAAACTCATTTGTCAAAAAATTAAAGAAAAACTGATTTCATATGAACAGAATAAATATCGAACTTTTCCACTTACGTGACGTAAGTTTCGGTAACAAAACAACCATCTTCAGAAAGATACCAAATAGAAATAAACAGGTTATATCTGTTGGAATTCCTTTGGTACTATGTTACCAAAATGTACCAGTAGTTGACCAGTAAATTAAATAGTTTCGTATTTATTCTATTCATAACAAGTCCGATTTGCCAATTAAACAATTCAGAAATATTTAATTTCAACTTCAATTAATTAGCCGTTCGTGATCTTTTTCAAAGACTACCAAGAAACTAAGTCATAAGGAAAAGCATTTCGATTTTCAAAATCGATAGATCGATACGGGCCGCTTGTGTTATAAATAGGAAACACAATTGTTGACGGTATTACCGCATATTTACCCGTTAAAACACAACTTGTCCGCTGACAACAAGGAAAACTGGATTCATTGGAACTGACACATAAATCTTCCAAAAAAGTTTCTTAGTTCTAGAAATGAATGGTGCAAAAACATTGCATAAACTTTCTCATATCGATTTCAATAGCGTAGGCCTATGTGTTTTAGGTTAGTAAAGTACTGTTTTCGGTAACTTTATACCACGTTTTTCATTTGTTTGGGTACTTAAGGACTTAAAGACGTATTTATTAAATTAATTTTAATTATTTTCAGCTTAAAACGTTCTCCGACGTCTTCCGATTCCTAGCTTCCACTTTTCCCTGCCAGTCCACAGATCTTGACCCAATCTCCTCTCTCACTTTTTTTATCAATTCCTTCTCTCCAACTAAATCTCGACCTTCCTCTTTTTTACGACCATGTGGGTTTCATTTTAAAATCTGTTTGGGGAGTCGATTTTCGTACGCCCTTTGGACCTTACCATCGAAGTTGTTTTGGCTTGATGTCGTCTACAATGGTGTGCTTCAGGTGCTTATCGTTTGGACCTACCTGCGGCTCTCGTCCAGTAATCCATTTCTGTAGCTTCAAGACATTTTTATGTTTTTTGTTTCAGTGGTCATACTTCGCTTCCATATGAGATTATACTTTTTATAATTGTATTACATATTCTATGTTTATTTATTTTTTATATTTGTTAATCCCATATGATGCTGTTCAGTATCCTTATTGGTCTTTTTCCCAATGTGTTACGTTCTTCTTCCAAAAGTCCATCGTTAGTAGTTGTAATTCCCAAATACTTGTATTTTTAGATTAATAAAGTTATTAATCTAAACAAGAGGAACAGACTCTTGAACTCTAGAAGCAAGCGTTAAAAATTGGTCTCAAAGTTTCATTTGAAAAGACTAAAATATTGACAAACATACAAAAACCACCATAAAGGCTTCAAATCGGAGAACAATACATTGAGATAGTCAAAGAATTCAAATATCTTGGGGAATGGATCAGCTGGAACGCCCTAAAGAAAAAAGCTATGGAATCTAGGAGAAATAAAGTTGAATTAGCCTTCCAACTTACCAAAGACACTTACAACAAGAAGTCCCTGTCCTGGAATACAAAGATAAGGCATTATCATACGATAACTAAACCAGAAACTTTATATACAGCTGAAACATTATCTCTAACTACCCAGGGCCCACTTGAAAGGCTGGATATCAAAGAAAGAAAGATATTACGAAAAATCTTAGGCCCCAAATTCCGTAACAACCAATTACTCCACATCAGTAATGAAACTCTTTACCAAAAAACTGAAACACTATCAGACACAATAAGAAAAAGGAGAGTTGATTTTTATGGGCACATCCTCCGAATTGACAAAAATACACTAACCAAAAAAAATATTGACTACTTTCGCAATAAAAGAGCCAAACCACTTTGGTTTAGAGAAAGAGAGAAGAACATAACAGAACTACAAATCACTGACACTATGCTCATGGACAGAATAGCCAAAACCAAAGACAAGAAGCAACGGTTCCAAGGCAAAGTCAAATCCAAGCGAACGATCCAAATCTCTGACGAAGAAAGAAAAGCAAGATCACAAAGAATGAAGCAATACTGGGCTACGAGGAAGGCACAGAACATTAAAAAGTGATTGATTTAGTGTACCACAAAGTTGGGTGAAACAAATAAAGAGAGAGAGAAAGTTATTAATTTAATAAAAAATGTTAATCATAATTTTAACTACGCATATGCGTGTTCATTTTTAATTAGTTTTGGACTAAAAAAAGTATGGAAAATTATTTGATGAAACTTTTTCTTATTAAATCAATCGATTCATTTAGGCTCGCACAGAAATAATAACAGGCGAATTCTGTGTAATAAACGTTTTTCATTGCAGTGGTTCTGAAATTAAACTTATCCATCAAAATCGATTTTTTTTTATCGATCCACAGTTTCAATATTCATATTTCGTTACTCAAAGTAGATAACATTTACAAAAACTATTTATTTTGTAATGTGAAATTGAAAAACCGCTCGTACACGAATCGCTTCGCGCAATTTTTATATTAAATTGGTTTCATTTTTGTCTTTTGAGGATTTTTCGTTTTTAAAAAAAAATTGGAATTCATCGATTTAAATAACAACAAAAGTATAAATATTTTATTTTACGAGCAAATGACCGTTAAAAATCACAAGCGTGAACAAAAACCACGTTTTGACTAATCTATCGACAGCAGGTCCTCTGTATTAGCTCCTCGCTATATTATTCCATAAATTTGCATTCCCAAGCGTAACAAGGCAGCTCGATCGATAAATAATTTTTAAAAAATTCGTTCAACGTTTTGTGGTTTTAGAATAAATTTTACTAGGTTCTATCGCAAAGCTCTGTCTATTTGAAATGGCGACAGAGTGTTTAAACAAACTAAAAAAAAACTTTAATAATGCCGTAATCATACAAAAGCATCAACTGCCGCCCGTTCTAGGCTTCCAACTTTAAACAATACATTATCTCTCGCCTATTATTGAAGTCCGACCATTTGTCTCAAATGTCAATATATCCATGTTTTATTTGTGTTTTACAGTTTAATGTAATGCATCTGCAATAAAATTACTGTGTTTAGTGGTAAAACAAAACACAAACTTCTCATAGCCACTTGATTCCTTAGAGTATAGCAGCATGTTCCGTGCATTAGTTACACTATACAGTAGCATATTAAATTACAAAACCTTTTTAAGTTTGATATTGTTAAATAAGAAGTTTAATTAATAGTGTTTGATTTCGATTTTGCCTAACTTTGCATAAGCGTTTATTCAGAGTATGGGACGGTCACCTATAGTAACTCTTGAGGAATCTGTTCAGTTATATTTAGGTACTACTTGATCCAAAATACGGAAATATTTTCGCAAGTGTTAGGATCTGGAACTCTCCTAACCGGGGTCCTACAAGTTTTTTTTTTTTTAACGTCCTACTATTGTGCACACTTGGGCTAATGCAGACGATGGGATGATTTATAGCGTATGAAAATGCCAAGCCCTCGCCGGGAATCGAAGCCGGGTCCTCGTGGGAAAGCCTAGTACGCTATCCACTAGGCCACCGAGGCGGGGTCCTACAAGAACGACCAATCGGCGGTTCAAAAATCTCTTTTAATAACTACCAGAGTTATTTTAATAAGTTTTTTAATACCAAGTCTGACCTTGCTCCTTGTGATTTTTTTCCCAAGGTCAAGAGCGCGTTGAAAGTAAAACGTTTTTACGGACATGATGATGACCGAATCACAAGACGATATGCAGCATTGCTTCTAACAACGGTGTAGCCGCCAAGGTGGCCTAGTGGATAGCGTACTAGGCTTTCACCCCGAGGACCCGGGTTCGATTCCCGGCGAGGGCTTGGCATTTTCATACGCTATAAATCATCCCATCGTCTGCATTAGCCCAAGTGTGCACAATAGTCGGACGTTAAACACAAAAAAAAAAAAAATCCAACAACGGTGAAGTGATCGAGGAGGGGTGTATACTGAAGGTGACAAGGTTTCCAATGTAAACAATGTTAAATAAAAAGTTTTAAAAATTCAGTCTTGTTATTTTCCAGCCACATCTCGTATTTTACGATATTCGTATATTTGTCCGACACGCACGAACAACATTGTTTCTACACGATAACATCCCAAGAATGATTTTTTTTTTTAACGTCCGACTATTGTGCACACTTGGGCTAATGCAGACGATGGGATGATTTATAGCGTATGAAAATGCCAAGCCCTCGCCGGGAATCGAACCCGGGTCCTCGGGGTGAAAGCCTAGTACGCTATCCTCTAGACCACCGAGGCGGCTAACCCAAGAATGTTACACCAACCGGGAAATAATGTTCCAATATTCTTACCGGAAACTCATGCCCCGATTTATTCGACCAAAAAGTAAAGGAAAATTTTACACAAAACTGTCTACTTACCCAATCCATTGCTGATCCGTTGCTCACCCCCCAGCACAGCCTGGCCGGGATGTCTTCCTGAGCACCAATCACTTCCCGAAGTTTAGTTTGCCCCCAAACGCCTCTCCGGTGCCCCCGTATCGACTTATTGCAACCTACTTCTCTTTCAAGCTTTTATCTACGTACCAATAGACACTATGTCAGTAGCTTCATTTTTTTTTTTACTCTTTGCCCGTATATTCTTTACAATATTTAAAAATAATTATTAAAATTATTGTAATTTTTAATTCCTAATAATTGACATAATTAAGAAACGCTGAATAAAACAAAAAAATTCAATCAACTATAAGAATAAAATTTCTTTACAATTTGTCGGATTGTAACAGGATTAAAGGTGTTTTTGGAAAGTTCTGCAAAAAAACACTCATGAAATTAATTGTCAGTTGAATCCAATTGTTAACGTGTTAAACATGAGAGTAAGGGAACAATTGATTGAACTTGATCGTAAAATCGTTGGTGCCAGTAGAACCTATTTACATAGGGATGTTTCCAAAAAACGTTCAAAAAAATGAATGAGATGGTTCCCAGATCAAGACTGCTAGAAACGTTCATATAAACATATGTCCCAAAAAGCTTTTTTTGGAAACTAATCCACTAGTCCATTTGTACACTAGTAGCTATTTTGCTCTTTTTGGAAACTAATCCACTAGTCCATTTGTACACTAGTAGCTATTTTGCTCTTTTTGGAAACTAATTAGCCCATTTGTACACTAGTAACTGGAAACTAATCTATTTTGCTCTTTTGGAAACAATCCACTAGTCCATTTGTACACTAGTAGCCTCTTTTTGGAAACTAATTTAGCTATTTTGCTCTTTTTGGAAACTAATCCACTAGTCCATTTGTACACTAGTAGCTATTTTGCTCTTTTTGGAAACTAATCCACTAGTCCATTTGTACACTAGTAGCTATTTTGCTCTTTTTGGAAACTAATCCACTAGTCCATTTGTACACTAGTAGCTATTTTGCTCTTTTTGGAAACTAATCCACTAGCCCATTTGTACACTAGTAGCTATTTTGCTCTTTTTGGAAACTAATCCACTAGTCCATTTGTACACTAGTAGCTATTTTGCTCTTTTTGGAAACTAATCCACTAGTCCATTTGTACACTAGTAGCTATTTTGCTCTTTTTGAAACTAATCCATAGTCCACTAGTTTGTACACTAGTAGCTATTTTGCTCTTTTTGGAAACTAATCCACTAGTCCATTTGTACACTAGTAGCTATTTTGCTCTTTTTAACAAAATACTTTAAATCTCTAGCGTGATTCTGTAACTAATAGAGGCATAATTGAAAAAAAAGAAATTTGACTCGTGAAATTGCGGTGGGCTAGGTGGTCGACGCTAAAGCACAGGTCAGTCGAACTGCGCACTTAAAGGTTCTTAGTTCGAGGCGCAGTATTACTCACTTTGTTTTTTCTTTTACCCTTGCCGTTAACGCTTATCCCTCCTTATTAGTTTAACGTCTAGGGAAAAAATTGCAGACTCAAAAAAAAATTTTTTTTAATCATTAACAGTAATTAGTTTGATGTAATGCCAATAAGAAAGACAGAACAAAAGTTCGTAAAAATTGGTAACGACCGGTTAAAGATTACCGATAAATTTAAGTACTTGGAAAAAACTATTACCAGAGACCTCAGAGAAAAACCAGCAATACTTAACAGAGTAGCTAAATTAAGATCTGCCTTCTATTTGACCCAAAACACCTACAAAAAAAATCGCTTTCTATAAAATATAAACTTAGGCATTATAACACGGTCATAAGGGCAAACGTAACTTACGCCTCGGAGACCCTATTTAATCGAAAGAGCCAAAATAGAACGGAGGAGCTCCAGAGAATGGAAAGGAGAGTACTCCGGACAATTATTAATAAGAAACATTTGGTGGGGGGACAGTACAGACTGTTGCCGAATGTGGTCTTGTATCGGAACAATGAGCAGCTCACTAATATTTTTAGGAAAAGAAGATTGGCCTTCTTTGAACACCTGACTCGATTACCGGAGAGTAGACTTACGAAGAGATTATTGGACTACCAACTGACGTGTAAAGTTAAGATCAACTGGTTGAAGGAGGTGGAACAGGACTTGGAGGAACTGGGAATAACCAGGGAGCGATTGGCAGGAAGAAGGGAAAAAGCGATCTTAAAAAGTCAGGAAACCCAATTACAGTTTAGGGAAAAACGTCCGCGAAACGTAGTATATTCGGAAGAACTCAGACTTCAGAGATCAATAAGATTAAAAAAATACTGGGAAGAACGCAGAAAAACCAAAATACTTAATTAAATTGACTGTGTGTGTTCCAATGTGGGCTTAAAAAAAAAAAAATAGTTTGATGTGATATCTGCATTGGTACTTCGTACCCTGATGGACTAATTTGCGCGGCTTTGCTGTTTATATTCTATTTTGTAAATACAAATTTATCTATTTTGTAAGTTACACAGTTCGAAAGGAAATGATAAGGTTTACAAAAAAAACGTATTTTTTAATATTTGACACTAAAATTTATCATGGTTTTTCTTTGTTTAAAATATTTAAACTTCCAACAATTTAAAACTGGTCAAAATATCAATTTGATGTTTTTCCAATTAGACATCTGTCAAGTAAAGAATATGATGTTTTAATTTGACCGGACTGTTCTAGACTGGTGTACATCCGTTTGACACAATGTTTTCGACAGGAAATACTGATTGACGTTCAGACTTGGAGCGAGAACAACCTCGAGGATACTACTGGATGATGTACACCTGTTTTCAATATTTCATATAAATATATGCAACGTATTTATTTCTACTAATTATTATTACCTTGCAATAGTACAATTATTTTAATTAACCTTAATAACCTGCATGAAGTATGTTCCGAGCTCTAAACAGTGTCACCCCGGCTCTCTGATTATCCTTTAATTAGTCAAAGTTTTCCTTGCCTGAAGCAACTGAACTTTTGCTTATAATTCTCCGACTCGAAACGTGCTCTACAAATACCAAAAATAATTAGAACTTTCACATCGATACTATAAAAACAAACGTCAAATAAAATAATTATTGATTCTTAAATACTTTAATAATAATGTCGATCTGTGTAGTTATTATAAAATCAGACAGATATATGTTTTACAGATGTTATACCGTGACATTAATTTTTGGAAAGTTTTTCGGAAACATCCTACGTAAATAGGTTCTATTGGCATGCACGATTTTTTGATCAAGTTCAAGTAATTGTGCCCTTACTTGCATGTTTAACATGTTAACAATTGGAACTGACAACTAATTTCACAAGTGTTTGAATAACACGCTAAATTCTTCCTTACGTAGCAAATGTGGTCAGGTTAACTTTGGATCTCCCAAGTTATTTTTAGTCGACTCTTTCTTTCTTCTTCTTTTCGTTTCACCCTCTTTGGGGTACGCTGAATTAATCATTTCTTGCGCGCTGTACTTTTCTTTGTTCCCAGTAGCTCTTCATTCTTTCCGATCTTCTCTTCCTCTCCTCTTCCGAAATGACAGGTTTAGGTCTTATTTTGGTTTTATCTTGGAATCTTATTCTTTCGTCCTTGGTACTTATCTTAGCAGTTTGGTCAAGCAGTGAATTTTCTGTAATTTTTAATTCTATTAGGTCTTTTTCAATTTTTTTTAAACCAGTTCGGTTTTGTTTTACGATTATGGAAAAAATCAAACACCCGTTTCGTCAATCTATTGGAGTTCATTCTAAGAAGATGGCCGTAAAAATTTATTCTCCTTTTTCTCATAGTATCTGACAGTTTTTCAATTTTCTTATAGAGAGCTTCATTTCTTATATATACTACCTTATTATCCTGAAATTTTGTTCCTATAATTTTTCTTAAGATTTTCCTTTCCGTTATTTCAAGCTTTTCTATCTGGCCTACTCTTTCATTAAAGTATTTTTTAATATCTGACACCTTATTAATATATTGTATTCATTTAATGTCCTTTTCCTAATTTTCCTTTCATATAGTTCCTGAACCATCACCTACCTTATTTGCCTGGTAATCAACGAAGTTGATGTTTTTAGCCGCTATCTTTTCAAAATTTGTATTTCGTAACAAGACACTTGATAACGGGCTATTTTTTATAAGAGAAAGTAATTAAGCAATTAATTTTCAAATCTTTAATTAACAAGTAATGATTGTTTTCCAATCGGTTTTCGTCATTGTGTTCAGCGTAAGCATAAGTTTCGAAATCATTAACAATTCATTACTATTTTAAAATATAATTGAACTCCACTATGGTGGATTATGTTAATTCCGCATAACTAGCTTAACTTTAGAGGGCGCCTGGGATAGAGGATCGGTGTGCAGCTTCAAGCGCTTCCACGCGGTGCAGAGTGGAAAACAGATTGATAGGGCTGACCTTTCTAGGAAGGCTGCATCAATATGGCTGAAGAATAGGACGTGAATTTATCCCAAGCGATGGTGAAATGATTAAGGAGACTCTGTAAGCTCTAATTATCAGGTGACCTCTAAATTTCAAGCTCTGTACGAGGGGACGCTTTACCTAACCCTTTGGAATCCACAAGTAGTGAATCATAGTAAACTGTAGATCTCTCCAAGCTTCGATGGCAGAAGTATATCCAACCTGCGATGGAAGAAGTGTATCCAACCTGCGATGGAGGAAGTGTATCCAACCTGCGATGGAGGAAGTGTATCAAACGTGGGATGGAAGAAGTAAATCCAACCTACGAAAGAAGAAGTGTATCCAACCTGCGATGGAAGAAGTGTATCCAACCTGCAACGGCAGAAGTGTATCCAACCTGCGATGGAGGAAGTGTATCAACCTGCGATGGAAGAAGTGTATCCAACCTGCGATGGAAGAAGTGAATCCAACCTACGATGGAAGAAGTGTATCCAACCTGCGATGGAAGAAGTGTATCAACCTGCGGTGGAAGAAATGTAGCCAACCGGCGATGGAAGAAGTGTATCAACCTGCGATGGAAGAAATGTAGCCAACCTGCCATGGAAAAAGTGTATCAACCTGTAATGGAAGAAATGAAGCCAACCTGCGATGGAAAAAGTGTATCAACCTGTAATGGAAGAAATGAAGCCAACTTGCGATGGAAAAAGTGTATCAACCTGCGATGGAAAAAGTGTATCAACTTGCGATGGAAAAAGTGTATCAACCTGTAATGGAAGAAATGAAGCCAACCTGCGATGGAAAAAGTGTATCAGCCTGCGATGGAAGAAATGAAGCCAACCTGCGATGGAAAAAGTGTATCAACTTGCTATGGAAGAAATGAAGCCAACTTGCGATGGAAAAAGTGTATCAACCTGTAATGGAAGAAATGAAGCCAACTTGCGATGGAAAAAGTGTATCAACCTGCGATGAAAAAAGTGTATCAACCTGAGATGGAATAAGTAAGAACTGGGGCTAAACATCTCAATATCAGTTAATTCGTCTACAAACGATATCAAGAGTGCAAAAGCGCAAACTGAGAAGAAAGGAGAAGATAGCTGAGGGAATTCCAATGAGAAGATCTCCCAGGGATCAAACCTTGGGGTGAGAAACTGACAACTGTACGTATTGTCAAATCTTAAGATGCTGAGATCTGACAGGAAGGTAGAACAGAAATTTTTGTTAACAGTTTGTATTTGATAAGTCTTTGTAGGCATTGTAATACAAGCACGTATGAGTATTTTATGTGACAAAAAGTAACAAGGATACTCACAAAGTTCCTACTCAGTGCGTACTTTTTTGTTGCTTTATCACGACCGACAGAGAGAAAGTTTTACAGTCATCCCAAAAATTTAGTATTTTAATTTTAACGGATATTCTCCCCAGAACCAAAACATAAATTTTGTAGCTCAAGGATTATGGATAAACAAATCTAAAATTAGTCTAAAATTTTTGATCAAACGTTGAAATGTAACTTTTTTCCTGAAATTTCTGTTTATAAAAGTAAAAGCAAAAGTGAAAAATCAGCAATGGCAGGAATCTATGAAACCGAATTTCTCAATATAAGATCGACAGACTTTGCTAAAATTTTACTAAAATATGAAGAATCATAATTATTTTTTAATCATTATTAAAACCAATAATACAAAAATCTGTAATCAATAAACGTAATAGTACTTAGTTATTAAAACAACTGCAATTTATAACAAAAATGAGAAGAAACGGTTAGGTGACCTCTTTTAACAATTTTTCTCAAGAAATAACTTACTTTTACTTAAAATCTGTACACTGTTTGAAAGCTTTGGTTCTTCAAGTACGAATAAAGTTCAAATAAATCTTTTAAATAGTTCTAAAAAAACGGGCATATTAAATATTTACCATTGCCATTATTTTTATTATAATTACTCTTGACCCTTATCACGGAAGTTGTGAACCATTTGGCCAGCTTTTTTTGTGCGACGAGTTCTTGCTCATTTTATTAACAATCTTACTCACGGGAACACTCATGGGAGTAGGTAGGAAAATTTTGTCTGCCCACACAGAGCCCTGCATGTATGGGTGTAGAGAAGCGAATGAGTCATGAATGTGAATGTGTGTCATGAGTAGATGAATGAGAATAGTATGAGCTAGAGGTAAGGTGGGATCGCTAAACCCATCAGCTGCTCATTTCAGCTGCCTCCGCCGGATACATCAGAGTTAATTTTTTCAACATACTCTAATACCGTTAATTCTTCTATTCAAAGTTTGGTTAAAGTGAATCTTCAATTTGAGCAAAATGTTATGGGCCGTTTCAGTAAAGTTGTGTAGATTTTCAGGGACTTTTAACGATAGTGTAATCCTAGAGCCAAATCTATAGGCTTGATGCCGAACCACACGCTTTGTTTTCTTATTTAAAAAATATTGGAACACATTTTCATAAAGACAAGAGAATGTTAAATCTTTGTTAGTTTTTATGGGACGGCGTTTCACCAAAAACGGCTTAAAAACAAGTATTTTTGCTTCCGTGAACACACATACACACACACACACACACACACACACACACACACACACACACACACACAGAGAGAGAGACACACACAGAGAGACACACACACACACACACACACACACACACACACACACACACACACACACACACACACACACACACACACACACACACACACACACACACACACACACACACACACACACACACACACACACACACACACACACACACACACACACACACACACACACACACACACACACACACACACACACACACACACACACACACACACACACACACACACACACACACACACACACACACACACACACACACAGAGAGAGAGAGAGAGAGAGAGAGAGAGAGAGAGAGACACACACACAACACACACACACACACAGACACACACAGACACACACACACACACACACACACACACACACACACACACACACACACACACACACACACACACACACACACACACACACACACACACACACACACACACACACACACACACACACACACACACACACACACACACACACACACACACACACACACACACACACACATACACACACACACACACACACACACACATACACACACACACACACACACACACACACACACACACACACACACACACACACACACACACACACACACACAGAGAGAGAGAGAGAGAGAGAGAGACACACACACACACACACACACATTCATACGGATAGAGATCTAAACAAAAATAATTTACGGAACTTGAAAATAGGATAAAACAATTCCCGAAATCGCAAATTCGCGTTCTTTCACGATCACAAAAAACTCTATACACAATGATTAAGTAAAAAAGACAATGTTCAAGAGAAATGGCAGTGGTGACAAGATATTTTTGTTTTAAGTTATGGCAACACTGTACTTTTAGTGGACACGTATTGATGATGATTTTATTAAAGCATAAATTTATAAGATGAAAATTACACATTTATTGGTAATAAAATTACATTTACATTATGACGATAATGTATATTAAATCATTTATGACAGATATAAAATATTGTTACGATGGATTTTGTATGTTCTACAGTACAAACATTATATGAGGTATAAAAACATTTTTTGTAAATATAAGTGTAAGAAAGCGAAATATGGTGAGATTTATATCACCGTTACGAATAGTATGTCCCAATGTCAAAGCTAAGGGAGGGGGAAATAAGATAATTTGATATGCCCAGGCAGTAGAGGTGGGCGTTTCTGCTATTTTTACAAAACGTCAACAAACTGTTTGTTGAGGAAAAAAGCTGCTTTTTAAAACAGTTGGGAAAAAACAGGTTTAGAAAACTGAAACTCAAAGTTGTATTAGCAGCTAAAACGTAAAGCACATAAGTTCAGTTTTCTAAGACTACTTTTTCATTCCCACTGCCACCATGTCCTTAACTGTTTTTGGGTATAAAGCATTTAGAAAGGATAAAAATAATCTTTATAAGTGTAGTAATAATTAAATTACATTATCAAAACGTAATAATTATGCAAGCCATTTTATGTACAAAATGCGATGAATTTCTAATAGAAGCATTCTTTCTTTTACTTAAAAATTAAATAGTCCTTTGCATATTTACCAAAATGCAAACGATTAAGAATATTTTTAGTTAATTGAAAAATATTGATGATTGATAATAAATATAAAAAATATGTTTAAATAAAATTATGCTCTGTATCTACAAAATGTGTGAGGTTGTTACTACAACTAGCAACAAAATAGAGATAAACGTTGACATTGACCAAACAGTTCTTACTTTACTACAAGCAACAAGCAACTTTGAAATAAAGGGAAAAAGCATAAAAGCAGGTAGAAAAAAGCAGTTAGCAGGAAAACAGTAGGAAAACAGTTTGAGCGCTTGCGGCAACGTTAAGTGTGGTAGTGCGGAAAGCCGTTGTTTAACAAATCATAAACCAGTCCAAATCAAACTGCTTGTTTCCGTTTGAAAAAGCAGTTTGTCGTTTATAGAAAAGCAGTTTTTTTAACAGTTTGGTGTTTTCTGCCCCACCACTACCAGGCAGTGTGATCAGTCCTTCCATGATGGTAGTCTTCCATGTGGGTTTGTGAGTGTTTTCCTGTTAGCAGTGAATGCCCTGAGCAGTGAACAGTAGCAGTTATTTAATCACAGTTTAGAGAACAGTTTACTTATAATACTGTGCTACTGCTCACTACTCAGTGCTGTTTACTGCACTAGTAAATTTCCAATGAAAAATACTTATTACGAGAGTAAATCAGTAAGTATCCACAATGCAGTTGTACTTAATGTACTGTCATGTTGGCAGCACTGTTGCGCTGGTAGCGCATGCGTAGTTTCATTCCCGTATTTCTGTCCAGGTCTGATGCTGTTAGATTAGCCCCATCGTCGCTGCCTTGCTGTTAATCATGGCTCCTCCGCTTTCTGTAAGAAGACCAACGTTCAGTGATCCGGTTATTGTGGTCGGAAGGTGTATCAGGAGCCGCAATCCGTCAAAGACTTTTGACGCAATCCGAGAACAGTGTCTTGCTGAAACTGGGTGTGTATTAATGGTCGCTCTAATGTTACGCATCACGAAGAAGCCGCACGACCGTCTACGGCCACAAATGAGGCCAGCATTGAACCAGCACGTGACAAGGTTCTGTTAGACAGGCAAGGGAATATTGATGATGTAGCACATCTTCTGCAAATTAGTCATGATTCTGCCAACTAAATCATCCACAACAGATTTGGGTTTCATAAAGTCTGTGCAAGATGGGTGCCCAAACATCTCACAGAGTTGTATAAACAAACGCGTTTGGACATCTGTCAAAAACATTTGGATCGCTATGGTAACGAACACGATCCTCTTATAGAGAATCATCACTGGTGACGAAACATGGATCCATCATTACGAACCGGAGAGTAATCCGCAGAGTATAGAATGGAAACATCCACTATCGCCCAGTAAGAAAAAGTTCGATGCAAACAATTCACAGGAAAACTGATGCTTACAGTTTTGTGGGACTCACAAGGCACAATAATGGAACATTATCAGGAGAGGGGCACAACAGTGAGATGCTTACTGACAGGCTGAAGCCTGCAAGTCGTAGTAAACACCGAGGACTACTGTCGTATGGCGTCACCAACAAAATGATCATAAAATCCAGCAAGTCCTTAGTTGCGATGGTTTTAAAATACCATGATTTTATTGATTCAGGTTTCAGTGATTCGTTTCTGAAAAAGTTGACATTTTTCGTAAATAGCAACAATCGTAAATATCTTTAATAAAATGTTTTACATTTTCTAATATTTTATTTGCAAGATTTGTTGACATATCCCGTAACACTTTTAAAAAATTTTATTTTACTTTAGTACTAAATTGTTCAAATAACAGTGCTACACAAAAAAATGCTTTAGATTTCCATAAATTGATTTTTAAAATTCTACCCTAGCTTCTCGTTTACTGTCGATAGTATTTTAAACGGAAACTGTGGAAACGTAATTAAGTTTATAACTTTATTCATTTTGGTTCCCGTATCACAAATTACACATTCAAATCTGTTTTAAATCATTTAATTGAATATGATAAAAAGTTTTGTGAAATATTTCTCCTTTATTTATTTAACTTTAAAACTAGAAATAAAACGAATTAGAAAATAATGTTTGTAAAATAACCGCAACAGAAAGTGAATTAGCGTTGCTATTTTAAATCTTTCAAGTAAAATATGTTTATTTTCCACAGTTTTGAAAACAGATAAGGGTCTACTATTTCACAAATCACGTTCGTTTTTCTCCACAGCGAGGTGTGCCCACGCCTATACTCAATCACGTCCGAACCACGCCACGTAGAATTATTAGTAGCACGTACTGCAAGTACGATTATTCTGCTACGCGCTCCGAGATACGTAAAATTTGTATAAAATCAACATTACAAGAACGTTTAGCTTTTGTTTTTATATTAAGGTGAAACTTTTATATTGGCTACTTTCACTTGCCAATCGGTTTACATAATTATCCGTAAAACAATGTTTAACAAAATCTGACAATGTGTAGGCCATACAGAGTGTCCCGCGAAGAGTTTTATGCATTTGTTCCGCCAATATTTTCTCATTTCTCCATTGATCATTTTGAAACTGTACGTACTAGTGATGGGCAAAAGCGCTATTTTTGTTTAGCAGCTAATTAGAATTAGCAGTTAAAAATAACAGGTACAACTGCTAACTGCTAATTTTCCAGACTGCTAACAACGACCTTAGCAGGAAAACGCAGCTTAAATAGTATTGACACATTACTTTATTCTTTATTCCTTATATTGACAGCTGAGATAAGCAAATACAGTGAGGGTGCAGTTGGCACGTTTTGTCCTACCCTTCCTGCACTATTAATTTGTCTATAGGATTTGTGAATAAATCTCTGACGATAATGAGAAATACAATGAACACGCTAAGTTCAAAGATGCAATTAATTGTGTTCGGTTTGTCTTTCACGCACTGTCAAGTAATATGAAATATATTTTGTAGCAAACTTTTGTACAATAATAATTTAAATGTAAAAAAATAAATTAAATTAATTTTAATTAGATTAAGGTCATGTTCGATGTTTATAATTAATTAAAATGCTATTTAAAATATATTATTGTATTTTAATACATGTAGGCTATCTATGTAGGCCTATCTTTTTTTTTTAGATTTCTCTTATTTATTCATGTTCCTAATAAATTAAAATGTTCTTGTTAGGTATTATTTCAAGTATTTTATTATAGACTATCATAATGGTTCTGGTAATGTTTATTTTTGTTATAATCACATTATTTAAAATAATATTGTCATTTATTATATACTATATTGTAATTATAATTGTGTGAAAAATCGAAAAATAAGTGTTTGAAGGACAAATAATTACTTGTTAATCTATAATTTTTATGTTTTAAAATATAATTTTAAGCTAAATATTTTTATAATGTTAAAAGTACAAATTCGACTTGTGTTACAAATTTATAAAAAACACCTTCATTTAAATTTACAGTTAACAAAGAAAAATATGATACTGCTATGCAATCTGAATCTCAGGACAGTAGCCAACAACAATTAATGGAAAGAAACACTGACAATGTTTCCTGTTTAGCAGTTACATTAGCAGCTTCAACGTTAAACAGGTTCAGCAGTTAGCAGTAGAGGTTAGCAGTTGGCAGGTCGGGAACAGTCGAAACAGTGTGCTATGACCCTGCTATTAAACAGTTAGATTAGCAGCTTCAACGTTAAACAGGTTCAGCAGTTAGCAGTAGAGGTTAGCAGTTGGCAGGTCGGGAACAGTCGAAACAGTGTGCTATGACCCTGCTATTAAACAGTTAGATTAGCAGCTTCAACGTTAAACAGGTTCAGCAGTTAGCAGTAGAGGTTAGCAGTTGGCAGGTCGGGAACAGTCGAAACAGTGTGCTATGACCCTGCTATTAAACAGTTAGATTTGCAGTTTCAACAGTTGGCAGTAGACGTTAGCAGTTAGCACCGTAGCAGGTAGGAAGCAGTGTGCTCTAACCCTGTTATTTAACAGTTTGTTTATTATCTGTTATTTTTAAGTGTGATTAGCAGTCTGCTAATGCTAAAACCATTTAGCAGCTAAAAAATAACAGATTGTTAAATAGCAACCCATTACTAGGTACGTACTTTCTAAAGAAGGTACCAGAAATAGTATGTGGGAATTGCATCTGGCTGATGTTTGTAGAAACAAAATGGCGGGCGAAATAAATAAATTCTTTAACAGCTGTTAAATTACTTTTTTATAGAAAAAAATCACAACCTAATTTTTGTGTGACATTCTACGGGATTAGTTATTTACAAAATGGTTTTTACAATTGAGCAAAAAAGGGCCATTCTTTTTTATAATATTGCGGAATTTAGAAGATTTCAGCTAGCATTTCCGGGAATCAAACCTCCAACCGAAACATCTATGGAGGAATTTGTCTTTGGAAACTGGAAGTGAAGTGAAAAAATACTGTCGAACTCCAGATCAGAAAAAAAAGAACTGGTATTCACTCACTCACCAGGTAAACCCAAATCACTTAGAAAGGTAGAACTTGAAACTGGAGTTCCCAAATCTTCAGGACAGAGAATTGTTAAGAGAAACAAAATTAAATTTTTCAAAAGTCCCCTAGTCCATATATTTACTTGAAGATGATCGGACTTTCTTATCAAAAAGTCTTCTTTTATGATTTTTTTTCAAACTCCAACTTTTACTTATACTTTTTTTTAATACACTTGGTTTAGGAAAATATTTATAATCCCTTTCTTTTGGTAGATTTCACAATTTGTTTTAAAAATTTTGCTAAATATTATTCATACGAGTAATCATACCACGGCAAATATAGTTAATAAATAACAAGCGCGCGCGCGCGCGACACACACACACACACACACACACACACACACACACACACACACACACACTTACTTTTACTAATATAGAAGACATTTTAGATTTGGTACATTGTTTTGGTTTAGAAAATACCAATACTGAATCGCGTGGTCTTTAAAAAACTAATACTGAATCGCGTGGTCTTTAAAAAACTAATAATTGATATTTTTTAAATAGTTCTAAATAAACGTTTTATTTTATCTAGTTTTGGCGTAACATTTTGCGTTTCAGTTTTTTTTATACCAAAACTTTTTGGTTTGGTTGGTTGGTACTATCAGTTTCAGTATTTTTTGGTTTACGCAAAAAACAGTTAACTTGTTTCCAAATTTTTTTTTTGGTATACGTTTTTTTAAAACTAGTTTTTTTAGAATTTCCCTTACTACTGATTTCCTGATTGATTTTTAATTTGACTTCTTGACAGGCATGTTCGGGTAAGTAGATTTGTTTGTTTATTTAAAAACAATTATTTTATTTTATTTAATTTTAAATAGTTAGAACCAATTTTGGAAAAAAAATCCCATTTTCGGTCGTCTTTAAGAATATTACGGACGGGAACACTAGATAAAATGGACGTAGAAAAACATGCCTATGAATCTGTCAGTCCGTCCAGCGTCACAAACGACTAGATAAAACGTATTCTTGTTGAATATTTTAAATTATTAATTAATTTTTGCGTGATCACAATTAATTCTTTCTCCGTATTACAGGGAGAAAGTAAAGCAATTTATCACTGAATTGTCTGCAGACGAAAGTTGTATTGCGCAGCCTAGCCCAGTCAGTTTCACTTTGACTTTTCAATATTATTTAACTTTTTTCAAATCTCTTCGTTTGTGTCTAGCTATACCGAGTTGACTGCCTATTGAAAATGTGTATGATATAGACCTAGTACTTACATCGGTATCTATTAGGGGTGGGCGTTTCTGTTATTTTTACAAAACGTCAACAAACTGTTTCTTGAGGGAAAAAGCTGCTTTTTAAAACAGTTGGGAAAAAACAGGTTTAGAAAACTGAAACTCGAAGTTGTATTAGCAGCTAAAACAAGCACAAACGTTCAGTTTTCTAAGACTACTTTTTCATTCCCATTACCACCATGTCCTTAACTGTTTTTTGGTGTAAAGAATTTAGAAAAAAATAATCCTTATAAGTGCAGTAATAATTAAATTATATATTCTCAAAACGTAATATATATGTAGCCATTTTATATTTACAAAATGCAATGAATTTCTAATAGAAGCATTATTTTTTTTACTTAAAAATTAAACAGTCCTTTGCATATTTACTGAAATGCAAACAATTTAGAATACTTTTAGTTGATTAAAAAATATTGATGATTGATAATAAATACAAAAAAATACGTTTAAATAAAATTAGGTTATGTATTTACAAAATGTGAGATGTTACTGTCATATTTTTATTTGGGAGAAAGTAGGTTTTCACTTTTCAATACTGAAAAAAGTAACCTTAATAAGTACAATATAGTAATAAGAACATAGGCCAAATGTGTTTAAATGAAATTAGCTCTGTATAGTTACAAAATTATAGGTTATTAACATTAGGTTATTATAGGTTAATGATAGGTTATTAACATTAGCATTAGCAAAAAAAATAAGTTTTCCATTTTAAAAAAAGTAAAAGAAAACTTTCAAAATTGTCCACTAAATATTTTTATGTTTCTAAACACAAAGTAAACTACGGAGAAAAACTAATATAAAACACAATTACGGCTGATTTTATAGTTTAAAAAAATGTTTGAACAACAAATTTTACATTTAAAACTTTCAAACAACTCGCAACATAATAGAGATAAACGTTGACAACGCCCAAACAGTTCTTACTTCACTACAAGCAACAAGCACTTTGAAATAAAGGGAAAAAGCATAAAACAGGTTGAAAAAAAGCAGTTAGCAGGAAAACAGGTTGAAGAAAAGCAGTTAGCAGGAAAACAGTTTTAGCGCTTGCGGCAACGTTTGAATAGAACATGGGTGGTGGGGAAGTCCCAACAGCTGTTCCTTGTTTAACGAATCACGAACCAGTTCAAATTAAACTGCTTGTTTCCGTTTGAAAAAGCAGTTTGTTTGTCGTTTATAGAAAAGCAGTTTTTTTTAACAGTTTGGTGTTTTCTGCTCCACCACTAGTATCTATTAGACTGTGCCTAACTAGACCAAACAGCATAAACTAATTTTTTCGGTATTATGATGTTAACTACACTTCTGTCCGGTTTTGTTTCTTATAAAGCGAAGTTGAAACTTAAGTAGTACATTTAAAAAACAAAATCTTTGTTTGAGTTTTCAGTTTATATTTTCGAATTTTACTTAACTGCATTTCATGACTGGGAAACTGACATGAATTTTCAAATGTGTATAGCATTTTAGCAAGTATTGTTGAATAGATTTTTGATTTTTTTAAGAAAGCGTCGACTTTTTTCAGTCGATAAAACAGAACTGGATTTTGTACTGCAACCATGACTTCAACAATTTTCTTAAGACTTCCGTTAAAGACCATTTTAGACAAACCGTTGTATCGGTTTTCAAGAAAATGTACATAGCAAATTAAATTAATTTCATAACTAAGTTGCTTCGTAGAATGCGGAAGAAATAGAAGTCCAAACGATTACCAGGTCGGCCGCAGGCTGGCGAGAATGGGGAAATTCCCTTCTAGTTTATAGCTGGTCGGATTCCTCCCGAGCAAATTGTGGTTGCTCCGAGCGTTGGTAGGCTGCCTGTGTAGTTCTGTAGTGAATGGTTCTCCTCGATATTCTGCCGAACAACGATTTTCGACCTGTACTTACACTCGAAATTATGGCGAGTACTATAATTTCTCAGAATTATATTGTTAAAACTAGAGAAAGATTTTTTTTGTGTTTAACGTCCGACTATTGTTCACACTTGGGCCACCGAGGCGGCCTAGTAAACTAGAGAAAGAACGCACCAATCAGAATGAAGTTGCGGGAGATGCGAGGTGATGATCCGGCAGTAATGCCTGGATAGAAATGTATTAATACGTGGTATAGACCAGAGATACGCGTGAACTGCGAACCAATCGGAAGTGAGTATTGGTTGACAGAAGTGAAGTAGGTTTCGCAGGCTTAGGCTAGTTCCAAGTCGGGAGAGAAGGACGGGGATTTTTAGAGTGGTGTTTAAGTGTCAGTAATGGAACTAGGTTGTGTAACTCATTCCCTTATGTTGTTAGAAGTTCTTGCAACTTAAAATAAGTTGTAAGCTTTTTCCGACAAACACTTTGCTTAAAAGTTTGTGCAATTTTCTTGCACCACTAGCAAATTTCTACTGGAAAATGACCCATTGAAGTTGCCATCATGGTAAGACCCATTTCTAATTTAAGGCTACAAATGCATTTACTTATTTTTAATGCAGTTTAGAAGTTATTTGCTTTTGGAAATTCGCTTCCATCATGCCAGCGATATTGTTGCGTGCCACAATTATTTTACATTATTCACATGCCAATTTGTTTCATTTTTGAATAAAATTTGTAAGTTTCATTACCACAAATCTTTCTGCTCTAGCGGGAAACCACCTCCCCCCCCCTCCCCCGAGTGTTCACAATGAATTATATCTGAACGTATTAATCACCGAATATGTACAGTATAATGTCATATGGGCGGTATGGATGGAGCGATGATGTACCTCACCAACGCCCCTAGGGGCCTTATACCGCTGAGGGTAGAAAACAACAGATCCCACGATTCAACGTGTTTTACAGTTTTCAATTATTGATGTATCGACATTATTTTAATTAAATAATTCTTTCGTTAACTGCTACAGCACGTTAAATATTCAAATGAAATAATTATTTGATTCTCCTGGTATTTTATTAAAAGAAATAAAAATGAACCACGAGTGTTGAAGACTGAACCATAACTTTCGTGTCTTGAACATTTTATTCGAAAATCTAGATTCGAATTTTTAATTCGCTATCGTAATCAAATTTACTAATATAAAACTTGCAAAAATCAGTATTTTAAATCTTCACGTTATATTGAAGTAAAAAAAAAAACGAACCGTAACACCAATTAAATTGTGTATATTATTATTTCACCATTATAGGAAGGTCCTGAAATGAAATGGTATGCAAGACAATAAAAGTGTTCTGAACTACGTACTTGGGCGCGCGCGCGTGCGCTTGTGCGTGTGCGCGCGCGCGTGCGCTTGTGCGTGTGCGCGCGCGCGTAAAACATTTGTTACTAGATCTTCGCGATTTGTAAGTAAGAAAATGATCTTTAATCTGATGTAAATCGTATAAAAACCAAACCAACGAAAAAAATATTTTTTTAAAATCATGTTTACTGATTATAGTACATGGAATTGATAAAATTAGTGAGGGAACGATAAGAAAATATGGTAAAGAAATAAAATGTTTTTTCTAGTACTTCAAAGAACAGTAGACCTCGCATATATTTTTAATTAATTGCCTGGCCTCCGCTGATTCGTTTGCAACCTTTACCGCCGATTTACGAGGTTAAGTCAGTAAGTCATTATGTTCTTATTACTACATTGTACTTATTAAGGTTACTTTTTTCAGTGTTGAAAAGCGAAAACCTACTTTCTCCCAAATAAAAATATGACAGTAACATCTCACATTTTGTAAATACATAACCTAATTTAATATAAACATATTTTTATATTTATTATCAATCATCAATATTTTTTAATTAACTAAAAATATTCTAAATTGTTTGCATTTCAGTAAATATGCAAAGGACTATTTAATTTTTAAGTAAGAAAAAAGAATGCTTCTATTAGAAATTCATTGCATTTTGTAAATATAACATGGCTACATACATATTACGTTTTAAAAATGTAATTTAATTATTACTACACTTATAAGGATTATTTTTTCTAAATGCTTTACCCCCAAAAACAGTTGAGGACATGGTGGTATTGGGAAAGAAAAAGTAGTCTTAGAAAACTGAACGTATGTGCTTTATGTTTTAGCTGCTAATACAACTTTGAGTTTCAGTTTTCTAAACCTGTTTTTTCCAACTGTTTTAAAAAGCAGTTTTTCCTCAACAAACAGTTTGTTGACGTTTTGTAAAAATAGCAGAAACGCCCACCCCTAGTTGTAAGTGTGTGTGTTAGACCTGGTACCGCGAGGAACGTCTAAATCCTCTCAATAGGTGCAGCTAGTAGCACTCCCCTGTGGGGTCGAGACAGCCTATACATGGGTAAAACAGCTCCCATCCTTGTGTTGTTTCATAGCGAGCTTTAACAGTTGAGGACATGGTGGTATTGGGAAAGAAAAAGTACTCTTAGAAAACTGAACGTATGTGCTTTATATTTTAGCTGCTAATACAACTTTGAGTTTCAGTTTTCTAAACCTGTTTTTTTCCAACTGTTTTAAAAAGCAGTTTTTTCCTCAACAAACAGTTTGTTGACGTTTTGTAAAAATAGCAGAAACGCCCACCCCTAGCTGCAAGTGTGTGTGTTAGACCTGGTACCGCGAGGAACGTCTAAATCCTCTCAATAGGTGCAGCTAGTCGCACTCCCCTGTGGGGCCGAGACAGCCTATACATAGGTAAAACAGCTCCCATCCTTGTGTTGTTTCATAGCGAGCTTTAACAGTTGAGGACATGGTGGTATTGGGAAAGAAAAAGTACTCTTAGAAAACTGAACGTATGTGCTTTATGTTTTAGCTGCTAATACAACTTTGAGTTTCAGTTTTCTAAACCTGTTTTTTCCAACTGTTTTAAAAAGCAGTTTTTTCCTCAACAAACAGTTTGTTGACGTTTTGTAAAAATATCAGAAACGCCCACCCCTAGTTGTAAGTGTGTGTGTTAGACCTGGTACCGCGAGGAACGTCTAAATCCTCTCAATAGGTGCAGCTAGTCGCACTCCCCTGTGGGGTCGAGACAGCCTATACATGGGTAAAACAGCTCCCATCCTTGTGTTGTTTCATAGCCAGCTTTAACAGTGTCTACATTGTTTTGTTTGAATTGTGGCTGTAAAACGCCAAATTTGTAGAATTCTGGTGATGGTTGATTTAGATTCAAATTTTCGTAGGTTGAAAGTGGACAATATATTTTATGGATAAAGGTGCACACAATCACTAAAAGAAGTGGTACTCGTCATGATGGTTTCTCGTCTGTGTCATGAGAACCTCCAATCAATTGTACTTTCATCAACACTAAGTCTATCATTTTAAACTTGAAACTTGGTCAGTTTTGGTGCTGACATCATGGTGAGACCCAGAAATGGGTACATATAAAGGGCTCCGATCCTGACTCCTAGAAGACATCAGGATGTAACTTATTCTAATCCCTATTAAGAATAAAAGGTTAATATAACTAGTATGGATTTCATGATTTCATAAGAATAACCGTTTGTTTACAATACCCCAATACCAAATAATAAACACCCTTGTACAATTTTCCCTGGTACCTTAGATTTTTTTAAAAGTGAATAAAATAAATTCAAGCAACTTGGCACAAACTTGATTCAAACTTGGCACAAATTCATTTTATTAATTTTGTAGACACAACTAAACCAGTTCAAAATGGCCAATATATCAAATTTTAAGAAAACCATGACTTTCTTAATAAAAAAGTATAATAAAAGTCATTTCTTTTTAAAAATCAAGTTTAAAAAAAGTCTAATAAGAGTACGTAGGCAAAAGTTGATTGATTTTGAAATCCTTTTTTGGTGAGCACCTACTACATGGCCTACTTTATGCAGAATCTCAGCTATTGCGTTTTTGACACATTTTGATGGAAGTGGTTACACTTTCAGTGGTTCGACTAAAGCAGCATTTCAAGTTTGGAAAAAATATTTTGTGAATTTGCAGTCGTAAATGAGCTATTAGCTCGGCCATTCACCATCTGTTCCCATAATCTTGAGTCGTATACTGACCTAATCGCTTTTGAGTTGTTAAAATATTTGTAAGTGTGCACGTGTGTGTGTCTGTATTATCATCCTCTGGTTCATAATGTTGGTTTAATTTGATTCAAACTTGGCACAAATTCATTTTATTAACTTTGTAGACACAACTAAACCAGTTCAAAATGGCTACTATATCAAATTTTAAGAAAACCATGACTTTTTAATAAAAAAAGTATAAGTCATTTTTTAAAAAAAATCAAGTTTAAAAAAAGTCTAATAAGAGTTCGTAGGCAAAACCAATAACCATTATAAATTTGCATTGTCCATATTTCTACATGTTGGTAAAGCACTTCTTATTCTTAAACAATGTGACTGATCACAATAAAATTTGGCAAAAATAGTCTTTGTAGCTGTTGCAAAAAAAATTTTGTTAACTATTCTTATTGTTGAGTGGCAGTTACGCAACTGCGACTATCTGTATAGTGTTTGATATTTGTCAAACTTTTAGAACGAATAACGAACAATTAAAACAAATTCGTACTAATTTAACGATCTTAGAAAATGCTTCAACCGGCTGGACACAATAATAATTACAAATTTGTAAATATTAGGTAACTGCTACATGCAGCTCGCTAACTGATGTGATGGTAGCGAATTTCTAGCAAATATTAGTTTTTCAAAAATTTTATTTCACCATCATAATCAGCATTATAGACTGCATAAATTAATAAATTATGAAAATTAATCATTGTATATTTTCAATGCTAACGCATGTAAATTTTATCTATTATAACAGTGAAATCGTTTTCAAAAAATACAAAATAAAACAATTATTACTGAAAATTTGCTTTCATTACGTCAACCGGACAACTGTGTGCCATAATCGTTTAATTTTAGCACAGATTACGTGATGGCTCCGCTAAAATTTGCACATGTGCGCAGTTTTCTTGCCTAAAGAAACGAACACTGCCATCTATTATTGGTAACAATATTTTTCTTTGGCTTTTTGTGTTATTTCTAATTAGGCCGTCAACAATGTTGCACAACGTAGAATGGGTTTCATCGGCGACTTCTTGTGGCTTCCTGTTGTCGGACTGAAATCAAAATGTCCAACACCAATTGTCACAGTTCTATACTTTGATAATTTTTTTGTTGATTTTGTAAATGTGAGGGGTAAAACTCCCACACAGTTCATTCACTTTGTATGTAATAAAGTGCGGTGTAATTCTAGTGATTCTGTGAAAGAAAAAATAACCGAAAAAAAATAATTGTGGCACACAGCTGTCTTGCTGACATGATAGAAGGCACACAGCTGTCTTGCTGACATGATAGAAGGCACACAGCTGTCTTGCTGACATGATAGAAGGCACACAGCTGTCTTGCTGACATGATAGAAGGCACACAGCTGTCTTGCTGACATGATAGAAGGCACACAGCTGTCTTGCTGACATGATAGAAGGCACACAGCTGTCTTGCTGACATGATAGAAGGCACACAGCTGTCTTGCTGACATGATAGAAGGCACACAGCTGTCTTGCTGACATGATAGAAGGCACACAGCTGTCTTGCTGCTGTCTTGCTGACATGATAGAAGGCATGATAGAAGACACACAGCTGTCTTGCTGACATGATGCACACATGACATGATAGAAACACAGCTGTCTTGCTGACATGATAGAAGGCACACAGCTGTCTTGTGACATGATAGAAGGCACACAGCTGTCTTGCTGACATGATAGAAGGCACACAGCTGTCTTGCTGACATGATAGAAGGCACACAGCTGTCTTGCTGACATGATAGAAGGCACACAGCTGTCTTGCTGACATGATAGAAGGCACACAGCTGTCTTGCTGACATGATAGAAGGCACACAGCTGTCTTGCTGACATGATAGAAGGCACACAGCTGTCTTGCTGACATGATAGAAGCGGATTTCTAACAATATTTCTCATCAATCTTTTCAAGTTTTGATTTTACTATCGTAATCAGTAATAAAATCTACACATTAGGATTTTAAACTTCCAAACTAGGAAATTACAATGAAAATACGAAAATGAACACTGCACACTGTCAAATTAAATTTCAAAATTTCAATGAATTTTGAAATTAAAAAATGATGCTATCTTAAGCAAATTTTTAACTCCAATTGAGGTGGTAAAAACGGATTTTTCAAAAAATTTAAAACAAAAAAGTTACGAATTTTTAAAGATTTAAAATGACCACTATGCTGAAATTTTTTTTCCGGCGAAAAACCGTTAAGGTTATCATCGCCGAGGCACGATATTAATGAAATAAAATTTAGGGGTATCACGAAATAAAAAATAACAGTAAATTAAAACAATATACAATAATAATTATAAATACTATTCCTAAAACTAGTTAACAATAAAATATAACTCTAATAAATAAATAAATAAAACTAAACAACAAGGAAAACAAAGCAAACAATAACAAATTCAGATAAATAAATAGCCACAAATATACAACTTGTTGCAGGGCTGTAAAGAGACCCTGCAATATTATTTCAAGTTAAATTTTATTTAACAAATTCAGACGATGAAAGAATTTCAGTGTTCGGTCAATGGCCGAGACACTATCTCCCAACGTCCTCTGCATACTATTCCCCAGACCACATACACGCCGTATATTTTGGAAACCATCACAGTCTAGCAATATATGTCTTACTGTGATGGTTTCTCTACAAAACCCGCACCGAGGCGGGTCCCCATGTTCCATCAGAAATCCATGTGTTAGCATGGAGTGGCCAATGCGAAGGCGGGTAACCACAACCTCTTCTCTACGACTTGCACGTATTGACGACCCCCAAGGACGAACAGTATTTTTAATTACCCTCAATTTGTTACTGCTTGTAGCTGCCCATTCATTTTCCCACTGTAGAAGAATTAAATGTTTTACGTGACAAAGGAAGTCATAATTAATCAAAAATATTAAAAAACATGATACAAATAACAAAGACTGAACAAATCAAAAATTATGAAATAAAGGGATCAAAAAAAAAACGTGTAATCTTGTCTTACACGTTGAGTGCATGGAGGCAGAAAGGTAGCTTCCTTTGCCGCATTATTCGCTACAGTGTTTCCAAATATTCCACAGTGGCCAGGAATCCAGATAAATGATAATCTTGCACCTCGTAGTTCAAGTCTATGGACAGAACACAGAACATCTTGAACCAGAGGGTTTACCGAATACATATCCTGGATTGCCTGGAAATGCACTTTTTGAATCGGAACAAACTATGTAATGCAAACTATCGAATTAAATAGTGTTTAGAGCCTTTAAGATGGCAAAGAGTTCGGCTGTAAAGACACTAAAAGTTGAGGGTAATCCATACTTATACGTTTCGTCCAGTGAGTAAAATGCACACCCAAATTGTTATTCATCTTAGAACCATCTGTGAAAATAAATTTAGCAGATGGATATGAACTAGTCAGTCGAAAAAACTCACGTTGATACACAATGTTAGGAGTGTTGTCTTTCAGGTATGTACACAAGGAGAAATCAAAGGTCAGCACATTGATTTTCCATGGAGGGACAAGACAAAAGGACCTTTCAAACACTGGGGTAATTCAATACGTAAGTCTTCAAAAGACCGGGATGTTCTAATGCCAACAGGCGCAGTAGCATGCGGTCGGTATTCATATTGTTGGAGCAACTGATTGTGGAAAATTGTATTATAAGCAGGGTGCCACGGTTTACATGATAAATTACATACATAACTCAGTTGTAACTGTTGTCTCCGACGAGAGAGTGATGGTTCACCAGCATCGGCGAAAACACTCACGACGGGACTTGAACTGAAAGCACCAGAAACAAAACGGATTGCAGAGTTATGAACGGGATCTAGTTTCTTTAAAATCGATGGTCTAGCAGATGAATATACAATGCTACCGTAATCAATCCGTGAATGAATTACAGCACGGTAAAACATCAACATACTGGTCCTATCAGCGCCCCAACGAGAACTATTAAGAACCCTCAACATATCGAGAATTTTGTTGCATCGTAACTTTAAATCACGCACGTGAGGGCTCCAGGAGAGCCTTTCGTCAAATATTAGACCCAAAAATCGAACGGATGGAAAAGTTCGGAGCTGTATACCATCAAGATATAACAAAGGAGCTTGGATCTGTCGACAGCGACTGAAGGCAATGCACTGAGTTTTAGCAGCAGAGAATTTAAAGCCAGTAGACCTCGTCCATGTCTGCAATCTATTTATTACCAGCTGAAGAGTTCTTTCAGCTGTTGCCATATTTCTGGTGCTTACATAAATAGCAAAATCGTCCACGAAGAGCGAACATCGGACAGGGGACTGTACATTAGCGATAATTCCATTGATTGCGATAGCAAACAAGGTAACACTAAGTACACTCCCCTGTGACTTCTTATCCCATTGACATTCCATTGTATCACGTTATGATTGATTGGATTCGCAGACATTGAAATATAATTACTAGTATACGGTAGGATTTAATTTAGCTTCGTCAGTTGTACATACATCCGGTTTATTCATATCCACGGACATCGAATCACTACAGTGACTGATATCCGAGTCAGATGATTTTTTTAATTTAATTTGTAGAGGTTTACCAGTGGGACCTCCTTTAAGACTTTTTTCTATTTTTTTAACAGGTTTATTTCCTGCAATGTTAGATTTTTGATTTTTTAAACTAACTGACGGAGGAGCAGTATTCGATTTCTTCTTCAGAAAGTATTCCAGGCCACGAGAGATCTTCTTGTCAACAGGCTTAAGTACCTGTGACTTTGACAAAAGAGGTTTTCTTGATATAGTCATATTTGTAGTCTGGCTTACATCGGTTGTGTCAGGAGTAAGAGGTGCCTTAACATTAGATGATGTTAATTTTTTGGAAGCAGATGATAGTGGAGTCGGAGTAGGTATGGTACAGAAACTTGTTCAGATGTAGAAGCAGGAGTAAAAGCTTTAGAAAGTAGGGCCATCAGTTGTGCTACCTGTTCCGTCAGAACCTGGACGGTCTTGGTGAGCTCACTACAACTGGTGCAGGATGGCTTCTTGCTGGTAGAGACAATCGTGGCAAAAGATTTGCCTTTAACCGGAGACTTTGATAGCTTGTACAACTTTCTGGCTTCAGAAAAGGAAATTTTATCCGTAGTCATGATTGTTAATATTGCTTTTTCTTCTTTATATTTTGGACAGTTCAAAGATCGAGCACGATGATCACCCTCGCAATTTGGGCACTTTGGATCATCCTTACAGTGCTTACTATCATGACCTTGGACACCACAATTTTCACATACTACAGCTTTCTGACAAGCTGCACTCATATGTCCAAAACCCTGACATTTGAAACACCGACGAGGGCTCGGAACATACGGACGTACAGCCGCTGGTAGCCTGCATAAATGAAATCGGGAATATTTGGTTTCCCAAATGTGAGAACAAGGGAGGCAGTTGGTATTTTTCCTCCTTTGTCCATTCGCATTATCCGAATTATATCTGTGACGTACTCGGATGCAAGCTCACATTTTATTTCATCTAAATCGACGTGGAGCAAGTCCCGACATGTTACCACACCTTTTGCAGAATTTAAGGTTCGGTGGGGCTCCACCGACACCTTAACTCTATCGAAAAACGAATCCATTTTCAGCAGCGACAAACTTTGTTGCTGTTGCTTTGCACTAGTAAGGTCCCGTTTAGCAGCTTCTTAATTGAAGCTACGGGACCTGCTCTTTCAACAACCCCCTTATGTATGAGGAAAGGGGACACTTTTGACAAGTCGGCCCCTTACACCGAGTTTTTAAAAATTTTGGAGACGGCAGTTGTAGAGTTACAGCTTGCGTCTCCTCATTTCCTGTATTTTTCTCACTTCCATTGCTAACTACAGACCCGTTCGAAGTTGAACGAGGCCTCTTTAACACTCCTTTGGCGTTTTTGGTTAAGTTATCCATACTTTAGTTTGCCGAGCGATTCATGAAGATTTTTCGAACAACTGGCACAGGGTGCACCCAAACGACCACCAGCAGCCCAGGATACTCGAACTAAAGCGAGAATCCCCAATAAATTGGGGGGGACCTCCAAATATCCTGGAGCCGAAATACATGTCGGTCAGCACTCCAGAATATTTTAGGAATGGGTTCCGGTTCAACGTATGGTTCCCCAAACCCAAGTACCACTGGCAGCCGCCCTTTATGTACTCACAGAATGCAACCATTTGTTTCGATGGACTCAGCTATGGGCTCCGACACAAATAACTCAACATTCATGTGCTTGCCAAGCACCTATAGGCTGCTCGGTTCCAGAACCTGTCCCATCAGAGGTCCTCGGCAGTGCTAGGCACACATCAGGTTCCACATACTTGGCCCCGCCAAAGGAAACCAAGCAGAATCGCCACTCCCAGACGTAACGGAATAAGCACAGCAAATTCCTAAATGTACGTGTGAGTGTGAAGTGTTTACATTGTAAGTGTAGTGCTGTAAGTGTAAGTGTGTTAGACTCGGGTGCCGCGAGGTTTGTCTAAATCCTCTAACTAGGTGCAGCTAGTCTGCACCCCCTGCGGGTGTGTATGTGTTTGTGTGTGTGAGAAAGTGTGTGTGTATGTGTGTATTGTGTGTATGTAGAGTAAATGAGTGAGAGTAGAATGAGCTAGAGGTATGGTGGGGTCGCTAAGCCCATCAGCTGCTCACTTCAGCTGCCTCCGCCGGCCTGAAATTTTTGGACGAATTTTACAAGTTATTGAACTTGTTTAAACTATTATGATAAATCAGTATTTTGTACCAAGTTTGAATGATAACAGACCAAAACTTTGAACGTAAGTGGTGTGTGTATATATATATATATATATATATATATATATATATATATATACACACACACACACACAATTCAAAAATTTTAATGGCCGCCATTTTGAAAATTTTCAAGATAAAATTTAGTTATTTTTTTAAGCAGTCGTTGATACAAATACGTGTATGTCTTATGAATGTCAGGAAGCTACCTTGGAACTGTTCTCAAGATATAAATTATTTCTTATAAAAACAAAATGGTGGCTAGACAGAAAAAGAGGCGTTTTCAGATCTACGTTTATTGGAACTTTTTATCTAATTCTTATGTGGGGAATCACACCCTGAATTCTTGGAACCATTTTTCTATATATGTATATATATATATATATATAGGGATATATGTTTGGCTTTTGAGGATGACATGGCCTTACTAGCTGAGACATTGGAAGAAGCTAAGAAACAGACTCTTGAACTCCAGAAGCAAGCGTTAAAAATGGGTCTCAAAGTTTCATTTGAAAAGACTAAAATATTGACAAACATACAAAAACCACCAAGAAAGCTTTAAGTGGGAGAACAACACATTGAGATAGTGAAAGAATTCAAATATCTTGGGGAATGGATCAGCTGGAACGTCCTAGAGAAAAAAGCTATAGAATCTAGGAGAAATAAAGTTGAATTAGCCTTCCAACTTACCAAAGACACATACAACAAGAAGTCCCTCTCCTGGAATACAAAGATAAGGCATTACCATACGGTAATTAAACCAGAAGCCTTATATGCAGCTGAAACATTATCTCTCACAACCCAGGGCCCACTTGAAAGGCTGGAGATCAAAGAAAGAAAGATATTACGAAAAATCTTAGGCCCCAAATTCCGTAACAACCAATTACTCCACATCAGGAATGAAACTCTTTACCAAAAAACTGAAACACTATCAGATACAATAAGAAAAAGGAGAATTCGTACAGCCTCCGAATGGACAAAAATAGACTAACCAAAAAAATATTTGACTACTTTCGCAATAAAAGAGCCAAACCACTTTGGTTTAGAGAAACAGAGAAAGACATAACAGAACTACAAATCACTGACACTATGCTCATTGACAGAACAGCCAAAACAAAAACCAAGGACAAGAAGCAACGGTTCCAAAGCAAAGTCAAATCCAAGCGAACGATCCAAATCTCTGACAAAGAAAGAAAAGCAAGATCACAACGAATGAAGCAATACTGGGCTATGAGGAAGGCACAGAACATTAAAAAGTGATTGATTTAGTGTACCCCAAAGTTGGGTGAATCAAATAAAAGAATATATATATATATATATATATATATATATATATATATATATATATATATATATATATATATATATATATATATATATATATATATATATATATATATATATACATAAACATAATATATATATATATATATATATATATATATATATATATATACAGTAATCTAAAGGACTAAATCGGTACTCATTTCAAGATAAGCGACAATTATTCAAACAATTAAAACTATAAAGTTTTGTAGGAAATCCCCATGTGTATTATAAAAACAGTCGCATCAGCAGATGGATTTGTAATGTATCACACAAAAAATATTAATCCTATTTCATCAAATACACCATTACTGATGAAGAATATACTTAAGAAATTTTACTGAAATTTATTCAACTCTTGGAAGATCAGTACTTCTGATTACATCTGTACGCAACAACATACTGCACACATTTAACTTCTAATTTCGTTAATTGCGTCACTGGTCGGGATTAATGGCCACCGAAATCTTTACCTCCAATTTTTTTTTTTTTGTGGATTATTCAAAGAAATTCGATCTCAGCCAGGGCTTGGCGTTTTCATATACGCTATAAATCATCCCATCACCTGCATTAGCCCAAGTGTGCACAATAGTCGGACGTTAAACAAAAAAAAAAAAAAAAAAATAAACTACAAATACTTGTACAACTATCCGGCCACAAACTCTGAAACGGGTTTGAAAAGGTGGACTACATCATAATTTGAGTGTTTTCTTATTTTCAAATAAATTGGTTTTGTCACTTTTTTAATTCCCTCAATTTATACATAATAATAATTAATTAGAAAACCATACCTGCCTAACCTAACTTCGTTAGTTTACAGGTATCTAATAACATAATAAAGTGAAACACATTATTTATTCCTATTTTTTAACTGTCAATTTTATAACAGGCAGTTTAACAAATTTTTTTTCAAGTAAGAATTAAAGGGTATTTTTTTTTTCCGACTATTGTGCACACTTGGGCTAATGCAGACGATGGGATGATTTATAGCATATGAAAATGCCAAGCACTCGCCGGGAATCGAACCCAGGTCCTCGGGGTGAAAGCTATCCACTAGGCCACCGAGGCAGCCTTAAAGGGTAAAAAAATAAATGTATTAAGAATAATATAAACAAAAACTGTTTTGTATTTTATTTATACTAGTAACAGAATTGCAATACTGATTTAAAAATATTACCGTTAAATATACGACACAAAAATCTGATTACTTTGAAAAACACTTTACAACTTCCTTTATTCATGTTCAGCAGATGCCAAAAGGTCAATATTCCATCCATGAAAAAATAATAAAAACTGCATTATAGCCTAGTAGTATTATGATTACTATACAATCCTTATATAATAAATTTAAGATTTTTCAGTTGTTACACACAAATTCATGCATTAAAGGTCAAAATAAATACTTGCTTCCCAGTATTGGCATTTTAAAATTATGTTTTCCTTTGAGCATTCATCCAGATCTGTTAGGATACAAGATAAACTATGTCTTCACCCATAAAACAACAGCATTAAAAAAACTGAAAAGCACTAAACTTTAAATAGTTTTAAAAACACTGGTCAATTTAAATTTTAAATGACCATCCCCCTGCAAAGTTGTTACTCATAATGTTTGATGAACTTTCCGTATAACTTGCTGACGTTTGCCTGAAATACTCAGTCCCATAGGAAGATTTGCCAAAATATCGCTCAGTTAATGTACAATTTCCAGCTAAAGGAAAGTTATAATGTACCTTATTCAAGTCAACATCTGAGGGCAGTATTTTTTCATTATTAGATTCGATTGGATTTCTTGTTAAAAATCTGCCAGTTTCTGAAACTACTTTTTTATTTCTGTTAAAAATAAGTAAGTTTATCTTTTTAATTACGCTTTTAGCTAAGTCCACAAATTCTGCATCCATCATTTTTATTTCTAAATGTGCAGTTAATTTTTCCTTTACCGTTTCTAATAAAACAATATTTCTAATATCAGATAATAACGCAACTCCGTTATCCCCTGGACATTTATTTATCTTTAATGCTTCACGTAAGAGAGTATATATTTTTTGTATTAAGTGATTTATGTATTTTTCAAGTACTAATATATCTTCAAGAACTGAAATTAGTTGTTCGTTTTCTGAAATAGATTTAGAATCTTCAATTTTCATTTGAACTGTGTTCCTATACTGTTGGTTTAAATGTGTAATAGGTTTATCATGTCTTAAATTAGTTCCCATTTGAATTCGAGGCAACTGTTGGAACTGGAATAACTGATGGTTTGAATACAACACAGATTCTTCACTTCTTGAATTAGTAGCAGGTGTTTCGAATAATCTTGTGAAAAAACTGTCTTGTCTCCAAGGTATTTGAAATTCTTCTTCATTGTTCTTTCTTTCTATTTCATTCAACCTGAAACAAAATAAACTAATTTAAATGTGGAATATACTTCTTAAAACTATCTAGATATTTTGAAATGTTTCTGCTGCTTTCGTGAGGGGAAATGGAGACACTGGCTTTCTTGGAATTGTGAGACGTCTGCTGTGTAGAGTCAATAGTGGATGAAATAATTTAATTTTGTTCTTGTCTTCTCTTCAATAAAACTGAGAAATGGTTTTATTTTTTTAGATTTCTTGGAGTCGGGAGATTTTTTTAATCAACACTGGCAACATGTGAAACAAAGACAAACAACAACACAGTATGGACTGTACGTCTATAATATTTTCTACATTAAATTAATTAAAAACTGGTTCCAAGCAAAACCAAAATTGCACCAAACAAAATGCAGTTAATTGATGGATTGCCCGAGTATGAAAAATACAAAACAATACACAACAACAAAACAATACACAATAACGATAAACAATATGGCAAACATTAGGGAAACAAAATGCCGTTTTATTATTACAATTAATTAAGGTAGCTTTTATATACAACGATAAATTATAACCTTAAAACATAAATATAAATAACAATTAAATTTCCCGAGAAACAAGATACGAAAATTCAACAATTATTACAGTTAATTGAATTCTTATTTAAATCTATAAATCTACTTCAGATGTTAGACAATCTTTCTCAATTACGAGGTACGTCCTGAAAATAAGTTCCGTTTGGTAATAAAATTAAATTGTGTACAGATACAGAAAAATTATTTATTGCACAAAATTCTACAACTTTAAACTACTTTTCCACATAACTGCCAAAATTTTGCAGGCATTTGTCATAGCGTGGCACAAGTTTTTGTATACCTTCTTCATAGAAGTTTGCCGCCTGTGTCTTCAACCAGTTGGAAACATTTTCTTTCAGCTCTTCGTCATTGTTGAAGTGTTGACCGCCAAGGAAAGACTTGAGATGTAAGAACAGATGAAAGTCGCTAGGAGCGAGGTCAGGGCTGTACGGAGGATGGTCAAACACGTTCCAGCCAAATCCCTGTAGGAGGTTTTCCGTCACATTTGCAGTGTGTGGTCGTGCGTTGTTGTGAAGAAAAATAACACCTTTTGACAGCAATCATCGGCGCTTATTCTGTATTGCGCAGCGCAATTTCTTAAGTGTCTCGTAATAATTGTTTGACCACGCGGTAAGAAATCAATGAGTAAGATGCCTTTCTAGTCCCAGAACACTGTGCACATCATTTTTCGAGGTGTCAAGATTTGTTTTGGCTTAACTTTTGCTGGGGATGAAGTGTGTCTCCATTCCATTGATTGCCGCTTACTTTCAGGGAAGTCGTAAGAAACCCAAGTTTCATCTCCTGTGACTATCTGTGTCAGAAATTCTTCGCCGCCTTTATCATAATGGGTCAAAAACTGAAGTGCACTACCCATCCAGTTTGTTTTGTATTGCTCAGTACAAAACTTTGGGTAAACTTTGGTACCCAACGTGAGCAAAGTTTACGAAATTTCACTTTTTCGGTAACAATTTCATGAATTAGTGATCGTGAGATTTGGGGAAATTCCATAGCGAGAGCACTAATTGTAAACTTGCGGTTTTCCTGGATCTTGTCATCAATCACATGAACCAGATCTTCTATAATTAAAGATGGACGCCCACTTCGTTCTTCATCGTGCACTTCACTACGTCCTTCATTGAACTGTCAGACCCATCTTCTCACCATTGAATCACTCATCGCATTTTGCCCGTAAACTTCGCAAATTTTCCGATAAATTTCAATTGGTTTCACTTTCCTAGCATTCAGAAAATGAATCACAACCGATTTCACAAGCGGCGGGATTTTCAATCAACACTGACATTGTAAACAAGCATAACAAAGCGTACGTGGCTGACAGCGATCTCAAAATGGCGCACATTTCTTCTCCTTGATACAGAGCGTCTATCGCACATGTGCGGAACTACGATCGCAGCGCAGCAGCATAGAGAAATTGAAACAGAACTTACTTTCTGGACATACCTCGTATTTAAAATAACCTTTATTCTTAAATCAATAAAATGATTTCATTATTTATGGTTGATCAACATATAACTGAACTGTATTTACAATTGCAAATTATGAAATTATCCCTCCAGCATTAATATATATTGCAAGATATATATTAATCTTTAGTAATATTACTAAACATATTCTAACAAACAAAATCAATTAATTATCCTTATCCAACAACAAATATTACATACATATCTAGTTGTTATAATTAATTATTTATTTACAGTCCTATCACTAAAAAAAGTTCATGAGCATCACATTCATATGCATCAGTTTATGAGAGTCAAAAATAATGCACTAATGTTCTGTAGTCTATTCTCAGAAGGAGGGTTCATGTGGACCTCATTCAAGACTAATTTAAAAAAAGAAGTTTAATTTGATTATTAAAACATTTCTAATTCAATGTTCTTTGACATTCACTGAAGAAAATTAAATTTTTTCCTAAAATTGTTTAAATTTAATAGTGGGCTTGATCAATTTAATTTTTTTTTAATATATTAATTTCGTTCATCTAATTTTAATTTTTTTTAATAATTTACTAAAATTCCCCAGATTAAAATTTCTGAAGTCAACTCTAATGTAAGTATGATTTGATCTCAACAAAATTATCCAATTATTCAACAAAATTAAAGGATGATCACTAATATAGTGGTCAAAATTAGTTAATCTTCTTTATTTTACTATATTATTTGCTAATATTCACTTACACTTCCTATTCACACAAACTTAGAACTTTTGATATGCAGGAGCAAAATATAAATGTGCACTTGCCAGTAGCCTGCGAACGACTCCTTAAGCGTCCCTCCAAATGACATCATTTTTTCCTTTGTTTGTTGTTAGGCCAATTTGCTACTATTTTTTCTCTCTCTTGCACCACACCAAATCTGTAGTTCAGTGACATCGATGCACGTAGGATCTGCCCATTTATTAAAGTGTTGTGATGCAAATCAAAATGGCCTACTTTTGTGTATATAGTTCTTCAATATATCCCTTCACTACTTTTAATTTTTGATACTCGATTCATAAATCTTATTATTATTATTTTCGTTATTGAAATATTTGTTTTATAAGTATTTTTACTATTTGCTGTTTAGATTATTATTTTCAATGAATAAATATTTTCGTTAGGCTATATGTCATGATGTCTGGAATGTCCGTCGGCCATTGTCTTGGCTTATACATTGTGTTTATAACCTGCTTACCACAACCTACTAATAGCTTTCAAATTATGAATTGTTGCAAGTAAGTAATTCTTTCCAAAAGTAATTTACACTGTTAAATTTTTAAGATATGTTAAAAACTAATTTCAGATAAACCATACATGCCTAAAGATGATTTTTAAAAAAATTTGTTAAAATTTGCATTATTAGTCATTTAGTGAAACTGTCTTTGTTCATACTAACTGGGAGGTATAACCATTTAGCGAAACTGTTGTTGTTCATACTAACTGGAAGGTATAACCATTTAGCGAAACTGTCTTTGTTCATACTAACTGGGAGGTACAACCATTTAGCAAAACTGTTGTTGTTCATACTAACTGGAAGGTATAACCAATTAGTGAAACTGTCTTTGTTCATACTAACTGGGAGGTATAACCATTTAGCAAAACTGTTGTTGTTCATACTAACTGGAAGGTATAACCAATTAGTGAAACTGTCTTTGTTCATACTAACTGGAAGATATAACTATTTAGTGAAACTGTCTTTGCTGTACCCTGGGGTGGAAAATAGCTTGTGTAGTCTTTATTTCAAAGCTAGGGTGAGTATCATACGCTGAATCCAACACTTATAAATCTATTAGTCAGACTTTATTCAATTTGAAAACTCTGGAGAAATTGGTCTTTTAACATGTGAGAAATGTTAGAGGGATCACGATTCCTCTGACTGTCAGTCAGTATGGTAAGAGACATGTTTGTCGGTCAGTATGGTAAAGAGACATGTTTGTCAGTCAGTATGGTAAAGAGACATGTTAGAGGGATCACGATTCCTCTGACTGTCAGTCAGTATGGTAAAGAGACATGTTTGTCAGTCAGTATAGTAAAGAGACATGTTTGTCAGTCAGTATAGTAAAGAGACATGTTAGAGGGATCATGATTCCTCTGTCAGTCAGTATGGTAAAAAGACATGTTAGAAGGGATCATGATTCCTATGACTGTCAGTCAGTATGGTAAAGAGACATGTTTGTCAGTCAGTATAGTAAAGAGACATGTTAGAGGGATCATGATTCCTCTGTCAGTCAGTATGGTAAAAAGACATGTTAGAAGGGATCACGATTCCTCTGACTGTCAGTCAGTATGGTAAAGAGACATGTTTGTCAGTCAGTATGGTAAAGAGACATGTTTGTCAGTCAGTATAGTAAAGAGACATGTTAGAGGGATCATGATTCCTCTGTCAGTCAGTATGGTAAAAAGACATGTTAGAAGGGATCATGATTCCTATGACTGTCAGTCAGTATGGTAAAGAGACTATTCCTGTGATTGTCAGTCAGAGTGGTAAAGAGACATGATAGAGAGACCATGATTCCTCTGATTGTCAGTCAAAATGGTAGACATGTTAGATGGATCATGATTCCTCTGTCAGTCAGTATGGTAAACAGACATGTTAGAAGGGATCATGATTCCTCTGCTTGTCAGTCAGTATACCTAATCAGAGAAAGGCTGTACAAGTGCATTTCGTGATTTGATTCACAGATTGAAAGGGACTCTAAGGAACAGAGAATACGCCCTCAGTATCTTTCTAAACACTGAAGGAGCTTTCTACAATACCTCCCATGATTTATGCTTTGTGCCCTGTCACAGTGCTGGATAACCAAAACCGTGTGACTGAGTACGGGATACGCTGAAGGGGAGGACGGTTGTAGAAAGCGCTAAGAGAAGAGGTCGAGGTGGAGGTTGTCAGGAGCTGTCCATAGGGAGTTTTGTCCCTTCTCTTATGAAACCTGGTGGTGGACTCACTCCTGGATTTTCTCTCTTAGGAGGGATGACATACCCAAGAATTTGCAGATGATGTGATGGTACTAATCTGAGGGCGGCACATTGGTAGACCTTATGAAGACAGCCCTAACACTAGTAGAAACCTGGTGTCGCCAGGATAACTGAGACAAAACTACTCTGATTCCCTTTACTAGAAAAACGGTTAATAAGATGAAGGAAATGAAATCAGAAATGATGAAGTACATCTATCCTGGGATCATAAGACCCATGAAGTGCTACGGTGCTGTGGTAAGGTGGGCTAAAGCTGAAAGGGAGCCAGGGAAGCTCTGACTAAAATCCAGAGGCTGGCCTACCTGTGTATAACCAGCTCCATGAACAAGCACCAACTATGGATATGAAGCACCAACTCTTTCTTGGGTTTCCACCCGTTAATATTTTTGTCATGGCTCTCCCATATGCAAAAAGAGCAGCATATTGACTTCTGGAAAGTAAAATATGGCTACCCTCAATTTTGGGGCACTAGAATTTCCTTGGGGCACCAATTCTGATGATGGGGACTGATTGGATGATCAAACGGCATCTGGTACCTAGGAGCTTTTGATGTCAAAACGACATCTGAGGAGAAAGATCATGTAGTGGGAAACTTTGGAGGTCTGGTATGGTATGCAGATGGCTCTAAGACAAAATACAGGCATTGGTGCTGGGTTGTATTGTTTCAGACCAAGGGTGAAAAGAGTTGTTACCCTGAGACAGTACACAACAGTATTCCAGGTAGAGTTAATGGCCATTAACGACTGTGTTCAAGAAGAATATGAGATGGACCTTTAAGAAGGCTCAAATTCACATTTATACCGATAGTCAGGCAGCAATTAAAGCACTTGTGAGTCCTATGATTCAGCTAGTCTGGAAGTCCCTCAAGAACCAAGTTAGTCATCACTGGATTCCTAGATATAAGAGGGTAGAGGGTAATGAGGTGGCCTACTTGGCTGGACTGGGATCTCTGTCTCAGGCCACGTCTGCTATCAGTAAGTGGATACATAAGAAACACCAGGCAAGATAGGTTAACCTTTATAGGCATTCCCACAGCAAACGCCTCTTAAATAAGGTCCCTCAAGGGCGACTTCAAAGGGATGTTGATATCTTGGCCAAAACACAACTTAGAAAAACCACTGGGCTTATTGCAGGGCACTGTGATCTGAGGATACACATAAACAGGATAGGAATCTATCTCCGAGAAACCATATACAGGCTATGCAGGAAAGAAAAGGAAACCATAGGCCACATATTTTACGACTGTGAGATTCTTTAGCCTGTAGGAGGCTAAGGGTGTTTGGTTTCCAAAGACTCTGAGGACTTTCAGCAGGATGAGTTAGTCAGTGAATTGCTGGAAATTATTAAGGGCACCAGTTTGTTGAACTAAAATTTAAAGAGGTTTAGTTGCACAATACCCCTTAGTTACACAACTAACACTCTTAACTGATACCCTTAGTTGTACAATACCCTTAGTTACACAATGATTGATCACAGTGCCTGGGTCATTATCCCTTCTTCTAGTCATTAATCTATTCTATATACTAAAGTGTATTTAAGGTAAATTTGATCTTTATATATACAAAGGTAAACCATTTACGTGCTTTGTGAAGAGGAATTATACGCACATTCATAAATTGTCAACAATATATTCTTTGAACAATATTCATAGATTTTTGGCCAAACAATTATAATAATCACTACATAATTTCAGCTCTCAAAAAAAAAAAATTGTAAATGTACATAAAACACATCAACGTATGTACATTTTGATGTTTAATAAACATAGTGTTTTCATAGGTTTTTACCACGTAAATAAAATTTCATAGAATCTAACTCCTTATTTTACATGAAAAGGTAGCTCAACACGTATGAATTTTACATTTACAAAGATTTTTGTGAAACTAATGGTCATGATCACATATTGTGTATTCAAACTTTCACCAAAGTGTTGATTACAAATATTTTTGGTCTCCTTCATGAGGAACAAAATTACAATTACTTTTATTAATAAAACTAAATTTTACCATTTATACGACATAGTCTCTCTTGCAGGGCTATCACGAAGTCCAAACTTTTTTCTATCATTGAAATAATCCTCCTGACTATTCCTTTTTCTTGGATTCTGTGTATTTCTGTCGTTATAATTTTTTCCTTAAAAAAACAAAAATAAATAAACAAAATCAGTAAAAGGTAGGTTACTATCTTTACTATCATATTTGTGTTGTATAAATAAGTAACGTTCTGACCACAATGTTTAGAACAATATATAAGTATAATTAAAATTGTTCTGTACAGTTTGAGCAATCAGACCTTCCCAGAGCGGCACAGCCTCTCAATAAGACAATTGAGCCATATTGTTACACTTTTTTTAAATATTCACTTCACCCTTAAATTGAATAATTACGTTATACATAACTTTTTGTTGTTATTATTACTATTATTTACCAAACTGCACTATATTTGCAAACATTAAAAACTAGCTGTAAGAATTTCGTTGCCAATATTTTTTTATAAGCTACGGAACTAAATTTATAGTTATATTACTTTTAATTTACAAAAGTTATAAGTATTAGATAAAAAAAAAGAAAGACACTGTGATTCTATTGCAGGCTGAAAAACAAGCTTCCTAAACCAGTTTGTAATATAGAAATCTTACTAAAACAATGTCAGATACAGTGCTTCCCAACTTGTGGTCCCACGACTTTATAAGTTAGGTTAAATTATATTATGTTCAGGTTAGGTTATGTTAGATTGTTAGGTTAATGGTTCTCTGTTGGCCTGCGAGACAGTTCATTTTCATTAACTTTATTTAACTTTATACAAATGAAAATACTGCATATATTATATAAATTATCTAATATACTGTACTTGAAAATATATTGTTTGGTCCCACGACTTTATAAGTCTAACCTAAGTTAGGTTAAATTATATTATGTTCAGGTTAGGTTAGGTTAGATTGTTAGGTTAATGGTTCTCTGTTGGCCTGCGAGACAGTTCATTTTCATTAACTTTATACAAATTAAAATACTGCATATATATAAATTATCTAATATACTGTACTTGAAAATGTATTGTTTTCATGGTGGTTCAAATTACGTTCTGAATAATAATCAGAATCTCGCAATTTACGAACTTTTCTTGGAACACTATTCCTTTCTTCCTGTCTTTCAATTTGTCTTCTTTTACTATTACTATGAGTCGATTTTTGACGACTGGGAGGAATAGCCAAATTTTGTTTTGATGAAGATGAACCACCTAAAAAATAAAATAACACTTGCTTTATTCCACTATAAAAATATTGTATTTTAAAATTATACTATAAGCCTATATCTGTAAGTATTAAAAAAAATGCCTATATCTATAAGTATTCTTCTTATTTTTCAAATGCCTTGGAAGTATATTAAATGCTGTTTCTCTTTTACTATTTTGTATTTTAACTTTAACGTTATAATTCTCCAATGATTGTACAGCTATGAGGGAATATGTTTTAATATCAAGGTTATTTAGTATGTACCAACATTCCAAAAACATTGGTTAAAATCAACAATTAATTTTTTTTTAACAGAAACAAATAAATAAGCATTATATTGTAATTATTTCCACCTAATAAGCATTATTTCAAATTATTTAAAACCTTTTAAGAATTACTTGCACTTAGAATGTACAGAAAAAATTAAAGTCAAGTACTGTGTATCCATTTTGAACTTAAAAATTCTTCAGCCCAAGAGACGCATTTTTTCTTTAATATTCTAAAATAATATTGTATGGATAACACGTCAATGTATGTTTGTCTTATTCAGAAAGCTTTGAACAGAAAAGAAAAGATGATTAAACGAGATATTAAAGGCAACAGGAATCGACAGGCAAGAACTGTGCATTAACTGAACTTTGCATTAAACTGCAGAAATACGAATAAGATAATAAAGAATGTATTAGAAACTATACATTCTAGGGAATATACATTCTAGAAATATACATTCTATACATTCTAGAAACAAAAGGAATATAGGGTTATCCCCACTCCTGTTCGAACATTTACTCTAAAGCTATATGTATTTAGAATTTTTTTTTTTTTTTTGTAATCATCACATATGTTTATACGATTTTGACAGTTTTCTGATTTACAAGAAATGAATTGTGAGTCTAGTAAAATGAAAATTTGAACTTTTTCAATGTAGCCAAAGCAAAACTATTAATTTGTTATGTTTCTCTGAAACCCACTGAATGTGAATATTAATGCTAGAAGACCATTTTAAACCACTTATAAGATCTACACCATAAGGGGAACCACAATGCAAAATTTCAGTTTTGTTGGCCTTGTAATTCTAAACATACAGTGATCAGTGAATGGGGGGAATGCCTTTGTATGAAGGGAAATTAAAATATTATTATTAATAAATAAAAAATGAAATATATCTTTCTCTAAATTTTGATTTTGTAGATTTGTTTAGTTTTTTTGAAACCTCATACTCAAATTAAAAATTCATTCTCCCTTCAACAGAATAGTTTTGTAATCGAGGATAAATATTAAATATAGCTTGATCACCAATATATGAGATTTTTTAATAACCTGATTAGGAGATTTAAGTTTTCATGATTGTAAATGGTGAAAAAATAGCTTTGCGACAAAAAATGATCCTATAGTGATTCTTTTGAAAACTGACCTTGATGCTGTTTTGAAAACAGCAAAGGATGTGAACATTAGAAGTATTCTTTGTTACTTCCATGATTTGCTATACATTTACCAATATATATAGTAAATTGGTTTACTGAACCAAATTACTATATATATTGTAGTATACTTTACAAAGTGTAAAGTAAACCCACCAACACGTAGGTAATTGTGTATTAATTACACAATCATTAAGAATACAGTCTTATTATTCTGTAATACTATTGCAAAAATATTTGTACGAGGTTTGTCCAATAAATACGCGAACTGGTCGAATATGGTGGCCATTACGGAGAGTTAAGCCACTTCCACTGGCCTCACGTGTTGTCTGGGACCCAATGAGCCGCAGTGCTTGGCAGAACGTTACGCTGTGCGGATCTTGCGAGTAGAGTTATTTTTAGTTTTGCATTATTTTTTTGTTCGTCGATATGGAAATTGACCAATTCACTGAACAACGAATTAACATCAAGTTTTTGGTAAAGCTTGGTAAAAATTACCAAGAAATTGCTGAAATGTTGAGAGTTGTTTATGGTGATAATGCTATGAAGAAAACAGCCATTTTCAAGTGGATTAAGCGCTTTAAAGAAGGTCGAGAAGACGCCACGGATGATGCAAGAATTGGACGACCTTCAACCTCTTGTGTGCATGAAAACATTGATCGTGTGCGGCGTCTTGTCCTTACTGATCGCCAAAAAACTGTCCGAATGATAGCTGAAGAACTAAATTTAGGAAAATCAACAGTGCACACAATCTTAACCGAGCATTTGGGCTTAAGAAAGGTTTGTGCGAAAATCGTGCCAAAACTGCTGACTCGCATCAAAAGTTGAGAAGAGTCGAATGTGTTACTGACTGGAAAAATTCCATGGAAAATGATGTTGGATTCTTAAATATCCAACTGGTGATGAATCGTGGTTTTCGAGTATGACCCGAATCGAAATCGCAAAGCATGGAGTGGAAAGCAACAGGTGAAGCTCGAACAAAAAAATCAAGGAAAAGCCGATCAAAAATCAAAGTCATGCTCCTGGTTTTCTTTGATATCAAAGGTGTTGTTCATCATGAATTCCTTCCTGAGGAAAAAACGGTAAATTCTGAGTTCTACCTTAACGTTCTCAAGCGTTTGAGAGATCGAGTGCGTCGTGTGCGACCACATTTGACTCAAAACGATGGATGGATTCTTCATCAAGACAATACACCTGCACATTCGGCTTTGATTGTTCGCCAGTTTCTGGCTAAAAATTCAATCACTACTCTTGATCATCCCCCTTATTCACCGGACCTCGCCCCCCTGCGACTTTTTTCTATTCCCTAAATGCAAAAATGTGATGAGGGGACAGCATTAGGAAGATGTGGACACAATAAAACAAGAAACGACGAGGAGACTGAAAAGCCTGACTTCCGAGGACTTCCAAGGGTGCTTTGAAGAGTGGAAAAGAAGATGGAATAAGTGCATAGCAGTGAATGGAGAGTATTTTGAAGGGGACAAAATCAATGTAGATGAAATTTTGTAAAATAAAGTTTTTATGACCTTAGTTCGCGTATTTATTGGACAAACCTCGTATGTTAAAAAAATATATCATAAGGATGTATTTATGAATTAGTACTAATTAGTACTATTACAAATGAATTACAGCTATTGGAATCATAACTGCTAAATGAACCTCTTGGTTCTGTATTTTTGGTGAAATTTATGATGCAAATTTTTAAAAAGCTAGTTTATGAGCAATTGTTTATTAAACCAGACCTAAAATAACAACTGCTTCGTTACAGTACAAGTTTGTTTATAATGTAATCAATTTTTTTTTAGGCGAAAAGCACCTAAAACAACTAAAATTGAGGCTATCATCGCCTAAACACAACTACTAACGAAACAAAAGGACGATAAAACTTAACATTACTTACAAACTAGATAACATTAATAACAAGAATAAATAACTTATAACAATATAAAGGTGGACTGTAAAGTGGTCCGAATCAAACAGAAAGATAATAAATTATTACGAAACACAATAAAATTACCTAAAACTAGTTAACACGAATATAAACTATAAAAAATATATAAATACTAAGGATAAAAATACAATTAAATATATTGATATATACTTTTGGCCTCAGGAAGGCCAAAACGTGATCAATGATTGATGAATCGTCCCCCAAGATCGCATACAGTTTATTAATCCATATATTGTACGCATGTTTCTCAAATAATCGCAGTCTAAGAGTAAATGTTTGATTGTGATGGTCTCTCCACAGAATTGGCATGTACGTGGCTCCCTGCATCCCATTAGAAAACCATGTGTCAGCTACAAATGACCAATGCGGACGCATGTAACAACAACCTCCTCTCTACGACTTATTCTTACAGACGACCCCCAAGGGCAAACAGTATGTTTAATTACCCTCAATTTGTTATTGACCAAGGCTGTCCATTCATCTTCCCAATGCATTCGAATTAGTTGTTTTACTTTGCAAAAGGTAATCTGAACAAAATACACGGTGCGTGCTTGGCGGCAGCAAAGTTGCTTCAAATCAAAGTAAGTTAGTTATTACTGTTTCAAGAATGTACAAATTGTTATAAACAAATAACCCAAAGTTTACAGGTAGTTTACCCATCAAGTGGTTAAAATTCATTAGTTACTAACACTTAATTATAGCTAATAAACTTGTAATTAACACAAACTACAAACTGCATGCTATCAAATCTCACTGAACAATGTGTGTGTGCGCACGTATGTGAGTGTGTGTGTGTGTGTGTGTGTGTGGGGGGGGGGACTTGTTTTTGTCACAATTTGTAATTTGTGCTATACCTGTACCTATTTATTTTTGGGTATTGCAGAAGATGAAAAAAATGTATACCGTTTGCGGATGGAATTAGTTTGTGGTTATTTGAAGTACATATTTTAAGATTAAGAAAAGATCAGACATATCTAAAGCCATGCAATGTTCGATACTGGGTGACTAGTTTAACGCACATATGGGTGACATAATTGCATTCAGTTGTCAGCTGTGGTCTTTGACTAAAGGCTTTGGTGGTGTGAATGGAATGTAAAACTCTGAATAAGTTGAACTTCACCAGAAGATATGAAAGAGAAACAGAGTCAGGAAAGGATTTACAAGTGGTTTCTGAAAATATAGAAGATAGCTTACTGGGTAAAATAAAAGCAATGTTAGATGTTAAGCTGGAGGCACTAATATCAAAATATGATTTTAAAAACATAGAAGACAGGTTGGAAAATGTGACTGCAGAAAATAATAAGTTACTGAATGAAATGCAGCACTTAAGGGAAGAAAACAGAAAACTGAAGTATTGTCTTAACATCATAACTAGATAATTAAAGGCAAATTTTTGGTTATTGGCAGTATGTGCTTAGGAATAGAACAGAATAGTGGAAGTGATTTTTAAAAAGTAATGGAAAATGGAGTAAAAAATAGTTCTTGAAAAGGCTATTTTGAGTAGATCCAAGTGTTCTTGTTAGAGAGAGGAAATGATCACGTTCTGTTTATGGAATTTCTAAAAGCAACAGATGTGCAGCTTGTTCTGAGATCACCAATAAACTTAGGGACAGAAATATGGATAGAGATAAGACTTATGAAGACAGAAAAACAAACAAAAAGTATTGCGTTCTAAACAAAAATATTAATGAAGGTGCCTTATTGTATAAGAGTAAAACGTTTGAATGGAACAAAAGTAAAGACATTGTAGGTAAAGAAGAGGATGTACAATTATTAATGGACTGTGTTAGTCAATCAGCCCTACAAAATAGTAGTTTGCCAAAAAAAAAAAAAAAAAAAAAAAAAAAACAGACCAGGTGCGGAGAAGGAAGGAGGCAGGAAGTGATAAATAAATGACAGTTCCTCTTTTCAAAATTTTACATTATAATGTGGTGGGTTTAAATAATAAGAAGAATGAAGTAGGTTTTTTTACTTTTATAAAAAGTTATTCTTTTTTCCATACAAAAATTTTGTAGAAGAAAAAGACAGTATATTTTGGATGATATTGTGTTGGTTTGAAATTGAGATGGAAACGTGCAGTGTGGAACAGAAGTTTTGGGCGAGCAAAAAGGTGTAGTCTGTGTGTTAGTGTACTATTACAAAAAAAGTGCAACCATCGGTTACCCATGTTACTGACAGAAGAGATAATTAAAAAAATATTCCAGTTTAAGAATTTTTTACATGAAGATTTATCTAAATACCTAAATAAAAACACAAAATGTTGATAGAAACAAAAGACAATAAAAAATTAAAACATTACGTATGCGATGGTAACAGTTTACAATTTATTTCTTGTATTTTCAAGTTGAGGGGAGAGTTGAAAACACTGATGATGCGTATGTTCAGAAAGGAAGGATACTTAACACTAAGCTGTTACAAGACTTTAACAGTTAAATGGTAAGAATTGGTCAGGAGAGTTTTGCTATCAAATGGCAGATTATAAATATTGAAAGTGCTTAGTTGTTTTATACAGTTATCAAGGAATAAGTTATTGCATTGCTTGGAAATATTTGAATTAGTATTAAATGCATGTTGAGAATAATTACCTAGAGCACACTCTACAGAAGTATATTACCCATGTATCTGAGTTTTTTTATGCACTTAAATGTATTTCTGAAATTTGTAGTGAGTAAACTCATTATTATTAAAAGCTAATTTATGGATGAGATTATCCATCATTCGCTCATTATGATGACAATTCAATTTTTTTTTTTAAATGTATGATAAAAGTTACATTTTTTTTACAGATTTTAAAACAGATGAATGTATTTTGTTGGGCACTGAATTTGTCTCAGCCATTTTTACACTGGAAATTTGTTTTCATTATATCATAAAGATGGATACATGTAACAATTATTTCGTAAAAGCGTAAATAAAACACTAACCTTGTTTGCAGCTGTCCTTGGAAGACGTATTTGAAGATAAAGGATAATTATTATCTTGCCGAACACTAAAACAAAATGTTGATTTTACTATTTCAAAAAACAATTACTAACTGGTTCATGCACATTTTTCTTTTAAAAAAATATTAACTGTACAATAAATGATAATTTTACTTTCAACAATACAAACTGAAAAAAAGATAAATATTCTTTAAAAAACAGGATGATTCTTATATTTCTCTATTTCTTTTAACACCTAGCCAAAAAAAAACTACCAATGATTGCTTTTGATGACATTTTTTCTTCTTCATATCGGGCGGTCCAAACTTCTTTGCATATCAGCCTTGGCTTATCGCACTTTTGACGATGATGTACTGGCCTCAGAAGTCACTCTCAATGTCCAAGAGTCCCATAAATTCCAGGACCTTGCTGAGGAGGAAATCCTCCTGTTCAATGGTCAATCCTTAAGTTATTAAATCAAAGATTCTTATCTTTCTTATAAAAAAACTTACATTTCAGATGCATTTTATAGCAATGCTACGTATGCATTTACATGTGCTATGCAAAAGTATGTACATTCTGCCAGAAATGTCCAGCAGCAAGCATTCCCTACACAGAGTGACTGTTTACTGTGCACACCCAACCCAACCCGTGCAAATGTTTTCCAAAGTAGCAGTGCCCTGAGATCATGGCGACTACTTTCCTCATACTGTATATATTGAGCACAAGTAAGCAAGATCCACTGTGTTTAGATAGTCCTTAAAGAGTCAGCGTATTCATTTTCACCTCCGCAATGCCCTTTAATCTCCTCTTGTGCTGACTTTCAGCCCAACAGCCTGCACAGTCGTCTTCCTTGATATACCACAAAATGATTCCAGTTATATGAATTTCGATGCTGGAGCTTGATTAGCCAGCCTATCAGCTCACTCATGCCATGAATTTCAGCATGCTCTCTGGCACCCAGCACAACATAACATTGCTTAGGTTTCTTAGCTGTGCCATTAGATTCATGCAGCTTCAGACTTGCTTTGATATGAACTCACTTGAATTCAACACCTTCAAAACTGCCTGGCTGTTTCTGTACATTCTGATTTTAAGACTTGAACTTAAAATCTCTCGTGTACATTCCATCATTTAACAATCTGTTTCCAGAGAAAATTTCAACACCTTTTATAAAAAAGTATCTAAAAAAATTATTTTGTTACAAAAATTTAGAATTTTTTTTTTTTTTTATTGTTTAACGTCCGACTACTGTGCACACTTGGGCTAATGCAGACGATGGGATGATTTGTAGCGTATGAAAATGCCAAGCCCTGGCCAGGAATCAAATGCGGGTCCTCGGGGTGAAAGCCCAGTACGATATCAACTAAGCCACCGAGGCGGTAAAGTGTTAAAAGTCATAAGTGTAGTATTGTAAATATAAGTGTTTGTTAGACTCGGATACCGCGAAGGACGTCTAAATCCTCTCAATAGGTGAAGCTAGTCTGCACCCCCCAGCGGGACGTGATTACGCAGATGTTATCTTAATATGTGCATTTTAAGCCTGAGTTTCTTTCCAAAGTTTAATCCTAACTTCTAAATTTTACAAAAATTTAGAATTTAGAGCAAATGAACACTACTGCATATAATAAAAAACTACCTAATTAAAATTACCAATAGTCAAGAATTAACATAACAAAAATAAATAAATAATAAAATAATAATCCACCTTAGACTTCCTAGATCTATTAATTAAGTATTTAAGAGGGTTAAACTTTGGAAAGAAACTCAGGGTTAACATGCACATATTAAGATAACATCTGCGTAATCACGCCCCGCAGGGGGTGCAGACTAGACGTCCCTCACGGTACCCGAGTATAACAAACACTTAAACTTACAATACTACACTTATGACTTTAACACTTTGGAATCAGTTCCCTTTCCTCTATAATCGGCTTTAGACATTTAATCAGCAGTTTCTCAAACAACTTAGGTATTGTTGGCAACAATGAAATAGGCCTATAAAACGTGTCCTATAAACATGGCCTATAAAATAGGGAATTCCTTTAAAACGTGTCCTATAATTAAGTCATACCCTGGAACTTTTTTAATGTTTAAATTTTTTATTATTTAAGTTCTTTTAAGGATGCAGACTTAATAGGAATACTATTCTCTCTGAAATCAAATACAAAATTTACATCAACTCTTTGGTTTGGGAAAGGCTGAAAAGTTTCTTTCAAGTTGCTTCCGGGTACTCCGCAAATAATTCAGATTTTTCTTTGTCACTTCTAGCCCAATCGTTATTACCTCTCCTTAAAGGAGGTGCTTTGTCTTATGGACCTCTTGACACTTTTTGCAGCATTCCACAGAGAATAGTCAGTATCCATATCTGCTGTCAAACTTTGGTAAGTACTAATAGTAAAATGTTTAGCCATGGATCTTTTCTTTAAACTTGTTACTGAGTCTATTTAATAAAGTTTTATCCTCAGGCGAGCGACTTTGATGCCACTTTTTCCTTGCTTTCCTCTTTTCAGTGACCATCAAACATATGTCCATCGGAAGGTTAATATTTTTATTATTTCTAACAATATCGTATTGAGGTGTATTCTCCCATTCCGCTCTCTACATACTCCTGATAACTATAACAGACCGAATTTTTCAACGCCAGGTAACACTACATTTAGACTAATGTTATTTGCCGGCAGCTTATGAAATCATTCTTGAAAATCATTAGCATTTTTTCGTTACACCCACACCATTTGAACTACTGATTCAGTATCAACAAAAATAGGCTCTACGATAACAACTTCGCATTGACAGTTCATTGAGAATATCAGCTGATCTGATTAGAATCTGATGGAATACAGCTGTCTAAATTTCAAAAACAACAGAATAAACAAAGAATCAACTTTGTATACACAACAAGAAGAATCAGCTTTCCAAAACACTGCTGATTATTTAAATGTTACATTCAAACAAAATTTAATGTTTTCTATTACACAATAGACAAAAATTGATCTTATAATAGAACAAATTAAATAAAATAATTTTTAACTCACTGTATACATATACATTATAAACTCTTTTAATTCAGACCTGACCTGTAGAAATCAGTCAAAACTCTATATGAAACTATATATGGTTTTGCATATTTTGAATGTAGTAGTTGTTTAAAAAATTAATGTTGTGGCATGTTCCCTTTTTGCGTTTATCGATTCATACACAAGATTTAACTAATTACATATATATATATATATATATATATATATATATATATATATATATATATATATATGACTGTATATACAGTACTACATAAATCACTACTATATGAACCATACATATAAAACAGATAGTTATGTAGTTAGTTAGTAGATAAAGAGTACCTTGTATCTTCTGTTGTCTGTCTGAAATTTTGTAGATATTGGTTTCGCCAATTGAACCAAGCTACATTTTTCTTTATAAACCTAAAAACAAAATAATAAATTAAACATATATGAATACTAACATCATGTCGAACATCATAATGAATGTATAGGTCTTTGATATATGGACCACATAGGTCTTCCCTCTATTTGGGACACTAGTTCAGTAGGAATGAGATGTATCCGTCTGTCTGTTGATAGAACTACATGAATATTAAGTTAGCAGTGCTCGTTAAATATGAAATTTAGCTTACACTATATTCGTACCAAATAATAAGACGTTATTTAACCATAGATAAACTAAATTGTCCGAGAGTAAAAACAATGTTTCTTTAAATAAGTGAATGCGCCGACATTATACTTCTAACTAGTTGTAAGTCAAATGAACAAAGAAATATTTTGTTTTTAAATCTCGTACTACTTTTTACCGACCAAAAACAATAGTGTTTTTATCAGCAAAAAGAACACGAAACAGACCAATTAATTTTTAACTTCTCACACCGTTCCTACAGTGGGAGTTGTTAGCTACTTGCTTACTAATGCATTTGAATGGATAAAAACAGTCATAAAATGGAACTGTTTAAAAAAAAATATGTACTGACGTTGATTTAAACTTTACTTATAATTACTGTGTCACAATAAAAATTAATTTTATTATGAGAAAAAATAACAATATTTTCTCAAACATATGTTGTCATTGTGTTTTTAGTCTCTATTCGGTATTTTATTACACCATCATGAATTTTATTGGTTATAAATCAAAGACGGCTTCACAAATAAATCACACACTACAAACAAAAAAACATTTCAAAAAATTTGTCTTGCTACTTTTAGTTGTTTAATAATTTCTTATTTGAACACTAAGAAATTATTCAGAGTTTATTCAGATACTTAAGGCAACCAATACAACTGATTCAACAGAGAAGCTTTGTGCAAAAATGTTCTATTTCAATGGCTAATATTTATGATTGTGTTCGGATTATTGGACATTCAGATTCAAGGTTCTATTGTACTTATTTACTTTTGAATCCTGGTCCTAACTTCACCTAAAATAAGGACAATTACGAGAGTGGTTCAAATATAAACCGGAATTTTTGAATAAACACACGAAAAATTTAGTGTCGTAAAAGTGGCTGCACTGGATGTTAGACTGGTCTGTTACCAAGCATAGAGAACAGCCAGGAGCGCGTAACCTCGCTTGTTAGTGTAGTTATAGCCATGAGCGAGAAGGATGTACCAGTGTCTGTTGCGCAACGCATCATTATTCGTTTTTTGGTCAAAGATAATGTAAAATCCGCGGAAATTTAACGAAAATTACTCGAGCAGTTCAGGGATGAGTGTCTCTCCAAGACTCAAGTGTATGAATAGTGTTCAGCTTTCTGAAAAGGCCGAGAAGTGGTGGCAAACTTGCCACATGCTTGGCGCCCCAAAACCAGTGTTACAGATGAGAATGTCAGCGCTGTAGAAAAACTCATTTTGGAAGGCCGACGCAGTACTGTACGCGATATGGCTGAAAAATTGGGCATCAGCATAGGTAGTATTGAGCAAATAATTCATGAACGGCTCGGTTACCGCAAAATTTCAGCCAGATGGGTGCCAAGACATCTGAATTTTGAGCAAAAATTCACACGCCGAGAAGTTTGCACGTGTCTCCTGCAGCGATATGAAGAGGAAGGAGAAAATTTATTGCACCGAATATTCACCACAGACGAGACTTGGGTGCACTACTGTACTCCAGAGAGTAAACGTGTGTCTATGGAGTGGAGGAAGAAAGACGAAGGCGCGCCAGTTAAAGGGAAGGTTATACTGTCAGCGGGGAAGGTGTTGTGTACCGTGTTTTGGGACATGAGACGAGTAATTGCAGTTGATTTTCTCACTGTGAACGTGCAGTATTATAGTGATCTCCTAAAAAACAGGTGAAATCTGCCTACAGATCAAAATGACGTGATATTCCAATCCGTAGTGCGATATTGCTGCAAGACAACACCAGACTACATACAGCTTGGCTTACGATGGAAACATTGAACAAATTGGGTTAGGAAACACTGGAACACCCTAATTATAGTCCCGATTTGTCGCCATGTGACTACTATTTATTTGGTCCATTGAAAGAGGCACTTGGCGAACTGCAATTCGAAAGCAATGCGGAGGTAGAATCCTTCATGCGCGAATGGTTACTTGACAAGCCGAGAGATTTTTACGAAAAAGGCATCCGAAAGCTTCCGGAGAGGTGGCAAAAGTATGTAGAGTGTGACGGAGACTATCTAGAAAAACTGTAAAAAATGTCAGCTCAGTAACTTAATAAAATTTTTTATAGCAAAATACCGGTTTATATTTGAACCACCCTCGTACTTCATTCAACTGAATAAGCCATAATTTACCATGCATCCTACCTTCTAAATTATAACATTTAACTTAATAATCAATTACCATGACTGTGAAGATTTGGGTTTTGTTTCCTCCTTGGGTTTCTCAAGCTTGCATTTTCTTTTTCTTTTCATAAGAAATGGCTCTTCTTGAATTGTTTTTTTCTTTGCCAATTTTAAATGCCTTCCCCAATTATCTAAAAATATTTTAAATCGAATTAATAATTAACAAGAATAAATTCTTTAAATGTTTGATTCGAAATTAAAATTTACCAATTATGTGTCCGACTGTGCTTATAAGTTATATTAGCAATATATATAAAGAAACAAAACACATTTATGAACACATTAAAATGTGCACACGAGACAATTATATACATTTTAACATTACTGTATCTACGATACAAAGTATGTTTTTATTTGATGGCTGAAGATATGTGGTGTGTTGTGAAGGACATGTAGAAGTTTCAACACAACAATTGTTACCCATGCTTCGTTATCGACTCACCAGAAAACAAGTAACTAGTTTTTATTTTTACTTTTAAGAGAACAAGGAATCTGAGTTCAATAAATTATAATATCAGCTTGACCTTAATATCCCAAGGTCATTAAATTAACCTTAATATTAATATTAATTTATTTTCTTCTGTCTGGTGATCTTTTTTACTCACTTCGTAAAGGCAGACCACAAAGACCACTAGACGGAAGAAAATAGGTCACAATCATAATTATTTTAATATGTGGTCCGATGGTTATGTTATAATAATAGTATTTATTGCCTTTATCAGTGGTATATAACAGAAGCAGTATTTAACTCCGTCTTTTGCTGCCTTTCAATCAGGAGCTAAGGGTTCAGGTATGAAAAGCACATTGAGGCTATTATTGCCTAAAAAGAACTATTCAACATTTTCTTACTGAACAACCCAGTCTCATTGACATTAAACACTTGTTCATAAGTTGGAACATATCCTCTCATTTCAAGCACACCCATCTAGATTTTTTTTTTTTTTTGAGGAAGCAGAGAAAAAAAATCCAAGTCCTAAAAGTGGACACACTTTTTTTTAATGAAATTATTTTGTGTTTATAAAACTATTGGTGGTACAAAAAATAAAGAATGGTAGTTTAAACAAAAATTTACAAGTTTGATTAATATAATTTGTTTGTACGAGGGCTATTTTTTTTCAAGGTCCGATCGGTCGCGAAATAAAAACTTCCGTAAAAATCGGATGAACCAGTGCGCAGACATGTTGTGCAGCGACTCTAGTATGGCTGTCAATCGCATTCCGTTTAGTTGTGTTCACATAGGTAGGACGTAAACATGTCTACAACAATAGCATCTCCCGCCAAGTGTGAAGTTCGTGCGGTAATTTGATTTCTTCAGGCTGAGGGGTGTAATGCAGCCGAAATTCATCGACGAATAAGTACTGTGTACAGTGAAACTTCAATGAGTGACAGCAAAGTGCGACAATGGTGCAGAAACTTTAAAGCAGGACGTACAGATGTTCATGATGCAGGCGGTCAGGGAAGGAAGTCAGTGTCAACCAATGATCTCGTTCAGCGAGTGGATGAGGCAATTCGAGAAAATTGTCAGTTCACAATTTCTGAATTGAGCGATTCATTTCCTGAAATTTCAAGGTCGGCTCTCTACACCATTGTGAGCGAGAAACTTCAGTACCACAAACTGTGCGCGAGATGGGTTCTCAAGATGCTGTCCGACCATCACAAAACACAGAGAATGGAAGCCTCCCTAATGTTTCTCCAGCGTTACCACAATGAAGGAGAAACTTTCTTGAACAAAATTGTCACAGGGGACGAGACATGGGTCCATTACGAAACTGAAGAAACAAAAGAACAATCCAAACAATAGATGCATTCTCACTCTCCCAGTAAACCAAAGAAGTTCAAGCGAACCTTCTCCAACAGAAAGTGCATGGCTACTGTGTTCTGGGACCGAAATGGAGTTCTCTTGGTGGAATTCATAGAACGTGGCACAACCATTACAGCAGCCTCATACAGCGTGAGTCTTCAACGTCTACGAAGGGCAATTCAGAATAAGCGGAGAGGAATGCTGTCATCAGGCATTGTCCTTCTCCACGACAATGCTCGGCCGCACACTGCAGCTTCAACAAAGACGCTCATACAGTCTTTTCAATGGGAAGTGTTTGGTCATCCACCATACAGCCCGGACTTGGCTCCATCCGATTTTCACCTGTTTGCTCATATGAAACGCTGGTTAGGAGGACAACATTTTGGCACAGACATTGAGCTGCAGACCAGCGTACAAACATGGCTAAAAACACAGGCGGCTACGTTCTACAACGAGGGTATTGGGAAGTTGGTACCACGCTACGATAAATGTCTAAATCTGAGTGGCGACTGTGTAGAAAAATAGCGTAATTATGTAAGTACTTGTTACAAATAAATAATTTTTTATTTTTACTGTGGTTTTTATTTTGCGACCGATCGGACCTTGAAAAAAATAGCCCTCGTACAAAGTACAACAAAAACAAAACAACAGCAGAACTAATAAAGAATAATATTTTTGTTTATTTAATATTTATTGGAAAAAGCAAATGCATATTTGTCTTACTTTTAGAAAAAATGTTTAAGGTTTTCTTTCCAAATCCAATTCTTTCACCCTTTCCCTCTGAACACTTAAAATTAACAGATTTGACAGCCAATCTTCTAACATTGTGCTCCATAGGCCGGTTTTTATATACTGAAGTGTATTAAAAGACCATTCCACAGTACATCTTGTATTAATGGTTTACACAAGCACAGAGTCAAAGAATCCCTTTTTCACGCCCGTTAATAATGGGGGAGGCAGTTGAAATGAACAAGAAACTTGACTTAGATCCTAATTTTAAAACAAGCAGCCAAGTATAAACTTCATTAAGGAGCCAACATACAATGCCAATAAAACTGGGTTTAATTAAAAAAACTCTAACACAGAAGATACTGGTATCTCTTTCCGAGACATCAGCCTTTTTAAAGATCAGAGAGATTGATTCACTTTAATGGGTTGTAACAAAATTCTTGATATGTTGAGGATTCTAAGTAATTCTTCATGGGGCACTAATAAGACTTGCATGCTGAAGTTTTATTGAGTTCATTCACAAATTGACTATGTTAGAACTGTCTACTCTTCTGCACATTTATCGTATCTAAAGAACCTTGACCCCGTACATCACACTGGCTTTCGACTTGTAACTGGTGCTTTCCGTTTGTAACACCAAAGTTAGCAAACCTTCATTCATTAAATGGAGACAGCAACTGCAAGTTTTGTACCAGTGTAGTTCTAAACCAAGACAACCTGCTAATGAACTTTTTTATAATACACTTTTTCGAATTCATGTCACTGCCCCTTGCAACATTAGAACTTCACGTTTCCAACAATTTGTGAATTGAAATTTTGTGATCTATGTGTTTTGTTCCTCCATGGATTATTCACATACCCAATTAGATTTCTTCCTGTCCTCAAATACAAATCACAATACTCCTGATCTTGTGTACTGTTAGAAATTTTATCGAGCCGCATCGGTGGCCTAGTGGATAGGCTTTCATCCCGAGGACCCGGGTTTGATTCCCGGCGAAGGCTTGGCATTTTCATACGCTATAAATCATCCCATCGTCTGCATTAGCCCAAGTGTGCACAATAGTCGGAAGTTAAACACCAAAAAAAAAAAAGAAATTTTATCGAACTATTATCTTGTACTCATTGGAAGTGAAATCATGTTCACTGATGGCTTTAACAGGATAATAAAGTCAGCCATGCATTTTACACACTAAGCAAAACGCACACATATCAGTTACTCTCAGTTTCTACCATTTTCACAGCTGAACTCTTTGTGATCTTCAAAACGCTGAACACAGCTGCATGTAAATCTAAACATTACTTAGTCTGTTCAGATTCTAAAAATGCACTTCAATACGATCTGGAATATATATATTCTCTAAATCCCCTGATTCAATATATATTGTGTTCTGCCTACAAAGTTCAACTATGAGGTATTAGGGTATCATTTTTCAGATGCTTGACAACTGTGGAAGTCAGCAACACCAGAGTGGACACTGCTGCAAAAAAATAACTCTTCCGCCTCCAAAAATTCAACTTTTGATTTCAGATTTCTTGAGCACAATAAACATTTAATTTACTGTCAACGAAAAAATAACAAAATGAGGGTGTTTAAAAATACAGTCCAAACTTGTGGATCTTCAATTCTATTAAGTCATTGAGAAGAAGTTAAGGTTACCCATTTACACATATATCACTCCTTACTTACGCATGAACACATGATGAGACAAAGAGATCCACCATATTATAAATCGTGTAACCAGACCATCACAGTCAAGAACATTTTTATGATTGTGATGGTTTCAAAAATATGCATCAATCATGTGAAATAAGTAACAGTTTCCACAAAATGTTACGAGATGATGCCTTAGCCATTCACTGTGCAGGACCTTCTTGCATAGCATGGAAATATTTAACAAAACTTAATTTTCTTTGCTTTAATGCACAAATCCCCTTTCAGCTCTGCTGTATTTTCTTTCGTGTCACTTTCACTTATTAAGTTTAATTATTTATTTCTAGTACTGTTCAATATACAGATTTATATAATGTTATTTATTTACTTATTTTTTTAATTCTTATCGTTTTAAAATTATTTGTTTGAATTTAAATTAAAACTGAAATTTACCTTGTTGATAAAAAGAGCAAATATTCTAAACGAGAATGGCCGAAAATGACTTAAAAGGTTTATTGCCTGTGAAAAAAAAGGCAGCAGACAAAAGTATTTCAAAGAACAAAGGAAAACATAAATACTTCTGAAACATATGGTGACACCATACTACTCCTTTTTTTGGCCTTAACTCTTACTGTAATGGGTATACCAATAGTTTCTACAGAAATTTCCCAATAACAAAGGCGCAAACAAACCTTTCATATTCAAGACAATTAACTCACCTTCACAAAGTCCTTGACCCAAATGTGTACTTAAATGACACTCGCTCACATCTTTTTGTATTTTCCCACTGTAAATCAAAGAACTGCTCAGTTTACAACTTCAATTTCACAAATAGTAGCAAATACAATACATTTTTAATTAATGTAGACTATTCTTTAATTGTTATGCAGTAATTAAAATTTGTCTTAATACTTTATTATTATTTATAATCTATGAATAATTTCGAACTATACATAATAATCTAACCATACAGGTTGCAGTGATAATTCTGATTGCACTTACCTACTTACCGATCTTATCTGTCTGCCAGCTACTTCCATTCCACTCAATCTTTTCATCTTATATACTTGTACATAAGAAATTTTTGACACTATACCAAACAATTTAATACAGTGGACACTCCCTAGAGTGATCATAATGGGCCTGAACCAAACTGATAACAATAACTGACTGATATTAGAAACTAGATTCTGTAAAATGCATAGTACAGTTGCCATGCGATATTTCATACCTGAAGGGGCGAGGAAAAAATTCAATTTATTGAGGGTGGCAGAATATAGATATTGATAAAAAGGAAACTTGAAAAAGTGAGTGTGTTTTTATTTAACAATTTACAGTACAATAGTTTTGTCTGCTAGAGAAAGACTGGCTCTATACAAAGAAAGTAATGGCTCTATATAAACGATATTGCACTTGAACAGTGTTGACTAACACTTGAATAAGAATTGACTAACACATAACACTGTCTAATAAGTAGACCTCTGTTATCGTTTGTCATCTAAACATCTACTGTCTCACTCCATTTAGTCTGTGAGACCAAATGCAATGTCATTTGGCTTTTTTCTGATAACATCACACTTTCTTTGCGCATCAGGCATCAGATCAGTGGCAGTAACGCCTAACACAGTTTCTTTGCACATTAGTTCAGTGGCAGTAACGCCTGACAGTTTCTTTGTGCATCAGCTCAGTGGCAGTAATGCCTGACAGTTCCTTTGTGCATCAGCTCAGTGGCAGTAATACCTGACACAGTTTCTTTGCGCACCAGCTCAGTGGCAGTATCACCTGACAGTTTCTTTGCGCATCAGCTCAGTGGCAGTAATGCCTTACACAGTTTTTTTGCGCATTAGGTCAGTGGTAGTATCACCTGATACAGTTTCTTTGCACATCAGTTCCGTGGTAGTAAAGCCTGACAGTTTCTTTGCGCATCAGCTCAGTGGCAGTAACGCCTGACAGTTTCTTTGCGCACCAGCTCAGTGGCAGTAACGCCTGACACAGTTTCTTTGCGCATCAGCTCAGTGACAGTATCGCCTGATACAGTTTCTTTGCACATCAGTTCCGTGGCAGTAAAGCCTGACAGTTTCTTTGCACATCAGCTCAGTGGCAGTAACGCATGACAGTTTCTTTGCGCATCAGCTCAGTGACAGTAACGCCTGACAGTTTCTTTGCGCACCAGCTCAGTGGCAGTAACGCCTGACAGTTTCTTTGCGCACCAGCTCAGTGGCAATAATGCCTGACACAGTTTCTTTGCGCATAAGCTCAGTGGCACTAATACCTGACATTTTTAAGATACTGCTTTTCCATTTCATAATGGCAGATGAACCATATTTTATCAGTAAATAAATCTGTTTGAAATGACCGGGTTATACAGTGATTACAGTACAGATTTATGATCGAATAAATAAACAATACTGTGCCTACAGGTATGAAGTAATCTAGTTAGAAATTTAGTAGAGACAAAGCCTGGGCCAAGTAAAAATTATAGAGTGAACATCAAGCTTCCTCAGTACGAAATCAGGAAGGTATCAAAATGCTCCTTACTTATATTGGGTATGTTAGCTTTTATTTAATGACATCGAACGTGTTGCAATCTAAGAAAATACTTTTTAAAGCAGACATCTACAAAAATAGGTTTAAAAAGCTGTAAGATATAAACAGAAAAACCTAAGTGTTTAAATAATACATAAACAATATTAATTTATTTAACTCACCAGAAATGATTACCATTGTCCATAACATTAAGAATGCTTGCTTTCCAAGGTTCGAAGGGCCCAATGCGTTGTATATGCACTGGTTTCAATCGTCCATGTAAAAACTGTATCCGTCCAATAATATGTTTTACTTGTTTTTTGTATATACGAACATCAGATTTCAAAAGTTCAATTTTTTTAAAAACTTTTGGAAAAAACTTTACCTGCAAAAATTATATAAATGTTGCAATTTCAACTAAAGGAACAATAAATTATAATACAAAAAATCCCATAAATCACTAACTGCAGTGAACAAATTTTCTATGTAATTGCTTTCAGTTATCATTTATCCATATTTACACATTACAAAAATGCAAATCATGTTTTACGTATAGTATGGAATATCTATTTATTGCTGACAATGCGTGAAACGATCTGTTCTCTACATAGTACTTGAAGTAAACTTTAATATCATCATTTTAATTATACACATTAAACACCTTTTTATTTCATTCATAATTTTACCCAATAAAAGAATCACATTGCCAGTTTTAATCATTGGATTGAGTTAGATTTCAGTGACGAAGTAAATTTGGTTTACTACTTTGTACTACTTTTAAGGACGACTAAAAGAAGACAGAAAAGTTCAGACTACCTACAATGATATAGAGGGAGAAGAGAGGAATAGAAGTAGTACAGTACTGTACAATGGTACTGTAATAAATCAAATGTCTGTCACCTGGCACTGGTGCAGACAGCACTAACGGCGTACATATTAACTAAAAGGTGATTTCTATTATTTTGTACAGGTGACTCTACACATAAAGTCATACACATAAAGAGGTCACTGTATTGTAATTGTTATAAAAATATAAATACACATTTAAAAAAAAAACAGTCTCCTCTAATTTTTTTTAATTAATTTACTTTTTTTTAAGAATTTTATTTCAAAAACCTTAATTCCATGATTTTATTACAAATGCATTGTAATTAGTAACAAATGCAGTGTTGTGTTTAAATTCTGTACACCGAACATTGGGCTTTTTGATTGCAAACTTTTCAGCTTCCAAACAGCCACTACAAACATTAAATTCACAAGACTACAGGACTTACTTTACGTGAAAATACATTACGAGGTGTGTTCAGAAAGTAACGAGAAAGTTTAAATTTCGTGGGCTTGGAGAGTCCGATTGGCAAACATTTTTTTTTCTTATGTTGGTATACATGCCCTTGAAGTATGATACAAAACTTTCAGTGGTGTTAGACATGTTTTTATGAGCTCGGTGATTTTCGTTTGTTAAAAGAAATGGATCAAAGAATTGTATCAAATTTTGTTTAAAAATTGGAATAAAGTGTAACAAAGTGTGTGAAATGTTAACAAAGGCCTATGGTGAGTCTGCTATGAGTAAAGCAAGAGTTTACGAGTGGTATAAGCGTTTCCAAAAGGCCGTGAAGACGTTGAAGATGACGAACGCCCTGAACACCCCCGCACATCAACAACCGATGAAAACGTGGAAAAAGTGAAATAAATGGTTATGAACAATCGCCGAATTACAATTAGAGAGGTCGATGATGATGTTGGCATATCGATTGGATCATGTCATGATATTGTTTCCAATGTTTTGTGTATGAAACGTGTGGCAGCAAAATTCGTTCCAAAATTGTTGAATTTTGAACAAAAACAGCGGCTAATGGAAGTTGCTCAGGAGTCACTAAATGAAGTCAACAACAATGCAGGATTACTGAAACATATTATAACAGGTGACAAAACATGGGTTTAAGGATATGACGTCGAAACTAAGGTTCAATCATCCAAATGGAGGCATTTTGGCTCGCCAATACCGAAAAAGGCTCAACAAGTACGGTCGAACATGAAGGTTATGCTCACTGTGTTCTTCGATATTAATGGCATAGTGCATCATGAATTCCTGCCACCAGGTGAAACGGTCAATAAGGAGTACTACCTACAAGTTCAACGCCGTTTGCGTGAAGCAATCTGAAAAAACTTCCGGATCAGTAGAAAAACAATTCATGGCTTTTGCACCACGATAATGCATCAGCTCACACTTCATTGCTTGTTCGTGAATTTTTGGCCAAAAACAGTACTGTAACGATGCCCCAGCCTCCATATATGCCAGACATGGCTCCGTGTGACTTTTTCCTATTTCCAAAAATAAAGAGAACCTTAAAAGGCCGTCGTTTTACAGCAGTAGATGACATTAAAAGCGCATCGCTGAAAGAACTAAAGGCTATCAAAGATCGAGTTTGAAAACTGTTTCGAGGATTGGAAGAAGCGCTGGCACAAGTGCATAATCTTCAATGGAAACTATTTCGAAGGTGACAACATCAATATATAAGAATAAATAAATATTTTGTTCAAAAAATTAAAATTCTCGTTACTTTCTGAACACACCTCATATATACTTAAAAACGGTTTGATCTGTTTTTCCATTAACATGACTGTCTATGTTCTACAATCTTTAAAAAAAATATATTCACTTACCAAATATGCACTGTAATGTGTAACGTTCTGAATGTGCAACATGATTTCATTACATTTGCCTTGAAAGTCGCACAGCAGGCAGTAGTATTGAGGTGAGCAAAGCACACCCTTCTCTATTCTTACAAACTCAACTATATACTCAAGCCCAATCAGTGGTTTAAAACATTTGCTCAAAACTGTTTCAATCATACAATTTGTTTCAGCTTCTATCACACCAGATTTAAGAGTCATTCCTAAAATAAAATTTTAAAAATTAGAAACCAATGCAGATACCATTAAAACATGCAATTTTTGCATTATTATTTTTCTCCTTGCGTGTTTTAGGTATATTTTACTCATTATAGTAAAATACACTTTTTCAGATAGTACCCATGTCAAATCTTAAAAAATGCATAACTCTTTCTTCACACATTTTTTTAAATCTTATTCTATCATAATCACCTTTGAAATCCGTATAAATTACCAATTTTAATTTTTTAGTTCTATTAGTAATGAGAAAATTAACATTTATTTTTCTTTGGTATTTGTAAATTACATGAACAATTAGCATTCTAATTTATGCAGATTTTAACACTGATTATAAAATCAGATTTACAAAAAGTCTATAATAAAAACATTATTATGATACTGTTATCTTTTTGGGAATTTGCTTCTATTACATCTGCAAGATAGTTGTGTAGCAAATATTTGTAGCAACGCACACACGCGCGTGCACACACACACACACACACACTGACGCTGCATGCATAGTGGCGGGCGAACCACCAATGGAGCTGATGGTTGATGAAAGAGCGAGGCTGTACTGGCATAAGCAAAATGCTGAGCCGCTGTGTAGTCATACAATGGCAATTACAGAGGATCAAAATCGGACCCTGGAAACATGGCAGCGACAGTGGGACGCATCAACAAATGGACGATGGACATACCAACTCATAGGTAACATCCAGGATTGGTGCAACAGGAATCATGGGGAGGTGGATTTCTATCTCACACAGATTCTCACTGGGCTTGGTTGCTTCCGAGCTTACTTGTTCCATTTAGGGCTGGAAACAGACTCGGCTTGTCCCCTCTGTCTTCCAGCAGTGGAGGAAGATGCGGCGCATGTGTTTTTCTGGTGTCGGAGATTCGACGAGGAAAGGATGAGGCTGCAAACATATTTGCGAGGCAGCATTGCACCGGAAAGTCTGGTTGTGACTATGATGGCTTCAGAGACCAACTGGAGAGCCATTGCGGGATTTGCTGCAGTGGTCATGAAGAAGTTGAGGGCTGAGGATCGAGAAAGGAGAGCCAACGCTGTAGAAGAGTAGGCGTTCAGCCAGTCCACCTTCCCATGAAGTAATGCCTGGCAGCGGTTCCGTGGGGAGGTTTACAGAAGAGGAATGCTTTTGGTGGTTTTTTTAGTGGGTTACAATATATCTTAACTTAAGTTTGAACTTGAGTTCCACACTCTGGGGTAGTGCGTACCCTACCCAAGGTAGTCTATAAAAGATTTTTTCCACCTTTTTTGGCATCACACACACACACACACACACACACACACACTTGAAACTGATTAAATTGCACATGAATGTAGTAAATCAATGCTTATACTTGGTGAAGTGTGAAGTACATCAATCCTTGACATTCATAGGGCCCTCCCAAATGTTAAAAACCCATAAATAACACTAACCACAAAATGTAATACTGACAGCTAGTATACTGCACGTAATACATAACAAATTACTGTGAACAGTATTTACAATAATTACTGTTTAAAGATTTTTGTTTTAGATTTGCACACAAAAATAAGTATATGTGAAGAAGATAGGTGATAAAAATAGTCAGAACTAGAAGAGTTAGAGAAGTCTGAGAATTACAATGACTGGAGAAGCAGATACGATAGCAACTATAACAAAATCACTGTGTGTTAGACGGTGCAAGTGAAGACCCCTGAAACAAAGCTAAGGTGGTTAGAAAGTATGGAGTAAAGAGCGATAGTAAGAATTTTAAAATGTAAAATATTTCAATTAGTACAAGAATTTAATTATGAAGGTCGTATTAATCAAAAATGCCATCATAATAATGAAGATAAGGGAAATGTTTGATCAGCTGGTGAAAAGGGTTAAGCAAAAAATGGAAAATGAACCAGAAAAGGAATATTAATACTATGCATTTGAACATGCACCGTAATTTTTTATATAAAAACAACTAATGATATTTCTGAACTGTAGATCAATTCTTGTTCTCAAGTACCTTCCCTCAAAAATAAATATGTAACTAGAACATAAGCCTACATGCCCAAGCTTATGTTAACCTGTTGACAAGTGCGCACAACATATGCCGTGCTATGACACATGCTACATAGGAACAGTAAACACACATTAAAACAACAACAACAACAAAAACCAAAACATTATCACAAAGAAGTAAGAAATTTGTTTTACTAAAAATTTTACAAATTTATTTGTTTTGACTCAGGATATAAAAATATAATTTAAGAGAAAAAAAATTACACTTTTCAGCAGTCTTGTGAAGAATTTTGACAAGAAATGTGGGATTTAGTAGTAAACCTTAATATGTTTTTTCACTGTATAAAAATAAATAACAAAGCTGGGAGCCCCACACCCATGCAACTACTAGGTTTAAATGGTCAAACATAGTTTCCTCCAGGCTATTTGGCAAAAAAAATTATTATTTATGTAATAAAACATTTGGATCAGCTGAAACGCCCTAGAGAAAAAAGCTATGGAATCTAGGAGAAATAAAGTTGAATTAGCCTTCCAACTTACCAAAGACACATACAACAAGAAGTCCCTCTCCTGGAATACAAAAATAAGGCATTATCATACAGTAATTAAACCAGAAGCCTTATATGCAGCTGAAACATTATCTCTCACAACCCAGGGCCCACTTGAAAGGCTGGAGATCAAAGAAAGAAAGATATTACGAAAAATCTTAGGCCCCAAATTACGTAACAACCAATTACTCCACATCAGTAATGAAACTCTACCAAAAAACTGAAACACTATCAGACACAATAAGAAAAAGGAGAATTGATTTTTATGGGCACATCCTCCAAATTGACAAAAATAAACTAACCAAAAAAAATATTTGACTACTTTCGCAATAGAAGAGCTGCTTTGGTTTAGAGAAACAGAGAAGGACATAACAGGACTACAAATCACTGACACTATGCTCATGGACAGAACAGCCAAAACCAATGCAGATAACAACCAAGGACAAGAAGCAACGGTTCCAAGGCAAAGTCAAATCCAAGCGAACGATCCAAATCTCTGACAAAGAAAGAAAAGCAAGATCACAATGAATGAAGCAATACTGGGCTACGAGGAAGGCACAGAACATTAAAAAGTGATTGATTTAGTGTACCCCAAAGTTGGATGAATCGAAGAAACAAGAAAACATATAGTGTAAAGTATGAACCATAAAAACATATAACTAATGACTAATTGGCAGAAATTATGTGTATTAGTATTCTATAAATATTTCATATGAACCTGATCTAAAAAAGGTCTGAGTTTAAGACAATGTTTGCTGAAAACTGTAGTTTGCATAGTCTAATACGACAACTCAGAAGAACCTGAATTCTTACAAGGCATTGTGGCTTGAGGGTGCATTTTAACAAGGAATTTATATGAGAACCCATTTGTAGGCTATGCAGGATGGTAAGGAAACTGCAGGTCACATAATCTGCCAACAGAAGGCAATGTATGTTCGACTTCCAGTACCCTGAGGATCTCCAGCTGAATAAGCAAGTCAATGGAATGTTCAAACTCATTGAGAAAACTAGGCTATTGAAACTACGAGGCTTAGTTGTACGATAGTTGTCAAACCCTTTGGTCAAAGTTTGAGTGGTTATCATACTCTGTAATGGATAAATCTACCGATTTATCAGATTAACCTGATATGTATACCTGATACTGCAGTATACCCAAGAGAAGTGTGTACAATGTGTATATAACAACATTTTAACAGGTGGGTCAACATTGTGTACATTATACAGAAAAATGTAACTCATTTACATATTTGATTAACAACAGCCAACTGCCATTGCAGAATACAAAGATGTTTCTTTACTCCTTCATAGTTTCTTAAATATGAGGCAGTGATAACCAGTCATAATTTGTGCAATCTGTCTTCTCTAGTACTGTGGCCTGCATTCTCCATACATTAACATTTTCTAAGCCTATTTAATAAAACATAAAACTACAGTGTGAGTAATTAATAGGCATAGTCATAGTCTGCATGAATTTGTTAAATTACGATAGTATGTTTACATTTGGGAGGAGGAGAGGCGGCACTAAAATATAATGCATGATGTGCCAAGGCAATAGGCCTGTCTTGTAAATAAAGATAGAACACCTCACACATAAACAGAATGTAATTACTGGGATCCAACCTACAAATATAATGGATCAACTGTATACATTATTTATAATTTGCAACATACCTTCACCAATTCGAACTGCAAATCTTTCCTTTTGTGGTTTAGCACCCCTTGAGAGTATATTTTGATGTTTCTTGCTATTAATATGATTTCTAAGAACCAACATTGAAATGCATCTATCTACTTTGCACAAGTGACAAATATATATCCATCTCACTCTCTCCTTCTTAGTATTTAATTTACTTTCATCACAAATAGCTTTGTAAAAACTTTTAATTTCTTCTTGAAATATGTCTTTGTTTTGACTTAAAACCTCTACTTCAGTTTTGCTTTTGTCAACACACATTTCCTCTTGAATTCTTTTCTCCTCACTTTGGCCTTTGTCAACACTCAACTCTTTTTGAGATTTGTCTTTGTCCTCACTTAATTCTTCTTCTTCAGTTTTGCTTTTGTCAACACGCATCTCCTCTTGAATTCTTTTCTCCTCACTTTGGCCTTTGTCAACACTCAACTCTTCTTGAGATTTATCTTTGTCCTCACTTAATTCTTCTTCTTCAGTTTTGCTTTTGTCAACACGCTTCTCCTCTTGAATTCTTTTCTCCTCACTTTGGCCTTTGTCAACACTCAACTCTCCTTGAGATTTGTCTTTGTCCTCACTTAATTCTTCTTCTTCAGTTTTGCTTTTGTCAACACACATCTCCTCTTGAATTCTTTTCTCCTCACTTTGGCCTTTGTCAACACTCAACTCTCCTTGAGATTTGTCTTTGTCCTCACTTAATTCTTCTTCTTCAGTTTTGCTTTTGCCAACACACATCTCCTCTTGAATTCTTTTCTCCTCACTTTGGCCTTTGTCAACACTCAACTCTTCTTGACATTTGTCTTTGTCTTTGTCCTCACTTAATTCTTCTTCTTCAGTTTTGGCTTTGTCAACACACATCTCCTCTTGAATTCTTTTCTCCTCACTTTGGCCTTTGTCAACACTTAACTCTTCTTGAGATTTGTCTTTATCCTCACTGAACTCTTTTTCTTCAGTTTTGCCTTTATCAACATATGATTCCTCTTGAGATTTCTTTTTCTTAACATTTAATATCTCTGCTTCAAATTTACTACTGTCAGCACACATCTCTTGAAATTTGTCTTCATCAACACTTAATATCTCTTTTTCTTCAAATTTGTTATTATCAACAAATATCTCTTCTTGAAATTTGTCCTTGTCAACACTGAATATCTCTCCTTCAGATTCATTTTTGTCAACACAAATCTTTTCTTCACATTTGTTTTTGTCAACACTTGATATTTCTTCTACAGCTTTTTCTTCATCAACACATAACATTTTCTCTTGAAAACTGTCAGCTATTGGTATTTTTCCTTCAAGTTTTTCTCTGTTGACATTAATGACATTCCTTTTATTGTTTTCTTTGTCATAAACGTAACACACACCTTCTTGCAATGCATGTGTGGTTATACTGAATTTATCTTTAATGTTTTCCTTGGTACTATCTATTTCTTTAGAACATAATATTTCTTTGTAAACACTAAATGTATCCATTTCAGTTTCATCTACTAACACTTTCTGAAGTAAAATCTGTCTTTCCTCTTCAGATATTTCCATTGCCAGCTGCAATATTAAAGAAAAGCAACATTTTATTAAAAAATTACCACACAAAAAATTTATTTAGTTTTTCAAAATATCAGCAATGATTTTATATACTGATTGACTACGCAAGTACTTATGTAGGTCACTGTCCAGCATTTACCAGCCCTAAACATTTCATAATCCAACAAGTCTCTAACCTTTACAAAGAAGTGGAGTGGTTGTTTTTTTGTCTAATCGTGTGAATCATAGTACAATATGTTTCAATGTTCATTGGATTCAAATTCATTATAAATAAGCTTTTCCTCATAATTTTCCTTGGATGTTGTACTAACAAGTCCTATTTTTGTAATAAATACAATAGGCCTCTACAATAAATATAAATACAACATACAGTAAAAGTGTGTGTGTGTGTGTGCACGCGCACGCATGTGTATTTACATAACTAAAAATCGGAGGCATTAAACAATGAAACATGTTAAGGTAAAATAGCAGAAAGAACTGTACTGATTAGTCACGCACATATAGGTATGTGATTCTTTTGACATGCTATTTTATGTAACAACAGCTTAGTGTAATACAAACTTATGCAGAAACACTTAAAGTAACACAAAACAATAACTCAGTTACTGTTAATTAGGTTCAATTGTAAACATATGAAATATTTGTAAACAATTCCTCTAGTGTGAGGGTAGGCTAGAAGAAAACTTGTCAATCACACATTCACTATATTGTATTTCTGTATTTACTTATACATACTACAGTAGAGTCCCACTTATCCGGCCTTCCGTTTAATCTGACCTAACCTCAAAGAACAATATTTCAAGCAATTTAAAAGATTTGTAGCGAAACTGAATGTACAATGCCCGCGTGCCACTTTCGTGTCAGGCCTTTATGCCTAAGTGTAACTTACATGCCCAGCCGATAACCTATATTCTCTTCAAAAGAAAGAGAGGGTCGACCACCCTTATACCTGCTTTTTTTCATTAATTTCCATCTTTTAGTATCAATTAAAATTCATGGAAGAGTTGACGTTTACAGTGTATTCTGCTTGTGATTGTAATGTTTCACATTTTTTTTTATTTGTTGTTTTCTAAAAGGTAAAAGATATTTTACTTCTTATGAGATTGTGAGATGTAGCGACTAGAAAACATCAAACAGTTGGTAAACAAAAAACAATTACAAACTTTTTCCATGAAGTTCGATGATTTGAACCATAGTGTTTGTTTCTACAGTGAGAGTCTGTGCACTGTTTTATGTCTTAGAACAATACATTTAGTATTAACACATGTAACTCGGTTGTTTTTTTAATGTAATAAATTCAATTCAATACTTCTAAACTTTTTTTTAATGGATCTCCGTTTAATCCGACTTTCCCGCTAATTTGACCTGGCCGGTTTACGTCAGATTAGCGAGACCTACTGTATCAAGTAATACAGACTGACAAACTTTTCATTGATAACTTATGTCATCCATTTATCATTTAATTTCAGTTGTTCAGTTTGTGTACGTACAGTGCACAATAGGCCTCTGTTGTGTACAAAGATTAGATTTTGTACAGTAACACAAAATCTATTTTATTTTTATTTAAAAATTTTCTAGCAATGTTCTTACATTTGATTTTCCTCAGAAACTCTGAAGTACAGCAGTTCATTTTAAAGTTTTCCTAGCCACTGCTAATAAAAAAATGCAAGATATACTGCTATATAATTTAATACATTTTTACATACAATTATACGTACAAAACCTTATAACTACACTTTATCTGAAATGAGTCTGGTTCTGTCAATGTTGTATAAATAAATGTTTAGTGTTCTACATTGTATTTATACCATTTAGGTACAGCTTTATTACCAACTGATAGGCACATGCAAGAAAACATCCATGGTATATAGGCCTACCTAAAGACCCTAAAAAAATATGCTTTCATCCAATAAATACACCAAAGGATAAAAAGTAATATTGCTTTTAAGTTTAACCCACTGTAATTATGTATATTATAACTGTGTCCAAAAATAATAATGATTTCATTGCAATACAATGTCTTCACTTTGTAAAACTTAAGGTTAACTTGTTATTGAAAAAATGTCCACAAAAAATTCCAACAAATTGCAAAGTATAAATATGATTTGTCTGCCTGTACCATTATCAAGTCTATCAAATATATTCCTCTCCTCTTTCCCAATCACGCTCCATTGACAGTCTCATCAATAAAGCTTCTTTTTTTGCAAAAACATTTGGTCAAAAAAAAAGCAGGGACTAATTTTCAAGAAAAGCTTTATAATCTGTAATCAATCTTAACATTAGTTTTTAGTAAAATATAAGCTAAAAAATATAATAAAATCATAATTACTCTCTCTGATTTGTAGTGCTTTTGAAGTTCCTCTTCTGTTAACGTGTATATTATATCATCTTTCATTTCCCACTTAATTTGTCCAACAAATGGAGTCCTGGTTGCTTTGTTGTCTTTTTTTCCTTCCGATGTTTTGCTTAAATTCGAAACTTTTTTCCCATCATTTTTATACACTGGTTCAATTTTACCTGCACTGGAAGAATCTACACATGATTCTACATTGACTTCATATATTTCAGTAGTATTACAAGACACAAGATTACTTTCTTCAGGTTTTCCAAAATCAACATTAGGTTTAACTGGATCTTTACCAGTTAAATCTGTTTCACAAAAATTTTCTACATTTGTTTCATTTCTACTTTCCTTGTTTTTACCATTTCTATTAATGAGTGTGCTTTCAAGATCATGTTCCACATCATGTATATTATTTTCAACATCTTTTGTATCAAATTTAATTGTATTATCAGTTATATTTTGCAAAATTTCATTATCCTTTTCGCTATTTTTATTTACTTCATGTGATTTTACATCCTCGTCAATATTTTCAATAAAAGATTCTTGCATAATATTTTCCTTCTGTTCATCATCAAGCAAAATGCAGTTGTTATCATCAATTATATCTGTTTTACACTCATTCTCTTCATTTTTATCTTTTACAGAAACTGTATCCATTATGGTACTTTGTTTAAAATATTTACTATATGATTTCTCTGAAATGTAAAATTTTGTAAGTTAGTATTTGTTTAATAAAATATTCTATAAAATACTTTAACATTTAGAACAATGAATCCCAACCTTTTTTCACCCATGTACATAACTGATCATAGATAAGCATTGAAAGTGCTTAAATTTTAGGAGTACTCATTCTCTTTTAAAGTATTTCATAAACAAGGTTTGTGAACGGTTAACACAGACGGTTTACAAATGTTAGAAATTTTGATTTTCTACTTAACTCTAAAAACTCTTTATTTATACAGGTAAATTTGTACAATAATTACCAACCAGAACAGTGATTTGTACAATAATGAAATACATAAAATAATTTCATTCACATTGAACATTATGCAAAGCATAATAATTAGTTACAATAAACCTTCATGTTTACAACAAGGAATAACATTTTTCTAATTTTCAAAAATCTTTACGCTATGTTGTAAAAAGCATTGATTTTTGTTTTATCCAGGAAAGAATCTTGGAGTTTTGACGGTTATGCCAAAATAACATATTCCGATTTAGAGAAAAACTTATACCTACTATATAATGGTGATTCCTATTGTTAAAACCTTGAACCTTAAAATATATAACTGCTATTGATAAAATAGTAAAATATGTGTTTGCTATACCTTGTAATTTGTATTTATATTAATAATTCTGCTACAGATCAGAGAGAAAATAAAAAAACTTTGTAAAAGTAAAATAATAATAGTGTAATTATTATATTACAATTACAAAAACATCACAACAAAAAACATAGTGAATACAATTGTAAAACTTATTGATAGCCACACTGGGATTACTAAAAATATTGCTTCAATAGTTTATACGAAAAGATGAAAACTAAACCATTAAAATGAAAATGTCTTAGCCTATCATAATTTATAGGCCATAATTTAAGTAAACCAAAGAAAAACTGCTTTAGGGTTACCACTGTTATATCAGATAGCATGACTGGTGCAATTAAATATTAGCCTACTTAAGCAATTTCAAAACATAATTTTTAAAAATACTAAATTTTATTTTGCTTCAATTTCCTATAAATCATGCATAAAATACTACATGTATTTTTTTACACAAAGGCCTACTTGGACAATATTTTCTCATTTTTTGTAGCAAAAGTCACTTTATAACTAGTTTCTTCAAGATAGGCTACTTTAAAGGGTATTACAGGACTAAAATCCTTTGGAAAAAAATTAAGTAATGCAAAGCCTAAAAATCTTCTGAAGATTTCAAAATGTGTCCTTGAAAAGTTATATTTAGGCCTCTTATAAACACAATTTATAAGCACAATTTTGTGATAAACTAATTTCGAATACCTAGTGTATCTGTACTCTTATAATTTTGTAATAGTAATATTAATCAATATAATATTACTGTAGTATTCACTAGCACAAAACAGAGTAATACCATAACAAAAATATAAATATATAATATATATTTTTATAAAATACTAAAATACAGCAAAACGTCGACTACCGTGAGAGCTAGGAGTAAGACCATGACGGTTAATCAAATAGGTTTAAATTATTTATAAGCCTTAAAGTGTTCTCACCAGAAAAATGTGTTTGCAATTTAATGCAATAGTAATGGTTCGGTTATCATGTTTTTTTCGATTTTTCTGTATTTTTCTCACTTTTATTCGATCTTCCAATATTTTCCTACTTTTATATTTTGTATTATTATAAATGGGCTTGAAATAAAAGTATTCACAAGTGTCTGGCTAATATATATTTAATGTCCTTTTAAGGGTAAGGACATACTGGAGCAGCTTGAAGAGTAGATATTAACTTGCTGTAAAATGATTGGTTATTAAGCATACTGTTATAATGTGATCATAACAAATTTATTCATTTATGTTCTAAAAAACTATTTATAAAATTTATGACTTTTAAATACTTTTCTTTTATTACATTCTTTATTACTCATGTAATTAATGTGTTTAATGAAATGTATGTTATTAATAATGAAAAGAACATTTTAAAAAAAAAAAAGTATTTGATAATCTAACTACTCAGCTGCTGGGTCAAACCTAACCTAACTGTTGATAACCTGACTGTAGATTATCAAACCTAGAAGGTTTGGATAACCTAACTGAACTCAGCTGTTAGGCGTTTAACTCAGTTGTTATGTATATAACTCATAATTCTTAAAAAATTAGTAACTTTTGTAACTAGTGTCACGGTAGTTAGTAAAAAATGGACATCAGAATGTAGTTTCATAATAAATGGCTAAAAATCGTAATTTAACGTAAAAAATCTCCTCAAGATAATTTCTCTCAATAAAATGATATAGCACATAATAAAAGCAAAAAATCGTTAAAAACCTGACTTTTGTAAAAGTCCCAAAAGTCAGAAATACCAGAAATATTAATAATCCAAAATATAAAATTGCAGAAACAATAGGAAATTTTAAAAAAAATAAATAAATAGAAGTGACAAACAATCCCAAAATAACTAGTGTGCAAAAAAGTAGATCATGTGATGTTTTCACTATGAAAATGATTAATGATTTTTTTCAAGAGAATTTTTACAAGGTAATTTTTCTTTAAAAAAAAATTACTCAAGAACCTAAATAGAAGTTGGGTAAAAAAAGCTTGACATGGTTTTTTATATAACTAGTATTGTGTAAAATTTACTAACCTTGTAAATTGGGTTATTAGCATACTAAGCATGGCTTAGTGGTCTGTTAATGTGTAAAATTTTAACTTATTATAAAAAATTTAATCTTGCACAGGTGAATATCTCTGGGTAAATATGCAGTGTAGCCTGTCCTGGATTTTTTCAATATTTGTCTTACTAAAACGCTTTATTACATGACCAAAAGCAATAATCCAAAATATAAAAGTGCAGAAACCACAAGAAGTATGATAAAAATTGAAAATAAAAGTGATCAACATTACCTCAAAATAGCTACTGCGCAAGTCGGTAATATGTTATAGATCGGTAAAACAATAAAAATACATATAGCATGGTTTTTGGGTGATAAAGAAACCTTAATTTTTTTTTTAAGAATACTCCATAACGTAACTCACACGTTTCTTAGGCTTAACATTGTTGGGTATTTTTTTTTTTAATACTCCATAACCTAACTGACACGGCTGTTGCATGGTGAACCTAACTGACACAGATGATGGGTGAAAACCCTGTTTAATTAAAGTAGTTATTAACCTTGCAATAAGTGTTATTGTGGCGGATATAACGTAGTGCTGCTATATAGAACTGGTGAATTCTTTGCTTATACAGTGGTAACCCATTGTATGATATGACCATAGCAATTTTGAGGTTACGTTGGTCACTTTTATTTTCAATTTTTATCATACTTCTTATGGTTTTTGCACTTTTATATTTTGGATTTTTGCTTTTGAGCATGTAATAAAGCGTTTTAGTAAAAAAATATTGAAAAATCCAGGACAGGCTACACTACATAATTACCTATCTCTGAATTCAATAATACACAATTTTAAAAAAATGTAAAAATCATAATTTTAGTAAAAGTGCCTAAACTGCACAAATACCCAAATTTATTCTCATTATTATGAGTGTGATCAAACATGTTTTATTCACTAGCGACACACTACCGACACTACCCCCTTACCCTTAAAAGAACGATTTTATCACATTTTGAGAATGTTGTCTAACCTTGAGAATGTTGTCTAACCTAACACCTACTTGGTCAAGCTGTTTTTATATCCTTTAAACTAAACTACCCCCATATAGACTACTTTACATACACATCCTACATTTATACAGTAACCAATTAAGTTCCTTAATTACATATTTAATTACCAATCGTTTTCTCTGTAAAACATATTCATTTCATCATTTTATATAATGGACCTGATGACATTTTATTACAAAAATTTCTTGGTTACAATAGCAACGACAGCAATAAACCACGGTATATAGATATACCGTGCAATAAACTAATATTGAATTGTACTAGTGTACCTCGAATTAGAGATGGGTAAGAAAACTCCAAACTGTTAAAACAAACTGTTTTTCTGTATACGAAAAACAAACTGCTTTGTCAAACGGAAACAAGCAGTTTGAATTGGAATGGATCGAGATTTGTTAAACAAGGAACAACAGTTTGGACTTCCCCACCACCCACGTTCTATTCGAACGTTGCCGCAAGCGCTAAAACTTTTTTCTGCTATTTTCCTGTTGAACTGTTTTCCTTCAAACAGTACAAACACCTTTTCTTTAAATTGCTATACTTTTTCCCTCTATTTCTTGTTGCATCGTAGTGAAGTAAGAACTGTTTGGGCGTTGTCAAAGTTTATCTCTATTTTTCAAACGATTTGTTTGAAAGTTTTAAATGTAAAATTTGTTGTTCAAAATTTTTTAAACTGTAAAAACAGCCATAATTGTGTTATATATTAGTTTTTCTCCGTAGTTTACTTTGTGTTTAGAAATTTTAAAATATTTAGTGGACAATTTTGAAAGTTTTCTTTTACTTTTTTATGTTTTTAGAATTAAGTGCATAGTTTTTAATTATTTATTGGATGTATGGACTTTTTAGTGTTTTTTTTCAGTGTTTAAAAGTGAAAAACATGTTTTTTGTGATGGGAAATATTACAAACGTCTTACATTTTATTTTTATCCGGAGCCTAATTTTCTTTAAAAACATTTGTTTTGTTAAATATGTTATTACAACAAACTTTATATTTTTTCTTTGTTGTAAAATGGAAAACTTATTTTTTTGCTAATATTAATAACCTATCATTAACCTATAATAACCTAATGTTAATAACCAATAATTTTGTAACTATATAGAGAAAATTTTATTTAAACATATTTGGTCTATCTTCTTATTACTATATTTTACTTATTAAGGTTACTTTTTTCAGTGTTGAAAAATGAAAACCTACTTTCTCCCAAATAAAAATATGGCAGTAACATATCACATTTTGTAAATACATAACCTAATTTTATTTAAATGTATTTTCTACATTTATTATCAATCTTCAATATTTTTTAATCAACTAAAAATATTCTAAATTGTTTGCATTTCAGTAAATATGCAAAGGCTATTTAATTTTTTAGTAAAAAAAAGAATGCTTCTATTAGAAATTTATTGTGAATTTGGTCTACAGAGATTCATTACCACAGATATATTTTCTCACAGCCTTATAAAAGATGATACTATAATGTTTGTATTCTGCGTTATATAATCTGCTGGTCTGCATTATTATTGAAATTCGTGTTTAGCAGACGGGTGATCACACACACACACACACACACACACACACACACACACACACACACACACACACACACACACACACACACACACACACACACACACACACACACACACACACACACACACACACACACACACACACACACACACACACACACACACACACACACACACACACACACACACACACACACACACACAGATATTACTCACTTTTTTGCAACTTTATGCAATTTAAAGATCTATCACAATCTTTTTTAATTCTTAAAAATTATTTATTAAATTTTTAATAAAAAAATTTATTTAGACAACAAAAATTGTATTAACATCCATATTATATTTCTATAAAGGAAATGAAATCTATTTACTTTTCTTTTTTCAAAAGATTATATATGGCTAGTATGACTATTAAATTATATCTTTTTTTTATACAGGCACTTTTTGATTTAACATTAATAACACACATCACTTTAATATTTCACAATATAGTTATACATTTTTTTTGAACAACTACATTTTTTTGCATAAAAGTTGTAGTTAATATGAGAATATAACCTTACTAAAATATTTTGTTATGTACTGCCTATGAGATCAAATCATCATTGTCAAGTATTCATTTTCAGTAATCGTATATATACACTGTATAGACATTCTTTTTTTAACAAACAATTTGTTTTGACCTGTTCAATTTTTGTTAGCCCAAACAAAAAATACATTGTCATTTTTATAATTGAAAATAATTATTTATCAAAACATCACTAGCAAGTACACATTTTATTATTATTTCTATACATACATTCCTTTTTTCCTCTCTATAAGTATTGCATTATTATAAATGAATATGTTGCATTAAAACTGAAAATCATTTTTTACATGAATAATTTGCATTATTTATTTTTTTTATAAACATGTAACAAATTAAAGTAGATGATTTGGCAAACCTAATTGGGATGAGATTATCGTTATGAGTAAAGTTTTAATTTCAAATGAATTAATTTTTATTAATTAAAGACCATTTCAGCACTATGAACCATCCTCTGCATTAGCCCAAGTATGCACAATAGTCGGACGTTAAAAAAAAAAAAAAAAAAAAAAAACTATAAGCAATACTACCTCGGTTGTCACTTTTTAATTTTTAAGCAAAAAAATCACATAACAAACAAGAAGTAGTAAACAGTCCATTATAAATGTTAAATCGCTTTGAATTAAAAAACATTGTATAGTTAAACACATTGTATATAAATAAGTTTATTAATAAATATTAAAATTACTAACAAACGCCATTATACTACATGCCCTATTAGAGCATTAACAGTTGCTCTAATATAATGTACAAGATTGATGTTTTATATTTCTATATGATGTGTTAATTTTTTTTAACATCAGTTGTGTAAAATGTAAGCTTAACAATAAGATTAGTTATTTAATTTCTGCTGATTAAAGTAGCACAATTCCCCGAATGCCGCATTTCTTTTCTATTTTATAGCCTTCAATTTTTTAAAATCAATTTTCTAAAGTTTTTTTTATTAAAAAGTAAAACAGTGTATTCAGTAGACTATATTAATCATTATAAATACTAAGCTTGTGTATATCAATTGGGCTGTGGCATTAATTAAGTTTCAGAGCTTAAGTAGTTGGGAAGTGAGTTTAGGTTGTAAGACCCCGCAGAGGGTGCAGATTAACTGTACCTTTGAGAGGATTTAGACGTCGCTCGCGGTACCCGAGTCTAACACACACCACACACTTACAACATTACACTTACGACTTTAACACTTTACTCTCACACTTACATTTAGAGAGGCGATAATAGCCTCAATGTTGCTTTTCGCCTTAAAATTAAAAAAGAAAATAGATTGTAAGACTCGATCCACATTTACGTTAGATTGTATAATATTTATGACTGAAAATTGTATTGTCATCGGGTATATGAACGTTTGTAAAATTTGAGAGCTCCAGGTAGTAGGAAAATGAGTTTAATGTAGGTTTTAAAATTTGACCCTGACATACAATACAGTAAGCTTGTGATGAAACAGTGTAAAATATAATTATTTGTCTGTTAATGGACTGAATAAGAATACAAAAATATAAAAACGTTAGAGTGAACAGGAAATAAGCCCTGCTGTAAGTTCCTTTGCGAGAACGATAACAATGACAGAATACTGCAGACTGTCGTTTCCTGTTTGGCCGCTTGAATAGCTAGACACGAAAAAACAAACTTGTGATATTGACAGACTGCAATGCAGCGTTATGCCATGACGCCTGTCTGTACGGTCTTTTTCTTGTAGGAAAGCGATGTGTATGTTATAGTAACCAAGCAAATAGTAAAATAAATATTACTTATAGACCTGTTATAAAAATATCGCGGCACGCAACTGTCTCGCTGACGTGATGGCAATCATTTGAAAAAATCTGATTTTACCTACATAATTAAGCATTAGTGTCTCTGCACAACTTAGCACTCTAAACTTCCGCCGTCAAATTCATTTTTTAAAATTTCAACGGATTTTGAAAATTTAAACTGTTATCATATGGCGGTGAAATCGTATTCTCAAAAAAAGTGTAAGGTAGAAAAACTATGGTTTTTTAAAAAATTAGAATATCTGTCAAAATGAAGGATTTTGCTGGGTAATTTCGTCAAGCTATTTCCAAAATCTATTTTTGAACCACATATGAATAAAATCGGATCAGAATTGCACGTAGGATATTTATAGCGGTAAATGGAGTACCATAGTTGAAAAAAACCACACTATTTCAATGTTAACAAATTTCAATGTTAAGTTAGTACCTCGGATACAAGCCGTCTGTTTTAAATTTAGGTACAATTTTAAGTAGTAGTAGTAAAAAAAAACAACACTGTAGGGGTATTGTAGAGGGGTAGGGGTAATAGGAAGTCATCCCCCTCGTCTATGTCAAGGTCATGTTACCTACCACTTCAGTAGGCTACAGCACTGGACAGTTAGCAAACTTGTCAATTGTGTTATGTCTCATTAGTTTATTGGGTGTTTCACACATCTTGGTTTAGACGTTTGGTTTGTAAATGTGTTGTGTATTTTGTGTTGTTAATGTGTTATATGTTGTGTAAGTGTGTTTAACAACAGATAGTGAGTAAAATAAAACAGTGTCTCAATACATCTGTAAGTACAACAGTTAAAATTAATAATAGTTAATTTATAAAACTACAAATTTAACCTAATCAACACAAAGTGCCACTAATTCAAAACTTTGTTTTTTACAAATTTGTTAAATCAAAGAATTAATACACTAATATTACACTGAAAATATTTTAACCACATAAAATAGATCCTAAACGATGTTTCAAAACACACTTCTTCCTTGTTTAGAATGTATGCTTCTTATTTTACTTAGTTGTAGATTTAAAATGTATACCAGACATAATAAAACGTGTTACATTTTCAAACAATTTAAACCTTTTGAAGTGCGAACAAAACCATTTTAAAATTCGGCAATGTAAAAAACAGCTGTTGTGTTTAACGTTAATTGAAGTAGCAAGAACACTCTATGAACACTTTATTGAACTAGTGATTAATTTAAACTACACACACAAAATGAGAATTTAGTGTTTATAAACATACGAAAGCATTTAATGAACTGTCTATTTATACGCACATAAATTAATGGTAAAATTATAGATTTTAGCAAAATTATGTATTTTATAATTTCCGATTGGTTATTCGCAATCGATAGTTTGATCCACAATATAGGTTAATTCTGTTACGCCTACGAAATTATATTTTTAATGTATTCCACACGTTTGTTTGCAAATTGTTCTGAAATACAGAATCGAATTATAGGTTAGGTAATCAAATAATTTCTTTTTAAACAGTTTAAAAACCACTTACCATTATAATAAAATTTTACCGTTGTACACAACTGTAAAGCACACTACAATATTTTCTTTAAACTTAAAATCATTGCATTGCATCAAGCCTTGTTGCAACATTTCCTCTTGTTAAACTGATTAAAGAATCGACCAATCAGATTTCAGATTTTTTATTGGTTTTTTTACTTTAGAAAATAAGTTTTGTATATATTCATATATTGTATATCTGAATGTACCGTAGATATTACAATATTGTAAAACGTAGGATAAAGTATGCACATAATTAAAAAAAAAACACGGTACTATTAATTTTTGAACTTGTTTCTAATAGTGTTTAATTCGTGTACAAAAGTTTATGAAGAAAATTAAGGTAACAATTTTTATAGTGTTTTAATTTTTTGTGTTGGAAAAATTAATTATAAAATTTCTTAAAGAACTATTTAAATAAAAACAGAAAAAAATAATATTGTTAATACATATATTATGTTTATATGTAATTATTTTTATCTATGGTACAAATAAAAATTTGAAGTAATTCTGGCAACCTTGTTCTTATTTTACAAGACAACCCGCTTCTGCAATTTTTAGAGAAAGACGAAAAGTGTGTGTTAGTGAAAGTGATGTTTCTTAAAAAAATTTAGGCGATTATCGTGGAACTTCCGAAAATTTTGTATAAATCGTATGTCCTTAGCTACCTCACGGTGTCAACTTGTAGGGATTATAAGGTTTGTACCAAAATTTGAGTTCTTTGTGGTGTGTGAAGAATACCAAGTCCCAAGTCTATCATCTAATGCATTAGGCTAGCCAACTTCCATAATAAGGTAAATATGTAACTGGTAAAATTATACAGAATTCATAGTTTTAGTGTTTAAACGACAATAATATGTTATTCATCACATTCAAATATGTTTACTATAATTATTGGTGAATTGTTTTCTTTATTTTTTGTGAATAAAACTTTTATAAATTACATTTTAACTCAGACTTGGTTAGTAAAAAAGGCGCTTAAAATTAGCCAAATTAGTAAAGATCAATTATTAATGTTGGAAAATAATTCAAGTTAATTTTTGTTTATAAGGATTAAAATACAAGTGGGATATTTATGCCAATTTATTATTTAACTACATGAAGTAAATTTAGTAGGATTTTATAAATATTTATTTAAATTTATTTTTTAAAAAGTGTTACCAAAAACTATATAGTTTTATTTTCTGTTTTGTTGAATAGGCTCAATGAAAGTTTGAAGTAAAAGTTTATATTAAAAATTTTAAGGAGTTTTTTTGTCTCATGAAAAATTGTAATCAAATTTTATAATTTTATTTCTAAGATTTTACAAGTCATAATTATGAATATAATAATTATACTGATAGGCTTCTACAATTATTGGGAATTTTTTATTGTGGTTTAATAAATAAAATAAGTAAATTAAAATAAAATATGTAAATGTAACAATTACATTAAATATTTATATAATTAAAAATCTAAATGAAAACCCTATTTGGTAAAATATTCCCTGCCAAGACTATTAAATAATAATATATTATCATTATTGTCATAATATATATAATATAATACTATTATATTATAATAGTAGTGGACAATTTTGCTCAGGGTAGGCTATAGCCGTTTTAAAGAGCCTGAATATTCTGTTTTAAAATGAAGCATTATACGACTAAAAATAGTAAAAATGATTTTAAAATGTTCTGATATTAATAATTTACGTTTATTTTTCATTGAAAAAAAAGATCATTTGAAAAAAATTTTGAATACAAATTAAAAAAACTTCACTCAAATTATACACTTTACATTCATAACACTTGAACGTAATATTTTTTTTACTTTTTCATGCATTTTAAAAACTTTAACGCAAAAGGCACATAATAAAAGTCATCATTAATCAAAATTAGTTAAAGTACTTCAGGTTGTAGGAGCGTAAATGTTTAAATTATCAAATGTTCTTCCTTTTTTTCAAATGAAAACATTAAAAAAAAGTATTTTCTGAGTTTTTTGTAAAAGACATATCGTAACACCAGAAAAAATAAAACAAGTCATCATTGTTCAGTAGTTTAGGTTGTAGATTATCAATGTTGAAGAAAGAGAAAATGGTTGAGTGCTATTTTCAAATTGTTTTCCTACTCTTTGACTCTACTAATTAAAATTTTGTTTTGTTTTTACTGACAACTGTACAATTTTATGTTTTTAAGTTTTGGTTCCTGAAAAGCAGTACTGGTCACGTTCTGCGTATAATTTATGAACTGCAGAGGTTTGGGTGACTTAACGATTGGAGTTTAGTAATAAAAATTTCTGAAATGATTTAATTTGCATATTTTTTCATACCATAGTTATTAATGATTGCTTTGGGAGGGGAGGAAGTGCCAGCCCAAATCTTTGCCCAGGTGCCAATTACTCCTTAACGTCTTTGATCAGCCCTATTTTTGGTCCCCACATAATCAAACTTATTTACAAAAATACATTTGTTTACTCTTTGATTCATGATCTTGTTATACCAAATTTTATATTATTAGCTGCTATAGTCAGATTATTCAAAGTTATTACTATTATTATTTATAGTTATAGTAAAATTTATTCATAAAACCAATTTTGAAAAGCTCTTAAATCTTCTAATCAGTTTATTCATAAGTTAACTACAATATGTGACACTTCTAGATCAATTATCTTATTCAGTGAGTTTAAAACTAGCTGTTTAAGTATTATGATTCTGTATTGTTTATTTTTTGCAGGCTTTACTGGGAGAGTAGAGCTTTTACAAAATCATTGTTAATAAATTAAATAATTTAAATTTAATCTAATTTTGTGTAATTTATTCTATATTTAAATATTTAATTCTATTTCAGGTTTGTGGTATTCTCAAGCCCAGAGCTTTGGACTTGAGGTAAGTGGGTAGCATACACAACATGTCAGCTAAATTTGCATCCATCATGTCTTTGTTTTTTTTTTTACCCCTGCTTCACAGAGGAGAGGAGGCTTTTCTATTGGCCTTATTAGGCCTCTTTGCTTTGTGTACTTTTCAGGTCCGGAGAAGCCCACCCTTTAATAAATGTATGGCCCCTAGGTTAACGTAAAATTAAGTTACCACCTCTTCTCTGTTTCCCTTAATAATTTTTGCAAAGGCTGATGGAATTCCTTGAAATGTAATGAAATGGAAGTTTACTAACTGTAATCGATAACTAACTGTAATCGGTTTCGAATAATTCATGAATAACATAATCGTGGCCAGTGTTTCCATCGATTTGATGCTACATTAATCGGTTGTTTCCTCCATTCTACCTGTTTTATTTAATGTATTTGCACTATTACTTTCTTTTAAACTTCTATTTCATTACAAACAACTTTTATTAACTGTTTGAATTTGAATTTTTTTCATGAAGAATCTAATTGGTTTTAATTTTTTTAATTTTATATTTTTAAGTGCTTAGAGCCCAGAAAAAAAAGTAAAATATGTCATGCTTAAATGTGTTTAATAAATTAAAATTAATTAATTAGGGAACAATGATTGTACACTGTTTAAAAATATTATATTACTGTATTTAGGAACACATAGCCTAATAAACATTTTCTCAATTACAAAATTAATAATTCCGTTTAATTGACTTTGATTTAGATAAAAATATATTTGTTTACATAAAATTTAATATTTGATCAATATTTAAAAAGTATTAGTTTTTAATTTAGTCTTCTAATAATAATATTAGTTTGGAAAGGTCAAAATGGAAAATTTAGTGTAAAGATCAATGTTACAAACACATTTTTTATATTTGCTGTCTGAAGTTATATATGACTGCTGTTACAGAAGTGCTTTATTGTGGTTTTGAGGTTTATAGTGCTGTTGTAGAGGTTGCTTTGATTCTTTCAGGTTCTTTATTTGTAGGTTATTAAGGATCTAATAGTTTCATTGTTGTTAGGGAGTTCAGCTTTGGTTATGCTGCGAGAAGACCTGGAAGCTGTGAAGATATTTTTGGCTGATTTTCCTTTGGTTTAGGTGGTTTAGTTGTTGTTTCCAGTTAATGTTGTCTGTAGGCTTGGCTATGGTGTGTTTTAAACATGATTTTGCACCTTTTTTATTTTTCCTTTCAATAACTAATTAAATGTTTTCTTAATACGTATTTGTTTTTGCATTTACTTTGCAGAAATGTCATAACATTTTTTCTTATGATTTACTTTTAACATTTATAACCTGTACAATTTTGTATTAAACAAGCCTTCACTGCTCCATAATAATAATATATTTCCCAATTCTGTTTTAAAAATATAAAATATTTTTTAAAGAAGCAATATATATATAATGTATAATATCAATTTTTAAATTAACAACAATTTTAATATTTTATGTATAACTAATTTTTTGAACCAAAATAGTAAAAAGAAACCTTTAAATATAATAATAATATTTCCTTGATTATAAATTTTAATTTAATTTTAAACTTTTATAATAAAAACCAATTATTCAAACATTGCATATTGTTTTGTTTTTTTAGTAGATGTTACTATGTGTTAATTGTTTCCCTGCAGAATTACCTGGCATGTTATTAGTAATTAGTTCGGCAAACTTAGTGGAATTAATAATACAGTAAAATTAAAATACTTAAGCAGTTAATATTTTGAAATAAAAACAAAATGCACTTTCAGCTTTTATCAAGACACATGTTTTGTGTCCGAGTATCAAGACATCAATCACCTCAGTCACATGTAAGGTATGTGGTTTGTATAATTTTATAAGAATAGTATTTTCATGTCAGATTTTTTATCAGAATTCATTTGCAGTTTGCACTTTTATCATGAGGCAACATATATAAGAAGAGAAGTTATGTATTATATTAGGAATAATACTTCAACATTAGCTGGATCAAAATTCACTTAAACTTTTATTAATAGGGGTGTTACATACAAATAAGAAGAGCTGTTATATATTTTGTTAGGAATAATATTTATTGTGGGTTCTGGATCATAATTCACTTAAACTTTAATTAATAGGGGTGTTACATACAAATAAGAAGAGCTGTTATATATTTTGTTAGGATTAATATTTATTGTGGGTTCTGGATCAGAATTCACTTAAACTTTTATTAATAGAGGTGGTACATACAAATAAGAAGAGTTGTTATGTATTTTGTTAGGATTAATATTTATTGTGGGTTCTGGATCAGAATTCACTTAAACTTTTATCAATAGGGGTGGTACATACAAATAAGAATAGCTGTTACATATTTTGTTAGGAATAATATTTATTGTGGGTTCTGGATCAGAATTCACTTAAACTTTAATTAATAGGGGTGGTACATACAAATAAGAAGAGCTGTTATATATTTTGTTAGGAATAATATTTATTGGGGTTCTGGATCAGAATTCACTTAAACTTTTATTAATAGGGGTGTTACTTACAAATAAGAAGAGCTGTTATATATTTTGTTAGGATTAATATTTATTGTGGGTTCTGGATCAGAATTCACTTAAGCTTTTTATTAATGGGGGTTGTACATATAAATAAGAAGAGCTGTTGTATATTTTGTTAGGAATAATATTTATTGTGGGTTCTGAATCAGAATTCACTTAATCTTTTGTTAATATAGGTGGTACATACAAATAAGAACAGCTGCTATATATTTGGTTAGGAATAATATTTATTGTGGGTTCTGGATCAGAATTCAATTAAACTTTTGTTAATGTAGGTGGTACATACAAATAAGAACAGCTGTTATATATTTGGTTAGGAATAATATTTATTGTGGGTTCTGGATCAGAATTCATGTGAATTTTAAACTCTTTTTATTACTGACATTATATAAAAGGAATATTATATTTTTGTTAGGGAATAGTATTTATTATGATTTTTTAAAATCAGAATATATATATAATTTTTAATTATTTTAAAATTAATTGTTGTATGTGTACTTTGTTTATTGCAGGTATCTTTTTCAGGTTATTATTTTTTTTTTAGCCAATTGCACAAGATGTTTCTTAGAAGACTTATTAAATGATGTACACACACCCACACACAGCACTTTTATAAATGCGAAGTTTTTTTGGTTTTTTTATTAAGTCTTAAAAAGTTTTGTTTTTAATATTTTGCTTACACTTTACATTTTTAATAAGTTCCACTATTTTTGCTGAAATTTAGAGATAAGGTAGTACTTTGCCTAAGTTAGGTTTGACTAACCAATGTATCTCTTTCAGGCCACCCATACTCTGGCCCAGGGGGACACTTGGTTTCCCTGCTGGGTTCATCGCACTACACACACTTACACTACCACTGTGTTAACACTTTTTGCACTGTCGTAATTCCTCAACACTTATTAGAGGTTGACGTTAGACTGGGGGGTGAAATTATAGTCCCGCGTTAAGAGTCCCATTAGACTCTGTTAGGATGTTTTTCTGTTTCAGATTTGTAATGTAACTGCTTGATATATTTCAAGCTATTGTTACCACGCATGGGCTCTTTTAGTTTTAAGTTCTGTTTTTGTTTAATATGTTCGGTTATGTTTAAATATTTTTCCAATGAAGAAAAAGAAGATTTTGATTTGGTTTTAAATTGAAGAATGAACAAGACAGTGAATTTAAAATGACTACAAAAACAGGTCAGTTCGGGTTCTATTAGTGTCAATTCATACTCTAACATACATATTATAATGTGTATGGATTTTTGGTGTAGTTATAACACTTTGCAAACTTATATATGTGTAGCATACTTATTTAAAACTGTGTGATTATTTGTTTCTTTTTGTATTAATCTTGATGAGAAATTACACTTAATTAAGCTTATTTATTAACTAAGTGAAGTTGTTACAGAAACAGCTCTACATTGGAGTGCATTGTTCCCTGCTTCACTTCTAATTGCATAGAAACGTCAGAGACATTGTTAAAGGTGACTAAGTAGATCTGCTGGGAGCTACGTATGGCGAGGGTCAGGTTAAAATGGGTTAGTATTATTGTATGTGCATTATTAAATTTAAGAAGAATTAACTTTTTCCTGAATTATTTTAAATTAAGTAATGTTTACTTTCTTACTATTTGTAGTATACAAAAGTTTGGTGGTTTTCAAATTTTGATAGATCTAATTGAAATCCATTTTAAAAACCCTGAGTAAAAAAAAAAAAAAAATATATGTTTTATGTAGGCGTTTTTTCAGTC